>OY992532.1:150588152-151245652 GCA_963921185.1 Dasysyrphus tricinctus
AACTTATCGTTGAGTGATACTCTGGGGACCACGTTTAATAATGCTCCTTTAACATCCGCGAATAGATACCACCATTTTCATAAGTGGGGGTTGAAATTCGACGGCAAGCAGATGACTGTGGACGACTTTCTCTTCAGACTTAATAGGTTGCGAAGTTCATATAATGTTAGTTGGGAAGAGATAGTCATGAATTTCCATCATTTTGTTTCTGGGTCCGTTGGAAATTGGTTTTGGATGTACCTTAAATCCAACCCAAACGCCAATTGGGACACTCTTAAACTGGCGTTAGTAGAGCAATACCGTAGTCTAGAGACTGACTCTGAGTTGTCGAGGAAACTTTTTGACAGACGTCAACAACCCTCCAAGTCATTTGATGATTTTTACTCGGCAATTCAGGAGCTTAACAGTCGACTACGGATTCCCAAACAGCCAAACGAGATAGTTGAACTGTTGAAACTAAACGTAAAGAGACGAATGGGTGAGCTGCTCATCACGTTCAGTACAAACAGTTTATCCGAAATGGTGTATGTTTGTAGGAACATTGAAAAATATCTGAACAAAACCAAGATACTAGCTCACAAAGGCCCAGGTACCAGTTCCAACAACCACAAGCAGCGACAACACGAAGAAACGTTTCCGAGCTGGATTTAGTAGAGCACCCTGATGAGAGTAGTCCAAGCCTTGAAGCATTCAATGTGAACAGAGACGTTCGGAATCTGGTATGCTTCAATTGCAAGGAGAAAGGGCAAAGGAACTTATTTTGCTATAAATGTGGCTACGAAAACACCACCGTTCCCCAATGCCCAAGATGTTCGGGAAACGACCCGAAGGGCAGTCCCATGTCCAGGGTGAACTGCTCGAAAATCCAGAAATCGGACAGCCAATAGAAACCCCAAACAATTTAGACGATACAAAACGAAATGACAATACAAACAAATTAGAAATTCTACCTTTATGCTTATCGGATCAACCCCCCAGTAAAATTACGATTTTAAAACCAGAAAGTCACCCAAATCTGAATGAAACTACGGCAAAAGAGAAAGATCGGCCTCCCAAAAATCCACCCAAGACCTTGCATGAAAGGTTGCAAAACTATTACAAGGTGAGAGAGAGAATCTTCGGCACGACAGAGACAAAAACACCAGTTTCAGAAAAAGTGCTCAAACTACGAGAGAAGTTCAAAAACAAGAAGCTAGAGTACAGGTCGATTGAAGCCACAACTTTGTGTAGCGTAGAAGATCCTCGACCTTACGCTAGCGTTAAGATCTTTGGTGAGTCGATATTAGGGTTGCTCGATAGTGGGGCAAGCTTGAGTTGCTTGGGTGAGGGAGGGATCGATTTTCTGGCCAAAAACAATGTGGACTATGTTAAATTAACTCAGAAGATAAAAACCGCGGATGGAAAGAATCAGGCCATAGTAGGCAAAATCTTGGCGAAGATAACCTACCAGGGAGTCACTAAAAATATACACTTGTATATTGTGCCTACTTGCAGCAGCGGTTGTACCTCGGTATAAACTTCTGGAGGGAATTTAACATAGCACCAAATCTCCTCTCCGAACTTTCACTAGATGTGACATCAAGGGAACCAGATCCCAATGCACATGAATAGACGGAAAAACAATCTGAAGCATTAAGGAAAACAGTCGGCATGTTTCCGTCCTCCGCTGTGTTAGGCCTAGGAAGAACATCGCTGACAGAACATAAAATAGATACGGGCGACGCCGAACCTATTAAACAACGTTCTTATCCGATTTCTCCAGGAGTGCAAAAGCTTATGTATGAGGAATTGGATCGCATGCTTGAGCTTGGAGTGATAGAAGAGAATTCCAGTGCATGGAGCTTTCCAGTAGTCCTGGTTCGAAAACCAGGAAAGACTCGACTATGCCTGGATTATAGAAAGGTGAACTCCAAGACGAAGGGAAATGCGTATCCAATGACTCATATAGAGGGTTTGCTATAGCGCCTTCCAGATACGCGCTTTATTTCAAGCATAGATCTGAAGGACGCGTTTTGGCAAATCCCTCTGGAAAAATCATCAAGGGAAAAAACGGCGTTTACGGTTCACGGCAGACCTTTAATGCAGTTTAAGGTAATGCCATTTGGTCTCAAAAACGCAGTGCAAACTATGTGTGAGGTCATAGCCAAAGTGGTACCTGTTTCACTGCGAGAACAAATATTTCCTTATGTGGACGATTTGTTGGTGGTCTCAAGTTCTTTTGATGAGCATATCAAGTTACTGGGTAGGGTATACTGGCGGATAGACTTAGGCAGGCAGGACTAACCATTAACGTTCAGAAATCGAAATTCTGTTTCAAAGAATTGAAATTTCTAGGTTATATGGTTAGTGATGGTTGCCTAAAAACAAATCCTGAAAAAGTATCTGCTATAAACGATTTCCCGATTCCTTCAACAGCTCGTCAAGTTAGGCGATTTCTTGGATTGGCAGGCTGGTACAGGAGGTTTGCCAAGGATTTCTCGACTTTGACAAGTCCTCTTACAGATTGTCTGAAGAAGGGGACAAAATTTATCTTTAGCGAAGAGGCAGTAAAAGCCTTCGAAAAATTGAAAGAGACCTTGACTTCCGCACCAGTTCTGGTAAACCCCAATTTCGAAAAGGAATTTATCATCCTCTGCGATGCATCAAACACAGGCATCGGTTGTGTTTTATGCCAGTTGGATGATGAAAACAATGAAAAGCCGATTTACTATCACTCTCAAAAACTGAATAAGGCCCAGCGTAATTATAGTGTTACGGAGCGTGAATGCCTCGCGGCAGTAGTCGGTGTCAAAAAGTTCCGAGCTTACGTGGAAAGGCAACCGTTTAAGATAATTACAGATCACGCAAGCTTGAAGTGGCTTATGAGTCAAAGAGATTTAAGCGGTCGATTGGCGAGATGGAGCCTAAAGCTTCAAGGTTTCGATTTTACAATCGAACATCGGAAAGGTTCACAAAATGTGGTACCAGATGCTCTGTCAAGAGTTTTCGAAGTAGATGCATTGAGCCCCGATGATTCGGTTGTGAACGAAACTTCTGACGTGCTGCATATAGATCTTGAAGACCCCAGCTTTAAATCTGTGGAATACTCCAAGATCATTGACACAGTCAAAAATCAAAAGAACCAGCTACCGGACCTTCAAGTTTCGAACAATTTCGTTTATAAGAAGGTCCAACATTGCACAGGTAATCCGTTAGAAGATGACCTTGTTTGGAAGCTTTGGGTTCCTGAAGCGTTGACCGATCGTTTGATAACTTTGGCTCATGACCCACCTCGAGCTTCGCATGGTGGTATATCGAAAACGTTGTACCGACTTCGTACTCGGTTCTTTTAGCCCGGCATGGCGGCACAGGTGAGGGCCTTGATAGGAAATTGCGACATTTGTAAAACTTGTAAGGCGCCAAATAGTACCCTTAGGCCACCAATGGGGAAGGCATTTACGGCGGAAAGACCTTTTCAAATGGTCTACATTGATTTTCTTGGTCCTTACCCGCGCTCCAAAAACGGGAACACTTTCATTGTGATTGCGCTGGACCAACTAACGAAGTTTGTGGTGATAAAACCACTTAGGAAGGCCACCTCTGACACAGCCATCAAGTTTCTTGTAGAAAACTTCTTGTGTTTGTTTGGGGTGCCTGAGACAATACTTTCTGATAACGGAAAGCAGTTTGTGAGTAAGGAGTTTGACAAGCTGATGACCTCGTACGGTATAAACCATGTGAGGACTGCAGCGTATTCCCCTCAAGCTAACTCTAGCGAGAGGGTGAATCGTTCAATTTTGGCCGCAATTCGATCTTACATCGACCCTGATCAGCGAAGCTGGGATTTGCATCTACCCTCAATCGCTAGCGCGCTTTGCACAACAGTGCACTCGGCTATTGGAGTATCACCGTACGAGGCTCTGTTTGGTCAAACGATGGTCGAACATGGTTCGGACTATAAACTGCTCAGCGACCTGAACGGTCTAAACAATTCCGAAATCAGGGTATTGTCTAAGGCATCCCAAATGAATATACTACACAGCTACATTTTAGATTCATTGGCAAATGCTCACTCCAAGTACGAGAGTGTTTACAATACACGAAGCAAAGCCGTAAGATTTTCTGTAGGTGAGGTAGTTTTCAAGAGGAATTTCACTTTGAGTGACGCGACGAAAAAGTTCAATGCCAAGTTGGCACCCAAGTTTTTGAAGTTAAGAGTAAAGAAAGTGATTGGTAACAATTTGTATGAGCTGGAGGACTTTAACGGTAAGCGAGTTGGTGTATACCATGCAAAAGATATACGGAGATAGGAAGTACTTACATTTTTTTGCCCGGCTTTGTCAGTCTGTGCATGAGTGCTCTTTGTCTTCCTTTTCCTTTTCATCATTGGCTCTCCGAAAAGAAAGCAGGTTTGTAAGGAATTAGCTAGTGGCAGTTAATTTTTTTAATTAAGATTTCAAAATACGCATTCGAAACGAAATGAATTTGTAGGGGTTGGATTTTATCCAAATGATTAAAGTTCAACAATTGGGTTCGGATATGAGCTGACGTCGAACTTTTAGCTTTACATAGGTATAACGATACAATTTGAAAATTGAAACTAAAGATGGTTTCGAGCAGGGCTGCCAGTGGAGTGTAGATACAAAGCCTGCTTTAGATACAAAAAAATAAAAAAAAAAAAGGAAATTACTTAAGAAAATTGCAAAAAAATAAGTAATAAAAGTTAAAATAAGGAAAAAAAGGTTATTTGATGGGATTTGAACCCGGAGGTGTTGGGGTTGCGGTCGAGTGACAGGACCATTACACCACGGAAGGACATGAGAGGATTCGAGCGAAATGGCCCGTAAACTGGAGTTTTGATGAAAAGCTAAAGTTAAATTAAAAAGTCATGAGAGAAAGAAAAAAAAAATAGAGCAAAATTAACTTTCGTCAACTAACACCGAGACGTGAAGTTGTGTTAGTAAGAATGGGAATTTCCGGGAAGAGAATTTTAACCAGGAAAGCCTAATTTCAACACACCTATTCTCAAAAAAAATCGAAAATATACGAAGTGTGGAAATTGGATTTTTATGGTTAAAATCCCGTCCAAAACTGCGAAAGAAAGTGACCGGATATACCACCATGTAAAAAGTTTCTATTTGTGACGACAAGAAAGTGCATTTTTGGGAACCATCCAGTCAGTTGGTGTCAATATCTAGTGCGCGAAAGTCGTGTGCGGGACTTTCTTATAAATACGTAACAAACAAACATAAAAAAAAGAATAAAGGTACAGTCGCGACTATTCTATAGTGAAAATCATACATTTTTTTGTAATTTTGGAGTAAAATTAGCAAAGAAATTGCAAAATTTCTACTTCTTTTAGGTTGCATTAAGAAAAATTAATTAATAAAAAAAAACAAACACAAAATTAAAATTAAATATAAAAAAGGTGAGTTATCTTAGAAACAAAAAATACAAAACTAAACTAAAAGGTACTACCGTCAACAGAACACGGCATCAAAAGAACAGCAAGGGGATAACTTGCACGCTATTATCCTCCGCGCCATATCGACACCAACGAACAAAAAAAGAAAGAATTTGGGCGCTCCATCAGCCATCCAAGGAGCAGCCCCAGGGTACACCAAAGTACCTTTGGAGCCCTCATTAGAATTTGCATGAGGCATCAAATTCCAAGGCATGAACAACAGCCTTGCTTGTAGAAAAAAGGTCAGCAAAATCCTCTCTGGTTAAATGAGTCATGCGACTTTCCAGAAACTCTATAAGCAACACCAACGAACGCTTACAACCACAACAGCGACAACGCACGACTCCTTCAGACCAATAACAGTATAGGCAGCAACAACCTACGAGACCTAAAGTGACAAACAACATCCTCAAGAAAGAGTCTACAACACATACAGCACCTTTAAATGGTGTCAGCACAACCACTTGCGACACCCGAATACTGCATCATACGCATATATTGACTACAAGATCACAGGACACCTACAAGATAACATCACATATAAATCAACGACTAAAACATACAACGACACTTCACTATAAAGAACAGCAAGAACACAGGACATCATTACTCACCTTCCAGAAACAACATACAAACCACATCCAACGATTACAAACCCCTAAAAAGCTAAGTAAAATTTTACTATCTATTTTTGTGTAAAATTTTGATTAAAACTAAATTAAAACTTAATTAAAAGTAAAACTAAAACTAAATTAAAAGAAGAAAACTTAAATAGAATAACATAAAGCAAAATATTAGGAAGATAGAATTAGATTATTAGGAAATATTAATATTGTAAAGCGAGGAGATTTAAAAAAAAAACCTTTCAAATTACTTTTATTTAACAGGTACAAATAAATCTACAATCAAATATTTAACAAAAAAAAAACGAACAACACAATATTCGCCATTCCATGAAGCGGTGCACCACATCATGGCAACGGCTGCTATCATTTGATATCAACGAAACAATAATAGAAAAAAAAGAGAAAAAAATCATAAATCGTGAAAGCTCCGGTAAGTCGTTTGCCATTATACTATTATTATTGAAAGTATGTTTGAGAGTTTTAATTAAGATCGTAATCGCTCAGATATCAAAGACTCGAACCATATTTAGTTTTGTTGTTTTGGTTATACAGAATTTAAATTTAAATGTTGAAATGCAAAAGCTCCTTAAATTATGCTACCATTCAAAATAATCAGAAATTAAAGCATAAAGCATAGGAGCATAAGTTAATTTTTTTTTTGACAAAATTAAAACAATTTGAGATAGAATTTGAGATATTAAAACAAATTAAATATAAATCTTAGGAACTTAATTTGAAATGCTATGGTAATGAGAAACAGATTGTAAATCAAATGTAATCAAATGATACCTTTTAAGTGACGATAGGGGTGGTAATTATTTAACCAAAGTCAAGCTAAAATTAATGATTAAACAATTTTTACTATGGAAACCTTTTACGAAAAAGTTCGAATGAGTTGAACTACATAATATATGCATATCAGTTTGTGGGTTAAAAGAGAATTTATACTTCGTATTTTTTTTTTATATACATTAAAATTTTGTTTTCAATCATACCTATATTCATTTCTTGGATTTTGATATTTTTTATATATTTACATTTATACTATTCTTTTTATTTGTATTTATCAATAAAACCATTTGTGAACTTTTTATGAAACGAAACGTGTTGAGATTATTTTAGCGGATTCGGATTCTCTCTTCTGCGCGATAAACTATGGGAAGGCAATTTTTCATAATTTTCAGGTCCTATCAGTGAAACGTTTAAAATGAACTATTGAGTTTTTATAAAGGGGTGGATGTGGTTTCATTGGACAAGACTCTAACGGCAGATGATTTTTAATAGTACGAGAGTGATGTTAAGTACTTAGATCACTATAGTACTTCGAGTTAGGGGGCTACTGTAATAATATACAGAGGACACGGTAGCCAAGGACGCTTCACATACGGTGATGCGTGGGCGGGTTTCCTCATTGGACATTTCCATCTTGTCCACCCCTCTCTTCAGGGTTGCCAACCCTCAAATTCTCTCACCTGGTCATTATTTTTTTTATATTTCAAATAATTTTCAATCATCTTTTTTTTATAAACGCATGAATTCTGGTCTCAAATTTGTTATAATTTGAACCTATTTTGAAACTTTTTTTTTGAAAATTAACATCTTTTCAATAATCTAATTGGCATGATTTAAAACGTAACAAACGTTCGATGTTACACAGCAAGATCCCATACCATTTCCGACGAGCACAGCCAAGGTACCCAGCAAGCATGCCGAGCTGTAAGTTAACACCGAACACCCTTCACTTCAGCTGCCAGGATCGGCCTTTAGAGTCCTGTAGACTAAGGGTCGTAATGGTGGCGTATGGAGTGGAGGTTAGAAAGGGGCTCTGAGTTTGGACACTTTCAAATGTGCTTTGATTTAGAGTATAAGAGGGTTATAGCGCCTCCCCTTTGGGAGATGAGAAGTTGTCCTTTCTCGGAGGTCCTTTCGCAACCACTGAGGTTCCGTTACAGTTGTTACGGTAAACACAAGCTTCTTAGAAGGAAGAAGAAAAAGCATGAGAAGCGCGCGATCGGGGAATTAGAGGGATGCCACTGCAGGAATGAAGTTCGGAAGTTTTACCAAAAAGTAAAAAGAACCTCCCAAGGTTACAAACCCCGAACCGAAGCCTGCAAGGACGATCAGGGGAACATCGTGGTGGAATCGCAGTCGGTGCTGAGGATATGGAAAAATCATTTCTGCAAATTGTATAACGGCGATGACGAACCGAATTCCGCTACCATGCAAATTGCACCATTCAACCTGGACGACGTAGGCCAACAATTCCGTCCACCCGATCTTGACGAAGTGAAGATAGCCATATCTAAACTTAAGCCCAATAAAAGTGCTGGAGCTGATGGCCTTGCGGCTGAGCTATTCAAAGCGGCTGGCGATGAATTGGTTAGGAGTATGCACCAGCTCATCTGTAAAATATGGTCAGAGGAAAGCATGCCCGATGAATGGAACCTCAGCATTGTTTGCCCGATCCTCAAGAAAGGCGATCCTCTGGACTGCACCAACAGAGGCATCAGTCTTCTTAATATCGCCTACAAGATCTTCTCTGCCGTACTTTGTGAACGCCTGAAGCCATTCGTCAACAACCTGATAGGATCAGTGTGGCTTTAGACCAGGGAAGTTTACCATCAACCAAATATTCGTACTACGGCAGATCTTGGAGAAAATCGATACCCACCACCTTTTTATCGATTCCAAGGCCGTGTATGACAGCATCTATAGAGACGAGCTATATAGAGCAATGTCTAGTTTTGGCATCCCTGCCAAACTCGTCCGTTTGTGCAGGATGACGATGGAGAATGCACGCTGCTCCATCAAGGTCGGCAAAGACCTCACCGACACCTTTGATGTCAAAACAGGTTTTAGGCATGGCGACGCGCTGTCATGCGACTTCTTCAACATCGTTCTTGAAAGAATAGTGCAAAACTCTCACGTTAACACTAGAGGCACAATCTTTCAAAAGTCCGTTCAATTACTCGCTTTCGCTGACCACATTGACATAATAGGACGAACAAAGCGTGATGTCAGTGGTGCTTTTGTGAGCATTGAGAAGGAAGCAAAGAAGATGGGTCTAACGGTGAATGAAAGCAAAACAAAATATATGCTGTCCACAAGAAAGGACACCCAACACCGACGTCTCGGACAGAACGTCACTATAGACAGCTATAATTTTGAGGTGGTCAGACTTTGTCTACCTAGGATCCGCTATTAACTCAGCGAACGATACCAGCGCTGAGATCAAACGAAGAATTACTCTTGCCAATCACTGTTTCTTTGGGCTAAGAAGGCAATTGAGAAGCAAAGCCCTCTCTCGAGCAACTAAACTGTCCCTGTATAAGACGCTTATCATCCCGGTCCTGATGTATGGTGCAGAGGCATGGACACTGCTAACGGTGGATGAGAACGCTTTAGGCTGTTTTGAGAGAAAAATTCTCCGGGTGATTTTTGGTCCCGTCTGCATAGATGGGGAATGGAGAAGAAGATATAACCACGAACTGTATGGGCTGTGCAGCGACACCGACCTTGCCACAAAAGTGAAAAGCCAACGTCTAAGATGGCTGGGTCACTTAGAGCGAATGGACACCAATGCTCCGGCCCGGAAAGTCTTTGAATCCAACCCCGTGGGACAACGCAGTAGAGGTGGACAGCGTAAAAGGTGGCGCACGCAAGTGGAAGAGGACTTCAACCAACTTGGCGTGCGAAACTGGAGACAGCTAGCTAGAAACCGAGCCGGCTGGAAGAAGCTTGTTGGTTGAGGCCCTGGTCCACCCCGGACTGTAGCGCCACCTTAAGTAAGTATGTAAGTAAGTGTTACGGTAAAATTTACCGCAACAATAACCAGCCTTCGAATCCTGTGCTCCCTTTTTAATTTTCCGTTGTGGCCGCAAAATGGTGAAGTTGAGGGCAACCATGGTATCATCAACCAGTGGTGTACTTCGCTAGAATTTAGCAAAAGCAACAAAAACAGGTGTACGAGTAATTTTGATAACTTTCGAATGGAACGGGCGGTTCCAAAATACATAGACGTATGTACCATGCAGAACGTCTCATGTCGATGGGCCAGCGGATGAGCTGAAGAAGTAACGAGTCAGGTGGACTCTTACTTGTTTCCAAAACAACACAACAACAACATAGCATCAATAGCTTAAAATTATCTAAACTTAGCTAATTTTAGCTTTAACTTTTGGGTAGTTAACGCATTACTTTAATCTTTAAAATCGTTTATTGATTTTTAATTAAAAAAGGTCTATCGGAATTTAAAAAAAAAGAAAAGAATAGTATTTCATGGTTCCTAAAATGTTTCACTCTCTCGTCTCGAAATACTTGGTTTTTGAATAGTTGATTTACGCTTCGAATCACCCGCGAGTATTTTTGTATTAACTAGAAGAATGCCTAGCGAAGGCCTTTTCTCGGTTTTGATTCTTTTCAATTTTTCTCAAAAGTTTAGTTTGGGATAGGACTGAACTCGGCCATTAAGTTTCAGCAAGTTTTGAAAAGACATCCAACAACTTGTTGAACTTAGGTGTGTGAGAGTTTCGTTGAGATTCAACAACGGTGGTTTTCTGGGGATCGAAAAAGCCTTCATTTCCCGTGACCGATGATCACGAAAGCGTATGGCTGAGTGTATGAATGTGTGAGTGATTGGAATGGCTGCGGCAAGGATTGGGTTGATAGCTGGGAAATTTACTCTCGAGAGAGCTAACAAAGCGGATAGAAGTTATTTTGAGGATATGAGAAAAATTTGAAGAGTTAAAATCGAGGAAAAATTTTGAATTTTAAAGTAAAGTAAAGTTCGAAATGTTCGTTGTGGAAAAAGTAAAAGAAAAAGGAAGGAGAGGTGAATCGAGGAGTGAGGAAATTAGGAACGAGTTTCGAGGAGAAAGAGGAGAAAAAACAAAGAAAAGTAGAGTGGTAATTTTTGTGCTAGTTGTGGAATAAGGAATTTCGACAGACCTTATTCGGTTTTATTTTAATTGAATTTTATATTTTAATTGCGATATCATCCCTATTAATTTTGGGAAACGGTATTTCTTTTTTTACTGTGCGTTAACGGCCCATTTTGCTTTTTAGTTTTCTTTGTTTGTGACTCAACGGTTCCCCGTGAGCAGTTACAAAATTCTTACTGTTCTCTTTTTATAATTGAAAAAATTTTGGATTTTATCCTTGTTTATCCAAGGTTTCCCAAATACAAATAATTTAAAGTCCCCATCTAGGAAAATACTAACCGTGTTTCATTTCATTTTTCGCTTTATTTTCATTCAATTATTAGATTTGGAATTTTGCTAATTCAGCCCAGCTAAAATTCTTGGCACCCATTATTTATTTTAAGTACCCCACTGTACTTGTAATAAAATATATTTCGTTTATTTTTATTGATAGAATCAATTCAATTTCAATTTTGCTTTATTGAACATTTCTATTTACAATTGGCTTAAAAATAATTTATAACTATTAGATACATTGATAAATAATAAAATTTTGTTGGCACATAAGGGGCCTAACGGTATACATTGGTAAAATTTTGAATACAAATAAGATTTATAATATGTGAAAACTTAATATAAAAGTCGGTTTGACTTTGTCGTCCTCGGGTTGTTCAGTCCCGGTTGTCCAGTGGCAGTGCATTTATATAGCATGGGGGATAGAGTTGGCGTTTAGCCACGGTAATGTGCTGACCCTGGGTCAGAGTAGAAGTGTCCTGCTTCATCGTTGGTTGTTGTAGTTATATCCAGAATTTCCTTGGCGCCTAGGTACCTTGGTTCCGGATGTCGTTGTTGGTTTATCATCCTTCTCATCAGTTGATTAGGGTGGTTGGCGATGTTTCTAACCAGTTTATCTGCAGATAGCAATAAGTACTTGTCCAGGGGGACTACCTTGGCTTCAGAGTAGAGTTGCTCGTTCTTGAAATGTTTGCCCCACTGACGATCGAAATGAAGCCCAGTGCATATCCTCAGAATTTTCCTTTCGAATATTTGTAGTTCCTTCATGGCTGTTTTGGAGATAGTGAACCAAACTGGGAAGCTGTAACTGATGACTGGTCTCAGAAGTTGCTTGTACATTAGAACTTTTGTCTGCAGTCTTAGCCCAATTCTTTTTTTCATCAGCGTGTAGAGGCGATGCGATGGAAGGAAAAGTTTGCTTTTTTAAGGGCAGTCCGTGAATGTGGGTTGAATCTCAGCAGCTCGTTGAAGTTTATGCCCAGGTACTTGGCGCTGCGCTTGGCTGGTAATCTGGTTCCGTCTGGGAGTGCTAGGGTGATGCTTCTGCAGTTTCCAGCTGAGCGGCCTCGTCTGCCTCCTGGTCGTCTGAAGCAGACAAGCTCCGATTTGGATGAGTTGATCCGGATACCCCATTTGGTGTAAAACTCAAAGAGTTTGCGGATGTGGGCCTCGACTTCTCGGACAGCTGTTAATGGCGATAATGATGAGTAATATGTGAGCGAGTCATCAGCGAAGAGAAGGTTCTCGCATTCACTTGAGGTTGGTTGGTCAGAGGTCATGATGTTGTATAGAAGTGGTCCAAGCTTCGACCCTTGGGCAACTCCCGCCCTGATGCTCTTCACTGTCGATTTGCAATTCTCCAGTTGTACGAAAAAGTTCCTGGAAGAAAGAAAAGAGAAAATAATTTGTATTAGTGCTGAAGGAAAGCCTAGTAAGTTGAGTTTATGGATAAGGGCTTCAATCCATACACTGTCGAATGCTCTTTCGACATCCAGAAAGCATCCGACGGTAACTCGATGGTTGTTCAAAGCTGTGGTGATGTCATGATGGAACTTCAGGAGCGGATGCAGAGTGGAATGCTTTTCCCGAAAACCGAACTGCATGTCTGGGATGATGTTGTTCTCTTCGCAGAACTTCTTGAGCTTCCTGAGTATCAGCTCTTCCAAGATCTTACTTAGGTTATTGAGGAGGGATATCGGCCTGTAGTTGGTAACCATGTTCCTTGCACCTTTCTTTGGAATCGCCACGATTTTTGCAGTTTTCCATTTCTGGGGGAAATAACTGTTGTTGATGCAGTTGTTGAGGATGATGGCCAAGAAAACCATTACTGTTTGTGGAAGTTTCTTTAGGATGAAGTTGGATACCCCATCTGGCCCAGCTGACTTCTTTGGTTTTGAGTTGCTAATAATCGCATTTATCTCCTCTGGGGTGCTCAAGTTCGGGTTGTCGACTGGATCACTCGCAGGATTGCTGTCACTAAATGTTGCTCTATTCAAGTTGGGCATCATTGTCTGCTGGATGGATGCCTCAATTTCGCCAAGGAAGATTGGATCTTCAGATGGGCTGGCCGTGAAGTTTCCTTCAAATTGGGAAGCGAAGGCTTCAACTTTATCCTGTATCGTTGTTGCTTCTCCACTGTTGGTGATGATCGTCTCAGGCATTGGTGATTTTTGACCAATCAGTCTCAAGGCCAATCAGGCATCAGGTCCAGGTTTGATTGACTGCAGTCTCTTCTGGAATTGGTTGTTGTTGTGATATTGAATAGAATTCCGGAACATAATGTTGACGCACTAAAGCTCACTCCGCACTGTCTGGTAGTTACTGTTGGTTGTGTTTAGCTCTCGTTGGTGGATCCTTTGCAGGCGTTTTCTGAGTCGTTGCCTATGTGCATATAGGTTTTGGATATATTGGGGAAGATGCTGATATCTATCCTTTGACGTCTTGGGCTGCTTTTGGTTATCCAGTGCGTTTGCTACAGCTAATTCCAGACAGTCGATGGCTTTGTCAATTTCAATATTCTGCAGGTTCCTGTTTTGCGGTGGAAGTCTTATGTTGTCTTCTACTTCTCTTTGTAGCCTGTCTGTATCCAGTCTTCTGTAGTTGATGAAATGCTCCACTGGTTCTGTCGCTAGGAAGATGGCTTGGTGGAGTTTGATGCTTAGTTGAACGGCTTCATGGTCCGAGTCACTGGGTACTATTGTACAGGTGAAGTTGCTGATTTCTGGAAGAATATGAATAAAATTAGATGATGATAGAAAAAAGTCTAATGTTGATGGTGTCCTGGGGAAGGTTGGTTGGGGTTGGGAAAAAACCACCAATGAATGTTGATCGCTGTTGGTATCCAGCCAGTCAGCAATAGCTTTGCCTTCGTTGGTGATAGCGGTATCCAGCCAAAGGTGATGCCTTGCGTTGAAATCACCACCGATGAGTCCATATGTGGTTCTCCTTAAGATGTTGTTGAGAACGTGAAGATCCTTGTGGATGTTTCTCATGCTGGATTTGCATTTGAAGTAGACACTGATGATAGTGAGGGTTTCTCTTCCCAGTTGTATGGTGACGGCGGTGGCTTCGCTGGTAAGGAGACCTGTGATAATGGTTTCGCTGGTGTTGGGGCAGATGTTCTTCCTTACATAGATTGCCGTCCCTCTTAAGCTTTCGCCCTTATCCTTACGGAAGGTTTTGAAGCCAATGATGTCGATGTTGTTGCATTAAGTAACGTTGGTCTCGCTGATTAGGGCGATATCCGGGTTGTTCCTCTTCATGAACAAGTTAAATGACATCCTCTTCTCCAGGATGTATAATGAATTCACATTATACGTCAGTATGCGGAGCTTCTTTAATTGCATAACTGGAAGATGAAAGTGGCCAATGCCACGGACTTTTCTCCCTCGCTCAGTTGACCATAGTTTGGTTGTATGGCATTACGGGCTTTCTCCATAACGGACAAGAGATTAGATCCAAAGATACGCTGGACTCCATTGGTGTGGAGTCTGTTGTTAGTTTGAATGGCTTGGCTGAGGCTGTCCTTGCTGGAATGTTCTTGACTGGGGCCTTTGTTTGCTGATGCTGTTGTTGCTGCTGACTCAGATTCTTGGATGTTGCGGGTGCTGGGCCTCCTTTGACCATTGCTGCAAAGCTGACTGCAGGGCGGGTTGCCAAGCATGCCGACTTTGAAACAAATTCTTTATGAGCTTGTTTCTCAGCCAACGCCTTGTTCCTTTCAGTAAGCCGTGCCTTTAGCGTTGGACAGCCTTTAAAGCTGGCTGGATGACCTTCCTTTTTGCAGTTGGCGCACCACACGTCAATTCCTGTATTTTCTGTCCGCTTACACTGTCCTGGCTCGTGTTCCTCTTTGCACTTTACGCACACGTACTGGCGTCCGCAATTGGTGGCAACGTGTCCAAAACGTTGGCAGTTTCGGCAATGCACAATGTCCTTGGACTTCAAACGCTCCCAGTGAACCCTCTGGTTCATTATTAGCGTCTTGGTGTAAACTTCGTTGATGTCACAGGTACTGGATAGTTCGACAACAAAGTTGTTGTACGTTTTTCCTTGAGCCTTCTTTGCCTTGAATTGTGACACTTTGACGAATGGAAGCCCTTCGATTCTTAGTTCGTCTTCAACTTCAATGGCTGCATAAGTGTGGTGGATTCCTTTCAATAGTAGGTTCTTCCTGTCTTCTCTTGGGGTAAAGGAATTAAACTGGATCTTCCTGGTTTTCAGGAAGTTCTTGATGGTATCAAAGGATTCCCTGTTTCCAGCATTGATGATCGTCGACTTTGTGTTGCGGTTTTTAAATGTAACGCTTAGTTTTTTGTCCTTGCAGTGTCTTCTTATTTCAGCTACGTTGCCAGAGTAGCAGAAAATTGGTGGCATTCCTGGGCCCTTGGTTGGGTTTTCGGTGGTATCTTTGGATGTGGTATTCATCCGATGGCTTTGAGTGGGTTTGGCAGTAGTTGATGTTGAAGCTGGTGTTTTGGTGGCTGCTGGAACTGATGGGGCAACTGGTGTAGTTGATTTTACGATGGCGGTTGTTGATGCAGAGTTCTTTGGGGCACTTGATATGGTTGATTCAGTTGAAATTGATGAAATAATTGCAGTTTCTTCTTCAAATTGCGGTCGTTTGGTGGGGATATCCTTTAACTTGCTTGTTTTACGGGGCCTCTTCTGCCCGGGTAGCGGTGAATGGCTTCCGTCTTCTTCGGAGCTGGTTGTTTCATTGCTTTCTTCTTCGCTGGCTAATTTCTCCATACCGATGGTGGCTAAGGAACCTTCGTCGCTGTCCATAGCTTCAGTTTCCATATTGGTATCTTTGCTGACCTCACCAGGTCTGACAATATTCATAAATGTCATACTTAGCCTTGGTCCATATTCGGGACCGAGGTCGTTGACTATCCGTTTCAGCAATGCTTCAAGGGCTGCGAATGCTGACTCCGGATTAAGTGGTTCACCCATTATTGGATTAACCTTTTTACTTTAAATTATTTTATTACACTGATTTAATACACACAACACTTATTTTAATAAAACTTTTGTTTTGCACATTAATCAGGGTTATTACGTGTTAGGGAAATCCCTTTTTTATTATTGTCTGGCAATAAACACAGGTAGCCCGCAGGTATACCTGTATCTGATCCTTTTTGTTTCGGGGTGGGTTATTTTTTTTTTAAATCTTCCGCTGTACGTTGTTCACTGTATGACTGCACAATGCAAACTGATATTGATAGAATCAATCAACTTTTTATCGTCGTATATTTTTTTTCTTCGCTGAACCCAGCTTAGCTGAGCAGCCGTGGTGGTAGCTTTCATAAACAAGTTAAGGTAGAACTAGAATAGTCGGAAGCTAACTTAAGTGGTCGTACGAAACCGAGCGAAAACAAGAAATTCTTAAGAAAGCTAACTTTTCATTTTTATTCCCGCTACAGTTTTCTTCCATAATATTGAATAGATAGTTTTTGATCACAATTCTTGAACATGATGATGCTAATAGAAATAAAATGTTTGTTTTAGGTTTTTTAACGCCTATTTTTGACTTATTGCACGAAAACTGAACACTCACGGTGTTTTTCAACAGTAACAAAAAAAACTACTTTCCAAATCACACAAAAACTATTCACTGAAGCAATTCAATAACATAAAATATATAAAAATTAAAAAAAAAAAAAACGTATAGCGTATGAGTGTTTTTTTTTTCGAATAGAGTTTGACAATTGAAACACGTTGTTATGCGGTAATTCAAAAAAAGCTCAAATTTGTTCTTAGAGTAGAGCTAATAGCTCATATGTCATATACAAGAGAGATGTTACTCGGTTGGCGGCGGACAAACAATTAAATCTCGGAGTATAAATGAGTAGATACGGATTCATTTCTACTGTTCATTCTGTATGTATGTTCATTTCTTCTTACATTCACTAAAACTTTCCTCGTCAATTGTTGGTCCGTTACCAACTACAATTATTTTTTTAATCTTTTTACTTGCGATTATAGGTACTATAAGGCAAGTTTTGGATTCGTGCAAAAAAAAAATTTGAGATAACAATCAAACATGATATTACGATGATAGAGAACACCAAAAAAGTGGGTGGCACAATTCTGTCTGTCTGTTCGTGTACAGCCTAAACGGCTCGATCGATTTTCTTCAAACTTGGTACTTAGTGGTTTTTGGTGATTCTGCCGACACGTTTTTTTCACTTTTTTAGAACCAAAAATAACGGTACCTGCCATTCATTTTTTTTTGGCAAATTTACATAATCGTATTTTTCTCAAAAACGGCTCGACAACTTTTCTTAAAAAAAATTCAATAAATTTATTTTAGTAAATTTATAGTTCTAATGTCATATTTTATCAAAATTTTGATTTCGAACATTTTAACGAAAGTGAAATTTGCCATTTTGTACCGAAAAAGGGACTTTCGGGCCAAAACTGCGAAAAATTATAAGAAATGATAAGGTTTGAATGGGAATATCTCTGTCAATTTTGAACAAATATTAATTTTAGAACATGCCATATTAAAGCCTTTAGTCTCTACTTTATTTTGTTTATGCATGTCTTGACCCTTTCTAAGCTTCAAAAAAAGTTATGCACAATTTATTAAAAAATTTAGATATCCTTGATTTTTGGATTTTTCTTAGGTTGGTTTTTGTTAACTTTTCCTGCTTAATTTTTTTAATAAAATTTTTTGAACTATCCATTTCGATAGAAAATTTAATTTTGAACAAAAAATATTATATGTAAAATTGTCAAATTCGGCTTAGTTTTCAAGTTACAACAAAAATATTGAAAAGTGGCCAGTGTGACCATTCTCTCAGAAACGCATGGGTGAATTTAGTAGCATTTTCGGTTTTAAGCATGCTCTTGGACCAAACAAACATATTCAATCATAAAAACCCTTGCACGTAATTTTTCCTTTATACCCCTCTTTTTCCGGTCTATTCAATAGGTTATGTTACTATTATTATTATTTGCTAGTATAAGGCAAATTACAAAATGATTTTCGGTTTTTTGGCAAATAACCTTTCTCTCCCTCTAATTTAACAATATTTTCTAAATTATTTTCATTACTTTTATTTTAAATAAATTCACATCATCGTTTAAATAAGTTTCAGAAACATAATTACTATTCAGATTATCATTACATTTAATCATTTGGTTAAGGTGCATTTTCCAAATCTTATTTGATTCTTTAACTTTTACACTTCAGATTCTATGTTGAAATGAGCTTACAGCAAGCTGCAAACCTACAATCAGAGGCTCATCATAAGTGCATGTGTTAGTGGTTAGTAAAGGAATGCGAGCTAACACATGCATTAGAATAAATTAATACATTTTCTAAGTAAACATACAAACATAATTAAACAATAGATAATACAATTAAAACATTTAAATTAAATATAATCAAAAACTAAAAAACAATCAAACAAACAAACAAAGTGGAGCACTGGTTCGAAACAATTTTTTAATCATATCTTAGTAATGTTAAAATCAACAGAGGAGCCATTTAAATTAAAGATCTTGCACATACGGCTAAGAGGTTCATGTACACCGTAGTTAGTTCTATGGAAATTTACATGTAAAAGTTCAAATCTTCGCAGATGATGAGATCAGATCCTCCGCGGTAATTTATGCCAATACAGGCTAACAAATCAGGAGCATCAATTTGACCATTTATAACTTGGTGAAGAAATATTGGATCATTATTAACCCGCCCTTGATATAAGGTTTGAACCTGCAGTAACTGGATCCTATGTTCGTAAGGTGGAAAGTTGAATGAATCAGCCCAAGGAAGATCTTTCAGAGCAAAACGAATGAATTTATGTTGTATTGCTTCAATACGACTTTTATGAATTTCATAAAAAGGAGACCATACTTGAGAGACGTACTCTAGATGAAGTCTTACATAAAAATTGTATAAGGAAAGAGTAATGTACGGATCCTTTGCCCAAGTTTTTACAAACCCAAGCATTGAGCTTGCTTTATTTACAATTAAGTTAATGTGTTCAGTGAATTCTAATTTTTTGAGCTAAAATTAACACCCAAGTCCTTGAAACTAAAGACTCGACAGAGCTTGTGTTGTGAAATAGAATTATTAAAAGCATTTGCAAATCGCTCTCCTGAGAAAGTAATTGTTTGGCATTAGACAGGGTTAAGAGAAAGACCGTTTTTATCACACCAAAAGCGAAACTATCAATATCGTCTTGCAGAAGAAAGTGGTCGTGTCGTGGTTAGCTTTTACTGTCTTAAAAATCTTCACATGGTCAGCAAATATAAGAATATCAACGTACGTATACATGAGACAACATCATTTATTTTGAATAATTTTGAATGAACAACAACAACTTGTGTGTGTTACCACCAAGTTTATAGGCTGGAGTTATAGATATTTTTAATTTTTTTTGAAAAATGTAATTTTTTTTTCGTTTCCATTCAAAAAAGTATCTAACTAATGCAAAACTGTGAAAAAAATCCACTGGAAATGCGGTTTTCTTGTCATTTTGATGACAACTTCGCATTGTTTAGGAACACCACAATTTGTTCCTTTACCTGGTTTGTAAGACTTTGAAGTTTTGGTGAGGAAAAACGGTTCGATGAATCAATTTGAAAATTTACAAGGATATTGATGATTTAAAAGTCTATAAATTTGCATACCAACGCAAGCCATGCAATCAATATTTGCAACGAAAAAAAATATTTACGAAAAGACCACAAAACGTCGGTTTTTAGTACTTTTTTTAAACTAACGGTGAACGGTAAAAAAAAAATAATTTCTACAAAATCATAAAAAAATCTTGTAAAACGCTTTTTCAAATTTCCAAAAGTGTCTTTGAAATTTTTATAACATCATTACTTGCTGAGATATTGGTAATCAAGGCTAAAAGTATCTTTTTTCATTCAAAGTCAGATAAACCATGTCAAAAAAAATCGTACGAAAACAACAAAAAAACTGAATTGAAGCTGAATAAACAAGGTATCTGATCATGACATTTAATTGACTCAAAAAGAATTATCCATAGAAATGAGGACCTTCAAAAAAAATAAAAAAAAAATAATTTAGTTGTCTCGTCTCATTTTTTGCAATAACGCAATAACGGTACTTCAAAAAAATTTGTTTGCAAACAAATCTCGAAACAAAAACATAAAGCTGTAAAATGCTTTTTATTTCAACTCAGAACGACCACTCGTCACAAAGATACAGCTCTTCAAAAAACGCTAACAAAAATTGAAAAAAAATGTGTTCCTTAAATATTGTTGACTAGTGTATTTCACCTTTTACTTTGTAGATTGTGCTGATTTTTTCGACAGTGTAACAATTGAGAAAATTCGTTTTTTCATGGAGATAGTGGTTCAATTGACTATAGTAATTCCGGAAATATTTCGACCTAAATTTTCCAACACCAAGTTTAATTTTTGTCTCTTGAGAAGGAGGATCCTCGTCCGTCTGAGCTATTAGGTCTATTCCGCAATCTGATGATATTTTCTGCCACTCAATGCAAATACTTCCACCCGATCTTATGATATTTTTCAGTATTATGTTTGGTATTCTTGTTTGATCCATTTCCAATACCTTTAAAACACAGTTAAAGTGCATTTCTAATGTGTACAAGAACATTGGTGAGGTCTCAGTTTCAATATACAACATATAATTTGGGGTATTTTTTGGTAGCCGAAATATCCTTTTTTAAAAGTAGCGAAGAAATTTTTCAACTGTTTCGTAGGCACTATATCCCCATACCTGGGCTCCATAGAGCAGAATTGAGCGTGCAGTTGAACGGAACAGTATTTGTTTCGCACTATGCACTACGTACTTGTTTTTGATACAGCGATCCCAAATCGATGAAATTGCTCTTCTCGCATCTGATAATTTTTCCTCAAGATGTTTGCTTACATTTAAGTTTGTTGATATCAACATGCCAAGGTATTTGTAGTTTCGGACAATCTCTACTTCTCCCCGTTCAACTTTCACTTTTCCAAACGAGAGTAGCGGCCACCCCCATCTCTAAATATCATAATTTTCGATTTATCCAAGTTCACTGTTAAATTCCAACATTTACAATATGCGTGGAGTTTATTAATCATTTACTGCATGCCATCCACTCTATCACACAGAAAAACGATGTCGTCCGCATACATCAATGCTGGAATTGTAACTCCGCACACTTTTATTGTACCCTGTACTGCATCTGTTATATCATTAATATATAATATGAAGCGCGCTTAGTATACACCCCTGTTGTACGCCCATTAAAGTTTCGAATTCTTCAGACACAAGATCCCCATCCCATACGAGTGCAACATTTTTCTCTTACAAAGCTCTCAGTATACCGACAATTTTGCTTGATACTCCAATTTTAAATAGTTTATAAAAGAGAACTTCGCGTAAAATTGGGTCAAACGCTGCACGAAAATCGACGAAGAAGGCGTGCAACTTTTGTTGCTTATTTTTATATGCTGCAGCAATATTGGTAAGTTTAAATATTTGGTCAATTGTGGAGTAACCCTTTCTCAATCCAGCTTTTCTTTCTTTTCTTGAACCCATTGGCTAAGTATTTTATAAAGTAAAGCTGCAAACAACTTGGCCGAAGTACCTATTTAAAAGGAAATTCCCCTGTAGTTTGTTGGGTCTTTATAGTCGCTTTTCTTGTGTAACGGAAAAATTATCGATTTTTTTAAGTTATTGGGAACCTCAGCTGTATCAAATACTCGGTTAAACTCTACTGTAAGTGAATTCATGAACTCGCTTGTAGAATTCTTATAAAATTCAAATGGAAGTCGATCGCTTCCTGGATAGACCGAGATCCCAGGGGGTCAATTCTCGATCTGTGAAACTGTGAAATGAAAACAAAGTTATCATTTCAGTTTTCACTTTATCATTTTATCACTTCACAAACACGCGCAAGGCGATTCCCGAACTCGTTATGAAAAACAGCTGTCAAAGTGAGTACTAAAAAGTACTAACATGAAAAATTATACCACTTGCTCATAGAAAAAGATGATTGTGACGTCATAGAATGACCAAGATGGCGACTTGGGTGTTTCAAATGAGTACAATTTGTTTGTGTTTATCATTTTTCTTTTCACAGGTTTTCACAAAATGAAATGATTGTGATAAACGAATTATCATATGAAAACATTTTGACATTTATTTTCATTTTTTCACACTTCGAGAATTGTATTTGGCGTGAAGGCGTTATCATATTTATCACTTCACAGTTTCACAGATCGAGAATTGACCCCCAGGGCCGCCAGACATACGTCATTTTATCATCAGACACCTACACGGGGACCCAATGCCTGCCAGACACTTTTTAAGGTGTCAACAAATCATTAAAACGCGTTATAGTATCAAAGCTAATTTTTATATTTGTTCTATAGACAACTATTTTAAGATATTTCCCTGCCAAACACCTGCAACTGTGGAACCTACATTTAAAAGTATCCAAGATATTCCCCAAGCTACCAGACACCTACACCTAAAAGTTTTCAGAATAATCGTGTTTCATACGGTTCACTATCAAAACTATTTTGATCTAACAGATAAAAATATGTTTAATAATTTTGAATGAACAACAACAACTTGTGTGTGTTACCACCAAGTATATAGGCTGGAGTAATAGCTTTTTCACGAGGGCCACCTCGATCATCTCCTTTAGTGGTGCTTAGTCTGGTTATGCTCGTATTAATTGAAAAACTCTTTGCCGTCATATGGGAGCGTTTGTTTCCTTTGCTGAGTGGCACTATTATCTTATAATATGAAATGGAAAACAAGGTTAATGTAAAAGTAACAAGAAATAAAGTATGATTCAAACAACTTTTAATATAATTATAATTCTTAATTAATAGTTACGATGCGATGCGGTTGGTGGTTAAGAAAAGAAGAAAGGTTAATTGCACATTTTTGTTCGCATGAAGAAATGACATCTGACAGCTGGCAATTAGTGCTGTCAGCAAGGCTTCTGGTTAGTACGTCTGAGGACATAGTTGCCAGAGTGCCAACATCTCATTTTTTATTACGGAACGTAGTCTTGCAGATAGGCTGGCATCCTTATGGTTCTACCCTTACGGGTTCGTATCGGCTCCGGCTCTGGTGTGGTAAAACTTCACTAACTGTTGAATCTTCTGTCAGCTCAACGATGGTTGACTGTGTTCGTTGGAATGTTCGGTGATTGATGTCATAGTAGGTGATGGTGGTGATGATGTAATTTGTGATGACGGCGTTATTGCTGATGATGAAGTTGTAGGTGATGATGATGTTACTGGTGATGAATACGTTATTGGTTGTGGAGTGAAAGTTGAGTCTCGTTATACGTTGATCGTTTCATTCAGTACCTCGAATGCTAAGTTTTCATTTTCTGATAAAATTTCGT
The DNA here is from genome assembly GCA_963921185.1 of Dasysyrphus tricinctus. Taxonomy (NCBI): domain Eukaryota; kingdom Metazoa; phylum Arthropoda; class Insecta; order Diptera; family Syrphidae; genus Dasysyrphus; species Dasysyrphus tricinctus. The sequence continues at coordinate 150,611,797 of OY992532.1, forward strand.
TGGTTGAACTTGAACGGCTTCTCAGTTGGTTTGTAAGAGATGGAATCAACTTGGTTGTATTATTATACTCCACCAGAACGTTATAGTTGACTCCTCCAATTTTTTCAATGATTTATCTCATAATCCATATTTTGTTTATATATTTTTGCAAATACCAAATCACCTTCTTGGTACTCACGGTGTTTCGCTCCATGATGTCGGTTAAATTGTTGATTTTGTTTTTCATTGTTTTTAACGGATTTTGATAATTTTGAACGAGTTGGTTTTAGAAGATCGAGAGCAGTAGATATTTTTCTACCGATGAACACTTCAGCCGGAGGCAATCCGTTCGGCGAATTCCGGTTGGGTGTTGATTTGTAGGTCTGAAGAAATGTTTCTAAATTCTCCTCACTCGTTCCTTCTTGCTGAAGTTTCTTGAGGCTCGTTTAAGTGTATCGACGAAACGTTCAGCCTGCCCATTTGATTGTGGGTGATATAGTGCAGTTCTAAAATGATGTATACCTCTCGATTTTAAGAAATTTTCAAATTGCATACTCACAAATTGTGTGCCATTATCTGAGACAATTTGCTTGCAGTCTCCAAAACGTGAAAAGATTTTTTGCAATTTATCAATGACGTCAAATGTAGTAATTCGTTCTGTTTGAAAAATGTCTGGCCATTTAGAAAATGCGTCCACTACAACTAAGTAGTATTTTCCTTTGCAAGGACCAGCTATATCTATATGTTATCTTTCTATCGGTGCTTTTGGAATCGGCCATGATTGTAATGTAGTTTTAGTTGGATATTTCGTTACGCTTACACAACTGTGACATTGCTTTACATATTCTGCTACTTCTTTATTAATTTTTGGCCAATATACATGTTTTCATGCTAGTGAAATCATGCGCTCAGTTCCAGGGTGTCCCCGGTGAAGTTGTTGTAACACACGGTTGCGGAATTTTGTTGGTATAACAATGCGTTCCCCGAAGAGTAAACATCCTTTTTACAATTGATAATGATTGTTTTCGATTGAAATACTGTATAGTCTTGATTATCTTTAATTTGTAATTTTGATGATGGCCAACCGCTTGTAGTATTATCAATTAATATGTTAAGTATTTCATCGTTTTGAGTTGCTCTCTGGATCATTTTGAATGTTAATGGTAAAGATTTCACTGACATTTCTAAATCTTCTTCTACAACAAGCGATTACATATTCCTCTTCTGACTTTGGATGCGACATGATAAGTCTGGATAGAACGTCTACGAATCCAAAATCTTTTGTAGATACATACCTACTCTATGTCGAAATCGTACAGCATTAATGTTAATGCCCAGCGCTGCAATCTGTTGGCAGTATAGACTGGTATTTCCTTTTTCGATCCAAATATTGATAATAGTGGTTTGTGGTCAGTGAGTAATTTGATTTTACGACCGTATATACATATATCGATGAATCCGAGTCCTTCCTTTTCGATCTGACTGCATTTCTCTGTTTCTGTCAGCAATCTGGCTGCGTGAACGATTACTTTTTCGGTACCATCTGGAAACTTGTGTGCGATGTAGGCTCCAATAACATCTTTTGATGCATCTGCAGCAACTTTGATTGGCAGGTTTGGATCGAAGTGTGTCAGCAGCAGATCTGAGGAAAGGATTTCTTTGAATTTATCTAATGAATGTTGACATTCTCTGGACCATTCCCATTTACTTCCTTGAAGAAGTAGTTCATCCAATGGGGACCGCAGTTTCCGCATTTCCTTCACAAATTTTCCATAATAGTTGATGGCTCCGAGAAATGACCTGAGTTGACTGATATTTTCAGGTGCTGGCATTGATTTGATTTTTTCGATTTTTGAAGGATCGGGACGTAATCCATTTTTATCAATGATGTGTCCTAGGTATTTGATTTGTGTTGACAGAAAGGTGCATTTTTCAATTCTGATTCGAAATCCATATTCAAACAAACGCTGAAGTACGGCAGTAACTGTTTCTATGTGGCTACTGACATCTATTCCACTAACGATAATGTCGTCTAAATAAGCTGCTACTCCGTTTATTCCAGCCAGCATAGTGTCCATGATTTGTTGGAATGCCCCTGGAGCTGATTTTACCCCTGGTGCCAAGCGATTAAATGAAAATAATCCTTTATGCGTATTTATTGTTAACAGTTGCTTTGACATATCATCTACTGGAACTTGTAAATAGGCATCTGATAGATCGATGTGAGTAAACACTGTACTTTTTCCCAGTTTGGAAAATATGTCGCTTGGAATAGGCAGCGGGTATTGATGCGTCTGAAGTGCTTCGTTAAGCCCGGTTGAATAATCTCCACAGATTCACTACCACGATTGGTGCGGCCCATTCGCTGTAGTCAACTGGTGAGATTATACCAAGCCGTTGAAGTCGATCTAGCTCTTTTTCGACTGAAGAAACCACGGAGTATGATATCGGCCGTTTCGCTCGAAAAATTGGAATGGATTTCGGTTTAAGTTGCAGCTGTACTTTTAGTTTTGTACATACACCGGGTTCATCTTTAAATAAAATAAAATGTTAACAATTTCCGCCTTTCTGTCAGTTGGTAAGTTCACTCGGCAGCAAATGGAGCTTAGAGGCTTGTCCATAGATTGAACTTGTGACACAAATCCATACCTAGAATATTCAAATTGTTAATGTTTGTTACAAAAATTGAGGTTGATTGTACTGCCCCGTTTAATTCAATATCGCAATGGAATTTTGCTCCTCCTTGGTTGAATGTCTGTGTCCGCCGATAAAACTCCTGGTTCTCCAAGCATTTTCCACGTTTTTTCCGATATGATTGTCACGTCCGATGCCGTGTCGACTTGCAATCGTAGAGGTGCATTTTTGATGTGTGGAAAGTCAGGAACATTGCTGATTTGGATCACTATGAATTTTCTTGATTTTTCGTAACCAATTTGATTGATATTGGCATACACCGCCGATGATTGAACATGCCTTTAATTTTGATGAAATTTTTTTACCTGGGTTTTTGCGTGAACCTCCACCGCTTTTATTTGAGTGCTGTGCTTCTTTTCTTGAAAAACAGGCACAATAGCCTTCTTTGTGACCCACTTTATGACAATTACTGCATTTATGTTTTGCATACGTGCAATCTGGAATTAAATGCATTGAACCACATGCCCAACACAGTGTTCTTGTTTTTTTTTGCAGTTGTATTGGCTAAGTTGTCTGGCAAAATATTTTTAGCTGTTGCACCTCGCTGCTGAACAGCTTGTAGTACTGGTTGTTTTGCACTTTGTTGAATAAGCGCTATATCTTTTTTTAATTTAAGAACTTGTTGCGCTTCTGTTACCAACTTACCAATCGTCATACAATCCTTTTCGTTTTCTAATTTAGTTAGCAGTCGTGTGCGAATATCTGCATCTACTGGCGATTGTAATCCAATTACGAAAACTAAACACTTAAATTGGTCCACTGTTAAATTTGCAAGGTTAAAATCTTCACAATTTTTATTGACCATTATTGCATATGATATAAAATCATCGGTACTGGATTTTACTTTTTGCAAACAACGATATCTTGTATTTAACAAAGATTCTTGTAACCCAAAAATTTCTTTGAGTGTTTTTATCGTGGCATCGAAACCCACATCTCTGGCATTTTTAGGCAGAATATAGTTGGTATATTTGGATTAAGCTTTTGCTTTGTCGTCTAGCTTTTCTCCATCCACCTTGAACAAATCTTCGTATCTGGAAAACCACGTGTTGAACGTAACCCCATGTAATGGATCGTAGACAAACTTATTGATGTTGCTTGCCAAAGAATCCATTGTGAACTCCAATCCTTTGTCGGTGGTTCGGCTCAGGTTGCTGTTCTTAAGTGATTCTAAAAATTGTTGTTGCAAGGCGAAAGTTTGCTGCTGCTTCTCCATAAGCTCAAGGGCTTCGCTAAATTTGTCTCAGTAGTCGCCATTGAATGCTTTTTTTTTTGCATACAAAAAATCAAGTTGACAAAAAAAAAATCCTCGTCGCCAATTGTTACCTTTGCAGAGTGGCGCTATTATCTTATAATATGAAATGGAAAACAAGGTTAATGTAAAAGTAACAAGAAATAAAGTATTTATTTAATTCAAACAACTTTTAATATAATTCTAGTTCTTAATTAATAGTTACGATGCGATGCAGTTGGTGGTCAAGAAAGGAAGAAAGGTTAATTGCACATTTTTGTTCGCATGAAGAAATGACATCTGACAGCTGGCAATTAGTGCTGTCAGCAAGGCTTCCGGTTAGTACGTCTGAGGACATAGTTGCCAGAGTGCCAACAATGTTTCATGCATAACACTATTTAACAATATTTTAAGCCAAGAGTGCAAGTGATATCCTTATCTAGGTTACAAAGCTTCACTGGTGCTTAAATATACCTACCTATTAACATTTTCTAAGCATTCTATCTTCTTATACTACCGATACTGTTTCATGGATCATTAATTTTCTGCAAGTTAGATAGCGTGAGTGAACGAAAGCTACGTGTAGCTTTTAATAATGTCGTTGGGTTTGTGTATTGGGCTTCGCAGGTTTGATCATATTTCTCGATTTGCAAACAATATCTTCAACATGCGCCTTCAAGACTATTTAGATAGTAAAGTTCTCATATTTTTATTTAATTTGATGCAAGTTGAGAAACCAGAATATCTGTACGAAAAACTAGTCTTCTCGCTGTTGGATAGAAGCAGGGTTCTTATCTCACCTAGATTTAGGTATACTGTTTCTCAACGACAATTTTTTGTCTACGCTGCTTGTCTGTGGAATTCTCTACCTGTTGTATTGAGGAGGATCAGTAACTGCTATAGATTTGAAAGGGCATTATATGATAATTTTAAAATGCTAAATTTATAAATGAATTCTTAAAAATGTAAATAAATAGCTTAAACCTAGTTTTTCTTTTAATATTTAAATTGTTTTATTATTTTTAAGCCTAATTGTTAGTTATTTTCAATTTTGTTTATTTAACCACACTCTACTTAGTATTTCTAAAAAAACTATCAATTTTTATAATTATAATGTTTTCAATAAATAAATACAAATACAAATTTATTAAAAAAAATTACTTTGTTCTGCTACGACTAACTTACCTAGCAACAATTAAAGAAATTACTTTGAAAATGCCCAAATTAGTAAATTAAAAAAGCCAAATGGGTAATTAAACCCAAAATATAAAAAATTGCCAAGAACCACTGCAATATAAGGAAACATCGCCCAAATGTGATCGAGGCGATTGCAAACATTTTTAAAAAACACCCACGGGTCCAGATTCTTTAAATGCAAACGAAACTTTGCATATACCCAGCCTCGCATCCACCCTAAATCCTATAGCGAGTCCAAGCAGGGAGGTTGCAGGGGGCAGCATTTTTAAATTTCACAAACCAAATAAAGGAGAGGATTTATTGGGTTGGTGAAATTAAAAAATTCGCCAATAAACAGTGAGCGCCTTGGGCTCACTTTAGGATTTGAGTGGTTTCGAGGTTGGGTAAATGCAAAGTTTTTTTAGCATTTAAAGAATCTGGACCCGTGGGTGTTTTTTAAAAATTATAATGGCAATATTTTGTTTTCACAATCTTCCTTTTTACGACAAATTAAATCGTATTGTGTGTTCTCAACAGTTTTAAATAAAATGCACGACTGGGTCGCACGTACTTGCTCTTATGTTCAAGACACTGTGGGATTAAGAAAATTGTATATAAAAACATGGAAATTATGAGAGAAAAATGTAGAGAAGCATGAAATACGTCATTGAAATTGGCTAAAACAACTCTTTTGACAGTTTGAGGTGAAAAAGAAGAATGCCATCTTATTTCTTGATTGAATATGATTGTATGGGAAAAAAAAATTTAAAATCGTTGGAGCGGTTTTTTAAAAAATTAATTTTTTATATATAAAATTCTTAAAACATTTTTAAGAAAAAATTTTGGTATGCAAATCTTAAGTAAATATTTATGTGTATATAAAAACAAAATTTGAAAAAAAATTGTCAACCCATTTTTGAGATATCGAATTTTCAAAAAAAAAATTTGAAACTTTTTTTAAAAATCCAAAAACTTTTTTTTTGAAAATTTTGATATGCAATATTATTGAGTCTTATCTGAAATTCGTATATAAAAAAATTCATCTAAATCCGTATAGCTGATAACGAGAAAATTCAAAATAAAAAAATACGTTCTATGACAGGTACTGTTAATAGTTTCTAAGTGTAAAATTTTATATTTTTTTGTAGTAGATCATACTAATTTTAGTATATAGAAAAAGTTTTATCAAAATCGTTGGAGCCGTTTTTAAGCAAAAAATATTTTCTTTTGTGGTTTTTTAACTTTTGTATGGAAGGTACCGTTATTTTTTCATAAATGTAAAATTTTTTCTAAAAATATTTTAGAGAGTACTAAAAAACTCTTAAATATCGAGTTTCAAACAAATCGATCATGTCGTTCTCGAAATATTTGATTTTCAAAAAAAAAATTTGAAACATTTTTTAAAAATCCAATAAACATTTTTTCAAAAATTTTGGTACACAAAACTATTTATATTTTTTGGAAGCTTCTGTGTAAAAAAAAATAATTGAAATCGGTCGTACCGTTTTGAAGAAAATCAAAAATCAAAAAAATGGTTCTTTGGGAGGTACCATTAATAACCATTTTTGAAAAATGGTTTTCCACCCAAAGAAAGCCTTTACTAAAATAAATTTATTGAATTTTTTTTAAGAAAAGTTGTCGAGCCGTTTTTGAGAAAAATACGATTATGTAAATTTGCCAAAAAAAAATGTATGACAGGTACCGTTATTTTTGGTTCTAAAAAAAAAATGAAAAAAACGTGTCGGCAGAATCACCAAAAACCACTAAGTACCAAGTTTGAAGAAAATCGATCGAGCCGTTTAGGCTGTAGACGAACAGACAGACAGACAGACAGACAGACAGACAGACAGACAGACAGACAGACAGAATTTTGCCACCCACTTTTTTGGTGTTCTCTATCATCGTAATATCATGTTTGATTGTTATCTCAAAATTTTTTTTTTGCACGAATCCAAAACTTGCCTTATAGTACCTATAATCGCAAGTAAAAATTGAAAGATTTATCTCTAGCTTTCAAGCATTCTGAGTCAAACCATTTTTGCTTAAAAACATTTTAGATTTTCGGGATTTCACTTGGTGGAACAGCTTTCTTGATGATTTCCGTTAAAGTGCCAATATCAGCTGAAAGATTTTGAGCTTTCACATATTCAAGTTTCACATTCAAGTTATGCTGATAAGTATCCCGCATTCGATCATTCCACACTAACTACGGAAAAAGAACAAATTCTTTCGTTTACACATGTCATCATCATCGTGTCCTGTAACCCCGGCTAGGGCATAGGGCGTCAACAAAACGTCTCCATCCTTCACGGTCTGCTGCAACGTACTTTAGCTGTGGCCACGTCTTTCTCTGGGATTCTGCTTCCGCTAAGACAGTTGATTTCCATGTTGTTCTTGGTCTTCCAACCCGCCGTGCACCCTGAGGATTCCATTCAAAGGTCTGCTTTGCAATTTCATCGTTCGGATTCCTCAGCGTGTGACCAATCCAACGCCATTTACGCTTTCTTATGTCGACGTCCAGCCACTCTTGACTTGTCCTGCGCCACAATTCCTCATTTGATATTATTTGTGGCCAGCGAATCTTTAGGATGTGGCGTAAACAGCGATTCACAAAAGCCTGCAATTTCTTCGAAATGAGACGTGACTTTCCAGGCTTCACAAGCATATAACAGCACGGATTTGACATTGGATTCGAAGAATCTCAGCATAGTGCGTAAGGAGATTTGACTTATTGCCAAATTGGTCACAGAGTACCGAAGGCAGCACGAGCTTTATTTATTCTTCTTTTAACGTCCAGATCCGTAACACCGTTTGCAGAAACATTAAACGTTTACACATGTAGTCACCGAAAATTAAACTTCCAAGGGCATGTGATCAAAAAAAATCTTCGCTCCAATTTGAAAATCTGCCAAAAGATGATTCCATTTTCCTGATATGAAACAGTAATCAATAACTGAGCAGGATGATCCTCTTTTAAAAGTAAGTTCACCCTCCGAGTCACCTAGGCAGCTTCCATTCAGTACACGAAGAGCGTCAGCAAGTTGCCGTATTTTTGACCCTTTGTTATCACAAATTGAATCCTTGGAATAACGAATTGTGTCCGAATAAAAGCCATCATATCCAGTCACAAAATTATTTTGCGAAAGCCCTATTTGACCATTAAAATCACCGACAAGCATTATATCAGTTGTATCCAAAGATTGAAGTGCATCACATAACCAGTAGGGTGTGTCATTTATTTCAACTCTGGAATTTCCACATCTTATACCTCCAAAAAGCTGCTTTACATATTAAAATTAAGTTCTTCATTTGAAATTTTCGTTTAAGTTTTTGGCTTTGGCTCGCTAAAAAAGCTTGAAAAGAACACCAAAAACGTTTGTTTTAGGCTATTTATTATGTCCTAAAAAAGCTATTAAATTAGAGCTATTAAATGAGGGGGGTGCAAAAGCACCCTTTTTGGTTTTTTGCATATAACTCGAAAACGGAGCAGAATTTCAAGATAATTCTGAAAACCTTTTTGTAGAGAATAAAATTTACCATCGAAATGGATTTTTGAAAAAAAATTTTAAATTTTTTTAATTTTTCCATATCCTCAGAACCGACTGCGATTCTACTACGATGTTCCCCTGATCGTCCTTGCAGGCTTCGGTTCGGGCTTTGTAACCTTGGGAGGTTCTTTTTACTTTTTGGTAAAACTTCCGAGCTTCATTCCTGCAATGGCATCCCTCTAATTCCTCGATCGCGCGCTTCTCATGCTCTTTCTTTTTCTTTTAAGAAGCTTGTGTTCCTCTCTCCTCTTCTGCTCGTAGAGCCTCGCGAGCAGCTCTGGTCCTTCTATGCAGCGCCGCTTTGTATGCCTGTTGTTTGGCTGCATATACTTGCCGGCATTCATCGTCGAACCAGGGGTTTTGCGGTGGTGATCGTGCGATGCCCAGCACGTTAGATTCAGCATCTCTGATGGCTTTCTGGCAGTCTTTCCACTGGTTCTCGATATTTGCAGTTGGCGGCAAAGGACTCTTTAAGAGGGCGTGAGAGACTCGATCGGAAAAGGACCTGGCGATTTGTTGCGACTGTAGCCGCCTGACGTTGAACTTCCCATAGTATTTCCCTGTTTTGGCTTTGGTTTGGATATCCGTAGCATTACCTTGGCTACAACGAGGTAGTGGTCCGAGTCAACGTGGCTCTTCGGAACGTTCGGACATCCTTGATACTGGAGGAGTGCCTTGGAATTCGCCATGTCCCCCTATTTATATCGAGATCCGGGAACTGTGTACTAGCTACCACAACGTTTTGCCCCTCAGCAAAGTCGATTAACCTGAGTCCGTTATCGGAGGTGGTTTCGTGCAGGCTGTATCTTCCCATTGTGCCACCAAAGAAGTCTTCTCTTCCTAGTTTGGTATTAAAATTACCCAAGACAATTTTAATGTCATAACTGGGGCATTGCTCATTTCTTGTCCAGGAGCTCGTAGAACTCGTCCTTGGTGTCGTCATCTTTCTCCTCTGTGGGAGCATGCGCGCATATGAGGCTTATGTTGGCGAATTTAGCCTTGATGCGAATTGTCGTGAGACGCTCGTTCACATAGTTGAAACTCAAGACTTCTTGCCTAAGTCTGCCTCTAACGACGAATCCACATCCAAAGAGACGCTGCCCTTGTGGTCGGTAAGAGTCACCATAGTAAGAGTCGCAGTCTTTCAGTTTTCTTTTGCCCGGCCCATCCCATCGCACTTCTTGGATGGCGGTGATGTCTGCTTTATAGCTAAATGTTATGTTCGGCTGCACGTAGTCTATAGAGAGACAGAACATTCCACGTGCAGATCCGCAGTTCGTTGTCCTTATTTCGTTTGCTAGGTTCGTCAACAGTAGATCCGTCCGTATCTGAGGCTTGTTGTTGCTTCGCAACTAAATAGCTTTACGTGGCCGGGAAGTCACCCCGACGCGACGGCACGACCCCCAACCTGGAGGACTAGACCCTAACAATATAACTCCAAGAGGGGAGCCGGATTAACCGCGCCTTATAGGCCTGAGCTCCGAATATATCGTAGTAGCCCGTATAAGGTGTTCACTAAGTAATTCAGCGTAACTGGAACTGTAGACCAGACGCCACCGTTGATTCCATCTTGAGAATTCTTCCGCTGCCGCCTGGATAAAGGAGAAGTGCCTTAGTGGGAACACTCCTCCCTCCCTCTCTCGTTTGCTGCCCCCTAAAACCGTCCACAGGGATTGGAACCCCATCTTCAGTTAAAGGTACTAGGCACCCTATGTTTACCACTAGGAGGTGAGAGTAGGAGTTGATAGACAGAGATTCACTTTGAAAAAAAGCTTGTGGATGCTTGTGTCCTCTTGAATGCACCCTGTCTACCCTTTGAACATCCAACTGAAAAAAATACTCTTTTACTATAAATATTTTTGTAGACTCTTTTGTTTCTTTTTGCTTATGTTAAATTAAATATGTGGACCAAGCTTCGTGTCAATTCTTTTGGAATTTGGTAATATCATACTTGTTTCACTAAAAAATTCAGTCATCAATTATGAAAAAGGTTATATATTTTTTTGAAAGTGGTTGCATCGAGTTCATTCTGATTAAGTTAGATTGGGCATTAAAAAATACCCTTGAGAAATGTGTCATATGCTTATATTATACCAAGATAAATATTTAAGTTTATTAATCTTTCATATCCCCCTCCCCAGCATTTTGAACGTGGCTTAAAAAAAAATCAGTTTCATATCCCAGATTTGTCTATGAGCGTGAGACATCTGTATATACAGGGTGTCCCGTAATGTGTGGATAATGCTGCAACTGGTTAGAGTTGGGTAGTTCCGGACCTGTATAGTTCCAGGAACTATATTTTCTGTCGGAATGATTCCAGTTCATTCCGAAATCTAAACTCCAACATGTCCATAGTTCCAACATCACACAGCCAGAATTAAAAGAACTAAAAGACCTAAGCAAACGCATACACATAAAAGTTTTCATGCATAGTTCATAGTTCCAGTTCCCACTTGACTTCAATTTCACCACAGCCAGAGCCAACATAAAGAAAAACAAAAATGTGAACAAATAAAATACACACTACACACACGTCAGCCATGGTTTGTTTATAGGTATAGGTACACGAGAACTTTGTGCACATGGAATGAGTAAAAGGGATGAAGCAGAACTTCCGAACGTTCGTATGCATTTATGAAAAGTATACTGAACGAGATACATATGTACATAGTCGGCATTTACACCACCCGATTTTTCCAGTACGATTTTTCCCAAAATCGTGTGAAATGTTTACATGAAACGATATGATACGATTTTTCCAGTCCGATTTATGTCCCTGTCGTCTTCATACCTTATTGCTGTCCCTTTCATTTTGCGTTCAGAGGTAGATGGCATGTAAAGACCAGCGTTGCCTATTACATTTTTTTTTTTTTGTAAAACAAATCTACTGCCAATCAAATACTTTTTAGTTTTACGAAAAAAAAGTAAAATTCAAAAAAATTAAAACCACAAATAATATCATCATCATTGTTATTTCTCCTGAAACCCACCCTTTTAGTGCCTTGCGTATGAGCCGTGTAGCAAATTGAAATTTGAGTTTATTTTGTCATTATCTGCTTTGTGAAATGTGCCTGACACTGGGGATTGCGAATAATTAGCGTTTGACGTTTCTCAGAAAATAGCTTATTGGTCACGTGGAAAATATAATTATATAATCATAATTTTATAATTTAAACAAATTTAAGGCTACGTTTTCTTTTTTAAAATTGTTGATAGCATCGTTAATTTACTTTGTCGAAACACGTAAGCAAGAATAAGTTGATATTTGCAGTTGGAACTGTCTAAACAAATTTATTCGCAGTCGCAGATCTTAGGTAATATTTTAAGTAAGTATTTTCAATCAATTATCTGTTAGCCCTATTACACGATGACCTTAGAGTCCCGACTTTTTTCGAAATTAAATGAGAGCCAAGGTGAGATATGTTTTTTATCGTTCGCATTCATTGAATTTCGAAGAAAGTAATGACTCAAAAGTCGTCGTGTAATAGCCGACTCATTATAAATTTCTTTTTCGTAAATAAAATACAAATTTGAAAATGCATATGTACTGCGAACAAAAAAATAAATCTACTTCTGCATTTTATTTTTGGATCAACATCGGAAAATTTACCGATTAGTGGCAACGCTGGTCAACACTGAACACACAAGACTCTGGGAAAATTATAAAAGAGAACGCAAACATACTGGAAAAATCGTGTGAGTTTGCCAGGAATGGACGATTTGGTCCTTACCCCTCACTTTCTACTCCCTTCACCTATGAACAAAAGATCGTCTGAGGAAAAATCGGGTGGTGTAAATGCCGACATAGATAGTGATCATTGGATATGGAACTAATATAAAATATGAAGCTGAAACCGAAAGGAACTATGAACATTCATAACAAATCCGAGAACGATAATCGTTCTCGGATCTGTTATGAATAGGCGTTTTTCTTTTTTAATTCAGAAAAGAGCTCTGAACAGAGTCCGAGCATGTCGAGCATGTTCTGAACATCATCTGAGCAAGTTTGTTCTGACCACCCTGAACTATTTTTGAAATACACCTGAACAATAGCTGTCAAATGCTATGAGTTCCGCATTGAACTCAGTCTGCTCAGTCATTTTATTCTGAGCTCATAGAGCGCGCTCTGAACAAACTCTGAACACACTCAGAACGAAAAAAGAAATACAAATTTTTAGCTCTGAACGCTCAGAGCTAAAAAAGAAACACAACTTTTTGTTTGACAGTTCAGGCTCTGCTCTGAATTAAAAAAGAAAAACCCCTAATGTTCATAGTGCCTTTCTGTTTTAGCTCCGTATTTTATACTAGTTCCATATCCATACCCTAGTTCTCTCTTTTCATAGTTCCATTCAAACAAAGAGAAATGTATGTAATGTATGTGGCTGCGAAATATTTATATAAAAATATAAATCTATTTTTTACTTGCGATATATGTATGTAGGTACTAGAAGGCAAGTTTTGGATTCGTGTAGAAAAACAAATTGAGATAACAATCAAACAAGATATTACGATGATAAAAACACCAAAAAAGTGGGTGGCACAATTCTGTCTGTCTGTCTGTATATTCGTCTACAGCCTAAACGGCTCGATCGATTTTCTTCAAATTTGGTACATAGTGGTTTTTGGTGATTATGCCCACACGTTTTGTTCATTTTTTTTTAGAACCAAAAATAATAATGTCATACAATTATTGTCTTAAGCAATTTTACATAATCGTATTTTTCTCAAAAACGGCTCGACAACTTTTCTTAAAAAAAAAAATAAAATAAATTTATTTTAGTAAAGGATTCTTTTGGGTGGGAAACCAAAGAAACAAAGAACCATTTTTTTAATTTTTGATTTTCTTCAAAACGGCACGACTGATTTCAATTTTTTTTTTCTATGCAGAAGCTACCACAAAATATAAATAGTTTTGTGTACCAAAATTTTTGAAAAACTATTGTTTGGATTTTTAAAAAAGTTTTCAAACTTTTCGAAAACGACATGATCGATTTTTTTGAAACTCAATACTTAAGAGTTGTTTTGTACTCTCTAAAATATTTTAAGAAAAACTAACGGTACCTTCCATACAAAAGTTAAAAAGCAGCAAAGAAAAATATATTTTTGCTTAAAAACGACTCCTACGATTTTGATTAAACTTTTTTCATAAACTAAAATTAGTACGATCTACTACCAAAAGTAATAAAATTTTACACTTAGGAACTATTAATATTACCTGTCATAGAACGTTTTTTTTTTTTTTATTTTCTCGTTATCAGCTTAACGGATTTAGATGAACTTTTTTATATAAAAATTTCAAGTAAAATTAAATAATATTGCATATCAAAATTTTCAAAAAAAGATTTCAAATTTTTATTTTGAAAATTCGATACCTCAAAAACGGTGGAAAATTGTATTCAAATTAAGCTTTCATATACACGTAAATATATACTTAAGGTTTGCATACCAAAATTTGTTCTTAAAAATGTTTTAAGAATTTTATATATAAGAAATTATTTTTTTACGAAACCACTCCAACGATTTTTAAAATTTTTTCCCATACAATCATATTCAATCAAGAATAAAAACGGCATTCTTTTTTTTCACCTCAAACTGTCATCAAAGGAGTTGTTTTAGCTAATTTAAAAATCGTATTTCATGCTTCTCTACATTTTTTTCATAATTTCCATGTTTTTATATCCAATTTTCTTAGACCCGCAGTGTCTGAAACATAAGAGCAAGTACGTGCGACCCAGTCGTGCATTTTATTTTTCTTCTACTGAGCCTTGTGTTGACTCATTGACTGATGTTTGATAATTTTCGTTTTATTTTCGTTCGGCTTAAGAAATCATTTTTGCAATTGAATGATGATGATATGATGTATTAAAAAACCTCTAAGAAATCAGAAATTTTCACAGTTTTTTACTGCCCCGGAAAAAGTTTATTTTTTGTTGAATTGACTGACATTTGGATCAAAATAAACTTTTTCCGTCAAAATATAGTTTGTCCCCCATTCGTAAAGCCATCAACTGTCCAATTCTATTGAAGGATGGCTACGACAGATTAAGAAACCCCTTTGTTGGAGACAGTTCCGGGAGAATGAGTTGAAGTTAAGCTGGAGTAAATTACCTATTTTTTAATAAGATCATATTGCCAAACATTATAACTATTTAATACCTAAATTTACATTTGATACACAGCCTATACGACTCAAGGCAAACCGAGCCAAATTATTCAAAACCAACGCACGAAAAGTATTCAATAATTTGGATTGAAGCTAAATTTAGTTACAATCACGAATCATAAATTCGAAATGAAAAATCTTAACAGTTCCGGGGAACTAGTTCCGATGGAAAAAAGAATCGTTCCATGTCCGTTCCGCTGTTGGAACTATTTTGCGCAACTCTACAACTGGTGATAGCAGGCCTTATGACTGCTCAGAAAAAAAAATATTTTTCTTGTAGTCTCCATGGTATAATTTATTTTCGAAAAATGTTAAAAAAATCAGGGTCTCCTAAAATACCTAATTACAACGGCCACCCATAAAGGATTCTTATTAATTTTGTATTTTTATAATATTCTTGAACAACCGTTCTAAATGATGGGTAGTAAATTTTAACACCAGCTGATGCATTTTTTGTATTATAATTTTTAAAATTATTTTTTTATTCAAAAATAATTCAATATTTTTTTTCACCAAAGTTTGAAAAATAATAAAGAGAAAAAAATGTATAAGAACATAAGTGGCAAATTTGATAAAAATTGGCCTGTTTAATGTACTTTTTAAAATGGTATAACACATGTTTGTGTCTACAACCATAACCAATAAAATTGGCATTTAATCTACTAAAGTAGTTTTTTAACATTTTATCAGATGAAATTAAGTTACTAAATTAAGTAAACACTACGATGACGAATGAATGACGACGAATCATATTGTTTTTTTTTTTTTAATTTTTATTGCATTTAAAAATAACCGTTCTTAAATAAAGGCAGTAACATTTAACACTAGTTGCTGGATTTTTTTTAATAATTTTTTTAATTAATTTTTTAATAAAAAAATGATTAAATATATATTTTCATCAAAGACAACAAAAATTGAGTTGTAAGGAAAAGTCAATAGATATACCAGTGTCACTATTTTGTCTGCTAAATTCACTAACTAAAATAATAGTATGCACTATCAAAAAGGTTTTGATTTAGGTATGGGAAATGCGATAAATAAAAACAACAGGATTCAAAATTATGATTTATTTGTATTTTTAAATAAACTTTTATCAAGTGTTCAAACTGTCCCCCATTCACTGTGATACATGCTCTGCATCTTCTAATGAAGGAGCTCTCAATAAAACGAGCATATTGGCGCTCATTTATTTTCATCACAGTGTCTTGAACACGACGACGCAGTTCCGTAACGGATGTAATTGGTTTAGTATAAACCATTTCTTTCAGGCACCTCCAGTAGAAAATGTCCAAAGGATTAAGGTCTGGCGAACGTGGTGGCATTCCCCGTATATTAAATGCATATTTGCATACTCCAGCGGCGTATACTGTGACATTCTTAATCAGTAGGTATTAATTTAATCAAATTCAAAAATTTGTTTAACTGACGAAACCAGTATAACAACGTTATACGTTATGTAATGACAGAGAATTGACAATATTTGCATTTTAATGCCTTTTTTATGCAGTTTAATGCCTATTTTATTACAAGTCAATTTTAATTTGAGAAAGTGTTAAAAATATTCTCTATTAGATTAAAAGCCTATTTAATGTGTTATTGCTGTAGAAAAAGTACATTAAAAGGAGATTTTTTTAACATTATTTGCAACAAAAATTTTCAGTTTTTGTCTTTTTTATTAACTTACAAACTTTGATGAAAATAAATATTTAATAATTTTTTATTAAAACGTTAATTAAAAAAATTATTTAAAAAAAATCCAAAAACTAGTGTTAAATGTTACTGTCTTTATTTAAGAATGGTTATTTTTTAATGCAATAGAAATTAAAAAAACAATATGAGTCATTCATTCGTCGTCGTAGTGTTTACTTAATTTAGTAACTTCATTTCATCTGATAAAATGCTAAAAAACTACTTTAAGAGATTAAATGCCAATTTTATTGGTTTTAACACATGTTATACCATTTTGGAAAGTACATTAAACATGCCAATTTCTATCAAATTTGCCACTTATGTTCTCATAAATTTTTTCCCTTTATTATTTTTCAAACTTTGGAGAAAAAAAATATTGAATTATTTTTTAATAAAAAAATAATTTTAAAAAATTATACCACAAAACATGCATCAGCTGGTGTTAAAATTTACTACCCATCATTTAGAACGGTTATTCAAGAATATTATAAAAATACAAAAATAATAAGAATCCTTTATGGGTGGCCGTTGTAATTAGGTATTTTAGGAGACCCTGAATTTTTTAAAATTTTTCGAAAATAAATTATACCATGGAGACCACAAGAAAAGTATTTGTTTTATATTTTTTTTCTGAGCAGTCATAAGGGCTCCTATCACCAGTGCCAGTATTATCCACTCATTACGGGATACCCTGTATGTAATTGTTTCTGCTTGAAGCATCGTTGAATCTCAGAAAATCGGAAAATTGAAATTGCTGAACCACGGATCAAAAATTGAACCACGTTTGTACAAGTAGTGGCTGAACAGAATGGAGACGGAGCTGCAACTGGAGCTTCAGCTGGAATAGCTGTCAAAATGTTGAATACACACAAATTCAATGATGCGCACACAACACGACGCAGCTGCAGGCGCAGCTGGAAAAGTTGGCGAAATTTGTTTTTGCTTGAAGCTTTTTTTGACGTTTCAACATTTCGAGAGCAAACAAGTATTTACAAGGGGGTCGAAGTTACTCTTTCATCTCCGTGCGAAAACTAAAGGTGATGCGAATAATATCGTTTCAAAGTTCCCCTTGACCGAAAATAATTTTGAGCTTGCTTGGAAAGCCTTATCAGACGAGTATGAAAATAAAAGAATTTTAGTAAATAACCAGCTAAAGAAACTTTTCAATTTATCTGCAATTTCATACGAATCTGGCAAGGGAATCAAAGATTTACAACGTGACATTAACGACTGTCTATCCATCCTTAGAGCTCATAATCTTTCAACCAGTACTTGGGATCCTATTCTTATTTATCTGTGTTCCAATCGCTTACCCGAAACTACGCTATCGCTATGGGAGCATTCGATAAAAAATCCTCGTGATCTTCCCTTGTGGAAGGAAATGGATCAGGTTTTGATAAATAGATACCGAGTCCTTGAAACTGTTTGCGATATAAAATTCATTTCGAAACCTAAAGCTCAACCTTCTAAGCCACAAGGTTCTCAGCCTACATTCAAAAGAAAAGTTTCAGAAAACAAGTTTCAGAATCATAAAGCTTTTCATTCAAAACCAAATTCCATTTGTTGTAAGTTGTGTAAGAACTCTCACCCCCTTCGATTATGTCCACAGTTTCTTCAATTATCTATTCAAGATAGAATAGCAAGGGTTGAGTCTTTGAAGTACTGTTCTAACTGTTTAGCACATACACATTCCATCAAGGATTGCAAGAGCATTTACACATGTAGTTTTTGCAAACAAAAACATCACTCCTCTTGCACATACCATCGACAGTACAGCCTCAACTTTTACCTTCATCCATAGATCAAGCTAATCAATTCAATTCACCCTCCACATCTACATTTCATACAACACAGTCCACTAATGAATCAAATCAAGTCAACGTACAATCCTACTTCTCTCGAAACAACAGGCGTGTTCTCTTATGTGGTTTTCCTTTCGACCAAAAAAAGTCGACTTTTTTCTGATTTTTTTGACCTGAGATCAACTTTTGCTTTCCATTCAACCAAAAAAATCGATTTTTTTTCGATCTCAGGTCGATTCTTCAAATCTCAATTTGTAGCAAGATTTACACGCGTTTGCACACACACCAAAATAAACTGACATAAATCTGAACGTATTAGTTTGCATTCGGCATTTCGCAGTGTTGTTTACTTTCGATAAGAAGGTGGTGTTTGTTGGACAAATTCATCAATAGGAAAATAGTCACTAACACAATTGCAAAAGCAAATCAAATCTCATTTTGTGTTCTATTTACCACTAAAAAAATTATGATCTGACCACCAAATCTGAAATGGTTGAATGGAAAACCACATTAGCTACTGCTCTGATAAATATCCACCACTCTGGAGATACATTTACGCTGCGAGCATTTTTAGATACTGGGTCGGAAGTATCTCTCATTTCAGAAGATGCATAAAAAAGATTACGACTTCCGGTTAAACCAATCCATGCACAGATTTCTGGAATGAATTCGGTTGTTACGGGAACAGCATCGAAGATATGTACCTTGTGCATTGGATCAAAACATGTTCCTGCATTTACTCTTACTGCAAACGCAATTGTCTTAAAACATCTTACTGGTGATTTACCCTCGTGTTCGATATTCAAAGACGAAGTTTCTGAGCCAATCGGCTTAACGCTTGCCGATCCTTACTTCTTTGAAAGTTCAAAAATAGATATAGTCATCGGGATGGATATTTATCCCGCAATTGTCAAAGAAGGGTTACAATGTAACGTGTTTGGCTCACGTGTAGCGCAAAACACCATTTTTGGGTGGGTGTTATCTGGCCCACTACCAAAACAAACAATAAAGAGCTTTTCTACAAGTTTATCATCCTTTGATGAAACTTCATTAGATGAACAAATTGCTAAATTTGGGAAGTCGAAAATTTCTCTCCGTCAAAGCAACTGTCTGTAGAAGACTTGTATTGTGAGCAAATCTTCAAGTTAACAACAACAAGGGACCCAAACGGGCGATTTATAGTTCGTTTACCTTTTAAATCCTTTCCACCTGTGCTTGGGCGCTCCAGAGATATAGCTTTGAAGCAATTTAACAGACTTGACAAATCTTTAGAACGCAAACCTGATTTACGCCAAACCTACGATCAAGTCTTAGAAGAATACTCAACTCTTGGCCATATGAAAATAGTGCCCCCAATCGAAACAAATCAAAGCAATCAAATAATTTCATATTATCTACCCCACCATGCAGTTGTCAAGCCAAGTAGTACTACAACGAAAGCAGTGGCGACGCGTGAATAAAAAATATAGTCGTTCACTTCATTTATTTTTATTTTCTTATTTTTTTTTTACACTTAAGATTCTTAGTTGTTAGCTTAGAGCAAGCCGCAACCTACAACCAGAGGCTTATGATTTAAGTTTACACAAATTTAGGTGTTATGTACCTACTAGTTTTTTTTTATTAAAATTTTCTCGATTTATTTAAAAATATTTGCACTACACTTTTGTGAGGTGAACTGTTTTCCTTAGAAGTTTTTGTTTCAATAGTTGTCCTAAAAAAGGAAGATTTTAAATCTCTTAAGTTAAGAAAACGATTTTCAAACAGATAATTTATAAGTTTCTGAAAAAATTGCATTTATTATTTATAGATGCGATGTAAGAAAAAACAATGGTTTAGTAAAACAAAAATGTAGTTAAAAACGATTTTTAAAAATTCCCTACAAAAATAAATGAATAGACTCAACATCTTAAGAAAATTGACAAACAAAATCATAAGAAATTGGTTTACTTCAAACAATGCCCATAGCTGTGACATTAAAAAAATGAATAAGAGACCTACTTTCTCTGTTTATGTAAATCTCTTTTTTTTCAAAAACCTAATAGGTAGGTACATATTCAAATTAATAAATAACTCTCCTGATTATAGACACTTTTTTTTTCTTAAAATTCTATTTTGGAATATAATAATCAGCTAAAAAACCCTCCTTTACTGCAGGATCATATTCATAGATGTTATAATAAATGAGCCTTTAAATACAATTTTTACTTTACTTTCTACCACCCACCCTTTTAGCTATAGTAATGTTCGATTTCACGTTACATTAATTTTTACATGCACTCAAATTTGCTTTGAAATTTAACTCTTCATAAGGAACCCAGAGAAGTTTCACATACAAAAACTCAATCCCTTGAACAAATCTGTATATATTGCCCATTTCGTTCATATTCTTCTTGCACGAATAGCAAAAGGCATCATACAACAACCACTCATATGCGCATTCATCCTATATCAAACACAAAGCACAAAAACCACCACCATCAGAAACCATCCCGGTCAAACACCAAGCAAACAAAATTTGAGTGTAAAAACTTGAGCAACTCTCATCACTAGACTTGCTTGAATTCGTTCACAGATGATTTGAACGAATAGGTCGGTAGTATTTTGGTTATACTTTTTTTTTGTTGTTTGTATGCTTTTAGTGGTTACATTTCGTTCACAATTCATGTGAACGAGTTGAAGGTTAAAAATGAGTAGGAATGTTGCTGTCGCAGTAGCAGGTTTTTTGTTTGTGTTTATTTAAACTGCGTGCATAAAAGGGTCGCACGAGTTGGAAAATTGGAAACTGAGTGCGAAATTAAATAAAACTCGTAGATAAGCAAAAGAATTTTGTGGGTGGTTAGGTTAATTTATGAAACTTTTATCATAATAATTTTATCTGAAAGCTAGTCGTGCATGAACGAATTGAAAAATAGGACGCCTCGCCACTGAACGAAAGTAAGGGTAATCTTCAACGCATCAAACAAATCAAGTAATGGCATAAGCCTTAACGATGTGTTACATACCGGTCCAGCTTTACAAGCTGACCTTATCACTTTAATTTTGAGATGGCGTTTTTTCAAATTTGTTTTTAATGCCGACATTGAAAAGATGTACAGACAAATTTTAGTGCATCCAGAAAATACACCATACCAGCGAATCATATTTCGAAATCAGGATCACGAGTTACTCACTGTCACATTCGGTGTTAATTGTGCACCATATTTGGCCAATCGTTCGCTCCTAGAACTAGCTGAAATCGTAAAATCAAACTCTGCTCTTGCATACGAGTGTCTGTTAGATGAGAGGTACGTGGATGACTTTTTCTGTGGTGATCACGATTTAGAAACCGCATTGCGCAAACAGTCTCAGCTTATAAAAGTTCTAGACTCAGCAAAGTTTTCTCTAAGAAAATGGACTTCAAATTCTTTAGATTTGCTTGAAAATATTCCAGCGACACATCTTTACATTGAAAATTTTCTAAAACTCGAAGATGAAAGTGTGTCCAAAACCCTAGGAATTTGTTGGAACGCTAAACTCGATAGCTTCCATTTTCGTTTCGAAACTCTAGCTGATGATCACAAGTTGACTAAAAGAGCAGTTCTTTCTGTAAACGCAAGATTGTTCGATCCTGCAGGTTGGCTGGCACCAATTATAATCATTGCGAAGATGATAATGCAATAAATCTGGCGTGATGGGACGTCGTGGGCCTGTCCCTTAGAGCCCCTGACGTGTCACCGCTGGCAATCATTTTTTTCTACTCTTTCTGATATTCAAAATATTAAAATTCTTCGTTGGGTTCAGTATTCACCAACAACCTCCTTTCAACTTCACGGTTTTTGCGACGCTGCTGGGCGTGCTTATACCGCAGCATTTTACCTCCGCGTTCAAATCGACAAAACTAATTGGATCTCTCACCTTTTGTGCGCAAAAAATAAGGTCACCCCTGTTAAGCAGCTTTCTTTACCCCGATTAGAACTCTGCGGTGCAGTCTTATTGGCAAAAATGTATCAACAAATCATAACAAATCTCAAATGTTCGACAAATGACACGTACCTTTGGACTGATGGCTCGATCGTCCTAGCATGGTTAAGTAAACCGTCCTATTCGTGGAAAACATTTGTGGGGAACCGGGTCTCTGAAATACAAAGTTGTGTTTCTGGCTTGTCGTGGAGACATGTAAGATCAGCTGATAATCCAGCTGATCTAGCTACCAGGGGTCTTGCTCCAAATGATCTCAAAGAAAACTTTGTGTGGTGGTCTGGCCATCTGTGGCTACAAGAAATTGAATCCTCATGGCCACAGTCCATAGTTCAAAGGCCCGATGAAACAAAATTAGAAACCAAAATCATAAGAGTATATCATACTCAACATGCAACTAATATCGAAACGTTAGTTAATAAGTACTCCACTTGGACAAAGGTGTTAAATGTTGTTTCCTATTTTTTAAGGTTTTTGCACGGATGGAAACGTCACTATAATGGCAGATTTATGTATTACTCCAAGGCTTTAACTCAAGAAGAAATTTCTAATACCAAAAAAGTAATCATTAAAATTACCCAAGAACTTTATTATCCATGTGAATGTTCAGACCTTAAGAATAATAAACCAATTTCAGCCAAAAGCTCATTATTATGCCTCAATCCAATCCTAGATTCAGATGGTTTAATGCGTTCCAATGGAAGACTTGCACTTTCTTCTTTGCCATACAGTGAGCGATACCCTATAATACTCCCTCATGGCTCTTATGTGACTCATCTTCTTGTCAAATTTGCTCATGAGCTTACTATGCATGGTGGCAATCTTTTATTTATTTTTATTTATTTATTTATTTATCATATGAAACTACATATTGTAGGACATTGTCCCTTATTTATATGCTTAGTTACTTAAGAAAATTGAGAATGTACAAACTAAAAGAAATTTGAGTAATTTTTACTAAATTTTAAAAAATATAATAAAAGTTAAATTCAATCATCGTACATATAAGAACTAACATTATTTAAATTAACTTTAATAGAATGAAGACACAACAAAATAGTTTACATGACTTCAAATTAAATCAGAGGCACAAGAATCGGAAGTATGTTATGCAAAAGTAGCAGATACTACTCGTTTGAACTTATAAATATTGTGTGTAGATCGCACTTGTCTCGAAAGGCCATTCCAAAGTTTAATTCCACGAATTAGAAACGAGGATGAAGCCCTAGTACTTCTGTGTCTGGGAATAGAAATCCTATTATAAGAAGTTGTGTTCCTTAAAAACACAATTTTACTGAAAAGGTACTCTGGAATCGACTTAAAAATTATTTTATGGAAAGTTGTAAGAATTCTTAGCTCTTCTTTTAGTCATGCGTTTACTGCGATGTGAATTCTATATACCAAAAGTAAAAACATTAGTAAAACAGTTTATAGGCACTTGCATCCCATGTGTTATCAACAAAAGGAAAACTCAAGAGCAAATAATGGCAGCCTTGCCTATCGAACGAACCACTATTTCCCTTCCCTTCACTAATACAGGAGTTGACTTTGCAGGTCCCTTCGAAATTAAAAGTTTCTTAGGAAGAAATTGTCGCCTTTCAAAGGGATATGTTTGTCTTTTTATTTGTTTTGCAACTCGTGCACTTCATCTGGAAGCAACAAGTGATTTATCATCACAGTCTTTTTTAGCTGCCTTAAGCAGGTTCATTGCTAGGCGGGGAATGCCCAAAACCTTGTATTCCGACAACGGAACAAATTTTGTCGGGGCTGATAAAATTTTGAACCGTGATTTTAAACAATTTATAAATGCATTTTCCATAAACGTATCTGAAAGATACAAGGTTCAAAAATTAGAGTGGAAATTTATTCCACCAGGTGCTCAACACATGGGTGGAATCTGGGAGGCAGGTGTAAAAAGCTTTAAGCTTCATTTCAGGACAATAGCTGGTTCCAATAAATTTACATTTGAAGCATTTTCGACATTACTAGCCAAAATTGAAGCATGCCTTAACTCCCGGCCAGTTTCACCTATGTGCGAGAATTCATACGATATTCCTCCATTAACTCCCGGTCATTTCCTTCGAGGAGGCCCCTTGCTGGCTCCACCTGAACAAATTCCAGTAGAGACATCTCTCACATACGCTAAACGCTGGGAAAAAGTAAAGATATTACATCACCAATTTTGCCTACGCTGCGCTGGAAGGAAGAATACCTTAGAGAACTTAACAAACGCTATAAATGGAAGTTTCCGAAAAGAGATATGGCTATCAATGATTTGGTTGTCATAAGGGAGGAGAATTTGGCTCCGAATGAGTGGCGTCTTGGCAGAATAATAAAGGTGTATCCAGGACTAGATCAAAGAGTCCGTATGGCTGACATCAGAACTCAAAAGTTTAGTTTAGTTTAGTTAAGTTTATTTGGTTATATAAAGTATATATTAAGACTTAGTCTTTTATAGTACAGCAATTATTGCAAAGAATTATGTTTTAAAAATAAGTACAAGTAAGTTATTGATATCAATTGAATTTAACAATGATTGAAAATAATAATTTTTGGAAAAAAATAAATAAATAATAAGAAAACAAAAATAAAAAGAATAAAAGAAAACGAAATGATATGTACATAAGTAAAGAGTTACTTAGAATAGAAGAAAAAAGTAAGATCAAGATCAAGAAGAAAGACATAAAAAAAAAGAAAAAAGTAGAAATGAAGAAAAAAATGAAGAAAAGAAAAACTTAATGTTGCGATGAGAAAAATTCAAAAAGTGCAGTTTTAAAGTTGTTTACGTTGGATAATTGCTTAATGTTTACAGGCAATGAATTCCATAATTGAATTGCATGGATGAAAAAGACGCGATGAGTTTAAATAATTGAATCTATGGGAAACAATGTTGAAAGTTCTAAGGGAGAGGGTGAATTGCAACTTCGAATAGAGGTAGGATGGTGACTTTGAAATTATGATTTTGTGGAGAAATATACAATTTCTAATACTTTTATGTTATTGTAAAGTACAACCTAAAACATTCTTCGCGTACATAGAAATTCTCTCGTGCCTACGTACCTGAAAAATGTACCTGACAGAATCATTGAAAGCCACTTGCAGTTTGTGATATATGAGAGTGAATCAAGGTTACTATAAACGACCTCAGCGTAGTTTATTATAGGCATTATGAGTGTAAGTACTAATCTTTTTCTTGTTTTAAGCGGGGTAAAACTGGCTGAAATCCATAATTTACGAAGACAACCATATATTCTTCCGACAACAACATTGATGTGGTTATAACATGATAGTTTTCGATTAATGACAAAACCAAGACTTGTTACGGTTTCCACTAGCTTCATCTTCGTGCCCATTAGCAATATATCAGGCAAAGAAGAAAGTTCAAAGGACCTGTTAGAAATAGGGATAACTTGGCATTTTGTTGGATTAAGTACTAAGCCATTGAGTACAGCCCAATGAGAAATTGAAGGTAAATCTTCATTAAAGTTTGAGACAGGCTCATTCTCAATGGTTTTGAATGAAAAAGTTGAAGTTGTTTGCAGATTGAGGGTAAGTCGTTTATATATAAACAAAAAAGAATGGGACCCAAGATTGAACCTTGCGGTACACCTTGAACAAGAGACATAAAGTCAGGGCAATTATTTCCAACCACCACTCTTTGAAATCTATCACTCAAAAAACTACCAATGAGCTGTACAGCCCTGTCTCCGAAGCCAAAAAGTTACGGAGTTTCCCACAAAGTATGGTATGGTTGACTTTATGAAAGGCCTTAGAAAAGTCTAGAAGGCAAAGCAAAGTAATACATCTCCTGTCGAGTTCCTGTCTTATTTCATCCAATACGTGCACCATAGCTGACGAGCAGCTATGGCCAGCTCTGAAGCCCGACTGCAGTGGACTGAGCAGGGAATTCGCACTGAGATGAATCTGTATTTGCTTCACCAAGACTCTTTCAAATACCTTTGATAAACATGGGAGAATGCTAATGGGCCGATAATCATTCGCTGCATTTGGATTAGCTTTCTTGGCGATGGGTATCACTTTTGCACATTTCCAGGATAAGGGAAAAGTTGATGTCATTATGCAAGAATTTATAACGTGTGTGACATGACTAGTTATATATGGCAATAATATTTTAATGAATTGAAGAGGCACTCCATCTTTTCCGACAGCATTAGATCTCAGTGACAAGACGATCTCAATGATTTCAGACTCTGATACGGTTTCAAATTCGACTTGGAGTTCAGAAGAAGCTGACGGAACCGCTTCAAACTCAAATCTGTTTGGTGAAGCTTCACTAGACAGAAATGAACGATTAAGTTCATTCAAACCAAGCACACAACCAACACTAGTTTTGTCAATCGTACCAATTTCCCGTAGATTTCTCCATAATATTTTAGAAGGCAGGGAAGTATAAAGCTTTGAAGAGTAAAAGTTTTGCTTAGAAAGACGAACAGCAAGTGTTGCAATATTCCATGCTACTTTATATCTACTCCAATTTCCAGGATTAGAACTACGCTTCCATTTGGCATAGAGTCTGTTTCTTGTTTTTATAGCATTGATAACTTCAGCAGTGTACCACGGGCAGACCTTGTTGCGTATTAAAACAGTTTTCGTGGGCACAAATTCGTTAAACAGATCCCCAATAAGCATTTGTAAGCAATTAAGCTTCTCATTAGGATCAGCATTCAATCTACAGAGCTCCCAGGGAGCTGAAAACGACGCAGCTTGGAGACCATCAATATCAACAGAGGATAGATCTTTATATTCAAAAGAAGCTGGTGAAACCATACGGGAGAAGGCAATATTTAACGTGCAAAAGAGAAGATCATGTTCACTTATACCGTCAAAAGAAATCTGATCGTACAACAATATTGACTGCGGATCGGAGACAATTAAGAAATCAAGGAGGCTTGGCGTTGCATTTGGCCTAAAGCATGTAGGGATTAACGATTGATAATCCACTTGACCATATTAAATCCCTGATTTGTCGAGAATACGAATCATTTCTAAGCAAGTTACGATTGAAGTCACCACAAACAACAATATTGTTATATAAAGAAGAAATTTCTGACAGATACGAAAAAAATGGTTCAGGTGAACAACTTCGATGTGGGTTGTAACCACACGCAATTAGGCACTTCGTATTAGCATCAAACATTTCCAGTATCAGATATTCAACTTCTGTATTTAATGACTTACGAACCATTTTAACGTTAAGGGACGATTTACAATAAATCGCAACTCCACCACCAGTGGTAGTGGTAACTCTATCATTGCGAAACAAATTATAGCCATCAATTTTGTACAAACTATCTGGGATATTTGGTTTAAACCATCAATACAAATAACATCAATACATAAATTACCAAATAAGTAATTTAAGTAATCCAGTTTTAGTTGATTCAGACTGCGAGCATTGATGTGACATACCTTAAACCCATTTTGATGCATCGATAGAACGTTCAACATTGTTCGAGTTATATTTTCATTCCTACTATGATTTGTATACATTCCAATGACCAACAATAGATTCACACTTAAATTTCAAATCAGCAAGCAATTGAGAGAAAGAAATAGAATGTAAGAAAGAAAGAATAAATGTAAGAAAGAAAGAATAAATGTAAGAAAGAAAGAATAATGAGTTATGAAAAGAAGTAGAGGAATTAAGTTCACTAAAAATAAAATAAAATTTTGAATTAGATATATAAACAAAATAAAATAAATTTAAAATGAAAAAGAAAATTAATCATTTGCAAATAAAGAAATATAAAAATTAAAAGTTATTTATCATTAATTAATTGAGTGACTGTACTATATTATGATGTCGCAGCAGCAGCAGCAAGTAGATCGTCGGAATTTTTTATTAGAAAGCTAATACCATCGGAGGATTTCTTGATATACACATTTCCACGATTAGTGTATGCAGTAAAGAGTTGCTTCTTTTGCTTCAGTTTGAGTGCACTTTGGAGGAGAAGACGGGATTGTTTGGTCAGACTTTCGTTTAAGTAGCAGCTAGTGTCACGCTGGGCCGATGATATGCCAAAACCACTCAATCGAAGTTCTCTGTTTTTAAGCTTGCGGTATTCAGATGATGATTTCATAAGATTATCTCTTTCCATGCAGCTCGCCAATTTAATAAAGATGCTGACGTCGTGTTGTGCATTGCTGACGTCGTGTTGTGCATTTTTGATGCTGGAATTGTTGTTTCTGGGTTTATTGGCACGGAATATTTTGCTCAAGAGAGGTGGCTTGCAGTTTATGGAGAGACAGAATTTGTCAAATATCGAGTTTAGGTTCTCTTGAGGCAATTTTGGAATGCCAACAAGCACCATGTCAGCCGCGATATCTTTCTTTTCCATGACAGCTAGTTGTTTCTGAAGAGCGATTATGTGTTCATTTTGCTCAGTAGACATAGAATTCGTCTTGGTCTCCATTACATTGACTCGAGTGCTTAATGTAGAGATAGCACCTTCAATTGAAGCGAATCTCTGCTCCCAACAAACTTTAAACTCTTCAATTTTTGTAAGCAAATCCGTACGGGTTTTTGTGAGTTCTTCGGTCAGGTTACGTTGAAGTGAACGAATTTGTTTAGTCAATTGAGTTTTAAATAATTCAATGGTAAGCAGTGCATTGTCATTGTTTATGGACTTTTTAGGTGTGGATTCATTGTTCTCAGATGTAGATGAACGAGTTACTGCTGGTGTGGGTGTCATGGATGTGGGTAAAGAGAAACACACTTTTGGAATGGAATAAAGGAGTATATAATCTCACTTAAGAGTATTTATTAACTTCCACAATTTGCACGGTAATATCGCAGTTAGAGAGCGAGACACTTTTAATTTAGGTTTAGTTTTTATTTAGAGAAAATAAAATAAAAATTTCACTTTGATGTTGATTTTAAATTATTTTATATTATTTCAAATCAAGAGTATGTAGTCTCGAATGATGTTAAAAAACTAACTCGCGTTTTTATGCAGAATTAGGCAAGGAAAAATCGGAAATTACTGACTTAAGCTGGAGGCAAAATAAAAAGCGTCTACTCTAGTTTATTACACATCGGTTGAACTTTAAGGTAGAACTTTAATAGTTGGAGCTTGGAAGCTCACTCGGCGTTATAAAACGGCCAATTGCGAAGCTTTGCATATTGCCTAGTTCATAGTCAAATAATAAAGTCATTCTATATCCCTACATAATGCCTTTAACTTTCTTTTTATTTTATCTATGAATTCCTATATGTATATAAAACTTAAATTACTTAGAATCTACATCTTATATACTAATCGCACAGATCTTTATACTATGTCCGCTTTAAAATTAAGATTTATTTTTTTTCGTTTATATTCCTTATCTCAATACTTAAAACTATTTTTGAACTTAAACTTTTGCTGAGTGGTGCTTCTGAATAACCTTTGTTAAGAAGATATTTGAAGTTTTTCAGCCAATGCTGCAAGGCGGCCGGCAATGTTCAGGTGAAAAGTAATAGATTTTATTTATTAGAATTATGTGTACAGCCTAAAGAATTTTTAACAATATATTTTGTGATACGACAGTCAGAGGTCGTTAATTTTAATTTTTAGAAGCAGAAGTATCCTCTCAGCCATCTTATATTTTGTTTGTACTTCCTTCTTGAATAAACCACCGTCGAGGTAAGACGCATCGAATAAAGAACTATTATAACGAATTAAGAACGAGTGTATCATCTTCTTTTTCTTCTGGGAATTCTTTCGAGCATCTAACAGTGGTTAAGCCCCAACACATGGTTTTTCTGATATAATTGTGGATAGAAGAAATGTCAAACTGGGATTCTGTGAAACAGGGACGTATTTTTTTTTTTTGTGTTGGTGATTGTAAGGCGCAACTATATGCTAAGCGCCCTTTATATTAAGAATTTTTTTTTTATTATATCGATTTTGTACTTTTGGTGTTCGTATATTTATTTTAACATACCTTCATACATATCTTCAGAATTTTGCTCGAATTGTTTCGTAGTCAAGTTATTTGTTCATGTTTTTAATGTTAATTTACTTGTCTATTCAGGAAGATGCCCAGAAAATATTTTTTTTATTTCCTTGAAAAAGAAATATTTAAAATAATTTAATAAAAAATTTAAAAGGTTTTCGAAAGTCGAGTGGTATAAGCAAAAATGAATGACAAGTCTGAAATTGGAGCTTCCTTATATTTTGTATTCTAAGCACTAAAATTGTTTTCTCACATTCGCCTGGTTCTGCCTTTGAATACAAAATATAAGGAAGCACCATTGTTGGAAAAATCTGCGGCATTTTTCATATTAGTGTTTTTTATCACAAACACAAATGCACTCCAAAAGAGATGGAGTGATTTTTAATTGCAACTTACTAGGGAGCACAATCATTTTTTATATTCAGAACTTATTTTTCTTCTCAGCGGTATGTTTAAGAAAATACTTATTTCTTTTTTATGATAACCGTCTAGGGCGCCCATAAAATTTTTAAAATCCATTTTCTTCAAAATTTTGTTGTTTCAGTCGAACATTATAAAAGTACTTAGTTTAATTTACGCATTGTCATGAATAAAGGCTCTCCGAAACCAACGCGAAATCAAATCAAATCATTGGCAGCGATACAAAATATGACACCCCCGAATGTGGCCTTACTTCATCCACTTTCAGACTGGTCATCCATTTTTGCTTATACCACTCGACTTTCGAAAACCTTTTAAATTTTTTATTAAATTATTTTAAATATTTCTTTTTTAAGCAATAAAAAAAATATTTTCTGGGCATCTTCCTGAATAGACAAGTAAATTAACATTAAAAACATGAACAAATAACTTGACTACGAAACAATTCGAGCAAAATTCTGAAGATATGTATGAAGGTATGTCACATAAATATACGAACACCAAAAGTACAAATTCGATATAATAACAAAAAAAAAATCCTAATATAAAGGGCGCTTAGCATATAGTTGCGCCTTACAATCACCAACACAAAAAAAAAAATACGTCCCTGTTTCACAGAATCTCAGTTTGACATTTCTTCTATCCACAATTATATCAGAAAAGCCATGTGCAAGTTTTCAATTAATTAATATTATTCTTAGCCTTTTTAAAAGTTTATTCATTTAAAATGTGTTACTTGATTGGTGACTAATTAAAATACAAACAATTCACATAACCCTTTTTGAGAAAAATATAATAAAACTCACTTGTGAAAGGAAATGATTCTTGTCCGCCTTATTTTGGTTTTGTAACAACACATTATTTTGTTGTTATAATTTCTAGAACTCTAATATGCCTTTGACTATACTTTGCATTATACATATAATCAATTATCTATATGAAAGCTTAAATTCAAAATTGCCTTTGACTATACTTTTGTAAATAATCACATCTTCTTTGCTTTATTTATTTATTTCTAAAATATTTCTTTTAAATTTCAAATAATAGCTCATATTTCTCACTATAAAAGGAGAAGCAAATTTAGAATTAGATTCACTTTCGAATTGACCAGGGAACTGGCAGGTAATATCTCAGAGGTATCACATACCGCTTTTTATTGCTTGCTTGTCTTTCTCGGACAGTATTTGTTGCCGCATAATAGCAAAGAAAAAACATAATAAAAACAAAACCAAATAGAAGTTAAATTTAAAATGTTTTATATGTATTTATATTATTAGTTTTTTTGGTTTTAATAAAAGTTGTTTTTTTAAATATCCTCCGGTGTACAGACTTTTATTTGGAAAAGCCCCTATATTTTGCTCTACCGACTTACTATCACGCTACATTGACACACAACTAGTGGCCCATTTAAATTGATACACCACTCTGGATACTCCAAGAAAAAGTGAAAGCCAAAATGAAAATAATGAGAACAACATTGCACTATCAGCTGATCAATTCAAGAACTATTGTCAGCAATAAACTCGAAATCCGAACGCAATATCAGCTTTAGACATTGCAGTGAGAGTTTTTAAGGACAACGAGACCCATTCATCGTGGAAGGTTTCATCGCTACAATCAGTATCAGTGATGCCGATGCCATGAAAGGATTCCTCCTTCTTCTTCAATACAGCCCCATTTTACGGTGGCAAGGAATCAAGCACGATTCCAAGAAGTGGAAAGATGTCATCTCACTCTTAAGAAATGTATATGTACCTGCTTCACCAGCGTACCGCATCATCTTGGGGATTTTTGAGTTTCGACAAAATCCAAGTGATTCAACTGACCAACTTCAAGAACAGTTGTCGGCACAACGAGATCAGCATCTACAAGTGGATGGAACACATTAGTGATCCTATTGCCATAAAAGGATTTTCCCTCTTCCTTCCTGACAGCGCCATTTTACGGTGGCAAGGAATCAAGCACGATTCCAAGAAATGGAAAGACGTCCTCTCATTCTTAGGAAATGCATACGTACCTGCTTAACTAGCGTACCGCATCATCTTTGAAATTTTCGAGCAGAGACAAAATCCAAGCAAGGCAACGGACGACTTCATTAGTGCCAAGCGAGCACCGCTATTTCAACTTCCACAATCAATTGCATCTGAGTCAATGATGATTCATGATGAAGTAGAGAAAGATCGCTTATGCACCTTCTCCGAACTTTTCACCAAAGCTAGAGTAGTCGAACTTTTAGTATTGGAAACAAGGATATAGGTTGGAAAGAAAAGATGCAACTTCTGCAACTACCCTGGACAAACAGCGATTCTCATAGGCGATATTCAGTCACAAGACCATGAAGCTGCCGAATATCATTCACATCGTTTAACAACACACGTCAGAAATTATGCAATCGGAGCTGTTTTGATCCAGGGGGAGAAAGATATCTACTTCGAACTATGAGAACCAGAGGAAGGCCTCCCATTATTCCTGTCGCATCGTCGAGACGACTTCAGCTCCAGAGGGGGAGACTGTAACAACACATTATTTTGTTGTTATAATTTTTAGAACTCTAATATGCCTTTGACTATACCTTGCATTATACAGTGGTGGCCATAGAATTAGAAACAAGAATTTTGTAACAATTTTAAATTGCATAACTTTTTTTTATGAAATTTGTTGAGGTTGGTTAGTGGTTCTTTTAATAGACCATGACATATAGTACACATCTGAATATTTAATAGAAAATAAAAGCGTGACACTAACAGTAGAAAATTTATATTATTTATTTAACCCAAATCGCACCTGGCCATACAATTAGAAACGCAAAGAAAAAATTGGTATTTCATTGAAAAATTTTCGATGAAAAATTAATATTTTGTAGGGAATGCCTTATTTTTTGTCACTGCAGCTAATCTTGCCTGCATACTTTCTACCAAGGCGCGGCATCTTAATGGGGGTATACTCTCCCAGACCTCCTTTATATTTTCAAAAAGTTCCTCGGAATTTTTCGGGTTCTTGGACTTTAGCCTTCTCTCCACGTCTGCCCACAAGATCGTGCTGGAAAACATAACTAATGGGCATGTGTGCAAATGAATAAGGCTCCATGACATTTTCCAAGATGCCTTTATAAATATGTTGGTCCATTCGACCATCTATTCTTACTATTGGGCCAACTCCATGCCACGAGAACGCACCCCAAACCATTATGTTTCCTCCTCCATGCTTAACAGTCTTTAAAGTATTTTTAGGATCCAATTCCTTCTTCTGAGGGCATCTAACATACACTTTACCATCTGACCCGAGCAAGTTAAATTTGGATTCATCACTCCAAAGTATGTTTTTCCAGAATCCCATGGCTTTATTTGCGTGAAGCTTAGCAAACATCAAACGCCTCTTCAAATTCTTTTTGGAAACATGTGGTTTTTTCCTGGCAATGCATCCACGTAGCCCATGTTCTAGAAGTCGACGCCTTATGGTTCTAGCTGATAGCTCTTGACCCAATTGGGGCGAAACAACCTCTATTATTTTTGCGGAAGTAAAAAAAAGGATCGGCTTTGCTCATTCGGCATATCAATCTGTCCTCTTTTGGCGTGGATTTTCGATATTTTGGTTTCCTTTTTGGGTTTTCAAAGCTGCCAGTCCTTTTATTGACTTGAATAGCATCAAATACCATCTTTTTCGAGCAAGTAAATCTTTTTGCTATGGAATCAATTGACTCGTTTTCGTTTTGATAGCACTGCACTATGGGCTTCCGGAGTTCTGGACTACAAGAGTTATTTTTGCCCATTTTCGTCGCTGTATTTTTAATTAATTAATATTAATATTATAAAATTAATCAAAAAAAACTGAAAACAATCAACTCACATTGATAATAATTTTCTTTATTTTTAAATTTACCAATTCTTTTGTCGTTTCTAATTTCGTATCCAGCTAAAATGTCGACAGTAAATGAATTTTCTAAAATAACGGTGTTTTATAAACTGTTCGCGTTCAAGGAAACTCATAATTAGAACAAACATGTCACCTGTCAAAGACCAACGACACAAGCCACGCACGCCGGTGCATACAAAAAATATTGTGGTTGATAAAGTGCGTTTAGAATTGTTGTTTCTAATTCTATGGCAACCACTGTACATATAATCAATTATTTATATGAAAGCTTAAATTCAAAATTGCCTTTGACTATACTTTTGTAAATAATCACATCTTCTTTGCTTTATTTATTTATTTCTAAAATATTTCTTTTAAATTATTTCAAAGCCTACTAATTTCAAATAATTGCTCATATTTCTCACTATAAAAGGAGGAGCAAATTAAGAATTAAGATCACTTTCAACTTGACCAGTGAACTGATGAGTAATGATTCAGAGGTATCACATACCGCTTTTCATTGCTTGCCTTTTTGCTGGAATACTATTTGTTGTGCTCTTTTCCTTCAGCAATTACAGCGGACCACGCCCGCATAATGACAAAGGAAAAGTCATAACAGTAATAACCGAGAAGTTAAAATTTGTACCAAATTAGTTTATATCTTGTTTTGTTAAAAAATTATTGTCTTTTTAAAAAACCTCCGGTGTATGAATTTATTTGGAGGAACCCCTACATTCCGCTCTACCGACTTACTATCACGCTACAGTTTTTTTTTTTTTTACACAATTTCGCACTGCACTTCATATTTTTTTTATTTTTATTAGCAAATATACACAAATTTCTTTGTAAATCACTGCAAACTGTTTGTTTTTTTTTTCAACAATTAATGAATTATTAATGTTTTTATGGCCAGTTGCACCGACCTCTTTTAACTATTTATTGCTTCGTTTAATTTTAAAATGACATTTATCGGTTGCACCAACCACTTCTAAATCTAACAGGTGAAGTTCTCCCCCCCCCCCCCCCGAGGTTTCACCTTGTCGTGGTGGGGGGGCTTACGTTTGACCCTTCAGCAACCCAGCTGCAGTGTCATGCAACCAAGCAAACCAACAACAAAATAGAGATGTTAATCGAATGAACAAATATGGATAAAAGTCAGTATAAAGAAAATAAAACTCGAGTGGGGATATACGCTCAAGAGTTGGCAGTAGTCACGGCTGTCGGCGATGGCTTGGCCTCGAAAGAGGATAAGTCGCCAGTGACAACAAATATCCATCAACAACAAAATGCCAAAGATGGCAATCCTGACCCTAGCAGTGGTGCCAATGAGGTTGATGATGTCCTTTCCAAGGATCTCATGGACTTCCTTGACTCCTTGACAGATGTCACGGTGGCTGAAAACCCTGCTATGGGACAGCGGAACAAACACTCCCAAGGCGAGTCGGGTGCCAATGTCACCTCGACTCCCAAAGGTTCCAGCCTCAGCGTACCAACCGAAGTCTGCGCGGATGGCGCAGGGTGTTCTAGCACCTTGCTGCATACCACCTCCGAAGGTCGAAGCCCGCATGGGCCAAACCCGATCAAGGAGAAACTGGTGCATCCTAATAAGCAGAACAAGGAAGGGAAACAGGATCCGGAATACAAAAGGATCGAGAACGCCAGGAGAGCCGTACGAAGATATGGCCAATGCGATCCAAAGAAGCTAAATCTGCGAGATTGGAAAAGATTGAGCTGGGCCCAAAAGCTTTTAGCAAAACTAGAGGCCAATAACAAGCCCCAATTCGGACCCAAAGCGGATGACAGCAACAAAGAAATTAAAGACCAGGGTGCCTCCTCTTCCCAGACGACGAAAGGCAGCAACCCACAGGTGGGAACGATCTCTGGAAGACTTACTTTCAGTGGTCCGAAACACTCAAGGGTCGATAACGCTGATCCAAGTAGTCATAGGAAAAGAAACAGGCACAATGACTCGACTCCCCCTCCGATCACAGCAAATAAGAAGCCTAAGACCGCAAATAATGCAGGCACGCTAGCTGATTTCATAAAAGAGAGCCTTCAGGTGGCCGTTATCAATGAAGGGAGCTCGGATAGAAAGCTTAATGATGAGCAGTGGGCTCAGGTGGAGGAAAAGTTGCTTGATCGCGTAAGCGACGAAGTGCTCTCCTCTACCAACACTTTGCCAAAATTCGGGCCTTTGTCGACGTTCAAAGGGTTTAAGATTCTCACGTGCCGTGATGAATACACTCTAAACTGGCTTAGAACGAAAATTGAAGAAATAAAAGACTTGCTTGAAGGGACAACCTTAAAAGTAGCCTTCAAAAATGACCTCCCCACCAGACCCAAAGTCCGAATAAATATCCCGGGCCCGCGCATGACGAAGGAAAGGCTATTGAACTTCCTAAGAAGACTCAATCCGGACCTTCCGAACGCCGATTGGCAGGTCATGGAGATGGAAGAGCCCACCAAAACAGGCCAGGAAGCTATTCTCATGCTCAACCATGAAACGATGGCTCTGCTTCCATCTAGAGGGCATAAGCTTTGTATCGGCATCAATGAGGTAAAGGTGAGACCGGTAACGGTTGTCAACTTACAAACTAAAGAAAAAAATGATGAAAGTGCTACAATTAAATCTACAGCACAGTAAGTTGGCCTCTGCCACCTTAATCTCCTATCTATTGAAAGAAAACGTTGATATTGCCCTGATACAGGAGCCATGGATTAAAAATGGCCAAATATGCAGACTTAGGTCCAAAGAGTATATCCTGTACTTCAAAAAAGGGCCTCTAGAAGGTAACTATCGCACCTGTATAGTAACGAAAAAGAATCTAAATCTCTTTCTTTTATCTCCCCATTGTAGTAGAGACATTACAGCAGTGAAGTGCGAAAGGGACGGGGCACCGCCCCTGATCTTAGCCTCCGCTCACATGCCAGGCGACGAACCGACGCCACCTCCATCACATGCCTTTGAAGACCTCGCTGTAACAACATTTAGGAACGGCTGGGACCTGATAGCAGGTAGTGGGGTAGTTCTTATAAGCACAATTGAGAAATCAATAGAATTCAAGGAATTTACTTTGGGAGCATTCCTTGACATAGAAGGGGCCTTCAATAATGTCGAAAACATTGCAATTCGACAAGCCCTAGACTCAATGGGTATCGATCCAAGGCTCTCAAATTGGATTGACTCCATGCTTCAGTCGAGACTATTGTAAATGCACAAATGGGTCATAGTAAGCTTAAAGTAAGGACGTGTAGGGGTACTCCACAGGGAGGGGTCTTATCTCCCTTGCTCCGGCTTCTGGTCGTTAATCAGATCCTGGTTAATCTCAGTCTCAGACAAACATCCCTTAACAAGCTCAATCACTTGGCCAAAAGCTGTGGACTTAATGTCAACCCACTCAAGACGGAACTAGTTCTGTTTACAAGAAAACGCAACATTCCAAATATAAGCCCCCCACCATAAATGGGACACCGCTCCATATAACTGGTACGGCAAAATATCTTGGTCTGATTATTGATCGTAAACTCAACTGGAAAGAAAACATAAAGGAAAGAGAAAAGAAAGCATCAATAGCATTCTATACTTGCAGTAGAATCTTCGGTAAAAGATGGGGTCCAAGCCCTTAAACCATTCATTGGATGTACACAGACATAATAAGGCCAATCCTAACTTACGCATGTTTGGTTTGGTGGCCAGCCTTGGATAAGGCAACCAATCTTAGAACCAAGACTAAAATTCGAAGACTAGCATGTATAGGTACTACCAGTGCCATGAGAACTACACCAACTGCAGCCCTAGAAACATTCCTCTCACTAGCCCCACTCGATCTTTTTACGAAAGAGATGGCGGCCAAAAGTGCTCTGCGACTTCAACAATGCAATAATTGGAAAAAGGGCCTTAACGGTCATAGAACTATTATGAGATTTACCGACATAAACATTAAGACAGACTACACATTACCGCACATTGATTTTAATCCGGTAGCCCTAACAGATATTCCCACATGGACACTCTGGACGGGAAACCGGGTCATAAACGATAATCATGTTTCGGTCTTCACGGACGGCTCAAAAACTAACGAAGGGGTAGGGTCAAGCATTTATTCAGCTAACCCACCCTTAGACAGATCAATAAAGTTTCCAGATTTCTGCAGTGTCTTTCAAGCGGAAGTGTTCGCAGTTTGTGAGGCTGCAAAGAGCCTTTACACAAGTAAGTTAGTTAACATAAATATTGACATTTTTATTGATAGCCAGGCGGCAATCAAGGCCATTACCTCATTTGTTACAAAGTCAAAACTGGTTGATCGCTGTCGTGATGAGTTGAAATTACTTAGCGCATCAAATACAGTTACCCTTCGATGGGTCCCAGGACATCGTGACATATACGGGAGCGAAATGGCAGATGAACTGGCCAAAAACGGATCATTTCTTGGTCCGACCCAAACCGACGGCTCTGTTCTTATGCCACTAGAGCAAGAAAAAAGAAGAATTTGCCAGAGTTTTCTCAAAGTTGCCAGCGACAGATGGTCAACAATTGATACCTGTCGTATTTCGAGGAACTTATGGCCGGATATTTCAAAGAAAAAAACTGAGTATTTACTCAAGCTAAGCAGGCCTTAACTTTCCCTATTGGTTGGAATCCTAACGGGTCACAACACAATGGGAACCCACTTAAGTAGAATGGGCATCGGCTCATCTGACTTATGGAAAGGGTGTCAGGATGAAGAGGCGGAGGAGGGTTCAGTTCACTTCCTCTGTGAATGCCCCAGCCTAGCCAGAACTAGAAAGGCAGCCCTCGGAGAATACTTTTTTGACGAATTGGGCGACGTCTAGTGTTTGCCACTAAGAAACATCCTTAAATTCACTCAGAACTCAGGATGGTTCAAGGAGGCCCCCATACCTAAGCTTCCAATAATCAATTTCCTTCCCCCTCCTTATACCTACCTTGCCTACACCCAGGGGAGCACAATGGATCCATTGAGATCCGAGTGAGGTGATGCGACATTCTCGTATCACCACCCCATTTAACCTAACCTAACCTAACAGGTGAAGTTATTTAGTTTCCTTTTTATAATTCACTACTTAAATGAATAAATTATTCCAGAATAATTATTATAGACTGGTCAACATGTATTCATCTGATAACGAACTAAAACAAAAAATGGCGAGACGTCGAAGAGTTATTCAGGTTCACAGAGAAATCCATTTTCTGAATTCGATGGCATCGCTTTAAAATATTGGTTCATAATTTCCAAGAGTGTGTCGAAAAAATATTAGTGTTAGTTGGAGTCTATTTCAATAGTTTCATAATTTCTTTAAAAAAAAAAGAAAATAATAAACAATAATAAAAAACACCAAAATGTCGCATTGGCTGTATCTAATGAGAATACCTTGTTTCTGTTTATTGTGTATTCACATTTTCCTTATTGCTATCTCACTTGCACTGGTTAAATTTTTTCGTTCAGTTTAATAACTTACTTACTTACTTATCCGGCTCCCGATCCATGAAGGGTCTCTGCCTGAGATATTGCGGTCTTCCATCGGTTGCGGTCCCTCGCACGCTCCCTCCAGTCGTCGAGACCAAGCGCTCTTGCGTCTGTGACCGCCTGGTCCCTATAGCGGAGGTTCGGTCTTCCTGGTCGTCTCGAACCTGGGGGCTGGGATTCAAAGATTTTCTTGGCTGGAGCGTTGTTGTCCATTCGCTCGATGTGGCCGAGCCAGTGTAGTCGACGTGTTTTGGCTCTTTGGACTACATCCACATCTTGGTACAGCTCGTACAGTTCACGTTTGAATCTTCTCCTCCAATCGCCCTCTTCGCATATAGGACCAAATATCCGCCGAAGAATTTTTCTCTCGAAAGTGCCCAGTATCAATTCCCCTTTTTTACTTATCGTCCAGCACTCGGCGCCGTAGAGTAGAACTGGTAAAATTAGCGTTTTGTATAGCGTGCACTTTGTCTTTCGGGAAAGGAGTTTTGAACCCATTTGTTTGGCCAAACCGAAGTAGCAGCGGTTCGCTAGGGTAATTCTTCGTCGGATTTCCACTAAGGTGTCGTTCGTGGAATTGATGTTTGTTCCGAGGTAGGTGAACTCCTTGACTACCTCGAAATTACTGCTACCAACAGTGAAGTTTTGTCCTAGGCGATGGACAGATGAGGCTTTGTTTGTTGATAGCATATACTTTGTTTTGTCCTCATTCACTTCAAGACCAACGCGTTTCGCCTGTTCATCAATAGCTGTGAATGCTTCAAGTACAGCTCTCTTGGAGCGGCCGATGATGTCGATGTCGTCCGCATAGCCAAGCAGTTGAGAAGACCTGTTGAAGATAGTGCCTTCCATGTTAACACCACTCTTGCGCACTATCTGCTCCAGGACTAAGTTGAAGAAATCACATGATAGCGCATCTCCTTGTCTGAACCCTGTACACGTCTGGAATAACTCGGATGAGCTGTTACCCATTTGCACGTTGCACCGCGTATTTTGTAACGTCATGCGGCATAGCTGGATCAGTTTTTTCGGGATCCCGAGTTCCGACATCGCCAATAGAAGCTCTTGGCGACTTATGCTATCATATGCGGCTTTAAAGTCGATGAATAGGTGATGGGTCTCGACTTGAAATTCGTTGGTCTTTTCCAGGATTTGCCTCAATGTGAAGATTTGGTCTATCGTTGATCTACCTGGCCTGAAGCCACACTGGTACGTGCCGATCATAGTGTTGCAGAAAGGTTTTAGACGCTCACATAGTACGTTGGATAGGATCTTGTATGCAACATTAAGCAGGGATATGCCTCTGTAGTTCTTGCAGGACATAGGATCGCCTTTTTTGTAGATTGGGCATATGGAGCTATTTGACCAGTCGTCGGGCATACTTTCCTCCTCCCACACTTGGTTGATGAGCTGGTGCATGCACCCTACCAGGACATCTCCTCCATACTTAAAGAGTTCCGCAGGTAGGCCATCCGAGCCGGCGGATTTGTTGTTCTTAAGCTTGTGGATGGCTTTCTTAACCTCTTCAGTACTAGGTGCTGGGACTGGATCTTCATTGACTGGTCATATGCTTCTTTGTTCCTCCGTTGCCTCCTCTACATAATGCCCATTAAGCAGCTGCTGGAAATGCTGCTTAAACACGTCTACAATTCCCTGTGCTTCGGTGACTAGGTTTCCTTCGCTGTTTCGAAGAGCTTGCGTGCCAGTCCTATAACCAGATGCCAGTTGCTTGGCTGTTTTGTAGAACCGGCGGGTGTTGGTGGCGGTGCTAGACTCCTCGAGATACTTGAGCTGAGAGGCTGCGGATGCTCTTTTCTTTCTACGCAGGGTTTTTTTCTCTTTCCTTCTCTTTTCACGGTACTCCTCTCTTGCTGCTCTTGTTTTCCGTTGCAGCATTTGCATTCGTGCTTCAATACCGCGCATTCATCGTCATACCACGGGTTCTTTTTTCTGGGTGGTTGATAGCCTATGGTGGTCTCGGCTGTCTCCTTAATGATGTCGCGATATTGGTTCCACTGGTTGTTGACGCTTGTGGCTGGGTTTACGGCAGAGAGTTTCCCGGTCAATTGCTCACTGTAGTCTCTGGCTTTCTCAGATGTGCTAAGACATGCAATGTTGAATTTCTTCCTTTGGGCGGTCTTCGTTTTCTTTTCGTTGGACAGTCGGGCTCTGAACTTTGTCACAACAAGAAAGTGGTCAGAGTCCACGTTTGCGCCTCGGAAAGTTCACACGTCCAAGATGTTCGATGCATACCTTGCGCCAATTAGCACGTGGTCGATTTTGTTGGCGGTTCGACCATCTGGAGATCGCCAGGTTGCTGTGTGTATCCTTCGCCTGGGGAACCTAGTGCTACTTATCACCTTATTACGAGCTGCAGCAAAGTCGATTAGTCGGAAGCCGTTATCTGTTGTCGTTTCGTGGAGGCTGTGCTTTCCAACTAATCCGCCAAAGATGTTTTCCTTTCCGACTTCAGCATTGAAGTCTCCGAGCACGACTTTGACATCGTACTCAGGACAGGCTCCGTAGGCTCCGTCCAGGAGGTCGTAAAACTCCTCCTTGTTAGACTCCTCAGCTTCATCGGTAGGGGCGTGTGCACATATTAGGCTGATGTTTTGGAAGGTAGCTTTGATGCGGATCACAGCCAGGCGATCGCTGATCGGCTTAAAATCGATGACTTTCGATCTGAGTCGATTTCCCACGACGAATCCGCATCCTAACATGTGCAGTCTTTGATGGCAGCTGTAATAAATGTCGCAATCTTTTCTTTTCGTTATACCTGATCCTATCCATCGTATCTCCTGGATCGCGGTAATATCTGCCTTGTACCGCGAGAGGACAGATTCAAGTTTTTGAGTAGCACCTGGTGTATAGAGTGTCCTTACATTCCAGGTGCATACTCGTAGGTCATAGTCCATTTTCGTTCCGGGTCTGGTTGCCATTTGAGGGGGGTCGTTATCCGAGGCTTCTCGCGTCTCTCTCATAACAATTGGCTTTTTTACTGTGGTCGGGTCGTTAGCCCAACGCACTAACCTCCAATCTGTAGGGCCATGGGTTTAATGTTGCAATTCTTTCCTTGGTCAACATTCGCACTTACAAGTTTAGCAAGTCAAGGCATAAAGCCAAGACCAGTATCCGGCGGCTACCAACGTGGAGGTATTGTAAGCACTTGATGTGTAGGAAAAGATACAGCTCGAGGCCACCAGTTCCTACAACATCCAACCACCAGTTTAATAAACAAATGATAAAATCC
This sequence comes from Dasysyrphus tricinctus, assembly GCA_963921185.1. NCBI lineage: Eukaryota > Metazoa > Arthropoda > Insecta > Diptera > Syrphidae > Dasysyrphus > Dasysyrphus tricinctus. The sequence goes on from OY992532.1 coordinate 150,655,003, forward strand.
AGGGGAGGTTCATAAACTGCATTTAAGCTAAAAAATGCGCGAAAGAGATTGGTGCAACCCAAATAAATTTATCAGTCCGATAAATTTTAACTCCATTTTAGCAAAAACCGCTTTTAGTGAATTTTGGTGCAACTGGGCATTAGTCTTGTATCACTTTTTGTTTACTTTTTTTCTTCCATTCAGTCACCGATTTGACATTTCACGGCAGTGCCCAGCCAAGTTCGCGGCACTACACCCTTTTTACGCGAACAAACTCAGGCGATTTTCAACCCCCCTCTAACTTCAGTGCCAATAAAGTCAGAAACTTCAGATTCGGAGTATTTGCTGAACTGATCAAACACAGGTGGCTCACCAAATTTCAACTCTTTAGCATTAGTAGTTCCCAAGATATAGGACTTCAAAAATCGCAAAAACCGTAACTGACTGACTCACTGGCTCACTGACTCACTGACTCACTGACTGACTGACTCACTGACAGATCATCAAAATTATGGAGCACTTCCCGACATCGTAGAAACTTGAAATTTCGCGCAACGGTAGTCCTCGTGGTACATACAAAGGAGAAAATCAAAATCTGCAATTTTCTATTCAGGGGGCGTGGCATCCACCCACTTTCATAAATATTCTATAAATTATATGGAGCCTTTCCGATTGTTGTAGAACAATGAAAGTTGGTAAGTTGGTAGGGTTTGAGGTACTTAGAAAGAAAAAAATTGAAAAATTGGAATTTTCCATACAGGGGGAGTGGCATCCACCCACATTCTTAAAAATTCTTATAAATTATATGGAGCATTTTCGATTGTTGTAGAACGATGAAAATTGGTAGGTCGGTAGGGCTTAAGGCACTTAGAAAGAAAAAAATTGAAAAATTGGAATTTTGCATTCAGGGGGCGTGGTATCCACCCACATTCTTTAAAATTCTTATAAATTATATGGAGCACTTCCGATTGTTGTAGAACGCTGAAAATTGGTAGGTCGGTATGCCTTGAAGTACTAAGAAGAAAAAAAATCGAAAAATTGGAAGTTTCAGTTCAGGGGGCGTGGCATCCACCCACATTTTCAAAAATTCTTATAAATTATATGAAGCACTTCCGATTGTTGTAGAACGATGAAAATTGGTAGGTCGGTAGGGCTTAAAGTACTAAGAAAGAAAAAATTGAAAAATTGGAATTTTGCATTCAGGGGGCGTGGCATCCACCCACATTCTTTAAAATTCTTATAAATTTTATGGAGCACTTCCGATTGTTGTAGAACGATGAAAATTGGTAGGTCGGTAGGACTTGAAGTACTTAGAAAGGAAAAAAATCGAAAATTTGGAATTGTCCATTCAGGGGGGGTGCCATCCACCCACTTTACCAGAATTGCTATTATTTGTATGGAGCACTTTCGGTTGTCGTAGAATTATGAAACTTTGTAGAGCGGTAGGGCTTGGCTTTCACCTGGCAAAATAAATCTTTGCAAAAAGGAGTGAAATCACAACAAAAACATAAATGTTAAAAAAGGAGCCAAGTTATTATGTGTACAAGAAATCTGTGCGTAAAAAGTCAGCCAAAAAAATTAATGAGATCTAAAATATATGCCAAGTTTTAAGTTCATGAAGTTTAATATCAAGTATCTTAAGTAGAGTTATATCGAAACAATTCCAAATCATGACAGAAATTTGGTATTTAATGATTACTGATTAAAATTTGGTGGATTTACCTGGCAAGTTTTCTCTTAAATACTTACTTAATCACAAATTTAAAATGTATGATAACTTGACCAGTGAACCCACCAAATTTTAATCAGTAATCATTAATTACCAAATTTCTGTCATGATTTGGAATTGGTTCGATATTACTCTACTTAAGATACTTGATATTAAACTTCATGAACTTAAAACTTGGCATATATTTTAGATCTCATTACTTTTTTTGGCTTACTTTTTACGCACAGATTTCTTGTACACATAAGAACTTGGCTCCTTTTTTAACATTTATGTTTTTGTTGTGATTCAACTATCTGCCTCATTCACGTACACTGTATATGTGATATACACCAGTTCCTTTACTTCTTTTTCTATGTTTCAATGCCAATTCACGTCATATTCGTTTTGATTCACGTGTTCCATGCGAGAAAATTCTCGATGCGAGAGTTACAGAATGTAGGCACTGTACAGCTACACTGTGGCGCGTAAAAACAACTCTTTTGACAGTTTGAGGTGAAAAAAAAGAATGCCATCTAATTCTTGTTTGAATATGATTGTATGGGGAAAAAAAATTTTAAATCATTGGAGCAGTTTTTTAAAAACATAATTTTTTATATATAAAATTCTTAAAACATTTTTAAGAACAAATCTTGTATGCAAATCTAAAGTATATATTAATGTGTATATAAAAACAAAATTTGAAAAGGAATTGTCAACCCGTTTTTGAAATATCGAATTTTCAAAAAATAAATTTGAAACTTTTTTTAAAAATCCAAAAACTTTTGAAAATTTTGATATGCAATATTATTTCATTTTATCTGAAATTTGTATATACAAAAAATAATTTAAATCCGTTAAGCCGATAACGAGAAAATTCAAACTAAAAAATACGTTCTATGACAGGTACTATTAATTTTGGTAGTAGATCGTACTAATTTTAGTATATAGAAAAAGTTTAATCTAAATCGGAGGAGTCGTTTTTGAGAAAAAAAATTTCCTTTGCGGTTTATTAACTTTTGTATGGAAGGTACCGTTATTTTTTAATGAATGTAAATATTTTAGAGAATACTAAGAAACTCTCAAGTATCGAGTTTCAAAATAATCGATCTTGTCGTTTTCAAAATATTTGATTTTCCAAAAGAAATTTTGAAAAATTTTTTTAAAATCTAAAAAATATTTTTTCAAAAATTTTGGTACAAAAAACTATATTTCTTGGAAGCTTCTGTATAAAAAAAATAATTGAAATCGGTCATACCGTTTTGAAGAAAATCAAAAATTAAAAAAATGGTTCTTTGGGAGGTACCATTAATAACCATTTTTGAAAAATGGTTTTCCACCCAAAGAAAGCCTTTACTAAAATAAATTTATTGAATTTTTTTTAAGAAAAGTTGTCGAGCCGTTTTTGAGAAAAATACGATTATGTTAATTTGCCAAAAAAAAATGAATGGCAGGTACCGTTATTTTTGGTTCTAAAAAAAAAAAATGAAAAAAACGTGTCGGCAGAATCACCAAAAACCACTATGTACCAAGTTTGAAGAAAATCGATCGAGCCGTTTAGGCTGTAGACGAACAGACAGACAGAATTGTGCCACCCACTTTTTTGGTGTTCTCTATCATCGTAATATCATGTTTGATTGTTATCTCAAATTTTTTTGTTGCACAAATCCAAAACTTGGCTTATAGTACCTATATCTCAAGAAAAATACCATATAAAGAAAATTTTATTTAAAAATTATTAACTACCTGATTTTTTGAAATTCGAAATTTCAGTAGGGTAAATGAGGGTAAACAAAGAGAAAAGTCTAGAATCTATTTTCCAAACGAAAAATGATATGAAGTTTTTTTCTTCCGCGATCGGTAGATTATTGAAATACAACAAACTCATTATATATGTAAAAACAATTTTAAAAATTTGAAAATCGAGATATGAGCGTTAGAAAGTCGAGAAGTACAAAAACGGTTTCAGAAATAATTCATCAAAGATCAGAATGATGCTCCATGAAAAGTATGTACATATTTTTAGAAAGGTAATTTTAAAAAATATTACCCGTATTTTTCAAATTTTGTGTTTAACCTTCAGTTTTAGTGTAGAGAATTTTTGAAATTTGCACACTTATTGTTTCTAGGAATATTTGATGATTTTTGATTTAAAATACACGTACAAGAGCCGCCAGAATATTTTGAGAGTGGATGTGTAACCAAAATCTGGGTATGAGGGTTTACAGGTACATGTATCGTGATATCGAATACCAAAGTCTGGTAGGTTTTTCATTCAGCCTTTGGGTGGCTTGGAAGGTTAAAACCCACTCCGTGGGCGTGGCATCCACCCACATTTTCAAAAATTCTTATAAATTATATGAAGCACTTCCGATTGTTGTAGAACGATGAAAATTGGTAGGTCGGTAGGGCTTAAAGTACTAAGAAAGAAAAAATTGAAAAATTGGAATTTTGCATTCAGGGGGCGTGGCATCCACCCACATTCTTTAAAATTCTTATAAATTTTATGGAGCACTTCCAACTGATTGATGAGATTGCTGCTACTGGCCTCGCTGTGACTAACTCTCATGCCACCCGTTTCGGTCCCAACTCCGCTCCTAGTTTACTTGATTTGATGATTGTGTCCGATCTATATAATGTTCTTCTAGTGGATCAACTATCGCTCGAAGGTATATCTGATCATGATATGATCTTTTGTACCTACAACATTGACTTTTCGCGGATCGCTTCTTCATCTACATTTCAATTCCGTGACTTTAACGCTATCAACTTTAATGCTTTATTATCCGACGCTGATACTATTCCGTGGGGTTTATGCTACAGTTTGTATGATGTTAATGATAAAGCAAATTTGTTTCAATATCTACTACTCGAACTGTACGAAAAACACGTTCCATTGAAGACAGTTCTGATTCGCAATAAAAATTGTCCGTGGTTCACGTCTGAAGTAATAAGATCAATTAAGAACCGACAAAAATTGTATTCGATATGGAAGCATAACCAAACCCCTATAAACTGGGAGATTTTCTGTCGTGCTCGTAATCTTTCAACTTTCATTACTCGAAGAGCTAAAAAAAGATTTTTTATGTCAAAGTTAAGTACAAATCAGACATCTCGTAAGCTTTGGAATGGTTTGCGTTCTGTTGGAGTTGGTAGAAAGGAGTTTGTTGATATTTTTCCGGACCCAAATGATCTGAACAATGCTTTTACATCAGATAACTCACAGGTTTCTAACTTTGCACCTATCAATAATATTATATATAGTGGAAATGAATTTGATTTTGAAGTTGTCTCTGAGTATGAAGTAGTTATGAGCATAAATACTCTCAAGTCTAATTCGATAGGTGAAGATGGAGTTCCCATTAAATTTATCAAAATTGTACTACCTCAAATCATTTCAACTCTTACACATATTATAAATTTTTGTATTACTTGCTCATCGTTTCCTGATTGCTGGAAGCTTGCAAAAGTAATCCCTGTACCTAAAAAGCCTCACCCATCATCTTGTGCTGATTTTAGGCCTATAAGCATCCTTCCCTGCCTGTCAAAGGTCTTTGAGAAGATTCTGGCAAGTCAAATATCTAGCCACGTCAGTCACAATAATTTGTTTTCTTTAGTTCAGTCGGGTTTTCGCCCTTACCATAGCTGTTCTACAGCAATGGTGAAAGTACTTGACGATATTAGAGTTCAGTACGATCAAGATAAATTGACTATTTTGTGTTTGCTTGACTTCTCAAAGGCCTTTGACAGAGTAAATCACGGAATCCTGTGTAAAAAACTTAGTTTTTACTTTGGTTTTAGTAGAAGATCTGTATGTTTAATTAAAAACTACCTTCTACATCGTAGTCAAAGAGTTAAAGTTGGTGATACATTCTCTGGATCATTGAATTTGCTTGCAGGTGTGCCTCAGGGCTCAATTCTGGGCCCTTTGTTGTTCTGCATGTTTATCAATGATCTCCCTCAAGTGTGTCATAATGTCATGTTGCATCTTTATGCTGACGATGTTCAAGTGTATCTATCTCGCCCATTTAATTTATTAGAAGACCTAATTTGTAGATTCAATGAAGATCTTTTTGAGATCTACAATTGGAGCCTATGTAATGGACTTACTTTAAATCCTGCCAAATCGCAAATAATTGCAATTTCTAAAAAGAAATTTGATGTTACAATCCTTCCTCCTGTCTTTATATCACGTTTCGAACTAAATTTTGTAGATAGTGTCATGAATCTAGGCTTCAAAATAAATCGGAACCTTTCTGCTAATGATCATATTAACCTCTCAGTCGGCCGTATCTATGGTGGTCTCCGAAAATTAAACCTCTTCTCTAACCTTACTCCTATAGATACTAGGCTGAGACTTGTTAAATCCCTGCTACTACCTATCATTGATTATGCTGCTGTAGTTTACTGTAAACCAGATTCGCACTCACTGCATAAACTATCTGTTGCTTTTAATGACATGGTTAGGTATGTTTATGGTTTGCGAAGGTTTGACCATGTTTCTCAATATCATCAACGTGTTCTTGGATGCTCGTTTATGCAATTTCTTGATTCTAGATGTTGCTTATTTCTGCACAAGATAATTCAAAGAAAAGCACCATCATATCTATTTGACAAGCTCCGCTTCGCGCAGTCTACCCGAACCTTGAATCTCACTACACACGCATCAAAATATTTAAATTCTTCGAGACTTTTTTTTGTATATGCCATCAGACTTTGGAACTCCCTACCTGTAACGGTAAGACAAATAATAGGAACTACTCAATTCAAAAAAGCATTATTTCTTAATTTTGTTTAGAAATTAAAATGGGAACAGCAATTTGAAAGAAAAATAATAGATTAAATTCTCAATTTTAATAATATATGTATATATGTATATAAAAAAAAAAAAAAAAAAAAAAAAAAAAAAAAAAAAAAAAAAAAATTGTATAGTATACCATTAAATTCCTTTTTTCATCTCCAGGTTTTTATTATTATTATTACATTATTGCTTAAATGTTTGCCTATAACCTACTTCTAATTTATAAATTTTTAGTGATAGTTTTCTTCCAATCCGATCTAAATTGTATTAATTTTAAGTACTATAAAAGACTATGTCTTACTCGTACGCCATAATAAATTAAATTGAAATTGAAATTGACTTCCGATTGTTGTAGAACGATGAAAATTGGTAGGTCGGTAGGACTTGAAGTACTTAGAAAGGAAAAAAATCGAAAATTTGGAATTGTCCATTCAGGGGGGGTGCCATCCACCCACTTTACCAGAATTGCTATTATTTGTATGGAGCACTTTCGGTTGTCGTAGAATTATGAAACTTTGTAGAGCGGTAGGGCTTGGCTTTCACCTGGCAAAATAAATCTTTGCAAAAAGGAGTGAAATCACAACAAAAACATAAATGTTAAAAAAGGAGCCAAGTTATTATGTGTACAAGAAATCTGTGCGTAAAAAGTCAGCCAAAAAAATTAATGAGATCTAAAATATATGCCAAGTTTTAAGTTCATGAAGTTTAATATCAAGTATCTTAAGTAGAGTTATATCGAAACAATTCCAAATCATGACAGAAATTTGGTAATTAATGATTACTGATTAAAATTTGGTGGATTTACTTGGCAAGTTTTCTCTTAAATACTTACTTAATCACAAATTTAAAATGTATGATAACTTGACCAGTGAACCCACCAAATTTTAATCAGTAATCATTAATTACCAAATTTCTGTCATGATTTGGAATTGGTTCGATATTACTCTACTTAAGATACTTGATATTAAACTTCATGAACTTAAAACTTGGCATATATTTTAGATCTCATTACTTTTTTTGGCTTACTTTTTACGCACAGATTTCTTGTACACATAAGAACTTGGCTCCTTTTTTAACATTTATGTTTTTGTTGTGATTCAACTATCTGCCTCATTCACGTACACTGTATATGTGATATACACCAGTTCCTTTACTTCTTTTTCTATGTTTCAATGCCAATTCACGTCATATTCGTTTTGATTCACGTGTTCCATGCGAGAAAATTCTCGATGCGAGAGTTACAGAATGTAGGCACTGTACAGCTACACTGTGGCGCGTAAAAAACATGACGTAAACATTTTTTGACAGCTATTCAAGCTGCAGTTGCTCGAACTTCCAAAAAAAAATAACATATGTAAGCATCAAAATATTGTTCAACACAAAAAAAAACAATTTCATTCAGATTAAATAAATAAATTGGGTAGCGCAACAGCTCGTGGAGAACCAGGGCATAGTGACTTACAACTCTCAACCATTCCTGTGTGCGTGTTATTGTTGGCAGGAATGGAAGGGACCTACAGTTTTTTGCCGAGTCCGAACGGCTAGATTAGATGCACTTATTCACGACAAGTATACTCTTGGAGGATTTGTCAGTCCCTCGCAAGAGGCAGTACCTCGAATAAAACATTTCTGTTTTTAGGTGGCACGGCGGGGAGTCGAACCCACACCTTCGACATGAGAGTCCAACGCACTAACCATCATGCCACGAGGTACTACATTCAGATTAAACTAATAGTAGAAGATCCCGCCATAGGACGACCTACCCTCATAAAGGTACCGGATGAGCGGTATACAGTTTTGTAGGCAGTGTCTTAAAAAACATTTTGCGCATGGGTTGCCTTTCGAAAAGTGGTCAAGGCGTACGGTTGCCAAGCAACTACTCTCAATTTTTGGGGTTTTTCAATCATCTGAGCCAGCTTAGATGGTAAGCCTTACGGAAATACAAATAAAATGCACGACTGGGTCGCACGTACTTGCTCTTATGTTCAATACACTGCGGATTTAAGAAAATTGTATGTAAAAACATGGAAATTATGAGAGGAAAATGTAGAGAAGCATGTAATACGACAGTTAAATTGACTAAAACAACTCTTTTGACAGTTTGAGGTGAAAAAAAAGAATGCCATCTAATTCTTGTTTGAATATGATTGTATGGGGAAAAAAAATTTTAAATCATTGGAGCAGTTTTTTAAAAACATAATTTTTTATATATAAAATTCTTAAAACATTTTTAAGAACAAATCTTGTATGCAAATCTAAAGTATATATTAATGTGTATATAAAAACAAAATTTGAAAAGGAATTGTCAACCCGTTTTTGAAATATCGAATTTTCAAAAAATAAATTTGAAACTTTTTTTAAAAATCCAAAAACTTTTGAAAATTTTGATATGCAATATTATTTCATTTTATCTGAAATTTGTATATACAAAAAATAATTTAAATCCGTTAAGCCGATAACGAGAAAATTCAAACTAAAAAATACGTTCTATGACAGGTACTATTAATTTTGGTAGTAGATCGTACTAATTTTAGTATATAGAAAAAGTTTAATCTAAATCGGAGGAGTCGTTTTTGAGAAAAAAAATTTCCTTTGCGGTTTATTAACTTTTGTATGGAAGGTACCGTTATTTTTTCATGAATGTAAATATTTTAGAGAATACTAAGAAACTCTCAAGTATCGAGTTTCAAAATAATCGATCTTGTCGTTTTCAAAATATTTGATTTTCCAAAAGAAATTTTGAAAAATTTTTTTAAAATCTAAAAAATATTTTTTCAAAAATTTTGGTACAAAAAACTATATTTCTTGGAAGCTTCTGTATAAAAAAAATAATTGAAATCGGTCATACCGTTTTGAAGAAAATCAAAAATTAAAAAAATGGTTCTTTGGGAGGTACCATTAATAACCATTTTTGAAAAATGGTTTTCCACCCAAAGAAAGCCTTTACTAAAATAAATTTATTGAATTTTTTTTAAGAAAAGTTGTCGAGCCGTTTTTGAGAAAAATACGATTATGTTAATTTGCCAAAAAAAAATGAATGGCAGGTACCGTTATTTTTGGTTCTAAAAAAAAAAAATGAAAAAAACGTGTCGGCAGAATCACCAAAAACCACTATGTACCAAGTTTGAAGAAAATCGATCGAGCCGTTTAGGCTGTAGACGAACAGACAGACAGAATTGTGCCACCCACTTTTTTGGTGTTCTCTATCATCGTAATATCATGTTTGATTGTTATCTCAAATTTTTTTGTTGCACAAATCCAAAACTTGGCTTATAGTACCTATATCTCAAGAAAAATACCATATAAAGAAAATTTTATTTAAAAATTATTAACTACCTGATTTTTTGAAATTCGAAAATTTCAGTAGGGTAAATGAGGGTAAACAAAGAGAAAAGTCTAGAATCTATTTTCCAAACGAAAAATGATATGAAGTTTTTTTCTTCCGCGATCGGTAGATTATTGAAATACAACAAACTCATTATATATGTAAAAACAATTTTAAAAATTTGAAAATCGAGATATGAGCGTTAGAAAGTCGAGAAGTACAAAAACGGTTTCAGAAATAATTCATCAAAGATCAGAATGATGCTCCATGAAAAGTATGTACATATTTTTTAGAAAGGTAATTTTAAAAAATATTACCCGTATTTTTCAAATTTTGTGTTTAACCTTCAGTTTTAGTGTAGAGAATTTTTGAAATTTGCACACTTATTGTTTCTAGGAATATTTGATGATTTTTGATTTAAAATACACGTACAAGAGCCGCCAGAATATTTTGAGAGTGGATGTGTAACCAAAATCTGGGTAATGAGGGTTTACAGGTACATGTATCGTGATATCGAATACCAAAGTCTGGTAGGTTTTTTCATTCAGCCTTTGGGTGGCTTGGAAGGTTAAAACCCACTTGGTTTTCTATCTATGGGTTATGGTCACTATCACTTCAATTCAATTTTTAAAGAAAATGATACTCTGTCATTTTTCCGAAGCTCAAAGACTTGAATCTTGATGATCCGATCAATAAGAGCCATGATTTTAGCTTTTAAGCAAACCTTATCAGCCTTTTTTTTAGACTTAATTTTGATTTATGTTTTGTTTCAATCTCCAAAAAATGGATGATAAGGTTCACATAAAATTGTTTATATCTTGAGTTTCTATTAATTGGACCGTCAAGATTGAGGTGTGTATTTTAGGAAAAATGACAGGGCATCATATAAATTTGTTTTTTTTTTTTTTAAATAAATTAAAGTGGCCTTAACCGTGACAGTAAGAAAGGAAACATAGCTCTTTTTAACCCCCACCCCTTCCAAAGGCTGAGAAAAAAAACCTTCCTAACTTAGTATTCGATATCACGATAGATGTACCTGTAAACCCTCATACCCAGACTTTGGTTATACAATAAACATTCACTCTCAAAATATTAGGTCGGCTCTAATACTCGTATTATCATAATTGCGCAAATTTAAAAAATTCACTCCACCAAAAATAAAGTTTGTTTACAAAATTTGAAAAATACGGGTTATATTTTTTTAAATTATCTTTCTAAAAATATTTAAATACATACTTTTTATAGAGCATTATTGATCTTTGGTGAATTATTATTAATTATTTCTGAAATACCTATTTTGCAATTCTCGACTTTCTAATGCTCATATATCGATTCGCAAATTTTTTAAATTGTTTTTACATGCCTATAATGATTTGTTGTATTTCAATAATCTACCGATCACGAAAGAAAAAAACTTCCTACCATTTTTCGTTTGGAAAATAGATTCTAGAACTTTTCTCTTTGTTTACCCTCATTTAGCCTACTGAAATTTTGAATTTCAAAAATCACGTAGTTAATAATTTTTAAATAAAATTTTCTTTATATGGTAATTTTTTGTATATTCTTAAGGCTTACCATCTAAGCTGGCTCAGATAATTGAAAGACCCCAAACATTGAGAGTAATTGCTTGGCAGCCCTATGCCTTGACCACTTTTCGACAGGCAACCCAATCGCAAAATGTTTTTTAAGACACTGCCTACAAAACTGTAAGGCCCCAGGAAGACAAATGTGTTGCTTTTATGAAGAATGGTTCACTTCCAAGAATTACGTTTACGTTGCCTCTGCCATAGAAACCTTATGCCTAAAACCAACTAACAATTTTGTACAACAGTCGAGTCCACATCTTGTGTCTCAGTTCCATAAAATTCAGAAAATTATGAATGAACTCGCAAAAAAATATAATTATGAACTTAATAAAGAAAGTTATTTTTCACTAATTTCATATAACGATTATTTCTATACTATCTTATATTTTTACGAGTAACAACAAAACTAAACAAAAAAGCATGCAAACTTTACATTCAGGGCCCCATTTTTCTTATTGAATTCAAACCAATTTCATACTAAGTGCACTTGTTTTTCATAAGCACTCCATACACGATTCAATTTGTCTTTCAATTTAATGTCAAGTTCATCAAATCAACTCGTGTGTGGGCTTGACGTTTATTTGAAGGTTGACCAGATTGAGTTGGAAGAAAATCAAAAGATTTTGAATTTATCGAAGTTGATGGGAATGTTTTCAACTTCGTTGAGCTGTGTGTAGGCAAGTCGTTTTGATTTACTGTAAAACCAAAGGCATTTTAACTCTACGCCAAAGACGTTCGATATGCAGTTCAACATCACTGCAAACTTCACGTACATTTCATTTTCATTTCAAACGTATTCGTTGTCTGTGTTCGTGTCTTTTATCTGAGTATGGCCTGAGTTTATATAGTTGAAGCAGTAGTCTTTCAACAAGTTTATGAAGTGTGTGGCGAAGCATCAATGTTTTTGACAACTGAGTTGAAAATCAAATTGAATCGTGTATGGAGTGCTATACGTTGTGTTCCGTTTTGAACAGAACTAACATCACATAGTAAGGGGTATTCATGCAACGTCGCACACTGGGACCTCTTGTATTAGTCTAAGAGCTACCAGCCACTTTGACTAACCTACTAGACACAAGGCTACAACTTTGTGTATGCTAGATTTGGGACTAGTTAAGTATGAAAACCACGGTCTGGCAGGGTTGCCGCGGTCGAAAGGTTGCCATCTGATTTTTTCAAAATGCAAAAAAGGGGTCAAAATTAAGCTACTCGCACAAGGCTGAAACTTATTTATAATTTAGTTTATACATTCTAATGCATGAAAAAAATTATGCCAGACGGGTTTGGCGGTCGAAAGTGCTTGCCAGACGAGCCTAATGCTCTTAAAGATTAATAAAAGATTTTGGATAACTTGAGAAATTTGTTAGGTACAAGGCTAAAACTTAGTGTATTCTTTATTCGTGAACAGATTAGTCAAAAAATAAAGATCTGAGAAAATTCCGCAATTCTAGGGTTGCCACCTATTTTTCAAAATGTAAAATAGCTTCCAAATGCAACATATCTACTTTTAGAATGCTGATTTTTAAATTTATAATAACTTATGTCTTTTTGTACATGAAAAAAAAGATGCCAGACAAGTTTTTTTGGACCAAATAGCTTGCCAGACGTGTTTTTAAAGTTGGTATTAAAAAATGTGATTGATAGTCAGAGAATAATATATTTAAAATAACACGTTAACTGCATATAATCCTAATCAATATTAATCAAGTCAATGAAAAAAATATATCAGACCGGACAGACGGTCGAAAGTTCCTGCCAGGCAGGCCAAGGATTCAAGACTTGCTATTATAAGAAATATTTTGAAGGTTTTATAATACAAATTCTATATACTACTGAAATAAATCAGCCAAGTAGAAGACTTAGCATTAAGGATTGGACTTGTTGAATTATTGATTCAAAATAGCTTTTTATGGCCTTTAGTCCTATAAATTGGCGTTTCGTTTGGCTTACTCACTTGAACTCATCAGTGACATAGTGAGGGCTTTGTCATACGCAATTTATATTAAGTTCAGTTCAACTTACATGAATTTTTCAACGATAATCCACTGTAAACTATATCCAACAAGATTAGAATTCCTAATCATTAAGCTGGAAGTTTTTTTGCCCTGGGCCAGGCATAGTTTCTATATATGAAAGGTTTTATAATAAAAAATTCTATATACTACCGAAATAAATCAGCCAAGTAGAAGACTTAGCATTAAGGATTGGACTTGTTGAATTATTGATTCAAAATAGCTTTTTATGGCCTTTAGTCCTATAAATTGGTGTTTCGTTCGGCTTACTCACTTGAACTCATCAGTGACATAGTGAGGGCTTTGTCATACGCATTTGTATTAAGTTCAGTTCAACTTACATGAATTTTTCAACGAAAAACCCACTGTAAACTATATCCAACAAGATTAGAATTCCTAATCATTAAGCTGGAAGTCTTTTTTATTACTTTTTCTTAAATTTCAAAAAACTGTCAAAATTGCAAACCTTCTCGTACGAAGCTGATTTTTACATACATATATGTAAGCTGACATATTCTTGAATATGAAAAAAATATATCAGACTGGACGGACGGTCGAAAGGGTCCTGCCACACGGGCCTCAAGTTTCAAAAGTTGGGTATTATAAGAAATATCCTTTTTATTTATTTTTTATTAAATTTCAAAAAACTGTCAAAATTGCAAACCTACCAAATTTGATTTTTATATATATGTTAGCTGACATATTCTTAAATATGAAAAAAAATATATCAGACAGGACGGACGTTCGAAAGTTCCTGCCAGGCGGGCCTAAAATCTTAAAAGATGGTATTGTAAGAAATATCCTTTTTTTTTTATTTTTTATAAAATTTCAAAAAACTGTCAAAATTGCAAACCTACCCGCACAAAGCTGATTTTTACATATATGTTAGCTGACATATTTTTAATTATGAAAAAAAAAATATATCAGACCGGACGGACGGTCGAAAGCTCCTGCCAGACGGGCCTAGTCTTAAAATATGGTATTGTAAGAAATATCCTTTTTTTTATTTTTTATTAAATTTCAAAAAACTGTCAAAATTGCAAACCTACCCGCACAACGCTGATTTTAACATATATGTTAGCTGACATATTCTTGAATATGAAAAAAAAATATATCAGACCGGACGGACGGTCGAAAGTTCCTGCAAGACGGGCCTCAAATCTTAAAAGATGGTATTGTAAGAAATATCTTTTTTTTTTATTATTTTTCAAAAAACTGTCAAAACTGCAAACCTACCCGCACAAAGCTGATTTTTACATATATGTTAGCTGACATCTTCTTGTATATGAAAAAAAATATATCAGACTGGACGGACGGTCGAAATTTCCTACCAGACGGGCCTAAAGTCTTAAAAGATGGTATTTTATGTAAAAATGAGCTTTTTGCGGGTAAGTTTGCAATTTTGACAGTTTTTTGAAATTTAAGAAAAAATCAAAAAATTTTTTAATCCTAGACTTGTCTGGCAGAAGCTTTTGACCGTCTGTCAAGTATGTTTTTTTTTATATACAAGATGGCATAAGCTTACATATGTGCGAAAATTTTAGGTAGGTTGGCGTTTCAGTTTTGTCAATTTTATAAAATTTTGAAAAAAAAATATGCGGCAACCCTGCGTCTACAGTAAAAGAACCATATCATAATTTGTTGACTTGATTTAATTTAAGTTGGGTCTTGTGTGTAAATGGAAATTCACACACAAGTGCAGTACATGCTGCGCATTATACATCAATTTATATTGAATAATTTTGAATGAACAACAACAACTTGTGTGTGTTACCACCAAGTTTATAGGCTGGAGTTATAGCCATTTCACGAGAGCCACCTCGATCATCAGACTCCTTTAGTGGTGCTTAGTTTGGTTATGCTCGTATTAATTGAAAAGCTCTTTGCCGTCATATGGAAGCGAACCATGAACCTTGCGATTCAGAGGCCGATGCACTACACACCGCGCCACTGAAGCCACATGGTTAGCTCTATCCCAATACAATATGATTCCATGAGATTTATTGAAAAGAACTTTTAGTAGCACTTTGAAAATGCATATTTCTTTCAAATTAAATTTCATTTTACATCATTCAAGCACAAAATGGAATATTTTAGCAAAATATTTGTAATTATTTGCGATATTTTTTTTTTTTTCATTCACTACAAGCACAAATTTCTTTATTATAAATCGATCAAATCGCATAAAAAATGTCGCAAAACGTAAAAAACTATTTCAAAACTCACTATCGACGATTAAATCAATTAAATTAAAAATATTTATTACAAAAATGAAATCAATTCCAAACCGAACGATCGAGAAGCAAACAAAAAATAAATCAAAATAAAAACATTTGACAGATTAACCCTTTCAACTCATATCAAGGAGATGAGTTGGAAAAAGTTACTCAAAGTTACTTTTTGACACTTTAACTTTGAATTTAGGAACGACTCAATGACGTCATAGAGTTAAATAAAGTAACTTTTTTGAATTAAAGGAACAATGAAAGTTAACTATAGTTAGTCGGCATTTACACCACCCGATTTTTCCTCACACGATCTTTTGTTCATTGGTGAAGGGAGTAGAAAGTGAGGGGTAAGGACCAAATCCTGGGGCCTATTTCTGCGCTACTACATCAGCTACAATGTAGTAGTATAACAGTTGTATTACATAATTTCTGTTTCAAACATACATTGGTTTTTCAGGTGTAGTACATCAATGTAGCTTTGGAGAATCGATTGGAAGTATTGGAAAAATGTATGATTCTGTTTCACAGCTTTTGCTACTACATTGTTGTAGTACAACTTGCTGTAAATTCTTGTTACATTCTCACAGTAAAAATATTTGCTGTGATTGCTGTAGCAGGATGGGAAATGGCTGGATATAAAGAAAATATACGAATGTAAGTATTTTGGTTATAATTGATTGGATGTGCAATGAATGCAAGCGTTCAACCAACAATTGAGTATACATTTTTGGAATCTTTCAACGAAATTTCAATAAGGGTATTCATCTGTCAAATTTTCCATACAAATTGTGACAGAATTACGAAGTTTAAAATTTACAATACTAAGTACGACTTGCATGAGTAGCCTTGATTATATGTTGAATTCAAAATTATGGGCGAAAATAATATGTATGTCAAAATCCATTTATTTTTTATTTATTTTAAATTATTTATTTGTGTCTCTTCAAAAATTGAAAATAACTCGCTTCCAAAAAAACAAATAATATAAATGTCAAAACAACAACATCCATTTGATCAACGAGCTACATCCTACAACGAGCTGCACATCCACTACATCAATGAGCTACATCATACAACACTTCCAGTTGTAGTAATGAAACAGAAAAATGTAATTGATGTAGTTGTAGAAGAGTGCTGTAAGATGTAGTTGATGTAGCTGGTGTAGTAACGGAGAAATAGGCCCCTGGTTCCTGGCAAGCTCACACGATTTATCCAGTATGTTTGCGTTCTCTTTTACACTTTTTCCAGAGTATTGTGTGTTCAGTGTTGACCAGCGTTGCCACTAATCGGAAAATTTTCCGAAGTTGATCCAAAAACAAAATGCAGTTAAATGATTTTTTTGCAGTAGATATGCATTTTCAAATTCGTATTTGTATTTAAAAAAAAAAGAAATTAATAATAACAGATAAATTGATTGAAAACACCATACTTAAAATATTACCTAAGGCCATACGAGCAAGTACTTGCAAGCAAGTTGCAATACATATACATTTGATTACTAACACAAACAAACCCAAGCAACTTGCTTATCAATTAGCATGCAAGTTTTGAAGCCAGTAGTGAAGCAAGTTGAGAAGCAAGTTGGGAGACAAGCAAGTGGAGTGCAAGTGGAAAGCAAGTGGGAGGCAAGTGGAATGCAAATAACGAATTTGACAGGCAGTGTATGTAGCCAACTTGCTTGCAAGTACTTGCTCGTGTGGCCTCAGGGTAAGATCTGCGACTGTGAATAAATTTGTTTAGGCAATTCCAAATGCAAATATCAACTTATTCTGGCTTAAATTTTTTGACAAAGTAAATAAACGATGCTATCAACAATTTTAAAAAGAAAACATGGCCTTAAATTTGTTTAAATTGTAAAATTATGGATTTTATATTTTATACGTTACCAATAAGCTATTTCTGAGAACCGTCAAACACTAACTATTCGCACCCCTCGGCATCAGGATGCATTTCACAAGACAGATAATGACAAAATTCGCTCAAATTTAACCATTTTTAGCACCTATTTACTGGTTTATTATTATGAAAATTCACGTCATTCGACGACCAAGCAAATTACGCATTTGAAAGAATAATGTCATAATTCACGACCATTTGCAATTTTTAGTGTGCTATACGGCTCATATGCAAGGCACTAAAATGGTGGGTTTCAGGAGAAATAACAATAACAATGATGATGAAATTATGTGTGGTTTTAATTGTTTTGAATTTTAATTTTTTTTTTCGTTAAAACCAAAAAGTATTTGATTGGCAGTAGATTTGTTTTACGAAAAAAAATGCAATAGACAACGCTGGTCTCAATATGCCATCTACGTCTGAATGCAAAATGAAAGAGACAGCAATAAAGTGTGAAGAGGACAGGGACACAAATCTGACTGGAAAGATCGTTTCATGTAAACATTTCAACCGATTTTGGTAAAAATAGTACTGGAAAAATCGGGTGGTGTAAATGCCGACCAAGGGATTACAACAAAACAAAGCTATCCGGATCACAGTACACATATTGAAGGTAATATCATTAGCGTTTTCATTTTTGTTCAGTTCTGCGCATCCATCAAAATCAGTATAAAAAAGATCGTTTCATGTAAACATTTCAACCGATTTTGGTAAAAATAGTACTGGAAAAATCGGGTGGTGTAAATGCCGACCAAGGGATTACAACAAAACAAAGCTATCCGGATCACAGTACACATATTGAAGGTAATATCATTAGCGTTTTCATTTTTGTTCAGTTCTGCGCATCCATCCCGTGACCCCAACTCGTTAAACATCAAAAATTGTTGTGTTTTATGTGTTCATTTGTTACTTATGTATTAGCAAATACAATTGTTTCAAGCTTTTTAGTGTTTATTAACATTATTTTGTCATGCAAACAACATTCCTTCTTGGTTTTTACTGTTATTTAAATTATCCTTTTGTGTTTGTTTTCTTTGTTGTTGTTGTAATACTGCGGGCGGACGGGATCACGTATGGCTGCCATCTTGAATTTCTTTGACAGTTCTCATTTCGGACAACATGCGCAAGATAATACCTTAGATATGTGTACTGTGTATCAAGATAACCATCGGAATGTGCCCAAGCTGTGTAATTGAATCAGCTGTTCCTTAAACGTCAAATATTTTGGCGCGTTCGGCTTGGGTGGAGGAGTAAAGGTAGAACTAGAATAGGCGGAAGCTGTCGGAAGCTTATGTCAAAACCGACCGAAAAGTAGCTTCCCGAAACGTCAATTTCATAAGTGGCCCATAATGCACTTAAGTGGTTGGAAATGAACAAAAAATAAATAATTGTTTATTCAATGTTTATTTTCTCATTATACTTATTCACAGCGCAGAGTGATAGCTTTTAATTATTTATTTTGCAAAACCACTAAAATTCTATGTGATATAAATCAATTAAAAGAAAATTGTTTTGACTTCTCTCATTCATTCATCAAACAGAAAAAAAAAGTTGAAAACTTTGCACCAAGCGCCAAGTTCTTGTTAGTTTGCTTCCACCATTTTGATTTTGCATTCGCCCACTTACGAAAGAGCGGTCGTTGAGCGCTCTCACTTCCGACGACAAAAGTTAACGAAAACTAAACGAAAAGTTCCACTTCGCAATTATGTGCGCGTCATATAAATTTC
Organism: Dasysyrphus tricinctus; assembly: GCA_963921185.1. Lineage (NCBI taxonomy): Eukaryota > Metazoa > Arthropoda > Insecta > Diptera > Syrphidae > Dasysyrphus > Dasysyrphus tricinctus. The sequence continues at coordinate 150,674,262 of OY992532.1, forward strand.
TTGTTTTCGCTCGGTTTCGTATGACCACTTAAGTTGGCTTTCGACTATTCTAGTTCTACCTTAAAGCTGGATTTACACCTTCGTTCTTTATTCGGTGAACGTTGTTCCACAAACAACGAGTAAAGTCCATCCAAAATTCAAAACGGCTTTGAATTTCTTCGTTGTTCGTGTTCGGTGTTATCATTTACACCTTCGTTATTCCGCGTACGGGCAAAAACGAACAACGTACAAGGACGATAACAACGAAGGTGTAAATCCAGCTTAAAGCTAGAACTATAATGCTCGGAGGGGCACTTAAGTGGTCGGCAGAAAACAAGCGAATACACGGAAAGCATTTGACGCGACTATAATTGCGAAGTGGAGCGTTTTGTCAAGTTTCGTTCAACTTTGGTTACGGAAGTGAGGTGCGCTCCCGAGCGTAAAACGAGAAGTATAACTGACATTTGGTGAAATAGGAATGCCAAAAGAGAAAGATGATAGTAACATTATAGGTGTGTTCCCCTTTTTTCGGTACGGAAAGCTACTTTTCGTTGGTTTTTGACATTAGCTTCAGTGCCCTTCCGACTATTATAGTTCTACCTTAAGTTTTACAGATAATGCATTATGGTCTGTTTATTTGCATGTGTGTGTACAAATATATATTTGTTTTAATAGATACGTGTAGTAAGTACTCCTGTTAATTCAATTATATTTGTTTTGCATTGAAATAAATACATCAATGCCATTCATTTTGCGGGAATCACAATACCATTTCAACTCAACTCAAGTGACAAAAAACCTGGAGCTCCCGATCCGAACCAACGTGAAGTCGGAAACTCGGAATCAGAAGGATAAAATAAAATGTAAAGCTAGAACTATTAAGGCTTTCTCAAACCAACGCGAAATATTTGGAATGACAACGAAACTTTTGCCTGTCAAAATCAATGGGTTAAAAACTCACGAAAAGTTGCTTTCCAAACAGTCAAAAGAAGAAGTGAGGAAAATTCCACTTAAGTAAAATGAATCATCCCTCTCTTTTTTCGTTCAAACTTCACCAAATGTCAGTTTCACTCCCGTGAGATGAGTATGGTTTTCATGTATTCGCTCATTTTCAACCGACCACTTCAGTAAACTCATCATCATCATCGTGTCCTGTAACCCCGGCTGGGGCATAGGGCGTCAACAAAACGTCTCCATCCTTCACGGTCTGCTGCAAGGTACTTTAGCTGTGGCCACGTCTTTCTCTGGGATTCTGCTTCCGCTAAGACAGTTGATTTCCATGTTGTTCTTGGTCTTCCAACCCGCCGTGCACCCTGAGGATTCCATTCAAAGGACTGCTTTGCAATTTCATCGTTTGGTTTCCTCAGTGTGTGACCAATCCAACGCCATTTTCGCTTTCTTATGTCGACGTCCAGCCGCTCTTGACTTGTCCTGCGCCACAATTCCTCATTTGATATTATATGTGGCCAGCGAATCTTTAGGATGTGGCGAAGACAGCGATTGATTCACAAAAGCCTGTAATTTCTTCGAAATGATAGACGTGACTTTCCAGGTTTCACAAGCATATAACAGCACGGATTTCACATTGGATTCGATGAATCTCAACTTAGTGCGTGAGGAGATGTGACTTGCTTTCCAGATTGGGGACAGAGTACCGAAGGCAGCACGAGCTTTATTTATTCTACTTTTAACGTCCAGATCCGTACCACCGTTTGCAGAAACAATACTGCCAAGGTAGTTAAACTGTTCCACTACTTCAACTGGCGTCTCCTGTGTGGAGCGGCCTGTGAGGATTATTTTTGTCTTTTTGCTGTTTATTCTTAGACCACTCGACTCTCCCTTCACTTGCAGTGTTTGGCACATCCCGTTTAGCCCACTGATGTTATTTGCCAGTAGACATATGTCATCGGCATAGTATAAATGACTGAGCCTTTCGAACGGTCTCCACTGAATGCCCTGTCGCTCAGCTGTGCCAACACTGGCCGTCAATACGTCGTCCATCGCCAGCAGGAAGAGAATTGGCGATAGAACATCCCCTTGTCTCACACCCTGTTGCACTACGAAGGAGTCGGATAGCTGCCCATTGTGCATAACAAAACACCTTGCGTTGTTGTAGGACTCTTTAATAATGGCAACAATTTTTGGTAGAATTCCTCTGCCAAGCAACGATCTCCATATACATTCTGGGTTGACTCGATCAAAGGCCTTCTCAAAATCTACGAACATGAGGTAAAGCGGTGATTGAAATTCCATCGACTGCTCGAGGACGATACGCAGGGTGTTGATATGGTCGACACACGATCGACCACTGCGGAAGCCAGCTTGATGCCTCTTGAGTGACTCGATTCTATCCTTTATTCGCTCGAGAATGATGGTTGCCATTAGTTTTGGGAAAACGGACAAAACGGTGATACCACGCCAATTGTTGCAATTCTTTAAGTCACCTTTCTTTGGCAACATAACAATCACACCATCCTTCCAGTCCCTGGGATAGCTTTCGTTTTCCCAAATGCTTTGTATCAGCGGATGTAAAATACTAGCCGCTGTTACGGGATCGGCTTTCAGGAATTCAGCTGGTATTCCGTCCAGTCCAGCTGCCTTATTGTTTTTGAGGAGATTTATTACTGTATGGATTTCCGATTCTGACGGGGGTTCGATGTCAATACCCCTATAGGACCTGCGCATCTCGTTTAGTTGGGGCACTTCAGCACTCTGCTCAACTGAATCCTCATTTAGCAGGGCACAAAAATGGTCCTTCCATCTACGAAGCTGATCCTCAATTGATATCAAAAGTGTGCCATCCACATCCATTACAGGATGATTCGTGTTGCTTTTTTCCCGATCACGTCTTTGGCTATTTGGTACAATTCCCGGATATCTCTTCTTCTGGCAGCGATTTCCGCATTATCTGCGAGTCCATCTAACCTCACCCTCTTGTCACGTCTCACACAGTGATAGACCATCTTATGTGCAATGCGGTACTCTCTTCGCAAGTCAGCCTTTTGTTGAATATCTGCTTCGGCATTTATTTGGATTTTCAACGATTTGCGAAGTTCGATCTTATCCCAGGTGTCTTGGGATATCCAAGAGTCTCTACGTCTCGTTCGCTTGGGTACAGTTTCGGATCCAGCCTCCATAAAAACACTTTTAATTTCACCCCACATCTCATCAATTGTTGAATTCTGCATTCCGTTTAATGACGAAGCTCTGTCGTTAAGGGTGGTGACATAGTTTCGACATATGTTGGGGTCATTTAAAGCATTAGTAATGAATTTTGAGCTCCTTGCTGCATCCTGCGCTGGTTTTTGTACGGCAGCGGTTCGTAGTTTGAGACTCATCAGAACCAAATGGTGGTCGCTTCCCACATCGGCATTTCTTATACTGCGGACATCACACATAGACTTCCTCCATCGCTGCTGAATCATGATATGATCAATTTGGTTTTCGGTTTGACCATCCGGATGCACCCAGGTAATTTTGTTGCACGTCTTATGCTTAAATACAGTCCCACTTATCACAAGACGATTCGCGTTACAAAAGTCGACAAGCAAGTCACCATTTTCATTCCGTGACCCCAAGCCATTTCTTCCCATCATGCGTTCCAGTCCATAATTGTCTGAACCGACTTGGGCATTGAGGTCTCCCATAACGACTATGATGTCGGCTCTCGGAACACTACTGTAAACCGAGTTAAGATGAGTGTAGAACGCGGTTTTGTCTTCCTCGGTCACTTCATTTGTGGGGGCGTAGCACTGAATAATTGTGACGTTACGAATTTTTGAACGAAATCTTGCTGTCATTAATCTCGCAGAAATGGGCGCCCAGGAGATCAAACTACGCCTCGCTTCTTCGTTCAACATAATTCCGACACCATGCAGTCTTTGGCCACCCTCTCTTTCATCTTCCCCGGAATACAGCATTCTCGTCTGTCCAGTGTCTGATCTGTATTCAGCTCTACCTCTCCACTTAGTTTCGCTTATGCCCAGGATGCTGATCTTTAGTCCCCTTTCACACGAAGAAACAAGTTGCTGGAGATTTTTTTGACGTTTTCTTTTAATCTCCTTAAAAATCTCTTGTACCTTTCATACGAGGAAACAAATCTCCAGGCAATTTTTGAAATTTCCTTTGAAAGTCTATTGGTTGAACACACCTAAACCTAGATGTGAAAGGAAATGTCAAAAAATCTCCTCAAATCCTCGACCGGGGAGATTCTGTTCGCCCCTCTTTCCTCCTGCCCTTCTCACCCAGGAACTAAAAGTTGCTGGCAACTCAGTTTCCTCGTGTGAAAGGGCACTTAGGCGAAGCATTTCACGCTTAACCTGCTCGTATCTACCATCGCTGTACAAGGATCGAACGTTCCATGCTCCGATTTTCGTACGTATGCGGTAGCCAAAAGTAACATTTGCGCTTCTTGAAAGACTTCTTCTATTCGTCAACGATTAATTTATTATTATGGCGTCTTGATTGACGCTCGTACATGAAAGATGCCACACCCCCAAATCCGATGTGCGGTTTACTGCAACCGAAGCTACAGAAGGATTTTCTATAAAAAGATTACCTCTTGGGGACTCATTTCCATTTGTTGTCATAATTCTTGTATTTGCATATATCCTTCCACCATGGTGTTTTCCGAGATACGATTAATAACATACATAAGCTCAGATTTGACAGGCCTTTTGTATGGTCAAACACATAACTGCTCGAGGCCGCCCACTATGGGAAAAACAGACGCCTTTTGTAGCCGCCCAATATGGGTAACTGACGCTACCTGCTGCTGCCGTTGGCCTTTTACCAAAAAAAAGCTCCTCCACCACCACACTATCATGCCGTTGACCGCTACCTGCAGTTCATCCGTCTTAAGGGGGCTTTTAACCATCCCAAGGACAAGTTTGTGCCCTGACCAGCAACGCTGGGTTGTCTGCTTATCCCACTGATCTCTATAAAACACTGGATAGTGTATCGATACAAAAATATTGCTTCCATTTGAAGAATTGTTATATTATGAAGCTGACCACTTTTTTGTATACCAGTATAACTGTATAACATGTAATACAAAGATAATCCATTAAACAGACATCAATTCTCCGTTCGTTTCACCCCCCGAGATCTGTTTGCTAACATTTGTTGTGTTCGTAATTTAAATTCATTCCCTAATTAGTAAATGAAACGGAATAACAAACGTAAAGAGTGTGACAAGGAGGCAAAATTACGCAGAATATGCAATCGCACCCTCCTCATCATAATTATTCATTAGCAAAACGCTCAACCTGTTCGCAAAATGCAATGATTTATCTCATTCCACTATGTAATTATACTAAAAAAATATACCAAGTGCACACAGTGAATAACTTAAAGATAATAAATAATAAAACAAACTTCCACAAAAGTTTATATTTTCATATCATGGTCTGTTTCCCTTTCTTCAGATAGATATCTGGAAATAGGGATGAGCGATTTTAATCGATATTTGCAAAATATCGATAATAAAGATCCAAAACATCGGACTAAAAAACAAACAAAAAGTTAGTACGAAAATGATTGATTTTGCTAGTGAGTGGAGTGACTTTCATAGTTTTTAAGTCATCTGTAACATTTGGAATTTTTTGAAAAAGGAAATCATCAAAGGATCTCCAAAACCAAACTTACAAATTCAGAACCACAACGAAACTTTCGATGTGCAAAAAGGCACAGATATAAGTTTACACATGAAGTGCCTATCAATTTTGCTTCCATCAAATTTGTTTTGTGTTTATTTGTGCAAAAGAAATATTTTTACATCGATATTCAAGCATTGATATCATCGATGCTCAGCAAGACGCATTTTAAACCATACAAGTTTTTGTACACACTTTTGTAAGCAAAAATATCTTGCAATATCGTTACATAACAGTGTACACATGAAATATGTACTTGCAATATTGTTTCTATAAAATCTGTGGACGATATATTTTGCAAAATACAAATTTAGCATCGATTTCCACGCATTGAAATAATAGATGCTCAGAAAGACCCAATTTACACCAATGCAAGTTTTTGCACACAACTTCGTGTTTTGCAATATCGATTTATTCTAAAAAGCCACAGAAAACAGTTTACCCAAAATTCCTTCAAATATTACTGCAAAATACATATTTAGTATTGATTTTCACGAATTTAAATTATCGATGGTCAGAAACACGCAGTTTACACCATGCAAGTTCTTGCGCACACCTTCGTGTGAAACAAGATTTTGAAATATCGGATTTCAAAAAGGGCACACATAACAGCTTAACACCATGAATTTGCCTTGCAATATTGATTTTATTAAATTTGTTGATATAATTGTGCAAAATACATATTTTAACATCGATTTTCACCCATTAAAATCTTTGATGCCTAGAAAGATACCACTTACACGTGGTTTTAGCCCACGAGCTTCTGCTTCTGTGCATCATTATTTTGCAATATCGATGTTTAAAGTTGAAATACCTTGCTTATGACTTCATATTTTTCATTCGTATGAAAGCTTAAATCGATTTTAAAAAAACTTAAGAAAAAATGCCGGCACCAGAAATTTTGAAAGCAAAAATACATTAGAGCATAGCATGACGCATTTTTTGCTTTGGTCTGGTCAAACAAAAAACTTAAACAAAAACACCTGAAAAAACATCGATGTTAAGTAGCATCGATGTTTTCGGTTCGATATTTATTGACATCGATGTTTGGTCTTCGATGTTGAAATCGATGTTGTTTCAATATCGCACATCCCTCTGGAAAATACTTTTTTTTGTGTAATTCAGACGTCAAATTATGAAGCCGACCACCTAATTGTCATCTTCAAATGGAAGCAAAGAAACTGTTATACATTATAAGGAATACACTATCCAGCATTGACATATTATATATGGACTGCTAGCAACAAATTTACGATGATTCCACTTGTAACAGTGGAACAAGCGCCAATCTCCGTCCTATAGGTGAAATACGGAAATAATGTTTGATATTGGAACTGGGTATTTTTTGAGGGATTTTTTCCCGCTGACTTCTGTGGCCTATCTTGTTTGTTTTTATGAAGCAAAAAAACAAGGACGCATATCATGCTTTTTGGAAATAAATTCTTTTATTATCTTTTTTATAAAGTTGTTTTAATAAAAGAAGAAAAGTTTTCAAATTCCGAATTAGTTATTTTTAAATGAGAAAAGCAGAAAAAAAACACACAAACGTCAAACCAGTGCTGGAAGGGTATTTTTTTTAAGGAAAACCCATAAAATTATCTGAAAATGACCTGGCCCCGGGTAAAAAAAACTTCCAGCTTAATGATTAGGAATTCTAATCTTGTTGGATATAGTTTACAGTGGATTTTCGTTGAAAAATTCATGTAAGTTGAACTGAACTTAAAACAAATTGCGTATGACAAAGCCCTTACTATGTCAGTGATGAGTTCAAGTGAGTAAGCCCAACGAAACGCCAATTTGTACGACTAAAGGCCATAAAAAGCTATATTGAATCAATAATTCAACAAGTCCAATCCTTAATGCTAAGCCTTCTTCTTGGCTGATTTATTTCAGTAGTATATAGAATTTGTATTATAAAACCTTCTTATATAGAAACTATGCCTGGCCCCGGGTAAAAAAAAACTTCCAGCTTAAAGCGTAGTACGCAGATCGAGCTAAAATTTCGCTCCCATACAAAATGTAGCCAAGCTAAAATTTAGCCAAGCATTTTATCTTAATTGTGACAGGTTCTTTTATTTGTTAGATTTGTGTGAATTTTACTTTGTGGAAATCAAAATTGAGTACGAGAATTATTCAAAACAAACAATTTATCAATAAAAAAGGGAAAAATCTATTTTATTTGATAAGATTCACTTAAAATATGGAAATAAAATTCTATGAAATTGTTGGATAAAATTTCTATTCAGAGACAGCTGTTTTCTGTGATGTAATCTCCACAAAAATCTTATGTCAAAATTTAGCTTGGATATTAGCTGGTGTTTGGAGAGAAATGTGGAAGCGAAATTTTAGCTCGATCTGCGTACTAGGCTTAATGATTAGGAATTCTAATCTTGTTGGATATAGTTTACAGTGGATTTACGTTGAAAAATTCATGTAAGTTGAACTGAACATAAAAACAAATTGCTCTCCCAAACCAACACGAAATTAGAGCAGAGAACTGCAGCAAGTAGCTCGTTTAACGAGCCACTCACAAAATTCATTGCCTTACACAGTATTCAGACACATTCATATTTATTTCCAATCTACACTTACATTGTATTGCTTTTCATAAACGAATCTGAATGGAGCTCCCATTCGTTTGAGAAAATGATTCACTTAAACATGGTTCATTGTATGAAGGCATTGTGAGCTGCTACAAAACCTGTTTTCGTTGGAGTGTGAATGTGTCTGAATACTGAACAAAACAATGAATATTTGGAGCTTCATCAAAAATTATTTCTATTTCATTCTGTCTCTACTGGCGAGACCAAAATGGATACGACAGATGGTTTGTGATAAGCGCATGCGCCCTCTTTTTTCATTCTTTGCTATTTTTTCTGTTTAATGCTATGAATTTATTGTAAGTGTAGAGAACATGTTATGTTTTGCTAGCCACTTGCAACTTATGAGCCACTCATAAATTTCAATGCTGTTATGAATCACCTGATTCATTGCATGGTTAGAGTGTGAGCTCTCAAACATTCAGAGATTCATGAATGCAAGCAAGATAACGATTCGCATTTGGTTGTGTAACGTACAACGAGCCTTAGAAAGAAATGAATATGATTCACATTCGTTTCATTTCCATGAATGTGAGACTGTCAAAAGGGTCGTATTTTTGGGAATGATTCAGAAATGCGAATGAATGGATTCATACAGCTCTCTGAATTAAAGTGAATGATCTCAATACTAAAAAACAACAAAAAACTGTCTTTGTGAATGCTTCGCTATAATTTCGCGTTGATTGGGCATAGCTTTTAATCGTTGAGTAAATGTAGACCTTCTAATTTTTTTTTTTTTTGTGTAAACTACGTTTTAATACACAACTTTTATCACCAACTAATTGCAATGCAATAATTACAGAACACATTCAGAGCTTTTTTAGTTCTCCGAGATATCATTTATATCATGTTTCTTAACATGCCTAATTCTAAAAGTGACAAACACGCCTTAAGCTAGAACTATAATCCTCGGCGCTCGGCGGGGCACTTAAGTGGTCGGAAGAAAACAAGCGAATACACGGAAAGCATATGGCGCCGACTATAATTGCGAAGTGGAGCGTTTCGTCAAGTTTCGTTCAACTTTGGTTACGGAAGTGAGTGCGCTCCGTGTACGTTGTTCGTTTTTGCCCGTACGCGGAACAACGAAAGTGTAAATGATAACACCGAACACGAACAAAGAAGAAATTCAAAGCCGTTTTGAATTTTCGATGAACTTTACTCGTTGTTCGTTGTTTGTGGAACAACGTTCACCGTATAAAGAACGAAGGTGTAAATCCAGCTTTATTCAATCTCTAAGGGCGGTATTCACCGACGGCTCATAACTTATGAGGCTCATAACCCTATTCACCAAGCAATAATAGTGAATATTTATGAGCGCTCATAAGACTTATGAGTGGTCCTGACCACTCTTAAGTTATGAGCGCTCTCTTCGAAAACTTGTTCGAAATCATTCGAAATAAAATGTCACTTCCAAAATTTCTATCTCTATCTGTCACTACTGTCACAGGTTTTTATTCGTGTTTTGTTTTTTTTTTTGTTTTTTATTTAATTGTTGAAATAAACATTTCTTTTTCCAAATTATTAGCCAGTTTATATTTCTGAGCGCTCAGTAATTTTCTTCCGTCACTTTAACAGAGGAGGAGAATGAAATATAAACAACAATTCTCCACGAAATTAAAAAAAAATATATAGCTGTCAAGTCACGTCTGTAACTTTTTGTTTGTTCGTCGGCTTATAAATGCCGAAGAAGGAAGAAATTAAAGTGAAATAATTACTATATTTGGCTGGTTTACCAAAGCAAATAAAAAACAATTTAAATAATTTTATAATTGAAAGTTCAATGAAATCGAGAACAGATGAGTTCTCAAAATATAATCTAGAAACACAAAGGAGATTAATGGAACTACCACAATCGCTTGTGAGAAATCAGTGCCCACATTCAGTAACCCTCGCATCGATAAAATCAGTCGAGAAACGTTGAAAAATGGAACAAAACTCATGCATTTTGTTTCAATTTTCATCGTTTCGCGCCCAGTTTTTTCGATGCGAGAGTTACAGAACGTAGGCACAGGATTCTGGTAAGTCACGACATTGGAACGGGCGATCCAATACGAGTCCAATTCTCAGCTCTCCCGACCGACGCGAAACTCGCTGATGATAGTTTTTTGTTTTTGTTTAGCATTGTGCATCTATCATATTTTGTATAGTTTTGAATGATTCGCTAGGATTTCGTTATTGGGAGACCTTTATAGTTAGATGAATTCGTCAGCATCAAGACAGATACAAGTCTGGATCGATTGGTAATTTTCCCGGTTGTTTGGCGGCTGATTCTTCACTAGACCATTCAGTTCTGTTATGAAGAATATCTTAATAATTTGTGCGTACCTGATGGAATGTACTCAGGGCTTCTATATCCCCGGAGTAAATCCAGTAGAATTCATAAAAGGACAAAAAATCGATGTAAAGGTAGTAAATATGACGAGTAGTCGAACTCAACTTCCGTACCAATGCTACTCACTTCAGTTTTGTCTTCCAAAAAATGGAACTTTAATTTAGGTACAAATCCGAAAATCTTTGTGAATTTCTTCGAGGAGATCGAATTGTCAATACTGCGTGTGAAAATGTGAATTGCAAACTTTTTTGCAACAAAAAAGACCGACCAATAAATTGGGACAAATACCAATCCGCGAAAGTTGCGGAACGAATACAACACACGAATATTTTGTTCATCTACTAGTCGACAATGTCCCTGTCGCGACTGAAAAATTAATCCAACTTCAGGTGATGTCACCTTTGAGCATGGATATCGTCTTGGGCATGGAAGGCAACAACATCTACATCAATAATCACCTGAAGTTCATCCTTTCATACCATATGCATACGAAGAATAAATACCTATAGAGTTGTTGGGTTTGAACTTGAGACAACTTCCCTCTCATATAAGGACGTACAATTTGAAGGAGATACTTGCAATTTCCCAGATACACGTCGGCAGCAACAAGTTTTCCCAAACACGAATCCTCAAATCTATTTTACATATTCTGTGACATGGTACCTTTTAGCACCATTGTTTCTCTACGTTTCCTTTGGTTTGGCATATCAGTGCCACTCACATACATAAATAGGATACTACTTTGGATACTGAAAGTAATCATACCAACATCCTGTTGGAACAAATATGATTCCTAGACAGGTTCCGTCACAGCAATGGTACATAAACATTGTTTTAAGCACTCTTATGGCGGGTGTATAATGATCACTAAATGTGGTACAACATGGGCTCAAGAAATGACTTGGTTAATTATGAATGATTTCGATTTTGAAAAGGCAGAAGAAGTTGATCTAACATTACGTTCCCCTTTTTTGGAGTAAGTTGCTTAGTTGCTATTTGAAAAAAAAAAAACAAAAGAATTTATCTGTTTTATTTTAGATTTAATGGCGTTGTTCCAAATGTCAAACATGATACAATAAAACATGCTGAGGAACTTGATTCACCAAGGTTGATAAAATCACATCTACCAATATCTCTTTTGCCAAAACAACTCTGGATCAAGAAGCCAAAGGTAATTTTTGACTTTTTTATTAGGAAAATAAGTAAAACGTATATATAAATAAAAGACAGCAAAAAATAACCGGTTTTTAATGTCCTGACCCGAACTCAAATGCGATCTCAGAATCGCTCGTTTTGAGTAATTTTACGTAAAATAAAAAAAAATAAAAATAATAATCAATACAGCCAAATACGCAGCTGAAGTGAAACTAAAATTTACTGTTGTCTCCAAATCATCAACGAAAACATAAACGAAAAGCTTGCGAAAAAGAGTTTTAATAGATTTCAAAGTTAAAAGTAATAATAAAGCCACATCGCTATTATTTCTACTCCACAAATCCAAAAACTATTTAAATTTCGCGTCAGCTAGGGAAAACCGTGATTGTGTGCGAAAAATAAGTGGAGACTGTGATTTAGAAAGCTACCATGATTTTACATTTAAGTGATATTTCACTATCGAACTTTGTACTTAAAGCCTAGAACGCTCCTAATGCGAAACGAAATTTTTAGTTGGTCTCCAACAAGACAACGAAATTCTCAATAAGACGAGAATACATATATTCATTGAGAGTAGCACAAAATTCAAAATATTAAAAAAAAAATCACAGGCATTTAATCAATCAATTTTGAAGATCTGGGATTTACGGCAGATTTCCATGGCCGTTATTAGTTAGTTTCTATAATTTGTTTACTAAAAAAAAAATTCTTTTTTAATACTTGTAGATTATTTACGTCTTCCGGAATCCAAAATCTCCTACTACCATCATTGGAGGGGCTACAAGGGAAGCAAAGAAGAATTCATGCACGCTTACATGGATGGCTATGTGAATTTCAATCCATTCTGGCCACATGTTCTAGACTTTTGGCAATTGCGCGAACAACAAAATATTTATTTCACCAGCTACGAACGCATGAAAATCGATCTTCGTGCAGTTATATCAGATGTTTGTCAATTTTTGAATAAGAAAATTTCAATCGATGAAATGGTTAAGCTTGTGGATCATTTGTCATTTGATAAAATGAAAATAAATCCCAACCATGAGAAAGAATTCCAAAGTATTAAGCAAGCTGCTGGAGTGGAAGTTGAAGAGTTCAGGTTTTTATTAAAAAATATCTTAATTATTTGAGTTCCGTTTTTAAAAAATATTTTTTTAGCAGATTCGTTCCAAGAGGTGTTGTTGTTGTCATAAAGATGAATTACCACAGGATGTGATTGAAGAGTTCGATGAATGGACGGAAGATAACTTGAAAGATTATAATTTAACAGTCGAAGAAATAATTTCCAACGCAACTTAGAAGTTATATCTTAAATCTTGTCCATCGCCCTCTTAACCATTTATAGTTGCAGCCGCTGGCTACCATCCAACTTAAATTGTTAATATTATATTTCATTTCACACCTTATTTTTGAAGATCAAAAAAAATGCCGACATTTGTGACATTTTTCCATACTTTTCCAAACAAACGAAAGTTAAAACGGCCAGTATAAAAATATTGCATTTTGAACCAGCAACCTACGTCAACAGAAATCCTCATGCTGACCAGCAAATATTTTTCGGACGGATCCAAGACGGATCGAATATATGGACCGGATACGAATCGAATAATTTTCGCGTAGCCTTTCACATACAAATTAGTATTATTTATATTATATGAACTAACCTGTTCATCCAAAATGAAATGTTTTGGTTAGAATAATTAATAAACACAAAAGCCTTGCGTCGCCTCTGATCAGCTCTTTTATGTTTTGCTCAGATAAGTATATTTTTGTTTCATCAATATACTTCAATTTAAGGGCGCAGGGTTAAAAGTCCAGAAGCCACAAGTCCATAATGGGTTTTTGACCCACTTGGGTGGGTTAAAAGTCCAAAAATGCATTATGGACTTTTAACCCACCCAAGTGGGTCAAAAATCCAGAAAAATTCTTATGCACTACTGGCCCATCGTTTATGGAATTTTGGACCGCTAAGGTGAGCCAAAAGTCCATAATTATGTAAAAGCTTTCATATTTGCTTTTTTGTTTGCTAAAATGAGTATTGCAAATATTTCTTGCACTCTTTTCAAAGGGTGGTGATATTACTGCGGCTAAAAAAAAAAAAAAATATTTAAAAATATACATAATTATGTATATACATACATCAATAATAATTATCTTACGATGCTGAAAAACAAACAATACGGTTTTACTAAGGTTCTTCAGCTCCAATGTTTAAAGTTTATTTCTTAAGCGCTTCTATAGGCGAGTGGAAGCAATTGATAATTTTTTGTATCGCACATTCAGAACACGTAAGTACTTACAAAGTTTTCGCTGATTTAATTACATCTAATTTTTTTGTTTAGGGTTTGGGAAAAAAGAAAAATATGATTTAAAAAAAATCACTTGATATTTTTATACAATAATATTCAGTTTTGAGAAAACGACATTACTATGTTTTTTGATATGTTTTTTGGGAAATTTGAATTTTGGAAAAATTTAATTAGCTCAATTATTTCGCGCGCGTTTTTTTAATTTCGCTAACTGAACTTTTAAAACAAATTTTCAAAAAATAAGCTCAAAAAGTCACATAGAAAATTTTAAAGAGATATAATTTTCGAATCGAAGTTTTGTGATACACGGAATTTTAACATTTTTTCAAATGATTTTTGTGAAATTTGAATTTTTGAAAAATGCAATCAGGTAATTTTAAAAATTTCGCGCGAAATTTTTAAAATTACCTGATTGCATTTTACAGGTAATTTTAAAAATTTCGCGCGAAAAAAATTCAAATTTCACAAAATTCATTTCGAAAAATATTAAAATTCCGTGTATCACAAAACTTCGATTCGAAAATTGTATCTCTTTAAAATTTTCTAAGTGTTTTATTGAGCTTAATTTTTGAAAATTTGTTTTAAAAGTTCAGTTAACAAAACTATAAAAACGTGCGCGAAATAATTAAGCTAATTAAATTTTTCGAAAATTAAAATTTCCCAAAAAACATATTAATGTCGTTTTCTCATAACTCAATATTATTGTATAAAAATATAAAGTGATTTTTTTTTAATCATATTTTTCAATTTTCCCTAAATAAAAAAAAACTAGACGTAAATTAATCAGCGAAAGCTTTGTAAGTACTTACGTGTTCTGAATGTGCGATACAAAAAATTATCAATAATTGCTTCCAATCGCCTAATGGAAGAACGCCGAAAGTACGGCCACACTCAACAAAAATGAAGTGTTATGTCCATTTTGCAGACAAATTGTGACAAATAACACAAACGTTTTTTTGTAAATGTTTTTGAACCTTTAATTATGAATCTGTAAATTTTCTTGTTTCTTTTTTCATTGATATTCATTAAATTATTTCTGAAAATTTTGAAATAAATTGTTTTTTAGCAAAAGTATGGACTTTTGACCCATTTCCTTAAAAAATTTACGAACTTACGACCCACTTTTCTCTGGAGTTTTAGCTCACTTGGGTGGGTTAAAAGTCCATAATGCATTTATGGACTTTTAACCCACCCAATTGGGTCAAAAATCC
The DNA here is from genome assembly GCA_963921185.1 of Dasysyrphus tricinctus. Taxonomy (NCBI): domain Eukaryota; kingdom Metazoa; phylum Arthropoda; class Insecta; order Diptera; family Syrphidae; genus Dasysyrphus; species Dasysyrphus tricinctus. The sequence continues at coordinate 150,689,502 of OY992532.1, forward strand.
ATTATGGACTTTTGGCTTCTGGACTTTTAACCCTGCGCCGACAGTCCCCAACGGCAGTTGTAATCCCCCATTGCAAACATTAATAATATAGTCCAGCAAAACCACTTGAGCGTCCCCCATGTCCCTAATTCCTATATTTACTAATTCATTCGGCTTTCCAAGTCTTACCATTGTACTACTAATCTAGTCAAAATAGACATTTGACCTAGCCAAAGTTTCGATAAGGCTGAAAATTGGTATAGACCTTCCTTTAGACATACAAAATCAGGTGTGAAAAGTCCTTGTCAATCCCACTCGAGCATAAAAAGTTATTGAAGGCCAAGTGTCAAAAAAATGGGTTTTCACCTATAACTTTTAAACGGTAAATGCTAATGAAAAGTAGTATGACTAAATTTTGTAGATAAGGCAATTTTCTACAAAAAATATTAACACACATTTTTTCGTAAGACAGATGGTTTAGGAAATAGAGCTGTTTTAAAAATGGTAAATTGACGAAAATATCGGTTTTTCGGGTATAACTCCTTAACTGTAAATAATTTAGGAAAGTAACGTTTGTAGACCATTTGACTCTACACGAAAATATAAAAAAAAATCCAAAAATGTACCGTTAAAAAGTTATAATTATTTTAAGAATTTGGTCTTATTTTGATCTGATTATTACTCGTAAATGACGAAGTTGTTCAAAATTAATGTATGCTCAGTTTGTAGACGTTAAAATATGCTGCTTAAAAGGTTGTTACACTTTTTCCTTACGAGTGGTCAGTCCCCCATTGGGTTTTTAAAAAGTTGGCCGCCTTATGTTAAGCACCGAAGAACAAAACTTTCAACTCCGGAGAAATGTCAAATCTTATGTTAAATTCCTTACAACAAAAAAATCGAATGTTTAGAAAAAAATCGATTTTTTTAGAAGAAAAGATCAATTTTTCTAAACAAATCAAATCTTTCGTTTTTAGCAAGATTTACACAGACTTTCACACACACTAGTAAGATTTGACATTTCTCTGGAGTTGAAAGTTTTGTTCTGTGGTGTTTTACAAATACTCAAGTGTTTCTCGTTCGTTTAAATAAATTAAAAACAAATATATCTCTGAAAAGTTTTTAATTCATCAAATGGCAGTGCTTAATTAATAAGAAGTGATAAAAATATCAATGAACTTCGATTTCAAGTGTCCAAAATCGATTGATGTTATGAAGCGCGCGCTTGCCGACGTGTTCCTCATTTGATGTGTTTTTTGATGGATTTTGGATTTTTTTTTTAACTTTAATGGACGCACAACAATTTTTGTCTATTTCTGCTACTATTCCCGGAAATATAAATATTTGTTTTTAATCGTATTAAATGACGCGTAACTCGGAATGCACTTTTGAGTATTTGTATGCCCATTAATTTGTTTACTTTTTGCCTCAAAATTTATGTCAATGGCCAACACACACAATCACATAAAAAAATTGATTTTTTTTACAAATTCTTTTCAACCCAAAAAAGAAATCGATCTCCAATTGTTGAAAGGAATTCGACATTACTAGTGTGTGTGAAAGTCTGTGAAAATCTTGCTAAAATCGAAAGATTTCATTTGTCTATAAAAATTGATTTTTTCTTCTAAACAAATCGATTTTTTTCTAAACAGAATCGATTTTTTGGTTGAAAGGAATTTAACATAAGTTTAACCAAATATTTGGTTAATTTTCCGCAACTAAATCCTTGGATAAAATTAACCAAATTGTGTAAACCATTTCCCATACAAAATTTTACAGTTCATTAACCAAAATATAAAATTAACCAAATCGTAAACTTATCTAGTGTTTTACGCAGTTGCATCAATACCCCTAGTATGTTGAAAATTTTGAGGTACGCTGTCAAAATAATACTAACTGCAAACATATAGATTTTACGTTATATCTAAAAACAAAAGTATATAAATTATAAGAATATTAAACCATTCACCATAAAAATCCGTTGGATAGAAAAAAAAGTTATATCAAAAGAACTTTGAACGTCTTTGAACATAAATGCACTCAGTAATCAGTATTGTTTTGTACAAGCCATCGATATGTTTGTGTATCCGCTTGTTTTTTTCCGACCACTTCAGTGCCCCTCCAAGAATTATACCTAGTTCTACTTTTATCCAATAATACAGCGCAAAAGTTAACTCACATATTTCTTACGCCAGTTTCAATTGGCCGGAGAACCGAAATTGTTTTGACTGGATACGTTTTTCCTGTGGTGATAGATTGAATTTCCTCCCCAATTTTCAGTGAACCATTATGTACGTAAATAAGATTTAATGCTCCCCGGTATTTATCAAACCAACTATCAAATATAATTGCTCTGAAAGGACTGCATCTGTTCACTTTTGGTGGTGGTATTCTTTCAATGACGTTCTCGATAACTTCAGGGATTCCCGTACCCAGTTTTGCTGAAATCTTTTGAATTGTTATTAACTCTTTTCAAAAACTCTAGAATCACAAAAAACACCTTTAGGATTCTATACGGTTCAATACCAAACAACGATTGAAGATCTTTGACGACGCGTTCTGGGTTCGCATGTTTTATGTCAATTTTATTTAATACAGGAACCACAGCTAGGTTTCTTGACTTCGCCAGATAAAAGTTTGCAACGGTTTGGGCTTGAATACCATGGCAGGCGTCGACTAGTAATACAACACCGTCACAAGCTGCAAGAGATCTTGAGACCTAAAATAATAGGTAAAATAACTGTATATATTTTATTGAATCAACTAATCAGCTTACTTCGTTGGAAAAGTCCACATGTCCTGGCGTGTCAATTAAATTTAAAAGATATATTTCATTTTTATATTCGTGTACAATAGTAACAGTTTGGGCTTTAACAGTGATCCCTCGTTCTCTTTCGACCTGCAAACTATCCAGTACTTGCCGATTTTCAGAATTCTTTGATATAGCACCAGTAAGTTCTAACAGTCTGTCGGCTAGTGTGCTTTTCCCATGGTCCACATGTGCGATTATACTAAAATTACGTATTCTTTCTGGTGGGATACTTGAAAAATCCTGAGGCAGCGAACCCGGTGGAGTGGCTGTCACAAAATGTCGCTTCAGTAGTTTAATTCTGGAAGTTTAACGATTGATTCCAAAGTTACATACACTGTACACATATATTATATGTGTACTGTGGAAATAAGTACTTGCCTGAACTTTGAATGAGTTTGAATTAAATTACAAAATAAATTACGAAGGTTGACAAACATTTTATTTGAAATTATTTTGATTTTTAATTTTATGTCTAGGTTTTATGCAAACCGAAATGTTCATTTCTAAATGGGGGCATTCCGTGCGTTCAAGGATCCAGATATCTGAATTTTTGAATCTTCTGATTGGTCGGCTGTCATAAAAATTCTGAAAATTCAGATGACTTTTAAGGGGGGGCCACATGGACCAACATTGCTTGACAACATGGCTTGATTTGATCATTTGAACGCAAGAAACAACCGCTTGACAAGCAATGTTGTATGGTTTTTAAAAGATTTTGAATACTGTTCCATTTCCATCAAGCGATGCTGTCATGCCATGTAAGCCCCCCTTTAGTTACGTTTGCTTACGTTTTTCAGATAAAAATCCTGTTCCTTGGTTAGTCCCAATGATCTCTATGAGCCTGTTTAGATTGGGAAAATTGAGTCCGGACTCGTGAGCCTCCTCGTGTCTAAATTAGAAAATTTGAAGTGCCTCAAATCCCATAGAAACAACAACAACTTAAATGTTTTGCGCATTGAAACAACAACAAATGAGACTCATGAGTCGGATGTTTATGTTTTCTTCATGCCTCACGACATCCCTGACCCCCCACTTCTCTTGCCCACTGATCTCTAAACTGGATAGTGTCACTGATCTCTATAAACACTGGATAGCGTGTTCATACAAAAATGTTGACTCCAATTGAAGATTGTTATACGGTGCGCTTGGCACCAGGTTTGTATAACAGTATAACTGTATAACTTTTTTTTTCTGTCAAAATGACGGACAAAACGTCAATTTTTTTTATTTTTTTGTGTATTTCTACAAATTTGCCAGCTAAAAATGTCCTTTAAATATTTCCGGAAAAGTAATGTGTTTCAAAAGGAAGAGGAGGCTAGTTAGGATCCTAAAAACTTTAATGTGTTGGCAGAAATCATAGAGGAAAATAAATTCAATCAAGGAGCATTTCCTCTGAATAATCATCAACCATCTTTTTAATTACATTTAACTTATAATTTTATTTCATCATCATAATTTTTGTTATTATTATTTCTTGCAGATTCTCTTCTAAATGGCGACCATCAAAATACAAATAATATACTCCTTGGAACTTTGGGATTCCTAAGAAGTGTCTTACCCTTAATTATTCGTGCCGAAAGCAATGGCACTCATCATATTTACCGCAGGCACAAACCACACTTCGAGTCATTTCCATTATAAATGCCTGGTGTGGTACTGTTGAGGGGGTGTCCGAGTGGCAGCGTCGATAGCGGGCGCAATGAAGAAAGAAGAATGTTGGATGCCTGATGCTGTTCGCCATGAGGTTTCAAGCTCCGCCAGTAGCAGTCAAAGTCTGCTTGGTGCTGGTGATGATGCATTCGAATTGAATAAACATGGATCGTTGAAGATGACGACGAGGACGACAACGTCAACGATGCCAGTGACAGTCGCATTGGCTGCGACAACGTCGTCTTCGAAAGTAAAATCAACGGAGGAAGAACCTATTAGAGATGCATTCAAAATAGGAATGGAAAAAATGTCGTCGTTCCTGGAAACACCCACACATCCGACGTCGCCCCCACGAAGACATCACCAACAGCAGGATATGTATCGGCCCAGTGCTGCAAGTAGAACCATCAGCATTGGCTCGATTTCTGATACGAAATGCGATGACCAGATGAGGCATGGGAATGGGAATTCCAAAGTAAATATTCTGAAGAACAGTAGTAACTCGGGAATATAAGTTGACCAGGTAGCTGCATGCACCGTCAATCAAACAAGCACTTCAGCTAACGATTAGTTACAACTTAGGAAACATAAGGATGATCAACATCATCACCGTAATATTGATGACGATGATGATGATATTGATGACGATGATGACTACAATGACGGTTTTACTACCTTGTTGGAAGTAAATGAACCGCTTCAAGATACCCATTTATTGTTGTCATCGTTGTCTTCGGTTGGTATGGTTGAACCCCCCTCAAAATCGAGGGTGGATTCAGTTCCACCATCAGCTGCACCAGCAGTGTCGGTAAATATCGACCGGCTAATTGAAGGCGAAGGTGATTCCGCTGAGGGGTTCGTTGGTGCTTCTGGCGATGACAAATCGTAGTTCTTTTGTTTCTATAAATGCCAGATTCTCATCATTATCAATATCATCAATAAATTCTATTCTTGCAGCTTAAATCGCCAAATGAAGAATCTGAGTCTTTGCAAATATTTACTCCAAGTATACTTCTTCAGCAAATAAACACAGTTACTAAACTTCTGCTGAAGCAATATAGAACGCGGTAGAAAATCTCTTAAGTTTTTTTTATTGTTTTTAATCTTATTTCGCTAATTTTAGATTTTTATTTCATTTTACTGGCACAAAACAAACGAATCGCTTGGATAAACCCGAGTGGTACTACACACAAATTCTTAATTGGGTCAAAGACACGCATTTATTTGTTGGCAGGAGCTTCCAATCGGCTTTGTGTCAGGGCCGGACGAGTCGATATTCGGGTGAGAAAATCAAGGAATAAAATTAATGAACGTTACAAAAGCTTTCAAATGCCTCCTTGTACAGTTATCGATTGAAAAACTTTCCTCCGATATCGACGAAATCTGCAACGATGAAAACCTCTTTGCTCATCTACTCGATGAAACTCTAGCTTTCGAAGCTGAGCTTCGTGAAACTTTTGGCTACCCAGCGAGTTTTCCAAGTGCCATCACTGTTATCACACAACCAACATATCTTTTAAAGTGGATCTCTCTAGAAGAGAGATGTAAGTTATCGGTCTGTTTTGTCATCGGCTTTATCTCGACTTATTGTTTTTTGTTTGTACAGTCTGTGCGGATAAAATGGACCAAATTCTGCAGGGCTACGACCCTTGGACACTTATCGATCCTGGTACACATGATGATTTGAAGATACCCAAGTGTGCGGATCAATTTATAAGACGAGTAGAAGCCATCAAGGACCGTTATTATTCTCTGATTCAACCTGGCCATCAATTGCAGTTTTTAAATCTTCGACTGGAATTGATTGATAATTTTAGAAGAAGATCAGTACAGCTTCACAGTTTTGCAGTTGTTGATAGTATTCAGGTTTTAAATGCAATTAATTATCTCAATTCCGTGCTTCACGAGTGGGGGGAGAATGTTGTGAGTTTTTTTTTTCAAATCAAAATCATTTTTCCGAACAAATAAGAAATATTCATGAATTTTCTTCTTTCCTTCCACAGCACTATTAACACCTTCATGCGGCTCTGGTTAGACCTAATGCAAATGAAATTGATTCAGTATTTGAACGTCCTGTTGAGGAATTGGAACATTGGCAACAAAAACTTGTTAAAAATCTGGCCGCGAAAGCTGTAAATGAAATAAAAGCTTAATCAATGCCATATCGTGATGATAAATGGCAATCTTTGTCAGATAATATTTCGAGAGAGCCCTTTATGTTGTCGATTAGTGCTGGAGAAATGTTTCAGGTGAGTTATTCTCAAAACAAAAAATCACTAACAGCCAATTTCTTCACAAAGTACTAACGTTGATACCGGTAACAGTCCTAAAGTTGAAACTCAAATCAGTATGTCTCATTTATTCATACTTGTTTCAGGTTTTTCTATATAATACTTCGCATTTTAAATTATTTTTGCAAAAACTTCAAGTGTGTTTTTAAATTTCCGAACAAGTTTCGCCCTACAAAAATAAATTTGATTGACAGTATTTATTTATGTAAATAAATTTTGTAATCAATTTATTTTCTATTAATATCAGTCAAGATAAATTTGTTATTTGTACATTATATGACTTTTCTTTTCAGGTAATGGTAACAACATTGCACAACTTAGAAAAAGAGCTCTCCAGCAACCTCTTCAATCTTGCCCTACGTTTAATAGCCAAACAAATGGACGATTACTTCCTTGATAGTATATGGTTATGAATACAAAATTCTCCTTGGATGGAGCTGCGCAATTCAATTATGATATGACAAGAAATTTATTTGCTCTATTTGGACAATACTCAAGGCGACCAGATTTGCTGTTTAAAAAGTAAGATTTATCATCTGGAGTTTACGAACGAAAATTCTATTAACATTTTTTCTTTTTTCTGGGAGAGTTCATGATATATGCAAATTACTAACCATTCCTCGAGGACCAGCGATGCTTTTACTCGAAACCCTGAAAGGAGACGACTATCCTTTTGAGGAAAAACAAAAAGCATTAAAAGAGTTTGGCGTTGTTCATTTTAATCCCAGCACCAGCTTTGATGTAATCGAAAGAAGAACAGATATCCGATTGTTTTAGGGCTTTTTTCTTAAAAAGTGAAATAAAAGTTTGATGTAAAATGTAACGGATTAAGTCGTTTTTATTGATGTTTTTTTTATGTGTAAATTGTCGTGGGAAAAAATTAGCCTAACAAAAAAAAAAAATAATGAAGCGAATAAGCAGCTAAATGCCTTTCCGCAGTTTTTCTCCAACTGTGAACTCTGTCATGCCCTTGCCGGAGACGCCGCAGGTGCCAACGCGTCCTTCGACATTTTCGGGAGAAGCAAATATACTCTTTACTTTCATGTCGGGTTTTTTTGAGTTTTTCGTGGTGAAGATAAGCCACTTGTTTTGTTTTTGTCGTGCTCTCGCTCTTCTTCTAGTTCCTTGAATCGTTGTTGTTTCTTTTGTTTGCGTTTTTTGATGTATTCGTTTTGATTGGGTCGATGTTGTCTATAAAAATAATGCTTAAATTAAGCTTGGTTAATTTTTCCAAAACTTACTTTGTTGATGGGAAGACTTCATTGCGGCTTGTTCGCTCTTTCAATTCCTTAAGCGTTGTTGTCGAACGATTCTGATATGCCTCGAATATAACACTAACCTCACCTTCGACGGTGATGCCTTCAATTGTGGCATCATAGTGAACACCATCTTCAGTCCACTTAGCCTGACATTTGTCACCGATTTTCCATACCTTCGCCGGGCAAACAAGTTTCTCGGCTTCCAGTAAGAAGATTTCTAAAATTCAGCCCAATTGAATGGCAAACTTCTTCAGAAGAACTGACGTTGACTGCAACAAAACGACGAGCAAAACCCAAAAAAGAATCACCACAAACACTTAAAGAGAACATAGAGAACATCATTTACAAGAACCCTGAAATAAAATCTGATTCACAAACTTAACAGAAAGAAGTGCAAAACGTAAAGAGAAACTTACCGATGCACATATGTTATCGACGATGTTGGTATTTTTTATTATGCTGCTATTTAACCACCCTGCAAATGGCACAATAAAGAACCCTCACACTTTGTTCCAATCGCAATACCACATTGACATGACATGCAATCGAATATAAATTGTTAGGAGGCTCATGGTTGTCGTTATCATCGTCGTTTGTATCGTGCCAGCCGTGCCACCTAAAAACAGAAATGTTTTATCCGAGGTACTGCCTCTTGCGAGGAATTCAATTCCTCCAAGAGTATAATTGTCATGAATAAGTGCTGCTCACTTAACCGTTCGGACCACTGATCTCTATATATATATTATTAGTTATATATAGAGATCAGTGGTTCGGACTCGGCCAAAAACTGTATGTCCCGTCCATTCCTGCCAACAACACGCACCACAGGAATGGTTGAGCGTTGTAAGTCACTAGGTCCTGGTTCTCCACCAGCTGTTGCGCCACCCAATTTAATTTTAGATTTTATTCGCAACCAAAAATTGCAAATCCGCATATTTTTATATGCGAATTAGAATTTGTATGGAAACAATTTTTTCACGTAGAATACCGCACATGATCAAAAAAATTAAAGCACCCAAATTATTTATGTAATTGAAAACAAAAATATTTTGAAGAATTTTTACCTAAATCTTGAGCACGGAAGATAATTTGTTTACTTTGCCATTTACGTTGACATCGAAGTGGTGAAATAACTTTTTTTTAAAGACAGACGTCAAAAGGTGCGCTTGGCCACCAAATGTCATTTTCAATTGGAGGCAAAAAAAACTGTTATACATAAAGGGAATCCACTATCCAGTGTTTTATATGTCGTTTTCCTTTTGCCAGTAGGGATTTTGATCCGAAATTGCTAATTTTTCTTGGCAAATAGAACACACATTGGATTGATTTTTTTTTGTACTTGTATGTGTAGCATATCAAATTTTCCGTCATTTCGTTGACGTGACCAGTGATAGAATGCGTAGGGAAAAATTCCTATGAGTAGGTAATTTTATGTAAGAATTCATGTGATTGACGGTGTTCATACCAGCTTCACGTGAGGCGACTCATTTTGACGTCTCTCATTTTTATTTCACTCTGATCTCTTGGAAAGAACGATGGCCAAGTGAGGTAGAACTTTTAAATTTTTTGAACAAATTTGCCTCACCTCACCATCTCTTTCTTCCCAATAAATAGGAATGAGATAAAAAAGAGACGTCAAAATGAGTCACCTCACGTGAAGCTGGTATAAACACCGTCAATAGTTCAAAAGATTTTAACAGAAAAGTTAAAAAACTTGCCAACCATTTATAACTCGCATTAAAGGAGTCTAGACTAATTTTTTATCAAAAACCAACGAAAAGTATCTTTCCAATTCGGCATAAGGAGAAGTCATCTATTTATAATGCACTTTAATGAAATTAATCATCCATCTTTTTTCTATTCATTTTACCCAAATGTGTCATTTACAGGGAACGCGCTCAGTGCACAATGAAAGTTTTACCTACATAACATCAAAAATGAAATACAATTTAGGGATTTTTTTTATCTTTAGTGGGAATTTTATTTTTACCATATATTAACACTGAAACAATTTCTATTATTTTATAAAAAAAAAACAAACTTCAAAGCCATCACTTTATCTGCCTATCTGGCCGGATTTTTGTTAATAATGCAATTCAATGCATGTGGGTTTTGTAAATCCAGCCATTTGGTCTTGTAAAGACACTCTTGTAATCCCTCCGGAGTAGGTATTAGGCATCCCTGAAGGCGTTTGGTAGCCGCCACGCAAAGAAAAACTCTTGGACCACTTCACTGGTAAATATTCTTTTTCTACCAAGAGTCCAGTACACCAAACACAAATCACATCACACCCGATCGAAAGCACATTGAATTGTTTCAAATATAATTAATTGAATTTATTGAATAATTTAATTAATTGCACAAAAAACAATTTACAAAATTCCGAATTTTAAAATAAACAAACTCAATGACAAATCTAATGAAATGAAGTTTCGACAATTGTCACTTTACTTTGGTGTGTGTGCAAGTACGTGTAAATCCCTCTTAAAACAGGGATTGCAGAGATTGATCCCTGACACACAGAAATCGATTTTTTTTGGTCAAAAGGAAAGCGAAAACGTGACAGGGATCAAATAGAGATCAAAAAAATCGATTTTTTTGGTCAAAAGGAAAACCACAATAGAGATCAGTGGATAGTGTATTCCATAGAAAGTATAACAGTTTTTTTGACTCCAATTGAAGATGACATTTGCTAGGCATTCTCACTTTTTGACGTCTGCTGAGCACAAAAAAAAAGTAATTTGAAGTGAGATTTTTATTTGTACAAAAACAGAATATTTTGTTTATTTTTTTTAAGTTCTGTCGGAATGTGAACGAAACTCCTGTGCAGCTCTTCAAATTCTCGAGAAGTGTGGTTTGCAGATGTCTAACGCGCCCCGGGAAGTAGTGGTCAGTTTGAGGAGGAACATACATTTCTTCGCCAGGAAAAAAATTTCGACCGGGGTACAGGCCGACAAATGCCACCAACAATCTACGGAACTGGCTGGTGATTTACTGCCCAAGCGACAACTGCGTTGCTAAGAGCTTATTGGATCTTATGGAGATGAATGCTAACACCATGGGTATCAACGTCCAGTTTGCCCTGCAAAATGGCCGCATTGAGTCGTATGTAGGGTGTTTGCGAGAGAACATTCGCCAAGGAGCTCAGACTATCGTTTGGCTGGGGGAGATGTCATCACCTGGGACCTTCGTAGGACATGGTTAGTCTATCTTATTTTTGTTCTAGATATCGTTAGATGCTAAGCAATGTTTTATTTCATTTTAGTGGACCAGCTGATATTAAACAAATCTACGAATACGGAGGACGTACTGTGAGATTTTTGCCCAACAGTGAAGTTGTCTATGCCAGTATTGGTCGACCCGACATAACTCTAAAGGTATACATAGCTAAATCAACTGTTCCACTTATTGAATCGTCCCTTAAATTATATGGTGGAATGTCGATGTCAAGAATTAAATAAGTTTTTGCTGAGAAAATGTGTTTTTATTTAAGAGAATGTGGAGACTTCTAAGATCCCAGAAATATAAAAAAATGTTTTATTGTTAAGTTTTTCATTGATCTAATAATGTATTAATAAAATTCTATTCTGTAACATATCTAATTGTGTTTTTTTTTTTTTAATTTTCTTGGCTTATGTTTTAGGGCTGCTGAATCCTTGATATTGATAGATAAACCAAGCTCCCATTTCCAAACTATTTGCTTTATTTGAATGATTGGAACGCATTTAAGTCTCTTTTTAAATATTCTAACTAGAATCAAAAACCATTTTCAATTCGAAAAAGGATTTCAAAAAATTTGCATATAAAAGTAGTATCATCATTTTTCCACCTTCAAAAAACTCATGAAATGTGTTTTGTATGCAAATTTTTCGAAATATAAGTTTGAATTGAAAATGGTTTTAAAAACCATTTAAAGGACTTAAATTCAAACTCAGAAACGTTCCAATCATCCAAAAGGACCAAATATTTTGGAAATGAGAGCTTGGTCTATCCATCAATTTCAAGAAATTTCTAAAAATTCGTAGAAATTTCTTGATATTGGTAGAAAGACCAAGCTCCCATTTCCAAACTATTTGCTTTATTTGAATGATTGGAACGCATTTAAGTCTCTTTTTTAGTATTCTAACTAGAATCGAAAACCATTTTCAATTCGAAAAAGGATTTCAAAAAATTTGCATATAAAAGTAGTATCATCATTTTTCCACCTTCAAAAAACTCATGAAATGTGTTTTGTATGCAAATTTTTCGAAATATAAGTTTGAATTGAAAATGGTTTCAAAAACCATTTAAAGGACTTAAATTCAAACTCAGAAACGTTCCAATCATCCAAAAGGACCAAATATTTTTAAAACCATTTTCAATTCAAACTTATATTTCGAAAAATTTGCATACAAAACACATTTCATGAGTTTTTTGAAGGTGGAAAAATGATGATACTACTTTTATATGCAAATTTTTTGAAATCCTTTTTCGAATTGAAAATGGTTTTCGATTCTAGTTAGAATACTAAAAAAGAGATTTAAATGCGTTCCAATCATTCAAATAAAGCAAATAGTTTGGAAATGGGAGCTTGGTCTTTCTACCAATATCAAGAAATTTCTACGAATTTTTAGAAATTTCTTGAAATTGATGGATAGACCAAGCTCTCATTTCCAAAATATTTGGTCCTTTTGGATGATTGGAACGTTTCTGAGTTTGAATTTAAGTCTTTTAAATGGTTTTTAAAACCATTTTCAATTCAAACTTATATTTCGAAAAATTTGCATACAAAACACATTTCATGAGTTTTTTGAAGGTGGAAAAATGATGATACTACTTTTATATGCAAATTTTTTGAAATCCTTTTTCGAATTGAAAATGGTTTTCGATTCTAGTTAGAATACTAAAAAAGAGACTTAAATGCGTTCCAATCATTCAAATAAAGCAAATAGTTTGGAAATGGGAGCTTGGTCTTTCTACCAATATCAAGAAATTTCTACGAATTTTTAGAAATTTCTTGAAATTGATGGATAGACCAAGCTCTCATTTCCAAAATATTTGGTCCTTTTGGATGATTGGAACGTTTCTGAGTTTGAATTTAAGTCCTTTAAATGGTTTTTAAAACCATTTTCAATTCAAACTTATATTTCGAAAAATTTGCATACAAAACACATTTCATGAGTTTTTTGAAGGTGGAAAAATGATGATACTACTTTTATATGCAAATTTTTTGAAATCCTTTTTCGAATTGAAAATGGTTTTCGATTCTAGTTAGAATACTAAAAAAGAGACTTAAATGCGTTCCAATCATTCAAATAAAGCAAATAGTTTGGAAATGGGAGCTTGGTCTTTCTACCAATATCAAGAAATTTCTACGAATTTTTAGAAATTTCTTGAAATTGATGGATAGACCAAGCTCTCATTTCCAAAATATTTGGTCCTTTTGGATGATTGGAACGTTTCTGAGTTTGAATTTAAGTCCTTTAAATGGTTTTTAAAACCATTTTCAATTCAAACTTATATTTCGAAAAATTTGCATACAAAACACATTTCATGAGTTTTTTGAAGGTGGAAAAATGATGATACTACTTTTATATGCAAATTTTTTGAAATCCTTTTTCGAATTGAAAATGGTTTTTGATTCTAGTTAGAATATTTAAAAAGAGACTTAAATGCGTTCCAATCATTCAAATAAAGCAAATAGTTTGGAAATGGGAGCTTGGTTTATCTATCAATATCAAGGATTCAGCAGCCCTAAAACATAAGCCAAGAAAATTAAAAAAAAAAACACAATTAGATATGTTACAGAATAGAATTTTATTAATACATTATTAGATCAATGAAAAACATAACAATAAAACATTTTTTTATATTTCTGGGATCTTAGAAGTCTCCACATTCTCTTAAATAAAAACACATTTTCTCAGGAAAAACTTATTTAATTCTTGACATCGACATTCCACCATATAATTTAAGGGACGATTCAATAAGTGGAACAGTTGATTTAGCTATGTATACCTGTAGAGTTATGTCGGGTCGACCAATACTGGCATAGACAACTTCACTGTTGGGCAAAAATCTCACAGTACGTCCTCCGTATTCGTGATTTGTTTAATATCAGCTGGTCCACTAAAATGAAATAAAACATTGCTTAGCATCTAACGATATCTAGAACAAAAATAAGATAGACTAACCATGTCCTACGAAGGTCCCAGGTGATGAAATCTCCCCCAGCTAATGCCGTCATAAACAAACGATTGTGTAACGACCAGTCAGCACCCATTAGAGGAACATTCGGTGACTCCAAGGACATTATGTCTTGTTGAGAGCGGACGTTGTAGAAATGTATTATTCCTTTCTTTTCGGCCACCAACACCTTGCCAGGTTCGTCTGGATGTCTGGATGCCAGCGCACTGACATACCAGCCTAAGACAGGCAGAAGGTTGTAACAGTTTCAAAGCTGTGAGCTGAACTCCAAATCTTACACGAATGATCGTCACTAACGGAGGCAAGGAACTCTTCGTCATGCTCCCAGGCCACATCGTTGACGTAATTCGTGTGTCCTTTAAGAATGAATTTGTAAAAAGCCATAAATTTGTTCGGAAAAGTTTACCACATGAGATGGATCAGTTTTAGTTCGCATTTTTAATAAAGTTTTAGAATTCTCTTGAATATTAATTTTAAACTCGGAAAAGTTAAACCTTTTTGTTTTTTCACTTTTTGACGTTTGAAGATGTCAGTTTTCACTTTTTATGTTATACTTTCATACAGTATAACAAAAAAAAAATAGGCAACGTCACTTAGGGCGGTATTCACTGAACACTCATAAACGGCTCTTAAGTTTATGAGGCTCCTAACTCAAATAATATTTGTGCTATTCACCAACCACTAATAGCTCTTTTTCGAAGTTCGAAAATGAGAACAACTCTCTCTTCCCCAGGTACCCCCAAACTGTGAATTCAAACTATTTTCAAAATGACCGCACTTTGTCGGTACTTTTTGGATCCTTGAAAAAATGAGTGTTGCATGCACATAAATAAATTCTTTGTGACTAGACTACACTGATTTTAATTTCTTTCCACTTATTTTCTCTGTCTAGTCGGGGTGAAGATCATTGCAAGTTTTAGTTCGTTTTATATAGGGAAATGTTCTTACTTTACTTTTTAGTTTCGCTAATTATTTCGTTCGTACATTGTCTACTACGTTTGCGGATCCAAAATGGAATCGTTCACTTGAAGGGGAGATAGACGTCAAATGTTGGTTTATATTAGCTCTGTTCAATGAAGAAAAACTATGTCAGGGGCCCAATTCCACAAGAGTGAGTTTTTTTTGTGTACACAGAATTTCATGTACACATCGATTTTTGCGATTCGGCAAGTGTGAGTTTTAAGTTTTTGACAGATAACGCATGCACAATCAATCAAATTTATTTTGTTTTGGGTGTGAATAAATAGAATGTGTACACAGAAAATCAGTCACCCTTGCGTAATTGGGCCCCAGAACAGTATAAATGTGTGAGAACTGTCAAAACTGTCAGATTTAAGCAAAAAGTTTTTCTGAGATAAATTTTAGCTTATTATTATCCCAGACAAACAAATCAACTGGTACTGGTACTTCGACATTTCTCACTTGTTTTCTCCACCATTAAAGTAGGTGCAGGAAATATTGTTCTTAGCTGTTCTGAAAAACATCATATGGAACACATAGTGACAGAATGAAGAATAGTTTGGGTAAGGTTTTTACTCATTGAACGCACAATCCTGTTCTTTTCTGTAATTTTCTATTCGGAGCAGATTCATTATATACACCTTTTATTATCCTATTTGTTCAAATTTTCACAGCAAATGGACAAAAGAATTATCTTCACCGCGTGAATTACAAAAAAGAACTTACAAAATTGAAACAATAAATGAAATTCCTGAAGACAAAAGGAACTACAATATGTGTGCGTGTGAGACTCATTTTTGCAAGGATCCAAGTAGTACCGACGAAATGAGTCAGTGAATTTTCTTGAAGGGTTACTTCGAAGGTTTTCGAATTAGTTTCGGAGAGAGCGCTCATAACTTTATGAGTGGTCAGGACCACTCATAAGTCTTATGAGCGCTCATAAATATTCACTATTATTGCTTGGTGAATAGGTTTATGAGCCTCATAAGTTATGAGCCGTCGGTGAATACCGCCCTTATAACAGTTCTTCAAATGGAGTCAACTTTTTTGTATGGATACGCTATCCAGTTATATATAGAGATCAGTGCTCTTGCCCAGAAACCGCCGTCAGACCGGTCTCAGCCTTCCCAATCTAAACAGCGTCTATAATACACTGGATAGTGGATTCCCTTCGAAGTATAACAGTTTTGTTGACTCCAATTGAAGATGACAGGTAGAGGGCAACTTCATAATTTGACGTCTGCCTTCAACAAAAAAATTGATATTTTGATTGATATAAACAAATTGTTTAGTGGTGTCTAAATATTAAAATAACAAAATTACAAACAACAAAAAACAATTCAAACAAACAAAAACTATATTTTTATAAAAAACATAAAGTGAAATTTTGAACTACACAAAAATACATGGTAAAATCGAACCAAGTGCTTTCGTAAGCGTAATTAAAGTGGAAGCGAAAGCGATATCGTGAGTGCATTCACCCGTAAATTGTTTTTGTTTATTTAATAATGAAGAATTTTTTAGGATATTTCTTTCTTGGTGAATGTTTTATTGAGTCAAGTGGATAAAAACCCTTCCATTTTGTGGGTTGGAAACCCATGCTCCCCGACCCCGAGTAGAGTGTGAGATCTAAAAACGAAATTTAAGTTTTTTGATCATTAAAACAACAATTATTGTTAAAGATAAATTTTCAAGGAATTAGGAAAAGACAACAAAATGGTGCGACGTTGCAAATATTGTAAAAAAGAAGGTGGGAGTGAAGTGAGTGTATTATAGAGATCAGTGGTGCGGACCAGTACAATTTTTCAAGTGTGGAACGACTTCGGACCACTGATCTCTCTTCGGACTAAATCAAACTGTTTGAAAGTCGGAAAGAACAAACCTAAAAATTTTCATCTGAAAATTCAGATGACAGCTAAAAAAACAAGAGAAAAAAAAGATTGCACATAGAAATTGTAATTTATAGTCGATGCAGATAAAGTAGAACTAGAATAGGCGAAAGCTGTCGGAAGCTTATGTCAAAACCGACCGAAAAGTAGCTTCCCGAAACGTCAATTTCACAAGTGGACCATAATACACTTAAGTGGTTGGAAGTGAACAAAAAATAAATAATTGTTTATTCACAGCCTTATTCATAAACGCATCATAGCAAGTGCATAGTGCTGTGCACTCGTTATAATGCCTCTGAACGTGAAAACCTTATTAGGCGTTTTTCTTTTTTAGCTCTGAGTAGAGCATGGAAAAGAGCTCGAGCTATCGGAGTTAGCTCTGAGCAGAGTATAATCAGAGCTCTCCGATATAATTTTGAAACACTTCCGAGCTCTGAACTGTCATACGATTGCGATGCACTCAACTCACCAAAATTTAGTAATGACTTAATTTTCATCAGACAGCTAGCCAATCAAAAACTCGAAAATTTTCCAAATGTGAACTGAAATTGATGTGTCGAACGCGGCCACTTGAAATGAGTAAAGCGTGGTACACATTATCAAACCTGAGTGTCAGCCATGTTGGATATCAAACCGAACTGACAATGTGTACACGCTGAATGATGGTTTGACACTCAGAACTGCCTGCTCACAAAATTTTTTGATACTGCGTGACAACCCTATCGGTTTGTTGGGTGGTTGCTCGATGATGTGTACACAATTTCATTCTTGAGCCGTCATTCACGGAACAAAACAAGAATTTTTATAGCGAATCAGTGGAAAAAGTGCAAACAAAATAAGAAAAAGCTCGTGTGTGTCATATAAAAAAGGAATCAACACGATTCGTGGCGCAAATAGCCTAAAAATTAAAAGAAACAATTTTCTGAGAGTAGTGGAATTTCTTTGCCTGACGACCAACATAACTGATAAGTGTGTACGCGAAACTTTTCACGCAGGTTTGATATCCAACACGCGTGACACTCAGGTTTGATAATGTGTACCACGCTTAAGAAAAGAGTGAAGTTGGCTGCGCTCAGCTATTTGCTCCATTCGCTCGGTCTTTTAATTCTGAGCTCATGGAGCGTACTCCGAGCTAGCTCCGATTTAAAAAAGAAACACAAGTGGAGTACTCTGAGTGCTCGGAGCTAAAAAAGAAACACAGATCTTTTTTGACAGCCCAGTGCTATGCTCGGAGCTTAAAAAGAAAAACGCCTATTCATAACACTGTCCCCTATTACACGATGATTCTTTGCGTCTGACTCTTTTCGAACATAATGAGTGCGAAAGAGAAAAAAGATGAGACGGAAGACCAGCTGCCCTGTGAGTCGTGGGCCAAGGTTTCCGCGGCTCTTTTTGACGTTTCTTTTTAGCACTATCCGTATTTTCCCATTTTTCGTATATACATACAGTAGAAACTGCAGCAGTGAATTTCGCAATAAAAGAGAACTGTCAATTTTGCATCAAGCGTTGAGAACCACAGTGTAATAGCGCGTGCCTCACAGAATGATTTTCAAAGAGAAATTCGAAAAAAGAGTCAAACGCAAAGAATCATCGTGTAATAGGGGACTTCAACGTAACATAGGCTCATAATAAGCTAAACGCGGTTGGAGGTTGCATAGTGGCAACATAAGGATATATTAGTATCGAAATGTCACTAATATACTCACAATAGTCAAATATTCAGATATGTGTACCTATACAGACATACATACATAACCTATTCTTCACAATACAATCTGTGAGCAAAAGGAATAATGAAATAAAACAACAAAACTGTTTTTTATCTCAAACATTTTTATTTAATTTATGGGCATATGCATACCTACTATAAACAATAACAACGAAAACTGTATTAGGTATATAAAAAAAAAAACTAAAAAGAATCCAACCGGAATGCAGCTATGGCAGCCGCCGCCGACGTCGCAGCCGGAAAAATGGGGGTTGATTTGTTTTTTCTTTAAATAAAAATTCACTGAGTAAACGGAATATTAAATAACTTAGTTTTATTGAAATATTAATTAATTATTACTAAAAAGGACACAAGAAAACTTCAAAATTATAATTATTAACACTGAAATTGAAAAGACCCGAACTGGCAGTATTATTCTTTTATTGGGCGCGTTCAATGTTTGAATAGATAGCCTATCTAGGATAGCTTTGTATCCATGTATGTGTTTGAACGCAGGTCAGCTGTTGTTGACATTTCTCATAGGATAGCTTTGTATCCTAAAATTTTTAGGATAGCTTGGGATCTCTTTTCTGCCAACAGCTGTTTCGACATCAGCTGTGTTTTAACAAGGGATTACAACAACACAAACCTATCCAGATCGCTTTAGTTCGGTGTTTGAACGTGGCCATTGATTTTTCACAAACAGCTGATATTTGCTTAGAGATGTGCAAGTAAAATGTAATAGATTTTCCCTTTTTGGTA
This sequence comes from Dasysyrphus tricinctus, assembly GCA_963921185.1. Classification (NCBI taxonomy): domain Eukaryota; kingdom Metazoa; phylum Arthropoda; class Insecta; order Diptera; family Syrphidae; genus Dasysyrphus; species Dasysyrphus tricinctus. The sequence goes on from OY992532.1 coordinate 150,708,995, forward strand.
CTTTATTTGACACAAGCGTTGCATAACTATAACTAATGGGTAGGAAAATGGTTTATGAATAAGAATTGGTGTAATACTGAATAGTGGCTATATTAGTCCTTATTCAGTGCATAACTATTCATCTGTTAGGCTTGCCATATTGTTCTTGAAGCTCGACGGGACATATGACCACAATTAGGAAAATCCCGGGATTGACAAATTTTGTCTGGGACGAAAATAAATTTTACCGAGACAAGAAGAAAATCTGATCTATTCTCTCTATAATATTTTAAAGCTGAAAATCCATTCCCTAATTTTATTTCTTGAAAAAGTACAGCCGAATTTATTAGATTTTCTTAAGATGGCTCAGTAAACAAATGTGTATGTATTGCAACCTCTGATCTCTATACAGGGTGTCCCATAATGAGTGGATAATACTGCAACTGGTGATAGCAGGCCTTATGACTGCTCAGAAAAAAAATATAAAAAAATATTTTTCTTGTGGTCTCCATGGTATAATTTATTTTCGAAAAATGTTAAAAAATTCAGGGTCTCCTAAAATACCTAATTACAACGGACACCCATAAAGGATTCTTATTATTTTTGTATGTTTATAATATTCTTGAATAACCGTTCTAAATGATGGGTAGTACATTTTAACACCAGCTGATGCATTTTTTGTGTTATAATTTTTTAAAATTTTTTTTTATTTAAAAATAATTCAATATTTTTTTTCACCAAAGTTTGAAAAATAATAAAAGGAAAAAATGTATGAGAACATAAGTGGCAAATTTGATGAAAATTGGCCTGTTTAATGTAGGTACTTTCCAAAATGGTATGACACATGTTTGTGTCTACAACCATAACCAATAAAATTGGCATTTAATCTACTAAAGTAGTTTTTTAACATTTTACCAGATGAAATTAAGTTACAAAGTTAAGTAAACACTACGACGACGAATGAATGACTCATATTGTTTTTTTAATTTTTATTGCATTTAAAAATAACCGTTCTTAAATAAAGGCAGTAACACAAGTTGCTGAATTTTTTTTAATAAATTTTTTAATAAAAAAATGATTAAATATTTATTTGTAAAGTTTGTAAGTTAATAAAAAAGACAAAAAACTGAAAACTTTCGTAGCAAATAATGTTAAAAAAGTCTCCTTTTAATGTACTTTCCCAAATGGAAAATCACAAGCTTCTATCTACAGCAATAACACATTAAATTGGCTTTTAATCTACTAGAGAAGATTTTTAACACTTTCTCAGATCAAAATTGACTTGTAATAAAATAGCCATTAAAATGCATAAAAAAGTATTATTTGCAAATATTGTCAATTCTCTGTCATTACATAACGTATAACGTTGTTATACTGGTTTTGTCAATTAAACGAATTTTTGAGTTTGATTAAATTAATACTGATTAAGACAGTCACAGTATACGCCGCTGGAGTATGCAAATATGCATTTAATATACGGGGAATGCAGAGGAAGCGCTAACGCAGCTGCAGCACTCTATAGAGAGCGATATCCAAATGCGTGACAACCGGACTATCGAGTGTTCGTCAGAGTCCACCAATGTTTTTCAGAAGGACGAATGCCTGGTAATGGACTGGGCAGCACTAGTGGAGGACGTTTACCGCGAGAAGAAATTGATGGTATTGTGCTGAATGAAATTGAAGCAGATTCAACTACATTAACACGGGTGATTACAAGACGAACAGGGATCGCAAAATCATCAGTTCATAAGGTATTGCAAAAATATAAATTTCATCCTTTTCATTTCACGCGTGTCCAGACTCTCCTACCAAGAGATTTCCCCGCAAGAGCTATTTTTTGTCAAAAAATGTTGGAAAAAATTCACGAAGATCCGGAGTTCTTCAAAAAAATATTGTGGAGTGATGAGTCATCTCTTAAAAGGGATGGATATTTCAATATCCATAATTTACATAGCTGGCAACTGGAAAATCCAAATTTAATGCACGAGGACAGATCGCAGTACCAATTCAAAATCAATTACTGGGCAGGTATCCTGAATGGACAAATTATAGGCCCTTTTGAATTACCAGGCAACTTAGATGGTGAAGCCTATCTTAATTTCTTGCAAACTAATTTGCCAACTCTATTGCAAGAAGTGCCCGAGTAGCTAAGGAATTCAATGTGGCTTCAAAACGATGGATGTTCTGCTCATTATGCTGTTAATGTAAGGAGGTACTTGAATCAAACGTATCCCAACAGGTGGATAGGCCGTCTGGGCCCAATTTTGTGGCCACCACGTTCGCCAGACCTAAATCCTTCGGACTTTTTCTACTGGGGGTGCCTGAAAGAAATGGTTTATACTCATAGGCGTAGGAAGGGGGGAGCGGAGGTGGGCAGTGCCCACCTTAAAAAATGAACTGCCCACCTTAGAAAAATTGACATTAAAACTTTTTTGGTTCTACAACCCACCCAAGAAGCAAGATTGAACAACTGTGAATGAAATTTCAGACACGAAAACTAAAATTTTTTGTTGGTCGTCACATAAAAGCAATTTTTGTCCACCTTAATTTTGTTTGTGTTTACACATTGCATCACTGTCTGGGAAGCCTTAACACGCACAAACCTAGTTTAACCGGTATAAATTTGTCTCAAACCGAGTTAGCTTGAACCTTGAAGATGAGTAGGTTGGAGTGCGTTCAGATTTAGTACTGCGATGGCTCCATCTAGCAAAATATTAAATTATAAAACGAATGTTAAGTTTAAGTAAAAACTTGGAAAAAATAAAAAGATTTGAATTCAAAAAATTTAAATCACCAAAAGTTAAAAATATTGCTTGTTTTGTGTACGTCACCAAATCGATTTTCATGCCACCAAATGAAATTTCAAACCGTCTGTTTGGCGATAAATCGCTTCATCTGACAAATTTGGAACATGAACCGAAACGTAATTCGATTTGGTTTGTTTAAAATTAAAGCTTACGGTTATGTTTCGGTGTCATCGACTCAGACTTAACGTAGTATTTAAAATAAAGCTTACGGTTCTGTTTCGGTATGTATCAACTCGTTTGTCATCAACTCAGACTTAGGGCCAGTTTGTTCACAGTGGGTTAAATCAGCAATTAGATTATCACTGATTCTGTTAAACCCATAGTTATGAATCTGTGATAATCAGAGAGTGTTTGTTCACTCAATTTTCAGTTTGATTAATAAATCATAGTTTTTCCAATAATCTTACCATTTTCCAGTCTATCTGTCAATCAATTGTCAGACATATTCCGTCATTAACTTATTTCAGTGTGAGTGAGCTTTCGAAAAAAACATTTTTTGTGCAAAAAAAACACGGAAAATCAGTGCTTGAAATATAATGTTGTGTTCAATTTAAGATTATTTCCTGTTAAATTACTATACAGAATAGCTACACACGTGAAATTTGTATTTATTTTAATGCGGCTAATTGATTTTTTTTTTCCAAATATATAGTTGAAGTGTGTAGGTAGTGCTGGCATTTTGTGAAACCTAGTGATGGGATTTTTTCCCAGTTGTAGTTTTTCTATGCATATTTTATATTAGGCCTTGCAAAAAAGCACTTTATTTTTCGATAGTAAATAAAATAACTACAATTTGTAGTAAAATCTGTACAAATTGTTTATTTTTTTCTTGCAAGATGGACGATGCTTGGTTTCTCTTCATTTATGTTCTTTGTCCGAAGGAATTTAATAGATTTTGTTTCTCTTTTTTATACCTACGCTCAGGAAATAACCAATGATGAACAAACGAAATTCCAGAAAATCTTTGATTAAATCATGCTAATCAGACAGAATCGGCGAATTAGTGATTTCTCCAATTAAGTGCTCAAATCATGGATTCTCTGTTTAAAATTTTGCTGAACAAACGCATTAAATGATAACCAACTGGAATAATCATTGATTTAAGTTGACAAGGTGTGAACAAACTGGCCCTTAACGTAGTATTTGCTCTGTGACAGACGAATCAAACCGAATAATTGGAATTTTATAAAAAAATCTAAACCGAGTTGCTTCTACTTAATGCCTGCGAAACAAAAAAATGTCGATGAATTAAAAAACCCCAATAAAATCAGAATTTTTTTTGTTTTTTACTGATCCGGAAAAAGATAATTTTAGGGCAATTGGGTGACATTTGGATCAAAATAAACTTTTTCTGTGCCAGTACCTACACTCTACAGACGTACAGTCCATACCTTTGAAACATTAAGGAATGATTTTAACATTTGGTTTGAAATACACTAGTCAACAAAATTAAAGGAACAAATTTTTTTTCAATTTTTTTAGCGTTTTTTGAAGAGCTGTATCTTTGTGACGAGTGGTCGTATTGAGTTGAAATAAAAAGCATTTTACAGCTTTATGTTTTTTGTTTCGAGATTTGTTTGCAAACAATTTTTTTTGAAGTACCGTTATTGCGTTATTGCAAAAAATGAGACGAGTTAACAAAATTATTTTTTTTTATTTTTTTTGAAGGTCCTCATTTCTATGGGTAAATTTTTTTGAGTCAATTAAATGTCATGATCAGATACCTTGTTTATTCAGCTTGAATTAATTTTTTGTTTTTGTTGTCGTACGATTTTTTTTGACATGGTTTATCTGACTTTGAATGAAAAAAGATACTTTTAGCCTTGATTACAAATATCTCAGCAAATAATGTTGTTATAAAAAATTCAAAGACAGTTTTGGAAATTTGAGAAAGCGTTTTACAAGATTTTTTTAAAATTTTGTAGAAATTATTTTATTTTTACCCTTCACCGTTAGTTTAAAAAAAAAAGTACTAAAAACCGATGTTTTGTGGTCTTTTCGTAAATCTTTTTTTTCTTTGCAAATATTGATTGCATGGCTTGCGTTGGTATGGAAATTTATATACTTTTAAATCATTAATATTCTCGTAAATTTTCAAGTTGATTCATCGAACCGTTTTTCCTCACCAAAACTTCAAAGTCTTACAAACCAGGTAAAGGAACAAATTGTGTTGTTCCTAAGCAATGCGTAGTCGTCATCAAAATGACAAGAAAACCGCAATTCCAGCGGATTTTTTTCACAGTTTTGCATTAGTTAGATACTTTTTTGAATTGAAATGAAATAAAAATACATTTTTCCAAAAAAAAAAATTTTTTTTTAAATCAACTTTTTTTGTTTGAAATGTAGTTTTTATTTCATTTCAAGGTGAAGGGTAAAAAAAAAATAATTTCTACAAAATTTTAAAAAAATCTTGTAAAACGCTTTCTCAAATTTCCAAAACTGTCTTTGAATTTTTTATAACAACATTATTTGCTGAGATATTGGTAATCAAGGCTAAAAGTATCTTTTTTCATTCAAAGTCAGATAAACCATGTCAAAAAAAATCGAAAAAATGTAACTACAGGAGGACAAAATTACTGCAACAGGAGCGTGCAACACCAAACATGGCAAAAAATAGACCAACAATTCAAGGCAATTGTTTTGTTTTTATTTTTTATTTATTTTCTGTGTAGAAACCATTTTCTTGTGAAGTGTTCATCTGATTGTGTGTGTTTGTCTATTGCTTTTCTGTCAAATAACCATTCCCTGTCACTTCTGTGTGAACAAAGCTCACCACAACCACACCACGCCCGTAGCAGGCCAGAACCACACCGGCACCATAAGCCACTTCTGTGTGAATCACGCCTAAAGCTGTAAAATGCTTTTTATTTCAACTCAATACGACCACTCGTCACAAAGATACAGCTCTTCAAAAAACGCTAAAAAAAATTGAAAAAAAATTTGTTCCTTTAATTTTGTTGACTAGTGAAGAAAAATTTTCACAAAAGTATGAGATTTAAAACCTATACGAGTATCAAAAAGGAGACGTCAGGAAAAACAAATTTTCTTTCCAGCAACAGTTGTGGCAAAAGCACTACACTTGATCCCATATCGAAACCGAAGACTGTTGAAGAGTTTTTTTAATTTTTTTTAATGCAGCTTTGATTTGTTTTTAATGATCTTTTCAGCCGTATTTATTAAGAAAACTTAAAGGCATCTTAACTTTAAGATTTGGTGGTTGGATGTTGTAGGAACTGGGGGCCTCGAGCTGTATCTTTTCCTACACATCAAGTGCTTACAATACCTCCAAGTTGGTAACCGCCGGATACTGGTCATGGCTTTATGCCAGGACTTGCTAAACTTGTAAGTGCGAATGTTGATCAAGGAAAGAATTGCAACATTAAACCCATGGCCCTACAGATTGGAGGTTAGTGCGTTGGGCTAACGACCCGACCACAGTAAAAAAAACAATTGTTATGAGAGAGACGCGGGAAGCCTCGGATAACGACCCCCCTCAAATGGCAACCAGACCCGGAACGAAAATGGACTATGATCTACGAGTATGCACCTGGAATGTAAGGACACTCTACACACCAGGTGCTACTCAAAAACTTGAATCTGTCCTCTCGCGGTACAAGGCAGACATTACCGCGATCCAGGAGATACGATGGATAGGATCAGGTATAACGAAAAGAAAAGATTGCGACATTTATTACAGCTGTCACCAAAGACTGCACATGCTAGGATGCGGATTCGTCGTGGGAAATCGACTCAGATCGAAAGTCATCGATTTTAAGCCGATAAGCGATCGCCTGGCTGTGATCCGCATCAAAGCTACCTTCCAAAACATCAGCCTAATATGTGCACACGCCCCTACCGATGAAGCTGAGGAGTCTAACAAGGAGGAGTTTTACGACCTCCTGGACGGAGCCTACGGAGCCTGTCCGGAGTACGATGTCAAAGTCGTGCTCGGAGACTTCAATGCTAAAATCGGAAAGGAAAACATCTTTGGCGGATTAGTTGGAAAGCACAGCCTCCACGAAACGACAACAGACAACGGCTTCCGACTAATCGACTTTGCTGCAGCTCGTAATACGGTGATAAGTAGCACTAGGTTCCCCAGGCGAAGGATACACACAGCAACCTGGCGATCTCCAGATGGTCGAACGGCCAACCAAATCGACCACGTGCTAATTGGCGCAAGGTACGCATCGAACATCTTGGACGTGCGAACTTTCCGAGGTGCAAACGTGGACTCTGACCACTTTCTTGTTGTGACAAAGTTCAGAGCCCGACTGTCCAATGAAAAGAAAACGAAGACCGCCCAAAGAAAGAAGTTCAACATCGCATGCCTTAGCACATCTGAGAAAGCCAGAGACTACAGTGAGCAATTGACCGGGAAACTCTCTGCCGTACACCCAGCCACAAGCGTCAACAACCAGTGGAACCAGTATCGCGACATTATTAAAGAGACAGCCGAGACCACCATAGGCTATCAACCACCCAGAAAAAAGAACCCGTGGTATGATGATGAATGCGCGGTATTGAAGCAGGAGACGGAAAATGCACGAATGCAAATGCTGCAACGGAAAACAAGAGCAGCAAGAGAGGAGTACCGTGAAAAGAGAAGGAAAGAGAAAAAAACCCTGCGTAGAAAGAAAAGAGCATCCGCAGCCTCTCAGCTCAAGTATCTCGAAGAGTCCAGCACCGCCACCAACACCCGCCGGTTCTACAAAACAGCCAAGCAACTGGCATCTGGTTATAGGACTGGCACGCAAGCTCTTCGAAACAGCGAAGGGAACCTAGTCACCGAAGCACAGGGAATTGTAGACGTGTTTAAGCAGCATTTCCAGCAGCTGCTTAATGGGCATTATGTAGAGGAGGCGACAGGGGAACAAACAAGCATTAGACCAGTCAATGAAGATCCAGTCCCAGCACCCAGTACTGAAGAGGTTAAGAAAGCCATCCACAAGCTTAAGAACAACAAATCCGCCGGCTCGGATGGCCTACCAGCGGAACTCTTCAAGTATGGAGGAGATGTTCTGGTAGGGTGCATGCACTAGCTCATCAACCAAGTTTGGGAGGAGGAAAGTATGCCCGATGACTGGTCAAATAGCTCCATATGCCCAATCTACAAAAAAGGCGATCCTATGTCCTGCAAGAACTACAGAGGCATATCCCTGCTTAATGTTGCCTACAAGATCCTATCCAACGTACTTTGTGAGCGTCTAAAACCTTTCTGCAACACTATGATCGGCACGTACCAGTGTGGCTTTAGGCCAGGCAGATCAACGATAGACCAAATCTTCACATTGAGGCAAATCCTGGAAAAGACCAACGAATTTCAAGTCGAGACCCACCACCTATTCATCGACTTCAAAGCCGCATATGATAGCATAAGTCGCCAAGAGCTTCTATTGGCGATGTCGGAACTCGGGATCCCGAAAAAACTGATCCAGCTATGCCGCATGACGTTACAAAATACGCGGTGCAACGTGCAAATGGGTAACAGCTCATCCGAGTTATTCCAGACGTGTACAGGGTTCAGGCAAGGAGATGCGCTATCATGTGATTTCTTCAACCTAGTCCTGGAGCAGATAGTGCGCAAGAGTGGTGTTAACATGGACGGCACTATCTTTAACAGGTCTTCTCAACTGCTTGGTTATGCGGACGACATCGACATCATCGGCCGTTCCAAGAGAGCTGTACTTGAAGCATTCAAAGCTATTGATGAACAGGCGAAACGCGTTGGTCTTGAAGTGAATGAGGACAAAACAAAGTATATGCTATCAACAAACAAAGCCTCATCTGTCCATCGCCTAGGACAAAATGTCACTGTAGGTAGCAGTAATTTCGAGGTAGTCAAGGAGTTCACCTACCTCGGAACAAACATCAATCCCACGAACGACACCTTAGTGGAAATCCGACGAAGAATTACCCTAGCGAACCGCTGCTACTTCGGTTTGGCCAAACAAATGGGTTCAAAACTCCTTTCTCGAAAGACAAAGTGCACGCTATACAAAACTCTTATTTTACCAGTTCTACTCTACGGCGCCGAGTGCTGGACGATAAGTAAAAAAGGGGAATTGATCCTGGGCACTTTCGAGAGAAAAATTCTACGACGGATATTTGGTCCTATATGCGAAGAGGGCGATTGGAGGAGAAGATTCAATCGTGAACTGTACGAGCTGTACCAAGATGTGGATGTAGTCCAAAGAGCCAAAACACGTCGACTACATTGGCTCGGCCACATCGAGCGAATGGACAACAACGCTCCAGCCAAGAAAATCTTCGAATCCCAGCCCCCAGGTTCGAGACGACCAGGAAGACCGAACCTCCGCTATAGGGACCAGGCGGTCACAGACGCAAGAGCGCTTGGTCTCGACGACTGGAGGGAGCGTGCGAGGGACCGCAGCCGATGGAAGACCGCAATATCTCAGGCAGAGACCCTTCATGGATCGGGAGCCGGATAAGTAAGTAAGTAAGTAACTTTAAGATTCCTTTAAATTGCTCTTAAGTGCGAAATTGGTATCTATAATCAATTTTCACATTTAAGCAACGTTACTTAAATGCATCTCAACTTAAACGCCATCCACCGCGTTTAAAGGCTACTCAAAGCCATCTTAAACATATTTTGACATTCGAGAAGAATTATTTTTATTACAAAAATATTGGTATGCCTTTTTTACCTATGTTTGTATGTAGAGTTTCCTTATTGAATGTTGTAGGTATCTAATTGAATTTTTAAGATTTGTGATTTCCTTTAGTAAATTAAGTTAAAACTAAATTGTTTCATTGATTTATCAACATATTTTCTATCAAAAGACCAAAGTGTGAATTAATAAATTAAATAAAAGAATTTCCGGACACAAAATTAAAAGTATCACAAACCAAAATGGAGTCATGTTTCATTTTTTTTTGCATTGCACTATGCCAAAATGCTACATCCAGTTGCTTCTCTTTCTGTCTTATAAGTATGCGCTCGTTTTTGTTTGCAAACTGTCAAAAAACAGCTGGATTGTACAGGTATTTGTGAGTTTTCTCACGTTACGTTACATTTCAATCACTTAGTTAAGTAGCAATAGAAAATTGATTATAGATGAGAATTTAAGTAACGCAATTTAAAGGCAACTTAAATACTTAAGCAAACTTAACTAAATGACCTCTTAGAGCCATCTTAAGAAAATCTAATAAATTCGGCTGTGTGATCAAAGTTTTAGTGGAAAAATTTATTTTTCTTTCCAAAAAATGACTCAAAAGACAAGTTCTGCTTTAAAGAAAAATCAAATTGAATAATGTTTATACTCTGAATTTAAATTTATTTTACGGTTGAGAAGTTATATTACGTTTTCATTAGAGCCGAAATGAGGTAATTTCGCAAATTAAAGAAAAAGGGGCATATTCATAGATGTTTGCTAAACTCTTGCTAAGTTGTTACTAAGCAAATCCAGAGTTTAGGCTATTCATAAACAAATTTAAACCTAAGCTTAGGGCTAAACCTGTGGTCTAACTTTAAACACAGGAAATGCTTTGTTTAAGTAGTTATTATCACAGCCAAATGTCAAATTTGATTTTTTTTTTGTGAATTTAAAAGCTGAAAAAGTAATTTATATCAAATAAATGCTACGTAAACTTATCATCCAGGAAAATCTCGATTGATACCGCAATTTAAGAAGATATAGATATTTTAGATAAGTTTCAGTTACTAAGCGAACTGCAAAATGTGCCATCAAGAAAAAGAAAAATAGAAAAAAAAAGAAGAATAGAAAAACAAAAAAAGTTCCGTCTCTGGTTGCGACAAGTTTTCCTGGCGTTCACGTTTTATATGTTCCTTGTTGTTTATCTAAAATATAGAATGTTTGTTCGAGTTTCTTTTTTGGATTTTTTATTTAATAGTTTTGTTTGTTTTACTTTTTTTGACACGCAATATGAGGAAGGACCACACAAAATTTACACTTCGGAAATATAAGTGTATTGTTTTTGTTTTTCTTTGACCTGTCATCATTTGAAGTATAATTGTAGTAGAACACAACCTTAACCTGGGGTTCTACTAAATACAGTTGGGAAATTGACTATGAATAAGAGCTGTGTTTATTTAACCAACAAGCCTTAACCTATAGATCAAGAAATCACGACTTTAGTAATTCTCTATGAATACGCCCCAAAGTGTTTTCATCTAAATTACCTCATTTCGTATGACAACCCTGTTGATTTTTTTTTATTTTTCATCGTTGATTGTCATTAGTTATAAATTTAAAATAAGGAAATTTATTAAAATGTAAAACGATGTCAGAATATCTGTTGAATTCTACTGCCCACGAAAATATGGGCTAGCCCGTTACTTCTAGTAACAGAATCACCTACGCAAGAGATAATGCTGTTGAACGCCGCCGTCGATATTGACTCTGACAACGACATCAGGAATTGGATCTGAGGCGTACGCTTTAAATTAATATGAAAAACTATGTCGGAGGATCTGTTGATTAGTACCGCCTATTAAAATGGTCTGCCAGTAACAGAATCATCCACGCTTCCGTACAACTGAACATCGTCTGTATTGACCCACAAAACGGAAGGATTTTTGGATAAGAAGTGTAGATACACCATTTGCATCGTACGAGAGTCTGATGATTACATCTACCGTTTGGACAAGAAGGACGGTCTTATTATAAATCAATTCAACATTTTGGACAAAACATCAACTACAAACACAAACAGCAAAGGCTGGAGAGATAAAAAAAACGAGAAAAAGCCAGCACTAACACTACACAGGATAACAGAATCTGCATTGCATTCTTTCTACATAAAGTAATATGCCTCAAGTTAAAGACGAAATCGATTTGTGTAATTAGAAGTAGTAATAAAGGTAATTCCCTTTGGAATTTATGCAAAAGTAAGTTGGTCATCAACAAAAATAAGCATATGCATTTGGCTTCTATACCTACTTTAAATAATTATGTATATTTTATGCTGTTTCTTCACCAAAGTTGTTTAAGCCAATAAATTAACAAAATATAAAAAGTCATTTAATTTTATTTTTATTGATTCATAGTTTTTATGATTAAATCAGTGGTCTTCCAATTACGAAAACTTGTTTCAGAGAAGACATTGCAATTATGGCTTTGCCTTGAAAAACTATAGGAGCAGGAGGTACCGTATGAAGATTTCATCTGCTCATGAGGACATACTGGAGACGTAGATTCAGGGAAACGAGATACGAGAGGAATTGTTTGGCTGACTTTATGGACGATCATCTGAGCCACAACACATGCTTTGTACAGAAAGGTTCCCAAGAGATATTTCAGCAGCTTGGCGGGGGAATCTGTATCATATACACATTGTTGGAATTTACGAATTAGTTGTGCGTCAGTATTCACGACTAAATAAAAAAATAAAAGGAATAGGAGGAAGTATTTTATCAATAAACTATTAATTTACCTACTATTTACAATGATTTTTTTTATTTCCTTGAATAAAAATTTGCCTTTGTTAATTTATTTTTTTAAATTGTGTGTTTGACGTCTATTTCAAATTTGACACTTTGGATAAGAAGTTGGTCGATTCAATTCAATTGAATTCAATAAGGTGTGTTCGATTTTCTTTTACCTAATTTCCAACCTAATTTCGTGCAAATTTGTTTCAAATTATCTCATTTCGAAATGTGAATTTGTATGGGAAATGAGGTAATTTCGGATCTAATTTGGAAATTTTCAACGAAATTACCTCATTTGCTCTAATGAAAACGCAGTATTAGACAGTTTCTAAAAATTCTTGATAGTTGAAAATATGCTTTGTTTAATTAAATAAAATGCAAAGTTCGTAAAATATTAGAAAACTGATGCCGTTGTCCATGTACGTATACGTATAACTCTTTTTTCGACTAAGGTGATGGATAACATATTATGTCATCTTCAAAAGGTGGTTTGAAAATATTCTATTGGCCCATTCATTAGTGCCGAAGTCTATAGATTATGAAAAAAAAATGTGTTCGAATTAAAGTGCTATGAAATAAACCTTGACAATAAAAAAAAAACATATTGGAAATTTTCAAATGTATATACAAACTGCAAAAGGCCGCATTACCGCTTCCGGTTAGTTGCACCAATTGTGAAAGAAGCTTATCGGCAGTGCGGCGGATAAAAACTTGGCTGAGAACTTATTTTACCCAAAACCATTCATTTTTAATAAAGATGCATTGTAAGACATAATTGCAGAGTTGAGTTTGGTGGCACTTCTAATGACTGGTAATTTTCTTTACTGTTGACGTCGTTGTCGGCTTCATTCATTAGATCTCTTTTGAAAAATTTCGGGAATAAATTAAATGCTCAAGCCCAAATAAATACATAGTTATTGAGGAATCATTTGCACCGAAAAATTGTTTAATGATAAGGTTTGGTTTGGACTGGTTGCCCACCTTAGAAAAAAATCCTTCCTACGCCAATGTTTATACTAAACCAATTACATCCATTACGGAACTGCGTCGTCGTGTTCAAGACGCCGTGATGAAAATAAATGAGCGCCAATATGCTCGTTCTATTGAGAGGTCCTTCATTAGAAGATGCAGAGCCTGTATCACAGTGAATGGGGGACAGTTTGAACACTTGATATAAATTTATTTAAAAATACAAATAAATCATAATTTTGAATCCTGTTGTTTTTATTTATCGCATCTCCCATACCTAAATCAAAACCTTTTTGAAAGTGCATACTATTATTATAGTTAGTGAATTTAGCAGACATAATAGTAACACTGGTATATCTATTGACTTTTCCTTACAACACAAATTTTGCTGTCATCAAACTTTGATGAAAATAAATATTTAATCATCTTTTTATTAAAAAATTAATTACAAAAATTATACAAAAAAATCCAGCAACTATTGTTAAATGTTACTGCCTTTATTTAAGAACGGTTATTTTTAAATACAATAAAAATTAAAAAAAACAATATGAGTCATTCATTCGTCGTCGTAGTGTTTACTTAACTTTGTAACTTAATTTCATCTGGTAAAATGTTAAAAAACTACTTTAGTAGATTAAGGGCCAGTTTGTTCACACCTTGTCAACTTAAATCAATGATTATTCCAGTTGGTTATCATTGAATGCGTTTGTTCATCAACATTTTAAACAGAGAATCCATGATCTTAGCACTTAATTGGAGAAATAACTAATTCGCCGATTCTGTCTGATTAGCATGATTTAATCAAAGATTTTCTGGAATTTTGTTTGTTCATCATTGGTTATTTCCCAAGCGTAGGTATAAAAAAGAGAAACAAATTCTATCCAATTCCTTCGAACAAAGAACATGAATGAAGAGAAACCAAGCATCGTCCATCTTGCAAGAAAAAAATAAACAATTTGTACTGATTTTACTACAAGTTGTAGTTATTTTATTTACTATCCAAAAATAAATTGCTTTTTTGCATAGAAAAACTACAACTGGGAAAAAATCCCATGACTAGGTTTCACAGAATGCCATCACTACCTACACACTTCAACTATATATTTGGAAAACAAAATCAATCAGCCGCATTAAAATATAATCAGCCTTATTCATTAGAATGCGCTAAACAGATGAATAGTTATGCACTGCATAAGGATTTATGTAGCCACTATGTAACGTTACATAAGTCCTTATTCATAAAAAATTTCCCCATCCATTTTACCCAGCGGCTCCATTAGCAATATTTGAGGCAATAAATTGCCTCACTCATTGCTATTGCCTTTAATAATGAAAATGGAGACGCTTTGTCAACGGCAATGGCAATATTGCCTAGAACCCAAGGGGCACGCTAAGTTTTTGATAAGTTGTGGTGACTTCTGAGTAACATAGTGACGGTCGCATTCGTTAAAAAAGAACTAGTCACAGGAACACCACTGTAACCAAAAAAGCGCAGGGGTGGTCCTATTGTGCAACTTAATTCAAGTTACTTTGTAGTTACACGTAACACTTGTGTAATCAATGTAAATCGTTCAAAATAAGTTTCTTTATACTGGATTGCAACAAGTTTGAAAGGTTTCAGTCAAGTTCTTATTGACTTAATAGCAACAGATCAATTTGTCTTAGGGGAGTTTATGAACACTAAACTGAAACCTACATAAACTACATAACTAGTTTCAAATAAATATTTTTCAGTTTCAGAAATGTATTTCTTATTTAAATATGTAACTAAAAATGCAGTCAGACATTTGTGATGTGACAACTATTTTTTTCCTCTTTTATCAATTATTGAAATAGGTTATATTACATAATTAATTTTCAAGGTTGTAAGTATTTAATTTTCACTACGCTCGCAGTTGAATCAACTAATATTCATTGCTACCCCCTTCAAAACTTGCGCGCTCGTAAAATTGATTGAATTTAAAGTTTTTTTGTTAAAAAATTAGTGCCCTTCTATTTTTTAAAAGATTTTTTTTATGGAAATTATTATCAAATATTTAAATATTATTACATTTTATAAATTCTGAAAGTGAAAAATCATGGTTTAAATATATTAAATTAAAAAAATAATTATAAACACCTAATCTCTTGTTTTTTTTAAGACAGAAACATTTATTTCAGAAAAAAAAAAAATATGGCTGATAGAAAGTTTCCTTTCTATAACCCCATAGCAACTGATCTTTTAATTCAGTTCAGGGTCGGATTTATAGTGGGATGGTTCACATGAGTGAAATTCAGGATACTGATGTCAATGACGACAGCAGATAATATCATTAGGTTTGTTTGGTTACTTTTGTAGCACGAAGTTCAACAACTGTCAAATTATTGAAGGAAGGGGAAAATTCTTTCATAGAGGGGAAAAATTGCTACAAAGTTAACAAACGCGAAAAACCAATTTTGTATCACTTTTGTGTACGAAACTTCAAACGTGACACACACTATCAAACACTACAGACAAATCTTAAGACAAACACAAACAAAAATACACACAGACGTGGATTTGACAGTTGTTTACTTTCTGCACACAAAAATTTGTGTAGCAGAAATTTGCAAGATTTTTCATGGAGGGGAAATTTCTTGCTCTCTCATTTTGCTCTCTCGTTGCTACACTTTGGAGTTAAAAAACAGGAATTTGTGAAATGTAGTGCGACGTCGTACGAATTCGTACGAAATTTCAGTAACCAAACAGACCTATTATTAATTAATTTTTGACACGAAATAATCATTTTTGTTCCAGGAATAATGATTGTGAATAGTGTAAATTTAAGCCTAATTAGCCATGTTTTTAAGCGCATTTCTATCTTCGCTTGAAAAAAGCGAAGATAAAAATGCACTTAAAGGAATGGCTTTTATCTGCTGGGGTGCCCAAAGGAAGCAAGATAAAAAATGATTGAGATGCTTCCGTCATTTTGCCGAGATATATGAAAGTGTACAGAAATTAAAAATCGTTAAATTATTGAAAAACCTTACTAAACTAAATAAAAGGGTGAAATTAATGTAAATACAGTGAATAGGTATGTTACATGCAATACTTTAATTGAAAAATATATATAAAAGAACATGCACTGCTGCATTAAATCCTGTAAACACGCCTATAATACGGTGTAAAAATTTTTCATTTCACAGGTAAGTTTTGTCTCATATTTTTCATAAAGTTATGTGACGTGATGGTTTTTAGGTAAATAAATTATCGTAGAATACTTTTAAACTATTGAACACTTTTTGGCGAAGATACAAAACCGACAAGATAGAAAGGGGCAACAGCAGAAAGACATCTAAAAATATTTTATTTAAAACGTTGAAAAAACTTTGCATTATGGTTGCTAAATGGATTTGAACGCCTTGCCATCACCAAAAAAAACTAATTCGTCCCTGTGCAAAAATTTTTCGTCAATCTCTATTTTTTTTTTTTTTTTTCTTACTGCCTCACTCACCCTTGTTCTTTTTCTTTGCCTACAATGATCCTTATGAAACTGTGAAGAAACTAACATAAAGTTTAGTTCTAAAGAAGTTTCAGAAACTTCTTTTAAACATTTACGAACACAACATTAATAGAGCGTTCTTTTTCTTAACAAATCTTAGCTATTTTTAATTTGTCATTCAAAAAACTTGTTGTTCACTTAAAATATTTTTTCTTTGTTATTAAGAGTTGTGTATCTGCATTATTTGTATCGTTGCAAATGATTTGCTATGATTTCGAGTTGGTTTAGGAAAAAGTTAAGTACTCAAATATTCATACAATTAGTAATTAAATATTCATATAATTAACAAATCAAGTTCCCCTTATCAATATTTTTGTAAGAAATTGAATCATTGAGCCTACTAATACCTATCTTTTTCATTTAAGGAGGGGCAAAATTCCCATTATAATAACATTTGTCCAAGTCGGACTATTTATGGATAAAAATATAAATTTTAATAAAAAATATCAAAAATGAAAATCGGCAATAGAAAATACTAAATTGAAAATAGCTACATACATAAATAAAAATTCCAAATAAATTCCGAATCCAATAAAACAAAACAATAAAATTTTGGAATAAATGAACGATGAACGTTAACAAAAGTTCGATTTAATGAAGAAAAAGAACGCACCTCCTTTAAAACAACATGCTTTCCCACAGTGACTGTTCAAAAACAACGACAGTGACAGACACAGTTGTCATACTAGAGTTGCATACAAGTCCTTCAAAAACTCCAGAAATCGAAAACAGTTTTGTGACCGTCTGCATGTATTTCTTGTTGCATTTAGGTTTGTTTCTGCCATTTTGTTTTCAAGCCAAACAAACAATATTTTTTTAACATGAACCTACATTAGGGTGTCATCAATTTTCCAAAATAATGTATTAAAGGTTAAATAAAATTTAGTGACCAAAAAAAATTTGACCAAACAAATTATTTCTCATCATTGAATTAAAAGTCATAATATTATTAATTAAATAATTAAAAGCCATAATATTTTATATAAAATTATTTTTTATAAGTGTTTGAGTGGGGGCTTTTAATGGATTAAAGAACAAATAGAAACAAAAAAAAAATGAATAGCTGCAGTAATTACAAAAATAAAATGTGAAAACAGCAATACAAATCGGACACAATTTTTTGGTAAAATATTTTTTTAGGACATTCATATTTTACTAAGGAAATGTCTGTCATTAAAAAAATATGTTGGGAAATAGACACCCTAATATATGGTAGTTATTTTTGAAGAATCTGACAGCAAGTTACAATGTAGTTGCATTTAGGATTTTATTTAATATTTCTGTCACTTTTTCACTTTGTTACAAAAGTGTTGTATATTAGTTTTACTGAATCATAATGATTAGACAATTTAGAGTTACTTTGAAGTAGCAAAAGATCAAAGTCGCAAAACAGTTTCGATTTTGTTTTTGAGAACGGCTAATTAAAATTAGGTTACATTGAAACACAATGGATAACTACTCAGTTACTATTAAGCCACGCCTATTTATTTTTAGTCCCACTTAATAAGAACAGTGACCTGAATATAACAAAGTTGGAACTCAAATAATTTAAAATACAATGAGAGCATTCAACAACTCTACAAAAACTTCCGAGTTATTCTTGTGAAACCAGATTTTTGAATTTCTTGTTGCAAAATTCAAATCTGTGCCCCTTGGGAAGATGAGAGGCAATTATTGATTTCCATCTTCAAGGCAATAAATTGAGGAAAAATGGGATTCCCCCTAATTGTGAATGGCTTCTTTATTGATTTTTTCAACTAAATCGTAGAATATGAGAACGCACATGACAAAATATAGTGAATTAAAATTAAATTTTATTAAAAACAGGGAATTTGAACAGCATTTGCAGTCAAATATTTCTATACACACATTTCGCTGGCTCAAAACTATAATGTTCTATGTCAAGCAAATCGAAAAAAATGAGTTTTATATATCAAAATTTTCGTCTCGTTTTCGGCTTTAAGGAAATGTATGTTTCATTTTTATTTTTGACTTAATGACTGTTTTACACCCCTAAGAAATATTAAATTTTTGAGGATTCTTAATATTGCTCAGAATTAAAATGTTCTAAGTTAACATAGAACAATACATCTCATTGAAGCCCAATATCAGTATGCATACTTTTAAGTTACATAGAACATTTTTGCAATTGAGTACAACATAGAACATTATAACATTGATTATTTAAGAAGAAAATACAAATATTTTAACATACATAGAACATACTTGTTGAGTTTTTGGTTTCATATTGGTAAGGTGAAGTATTATTATCCAGTGTCCCTAATAAGAATTTCTATTAAATATTTCTTAGTAAAATATCAAAACTTGAAGTTATGCTATGTTTCCACCAAAGGTTTATCTCAGATTAGATTTAATAAATCTTTTTGGTGTTTCTACCGTACAAAAAGATTTAAAAAAGATTAAATTTGACAGCACCTTCAAGAATGCAAATGGCGTTCCAATTGTTCTTATGAAGTGCGAATGAGACAGAATGTTTGATTCGTGTGAAACAATGAAGAACTGAATGCGAGTCTCGAATGAATCGTTCAGCACCATGTAAAAATAGGTTAGTTCGATTTGTAAAACTATTTGTCCTAGGAAGATTTAACAAGATTAATTTCTAATCTTCAAGATTTACGAAATAAATTTGTATGGTAAATCTACGAGATTTAAAGGAGATTTAAGGTTAATCTCATTAAATCACAGATTAGCGCTAGGTGGAAATGTAGCATTATGTAAGCATAGTAAGTACTGACTATTAAAATTTGGTAGTTTTTTCAAAATTCTTCTACTTTAAGCCTTTCTATTCACGAAAGCTTTTGACTTCGAATTCACAAAGAATTACTTGATTTTTCGTTATAAAACCACATTTATTCAAGTTTTCCACTATACCACCCTTAGCTATGGAAATATTAAACTCAAATCTAATTTTTTATTATTACAAAATCTTATTTTAAATATGTTTTAACGAGAAAAGCCGTATTAACATACCGTAATTGTTGAAAACAGACTAATTTCCTATATATTCATGTGTATCCCACTCAGTTCTATAATGTTCTATGTACGACATAGAACTCAAAATTTACAAAAATGCCAACCAAATAAGAAAAGTGTTCTATGTTAAAATTAAAAAGTGTTAATTATTTCGCTATACAACAAGAAAAATGGAAAGAAAGTCCTTAATTCAATAAAACTTGTAAATACAAATAATACTGTATTGTTTTCTTTTTGAAAAAATGATAATTTGATATTAAATAAGCAGTGTAAAACTTTGGACACGAATATCTCCGCATGAGGGTACCTTAACATAGAACATTATAGTTTTGAGCCAGCGATTTTATAATTGAAATTGCCTGGCAATGAAAATGCCCACCCAAGCAATAAATTGCCATTCCTATTCCAATTGCAATTGCCTCAAAAATTGCCAATGGAGCCACAGCGTTAGTTATGCAACGCTTGTGTCCAATAAAGTACCACAAAGAGGAAATCTATTACGTTTTACTTCAACTTCACATAAACAAACATCAGCTGTTTGTGAAAAATCAATAAAAGAAAAATGCTTCCAGTTCGGTCTTTTCAATTTCTGTGTCCATAATAAGGGTATTCATACAACATCGTAAAGTCGTTGTAATCGTTGTAAACTTTTAAACTTCGTAATTCTGTCACAATTTGTATGGAATATTTGACAGTTTTACGAAGTTTACAACTTTACGATGTTTACGACGAGTTTACGCTGTTACATGAATACCCTTAATATTATAATTTTGTAGTTTTCTTGTGTCATTACTCATTTTTAGCAAAAATAAATAAAAGTTTTGATAAAAACTCATAGCAATTCCATTCCATTTACCCTCAGTGAATTTTTATTAAAAAAAAACAAAACAACCCCCAGTTTTCCTGCTGCGCTGCCGCCACCGGTTGGATTGTTTTTAGTTTCTCTATTTTTGTTTTTCTATTCTATTTTCATTGTGTTATCTATTGTTTATAGTAGACACGCATTTACATATGTGCATAAATAAAAGAAAATTAGTTTTTTTGAGAAAATAATCTGTTTTGTTGTTTTATTTCATTATTTCGTTGCTCACATTTTTTATTGGGAAGAGGTATAGATATGTGTATGTGCGCATATCAAAATATTTCACTTTTGTGTGTGTTAGTGACATTTTGATACTAAAATATCCTTATGTTGCCACTATTCAACCTCTAAACTCGTTTAGCTTATAATGAGTCTATGTAACGTTGCATAAGTTTTATGAATAAGGTTTTTGCGTCCAGATGCATTAGCTGCGTTTTTTTGTATGTCCATATGGAGTTTGGCGAAAAAAACGACATCGGGACATTTCAACATTTGCCTTGGTCTGCCATTTTGTTCTGAACTATCTTACCAACAAACATTTGACATTTCTATACAAATTATCGATAACACAACGACAATGGTAGCCTGGCAATACCGTTTTATCGGGACAAAAGTTAACTCCAGTTAATTATCTGGACTTAGCTAACTCTATATGGACATAGTTGTTGTTGTATTTAACATGTAAATTGTTTTGCTTTGTTGTCGTTTTTTTCACACAATTTTATCTGGACATGCAAAAAAACACAGCTATTATAACGAGTACATAGCACTATGCACAAGCTATGATGCGTTTATGAATAATATAGTAATTTAACCGGAAACAATCTTAAATTGAACACAAAATTATATTTCAAGCACTGATTTTCCGTGTTTTTTTGCACAAAAAATGTTTTTTTCGAAAGCTCACTCACACCGAAATAAGTTAATGACGGAATACGTCTGACAATTGGTTATGGTTGTAGACACAAACATGTGTTATACCATTTTGGAAAGTACATTAAACAGGCCAATTTTTATCAAATTTGCCACTTATGTTCTCATACATTTTTTCCTTTTATTATTTTTCAAACTTTGGTGAAAAAAAATATTGCATTATTTTTGAATAAAAAAATAATTTTAAAAAATTATAACACAAAAAATGCATCAGCTGGTGTTAAAATTTACTACCCATCATTTAAGTGCCTTTCATATGAGCTGCGAATAGTGAACTGCGAATTGCGAATGGTCGTGAGTTTTGACATTTCTTTCACATGAGTGGTCGCCGACAGACGCGAATAGTCATACAAAATAAATCAGTAAAATGGGTCCTAAAAAATTTGAGGTTAAATTCGAGCGAATTTTTCATTCGCAGATTTGTGGAATGCGTCCTAATGTTGTGGATTGCGAATAAGTGTTTGGCAGTTTGCAGAAAATATCTCGGTGGTCGCGTAGAATATATAAAAACGCTAAATTTAACAATTTAAACTAAATTTTGTTCATGTTTTCTTTTTAAAATTGTAGATTGGGTCGTTTATTCACTTTTTTGATAAGTTAAAACACTTATTTCTTGATATTTGCGCTTGGAATTGCCTAAAGAAATTTATTCGCATTCGCAGTTCGCGGCTCATGTGAAAGGCACTTTAGAACGGTTATTCAAGAATAATATAAAAATACAAAAATAATAAGAATCCTTTATGGGTGGCCGTTGTAATTAGGTATTTTAGGAGACCCTGAATTTATTAACATTTTTCGAAAATAAATAATACCATGGAGACCACAAGAAAAATATTTTTTTTATATTTTTTTCTGAGCAGTCATAAGGCATGCTATCACCAGCTGCAGTATTATTCACTCATTACGGAACACCCTGTATATTGAAGCAAGCTTTAGCATTTTGTATTATTTAGTAAGTTGGAACTTATGATCAAGAAAATGTACAAAAGAGTGGTTTAACAATTTTAGAATGATTTGAAACATAAAACTATCAATTTTGGATAGCGTATCCATACAAAAAAGTTGACTCCATTTGAAGAACTGTTATAAGTGGCGCTGCCTATTTTTTTTTGTTACACTGTATGAACGTATAACATGAAAAGTGAAAACTGACATCTTCAAACGTCAAAAAGTGAAAAAACAAAAAGGTTTAACTTTTCCGAGCTTAAAATTAATATTCAAGAGAATTCTAAAACTTTATTAAAAATGCGAACTAAAACTGATTCATCTCATGTGGTAAACTTTTCCGAACAAATTTATGGCTTTTTACAAATTCATTCTTAAAGGACACACGAATTACGTCAACGATGTGGCCTGGGAGCATGACGAAGAGTTCTTTGCCTCCGTTAGTGACGATCATTCGTGTAAGATTTGGAGTTCAGCTCACAGCTTTGAAACTGTTACAACCTTCTGCCTGTCTTACCCTGAGGCCACACGAGCAAGTACTGGCATGCAAGTTGCAATACATACACATTTGTTTACTAACACAAACAATCCAAGCAACTTGCTTATCAGCTGGTATGCAAGTTTTTAAGCCAGTAGTGAAGAAAGTTGTGAGACAAGCAAGTGGAGTGCAAGTGGAAAGCAAGTGGGAGGCAAGTGGAATGCAAATTACGAATTTGACAGGCAGTATATGTAGCCAACTTGCTTGCAAGTACTTGCTCGTGTGGCCTCAGGGTAACAGAAACAAACCCAAGCCACTTGCTTATCAACTGACATGCAAGTTTTGAAGCCAGTAGTGAAGCAAGTTGGGAGACAAGCAAGTGGAATGCAAGTGGAAAGCAAGTGGGAGGCAAGTGGAATGCAAATTACGAATTTGACAGGCAGTGTATGTAGCCAACTTGCAAGTACTTGCTCGTGTGGCCTCAGGGTTAACTAAACGATTGAAATGTAACGTAACGTGAGAAAGCTCACAAATACATGTATATTTCAGCTGTTTTTTGACAGTTTGCAAACAAAAACGAGCGCATACTTATAAGACAGAAAGAGAAGCAACTGGATGTAGCATTTGGCATAGTCACTGATCTCTATAAAACACTGGATAGTGTATCGATACAAAAATATTGCTTCCATTTGAAGAATTGTTATATTATGAAGCTGACCACTTTTTTGTATACCAGTATAACTGTATAACATGTAATACAAAGATAATCCATTAAACAGACATCAATTCTCCGTTCGTTTCACCCCCCGAGATCTGTTTGCTAACATTTGTTGTGTTCGTAATTTAAATTCATTCACTAATTAGTAAATGAAACGGAATAACAAACGTAAAGAGTGTGACAAGGAGGTAAAATCATTTAAAAAAAACGTAGAATATGCAATCGCATCCTCCTCATCATAATTATTCATTAGCTGTTTTGCTCAACTTGTTCGCAAACTGCAATGATTTATCTCCTTCCACTATGTAATTATACTAAAACAAATATACCAAATGCACACAGTGAATAACTTAAAGATAATAAATAAAAAAACAAACTTCCACAAAAGTTTATACTTTTACATCATGGTCTGTTCCCTTTCTTCAGATAGACATCTGGAAATAGGGATGAGCGATTTTAATCGATACTTGCAAAATATCGATAATAAAGATTTCGATGTTTTGCAACATTGATATTAACATCCAAAACATCGGACTAAAAAACAAACAAAAAGTTAGTACGAAAATGATTGATTCTGCTATTAAAATCTAGATGGAGTGACTTTCAAAGTTTTTAAGTCATCTGTAACATTTGGAATTTTTTGAAAAAGGAAATCATCAAAGGATCTACCAGACCAAACTTAAAAATTCAGAACCACAACGAAACTTTCGATGTGCAAAAAGGCACAGATATAAGTTTACACATGAAGTGCCTATCAATTTTGCTTCCATCAAATTTTTGCAAAAGAAATATTTTTACATCGATGTTCAAGCATTAATATCATCGATGCTCAGCAAGACGCATTTTAAACCACACAAGTTTTTGTACACTTGTAAGCAAAAATATCTTGCAATATCGTTAGATAACAGTGTACACATGAAATACTTGCAATATTGCTTCTATAAAATCTGTGGACGATATATTTTGCAAAATTCAAATTTTAGCATCGATTTCCACGCATTGAAATAATAGATGCTCAGAAAGACCCAATTTACACCAATGCAAGTTTTTGCACACAACTTCGTGTTTTGCAATATCGATATATTCCAAAAAGCCACAGAAAACAGTTTACACAAAATTCCTTCAAATATTACTGCAAAATACATATTTAATATCGATTTTCACGAATTAAAATTATCGATGGTCAGAAACACACAGTTTACACCATGCAAGTTTTTGCGCACACCTTCGTGTGAAACAAGATTTTGAAATATCGGATTTCAAAAAGAGCACACATAACAGCTTAACACCATGAATTGCCTTGCAATATTGATTTTATTAAATTTGTTGATATTCATTGTGCAAAATACATATTTAAACCCATTAAAATCATTGATGCCTAAAAAGATACCACTTACACGCGGTTTTAGCATACAAGCTTCTGTGCATCATTATTTTACAATATCGATGTTTAAAGTTGAAATACCTTGCTTATGACTTCATATTTTTTATTTGTATGAAAACTTAAATCGATTTTAAAAAACTTAAGAAAAAATAGCCGAAACCAGAAATTTTGAAAGCAAAAATACATTAGAGCATAGCATGACGCATTTTTTGCTTTGGTCAAACAAAAAACTTAAACAAAAACACCTGAAAAAACATCGATGTTAAGTAGCATCGATGTTTTCGGTTCGATATTTATTGACATCGATGTTTGGTCTTCGATGTTGAAATCGATGTTGTTTCAATACCGCACATCCCTATCTGGAAAATACTTTTTTTTTTGTATAATTCAGACGTCAAATTATGAAGCCGACCACCTAATTGTCATCTTCAAATGGAAGCAAAGAAACTGTTATACATTATAAGGAATACACTATCCAGTGTATTATTGACGACTGGAGGCAGTACTCTACCGGGCAAAACTTGCAACAGGATAACTACATAAGATGTCAAAATTTGTTGTAAATCGTATGTGATTTGTGAAGTGTTTTTCCGAAATTATTTATTAAAAGAAGAAAAACTATTCTAATAAATATAAAAACTATATTTTTATTAAATAATAAAGTAAAACTTGCAATTACACATAAATTTGTGCTGAAAATCGAACCAAGTGTTTCCTAAAGTATAACCAAAGTGAAAACGATTTCGTAGGTGCTCTCGCCCGTAAATTGTTCGTGTTTATTTAATAATTTAGGAATATTTAACTATTATTCCTCCTTGGTGATCGTGTCATTCTTAAGACTCTGGCCAAGGATGTAGGTCTATTGCCCTTGATTACTTTGAAGATCACTGAAGTAACATAGAATTCAACATCTGGATTGAGTGCACGAACTTCACCGGCTTTTAAGAAATCGGTTGGGATTGTCCGTGAATCTTTTATTGCTTTTGTGCTCTAGGAAGGTCTACGCCAATTGTTTCCTTAACTGTTACTCAATGATGTGGTAATTGAGGGCAGCTTCAACACATCATCCACCAGCGACAACTTTTTTGATTTCCAACACTCTTCACAACGCACCTTCGCACTTAAATCTTCCCATTTCGTCGCAGTAGTAATCATTTGGACCCCGGAGAATAATTTCAGGAGCAGCTACCGCTGTTGTACACTTGATTAGAATAAGAAGAATTTGTAAATATATTTTTGTTTTAGATAAAATACTGTAGTTACTTACGGCTGTCGGCTGGTTATGAATGTTTTCTTTTTGTCCTTGTTTTCTTCTGTTGTTTTTTTTTTTCTTTCGAAAACTGAAATAAAATAGAACGAAATATGTTAATAAAGTCATTTAAGTATATTTTGATTGAAATAAAATCAATTTTTATTTATAAAACAATTATTTTACCTGAATATTAATACATGCAGTTGTTGTTATGGCGGCCAGTTCATAATGTAGCTATCCAGTTGTTTTTATCTGCCACCAGGTATCGCATTTTGACTTTTCTAGTCGTCAATAGAGATCAGTGGGCATAGTCCAATACAGAGAATATGAAATAAAGAAGTCAATCCTCAGCTGTCAATTTGATTTGCCTACAAGCTGAAGCGAACAGCTGATGTATTAGATTTGCAAAGTATTAGTGAAAACCAGTGTAAAACGCACACATAGAATCAACTCCTCCATTCACCACAGGTCCGATAGGAGTGGTGAATTAATCTGTCGGTTATTTTTGAAAGTCGTGGACATGTTCAAAAAGTATAAAAACAGGAAGAATGAACTTTAAAGTGCTAACTTCACCTTAATATCATCCAAATTAAAATTGTGTTGAAGATTTGTAGAAAATTTAAATAAAAAGAAAAGTGTAGGTTGCGGATATAAGAAAGTTAAAAAATCCAAAGAATTCCTTACTAAGGCGCCAGTTATAGCTATCATTGAAACTCATCATTGAAAATTTCAATGATTGATTTTGAGACGTTTAGGAAGTTAAATCATTTATTATTTTGATGAACGATTAAAGCTCAAGACTTAATTAATATTTCTAGTAAAAAAAAATTTCAAATAGGCCCAACTTTCCACATAAAAAGACTTTTCTAATTTTAACTACCTTACCAATGATCATTGAAAAATTAAAAGTCATTTTTTGTGGAAAGTTGGACATATTTGAATTTTCTTTTTAACTGGAAATATTAATTAAGTCTTAAGCTTTAATCGCCCATCAAAATATTAAATGATTTTGCTTTCTAAACGTCTCAAAATCAATCATTAAAGTTTTCAATGATGAGTTTCAATGATAGCTATAACTGGCGCCTTAGTAAGGAATTCTTTGGATTTTTTAACTTTCTTATATCCGCAACCTACACTTTTCTTTTTATTTAAATTTCACCACTTCATCAAATTATGGTGATTTTCTAATACATGTGTCACATGCATGCACTGCCATACGAAGTGTATACTGGTAGTAGTAAACGGTGCTATCATACGCGTGCGTGTATGTGTAAAGAAGTTATCCGTTCATTATACGTGGAATCTGGCTAGTTAAAGTTATCCGTACGTTAACACACGTCACAGACTATTACGCATTTGTTAATAAGAATTACTAGTTAACAGATGTATTAACGTTAGCACATTGTTATCCGCCGTTTATTAATATGGGGGTTAATGAACTGAAAAACAACAAGGTTTTTTTAGGTAACAAAAATTAACAAAAACTATAAATGAATTGAATACAACACAGGATATTTTTTCATGTCCAAATAAAATTGTGTGAAAAAAACGACAACAAACCAAAACAATTAACATGTTAAATACAACAACAACTATGTCCATATAGAGTTAGCTAAAGTCCAGATAATTAACTGGAGTTAGTTTTTGTCCCGATAAAAACGGTAATGCCAAACTACGATTGTCGTTGTGTTATCGATAATTTATATAGAAATGTCAAATTTTTATTGGTAAGATAATCCAAAACAAATTGGTAGACCAATGCAAGAGGTAAACAAATGTTGAAATGTCCCGATGTCGTTTTTTTTCGCCAAACTCCATATGGACATGCAAAAAAACGCACCTAATAACGATGATTGAAATCAATATTAAAAGAGATTAGAGGGGTACGACTGTCAAATTTCCATTAAAAACTATTCAATATGCCCAGCTTAATAAATCTGCATCAAAATCTCAATTTTTGATAAAAGTGGATATAACGAGTTTTGGTTCTCATCTACTCATGTATATTCATGCATGCCTTATTTGTATTCATTCATATAATCTTGTATAGACGAGCTTCACGTGAGGGGACTCATTTTGAAGTCTCTTTATTTTATCTCACTCTAAGCTATTGGATAGAGAGGAACGGCCAAGTGAGGCAATAGTTTTTAAATTGATTGAAAATTCCTGCGTCACCTTGCTATCACATTCTTACCAAGAAATAGCAGTGAGATAAAAAAATAAATGTAAAATAAGTCGCCTCACGTGAAGCCTGCCTGAACATCATGCAAGGCTTATCACGTAGTAAAAAATGTGTACCTTAAGTCCCATAGTCACACGATGACTTTTTGCATCTGACTTTTGTAAAAATTCCATGAGAGCAATGTTGTTTTTTCACCAAACTCCATATGGACATGCAGCTAATGCTAAACAATAGAGAAAACTGTCTTTGCGAATGATCCGCTATAATTTCGCGTTGGTTTGGGAGAGCCTAAAAACACTTAAAGCGAAATTTTTGCTGTCGTTCCGAATGTTTCACGGTGGTTTGAAGAACCTAATGGAAAAAGTATGCAAAATATGAAAATGAATTTTTTTGATCTGTTTTTACCTTTGCCTCGCCACTTTCTAATCAATTAAGTTCAAACTACGGATTTTGTTATGTTATGTCTTTTTTTCCAAATTAAATAAGTGCGAACGAGAAAAACATCTAATTTTCACTCCGCTTCGGAAGTATAATATGAGTACGAAAGAGAATGCAAAATACGCAAAAAAATTGTAAATGTGGACTTGGCTTTAATTATTTTTATATTTATTGAACACGTCCCCTCTACCTATTTTTCACCACAAAAAAAAAAAAATAAGAAATACACCTCAGTCTATTTTTAAACGTCAAGATAAACAAAAAAATTTACAATGCTCTTGCATTTTGAGAAATTAAATTAAAAAAAAAATAGTTTATCGCGATTTTTTCGGCAAAAACTTTTTAAATCGGTGAAGAGCTCGGTTGGTATTTAATAAGTTGCAACTGGAAGCGTAGAATTGCGCACTCCCTGATCCTGAAGAAGGATGCAGTGTTTCTACTTA
The DNA here is from genome assembly GCA_963921185.1 of Dasysyrphus tricinctus. Lineage (NCBI taxonomy): Eukaryota > Metazoa > Arthropoda > Insecta > Diptera > Syrphidae > Dasysyrphus > Dasysyrphus tricinctus. The sequence continues at coordinate 150,738,312 of OY992532.1, forward strand.
TGGGCGCAGTCCAGCTTTCGAACCTTGTTATGGTCCACAAACTTCAGCTTAGGTGGCTGTAGGCTCGAAGACGCCACTGCTTGGCAGTCAAAATTCTACATGAGACTCGGAGGATCGTGCACCTTACAGTGGGGCTATGACTCCGTCACATGATGGCAGAATAACTCGATCCTGATCCGAATATAAGGAATACACCAACGAAAAACAATATCTATGAATACATCATGGAGTCTGAGTTACAATCCAAGCACCCCTGCCTATGAAGTCAGCACAACATTGCTACATATAAACTCGTTAATGGCTCGGACAGAAATTACATCAGCCCAGCTCCTCCTCATATAGTAGTCTGACTCTGAGCACTTCATCCCAACGAGCTATTCCCCTTATACATCTGGTCGCCATACGCCATATAACACCCAGATTCCTCGGGCCTATTTCTTAAAAAAAAAAACAAGACTAATAATTTTCTGTGAAATCGGACTCGAGGCAACAAACAGCAAAAGTCTAGCTGACCATCGGAAAAGTATAAGGACATTCTTTGATTTTATTTGATATCTAATTTATTCATTTGTTCTTTTTGATAATGTAACTTAGTCAAAAATGTAACCTGAATATTGCATTTTCTAACCTAAACAACCATGAAAGGCTTGTTCTGCCAATACTGACGATTGGACAGGGAATCATACAGTCGCCTCGCAGACTATAGTTCACAAATAAAAGTTATTAATTTTGTATATAGTTTTATGAAATTGACCCCAGGTGCCATTTTAAACTCACATGGGTGCACCACAAACATACATCAAAGTAAAGATTCATGCTCATGACGGTGGCGGCGGCGCTACTTTTAGGGTCTGATTGCGGTTGTCAATTTGTTGATCAAAGAAAGACTTGTTTCGATTATCGATCATCGAGTTCTGTATATTTCACAATCGTTTGTTGTCAATTATTAAGGGTATTCATACAACAGCGTAAACTCGTCGTAAACGTGGTAAAGATTTAAACTTCGTAAATCTGTCAAATTGTCTATACAAATTTTGACAGAATTACGAAGTTTTAAACTTTACAACAATTACGACGACTTTACGCTGTTGTATGAATACCCATATCGTTTTTTGTTGAAAGTGTAGGTAAATGTAAAAATGCCTATAAACATCAAAAGGGCGACACAAAATTAAAGGCAAATTAATGTTTTGGGAAGGCTACCAAAGAAAATCATTACATCACGTGAAAGCGATTTGTGTTAATAGCTAGGCAAAGAGATTTCTAAAAGATACCTTACATTTAATTCAAAAAAAACCCTATTATAACACCGATAAGCTAATACAAATAAAGAGAAGGTACACATGGCTTAGCAAAAAAACTTTATTCCGTATAATAAAAGAATATGAAGAAAATTTAAAAAGTGGAGTGACTGAATATAATTCAAGTTAAAGCTCATTTGAACTTTTAACTTGAATTTTATTCCGTATATTTAACGTTGTTTGGTCCAGCTAGAGGGGATAACACGTGTCTCCTTTTCAGCCCATTAAACCACTTCAAGAATGTCGCCATTGTTTTGCAATTCCAATTCCATCCACTTAAAAACAAAAAAATTATTTGTTTTAAATTTTGAATGCACAACGAAAAAAAAGTTTTTATTTGAAAATTGAAATGTTAAAATATCAATGACAATTAAATAACTCATTATTGAAAAGGATGTTTCAGAAATGAGTTAGCCATAGAAAATTCAGTCAGTGGTTAAAGTTTTTTAAAGTTAAGACCGGACCGAAAACTAACATTCATTCGTAAATTTAATGAAAATACAATTAAAAGTATACACAATCTTCAACAAATCTCCGCTTAAAGATTTTTTCTGCGACAACCCATTTGGACTCAAGCGCTAGTAAAAAATTGACGTATTTTTACTGTTTCCTTAAACCCACTCGAAACATAAATTAATTACTTTGTGTGACAAAATTTGAATGTTTGTCCTTAACATGAAACAAGATATTCTTTTCTGATGGTCTCTGATGCGCGAATGAATGTAGTTGCAGCTTGTAGAAATATTTTATGAAACGAAAATTTGCAGTGCTCGGTCGTTTCATAAAGTATTGAAGTTTTATGCACTAACATACTAACAAAAGTCCTTTCTTAATCGTAAGTAAAAAAGTCTGTGTTTGTTTTGGGCATTTAATTGATCGACGTTTAATTTTAGTTTAATGTTCCAAAAACTACGCAAACATAAAGAAATATCATTGAGTATATTCAATGTGGTACAGTTATTGATTGCTGAATCTTTGAAATACTTCTTCTGGAGCCCTTTCCCTTGTTGTTTGAGTTCAATGATTTTTGGTTGAAACTTGTTATTATTTGTCCAGAATTGAGAGCAAATCTGTTGACGAATGCGAATCGGGGCCAGCTCTCAAACGATGACATCCTTAATTGCAAGTATATAGCTTAGTTACCTAGTTAAAATTGGTTAAATAAACATGACAAAATTAAAATTCCAAAATTGTTTATAATTTATTACAAACCACTTTATAAATGCCTTCAATGGAAAACTTTTAAATTAAAAACAAATACAGAAAGAATGTATACAAAACAAAACAAACAGATGCACCAAAATGATAGGAACAAAAAAAACGAACTGTCAAATAAATTGAACTCACCGCGTTAAATTGTTGTTGCAATTCACATCTATTCGTCGACACGAAGTGAAATTACAAATACAACAATGTAAACAAATGGGTTTTGGGGGGTGAAACGTACGAATGATTGGCTTCTTGATAGTTGATATTCTCTGGTCCAATACAAAAGAAATGAAACATGACTCCATTTTGGTTTGTGATACTTTTATTTTTGTGTCCAGAAATTCTTTTATTTAATTTATTCTCAAACTTTGGTCTTTTGATGGAAAAATATGTTGATAAATCAATGAAACAATTTAGTTTTAACTTAATTTAGATACTAAAGAAACATTCAATATGGAAACTCTACCTACATACATAGACATACCTATATTCTCAAATGTCAAAATATGTTTAAGATGGTTTTGAGTCACAGTACACCACCACTGATCTCTATATATAACTGGATAGCGTATCCATTCAAAAAAGTTGACTCCATTTGAAGAACTGTTATAAGTGGCGCTGCCTATTTTTTTTTTGTTATACTGTATGACAGTAACATAATTAAGTGAAAACTGTCAACTTCAAATGTCAAAGAAGTGAAAAAGGTAAATATAGACGACGATTTGTGAAGTATTTTTTCCGAAATTATTTATTAAAAGAAGAAAAACTATTCTAATAAATATAAAAACTATATTTTTACTTAAATAATAAAGTAAAACTTCTTCATAATGTAGTTATCCAGTTGTTTTATTCGCCACCAGGTATCGCATTTTGGCTTTTCTAGTCGTCAATTAGAGTATATTTATTTTCCCTTAAATTTCAATTCATAAACAATTTATTTTACTTACATTCGCCAGGAATGAGTATTCAATTTCGCAGCTTGTTGCAACATTATCTCAGCTCTGGATGATAAATCGGATTCTCTCAATGCTTCTACAGTTACTCCAGAATCATTGTGCGCAATCTGTTTCAACAAGTGTGTATGTGTATAGATTTCTGAATCGACAGTGTCACTTTGGAAATAAGTGCAGCGTCTTGAGATCCCAGCCTTTTCCAAATGATGATTTAACCAATGCAGGAGGATAGCCTCTGGCGAAAGTTTCATCAAAGCTTCTAAACGCTCATCTTCGAACAAAAGTCCCGCTCTAGTCAGGACAACTATCGAATGTGATATAGTGTACATATATACAATGGTGATATGACGGAACAGACCAATTCGAATGATTTGGCACAGCAATCCCAATACCAAACCTGGTTTTCCTTTCACCAGATCATGAACATCAATGTTGACGATATTGCTACCAATAGCTTGTGACGACATAAGAGCTAATGTTAAATTCTCAAATTCCCTGTAGACGTTTAAAATTTGTTTGTTAATTACACGTTCGTCGATTGTGTCCGGGCAGGAATGATTGATGATACCATCTTTAATGGATAAAAACAAGTGTTTGCCTTCCTGATCAATTGGTAGTAAGTGTTTCAAATCGATATCGTGTCCCAAATTTGAATGTATCCAATCGGAAAAAGCCAATTGTTCTTCTAGGCGAACGGTATGTGTTGTTCCTTCGAATGAGATCGATGAAATGAATTTGACGCCAGTCACAATATTTTTGTAGCCAAATACTGCGATAACATTTCGCACAGCTACAGATCTGTATTTCAAGAGGCTGGAATCCAACACAGAACTGAACATCATTAAGATCGTCATAAAAAGGCTGTATGGCATTTTTGGGTTTGTATTTTATTTAGACTTCTCCTACCTAAAGTTCAATATTTTTCTTTATTATCTTTAGAAGGTTCAAGGCTCACATCCATGTGTCAGATGAAACATTCCTCAAAGACAGTAAATTAAAGATAAACCCACATGGGAAGCAAGTATTCACTGGAGTCGGGTAATCCCTGGAGACAAATTATATTTTCAGTTTGGCAAAGTTGTGCTTTACTGAGTGCAACAAGGTGGGCGCATTTATCCATCAAGATTCGAGAAAATCCTCTTGGATTTGAGTGATCTATATTGACTGAAAAAAAATGTTTCAAGGCTATAAGATAGAAGTCGGAAATATAATGGAGTTATTGGTTCGTGAAGCTGGGCATATGGCACCAATGGATCCACCCAATTGAGTGTTTGGTTTGATTAGTTACTTAACAGATACACACAATAGTCCAGTAACATTAAAGTTTTATAGGAGGGAGACCTTGCGTCAGATCCGGTAGTTCTGAATTTTTGTTGAGCTGCTTAAGATGTTGACCTTATAAATAATCCAAGTTTTCGACCTCGAGCGCCTTACGCAACAAGGCCAAAAATAATACAAACCACGAAATGTTCTTGCATTTTTCAGTTAAAGGCGATTTAATATCTAGTGAACTAAATTTTGATTAAAACATCGTTCTATGATTTGAAATTAATTCAATTATTAATTAATTAATTCAATGCTTTTAACTATTTTAAGTCAAATCTGTATTTTGGAAATATTGGGTCTATAGAGATAATTCTAGGCTCAAATTAAAGCCAATTTAGTTAAATAATTAATCCTAATACGCAAACTGCAGTAGAAAATGAGTCTTTGGGGGTTAAAATCATCAATAACTGAGAAAAGCGCCAAAAATTGCGGTATTATAGATTTTTGACAATGTTGCGTTCAGTGCTCAAGGTCAAAAGCTTGGATTATTTACTATACCTTCGCCATAAACAACTCAGCAAAAAATCATAACTACCACATTTGAGGCAAGGTCTCCCACCCTTTGCCCGACAAGGTACCCGCACTGTAAAAAGGGAAGTAGATTTGGTTATTTTCAAATTTCTCAAAAACTGGAAGACTTTTTGGCATATGGTTTTCAGAATGATTTAAAATTGATAAAGGTATTGAATATAAGAATGAAAATAATTCCTAGTATTATAAATTAAAAAAAAAGTATATTTTTGTTTAATTTTCAAAATTTTGCGTTTGAAAATTAGTTTTTTCAAAAAACGTCTTTTGAACCAACTTTATTTAAAAAGAATGTAAATAATACCTTTCGTTTTTAAACGTCTTGTTTTTTTTTCAAATACTTTTCGTTTCAATATTAGTGGAACGAGTGTGCTTTAAGTTTCTGTCGTAGTGAAAATCATCTTTGGATTCGAAATTCATTTGAGGATTTCGAAAGAAAAACTGGATTGAATACCGACTAATCTGAATTTGTATTCGTCACAAATTAAGAACATGATTTTTGAATCCGTACGGAAATCAAATTCGTATACGGATTGGATTCGGAACAAAATCAGAACAGTGTTGAATATTCCATATTATGTATCAAAACCAAAAAAAAAGTTTTTTAATTTTTAAAAAATCATTAAATTTTTTCAAACCAGGGATAATTCTTTTTGTAACAAGATTTAAAATGTTTATTAATAGGGCAATCGAGAACATGCTGGAGTATATTAGCCCTGTTTTTTAGTGCATTTTTATCTTCGCTTAGAAAAAAGTAGCGTGTTAATTGCAACAACAAAGTGGTATAATTCCGTAGTGTTGTTGTATTTAACATGCTAATTTTTTCTAAGCGAAGATAAAAATGCACTAAAAAACAGGGCTATTATTTTCAGGCAACACTGTAATGACAAGGCCATAGAGTATCTATAGCCGCGTTTTATTATCGCTCATAACCCATATGGTTCACCTCGTGAAAATAAAACGATGTGGGTTAGTGCAAAAGCAGTCTTGTATATCAGTCTCTTTTTTTCTTATGTTTATTTGTTTTTCATGTAAGCACTTGTCTCTTTTCCTCTTTATTCCTAATATTGCTGACAAATCGCTGACATCCATTCACAATGGTAAATAGCCCTCTGCCGGCCAGAGTGAAAACCTCTATCTGGGTTATTGAAATTAACCTCGATAGAAACCTAGATCCCATGTTGTTTTTGTAATGCATGTTAAAAGATAACCTCGACCCAGACCCAGAGATAATAACACGCAGCTTATATTATCTAGAGTCGCGACTCGTACCCGTCTTGCCTGAAACACCCGCAAATTTTATTTGAGCTAATTAAGAGAAAACTCTCTTAAATTCCCTGTCTGTGAATACGTGTGAAAATATAAAATGGCGTCAGTAGCTCAAAAAGATGACGTTTTTTGTTTACTTATCAAAGGTGACAGTTCTCAAATTTCAGTTGTGATTGCGTAAAAATTATGTAGTTTTAAAAAATTAATTCTTGAACTTTTTTTATTTTGAAGCTCAAATTATAATTCGGTAACACATTTACATCTAGTGCGAATGCTTCCGATAAACATCAACTGTTTCTGTTTAGTTTTGAAGTTTACACATAATTATTTATTTATAAATAAAAAAGGAATACAAATATCGTAAGACCCCATGGGATTTATACATTCATTATTATTTACTTATAAATAAAAAGGAATACAAATATATCATCATATTTTCAGTTGACATTCACCAAGAGAGCCTCAAATTTGCCCCTGGTGGACATGGCAATGATTCTGGTGGAGCCGGAATGCTTCCGATAAACATCAACTGTTTCTGTTTAGTTTTGAAGTTTACACATAATTATTTATTTATAAATAAAAAAGGAATACAAATATCGTAAGACCCCATGGGATTTATACATTCATTATTATTTACTTATAAATAAAAAGGAATACAAATATATCATCATATTTTCAGTTGACATTCACCAAGAGAGCCTCAAATTTGCCCCTGGTGGACATGGCAATGATTCTGGTGGAGCCGGCGGCATAATCAAAAACCCTGAGAGTTGGAAATGCATTACTACTCTGAGAGGACATTCTGGAGATGTTTTGTTTGACTTGGTCTCCACATGAGCGATGGCTAGCAAGTTGTGGTGTTGAGCACTCTATTATTGTCTGGGATGCGTAGGCACTACACTCTAACATGCTGGCTCCACCTGCCATGAACGATGTCAAGACTATGAACATGTCTAATTAAAATCCAATGGAGCCTAAAAAATCCATGTCTTGTCGGCGACATGTCGAAGAAAACAAACTTTTGAACAAGACATGAACGCTGTTCAAAGCCTGCCATGAGATTCCTCGCGTTCCAATGTTTATTCGCTATGCTATCTAGCTATCCCAAAAATTTTGAGATAACTTGAGTTGTTGTTGCGTCAGCTCTTATCAGCTGTTTTTTAACAAGGGATTACAACAACACAAAGCTATCCGGATAACTGAGAATAGCCAGCGGAACGTGCCCATTTGTCGTTTCACGTGTGTGTGATTTTTTTCTGGTTTTCCTTGTATCTAGAGGTAGCTGGATATTTAAAAAGGTCTTTCTACTTTTATCTGGAGTCTAAAGGCCGTTTATTATTGCAAAAAATAGAAGTAGTGGTGAGAGGGAAATGAAGCGACATGACATGAATAGCCCAGCGAGAAAAAATCTGCTGTTTGTTGATTGGATTGTGTTGAAATAGAATGTACACTAACATCCACTTGTGAAAGCAGCTTTATGTTCAACGTCTAAACCAACCTTCTGTTGGTTCGTCTAAACTAACTTTGAATTGTATGTCTAATATTAGAACTGAACGAAGTCATTATTAAATAAAAGTTTTTTGTTGGCTCTCTTCTAGACCATTCTTGTTGTAATAAAGACGTGTTTAATTTCGATCGGTAATTTATATTTCAGTTTTTACAAAAGGTTATGGACCCAGATGCTCCAATAATTGTTGAGTTTAAAAGAGAATTTATTGAAGATAAATTATCCGCAAATCATTTTCGTTTTCAGTTTGTGATCGCATCGAAATTTAAAGATTGGAAATGGCGACCAGTGGACTGCCATCCATTGAAAAATTGAAAGGACGCGAGAACTACGACACATGGCGCTTTGCTGTGCAGGCATATCTTGAGCACGAAGATTTGTGGGATTGCGTCTCGACGGATGATGAGGAAGACAACAAAAAAATCCTGAAAGCAAGATCGAAAATAATTCTTCTGATTGATCCAGTGAACTATGTGCATATCCAGGACACTCGCACGGCAAAGCAGTGCTGGGATAGGTTACAGGCGGCATTTCAAGACGATGGGCTTTCTCGTAGAGTAGGTCTCTTAAAGAAGCTCATTACGACAAAACTGGAAGAATGCTCTTCCGTGGAGCAGTATGTAAATGAGATCATTTTGACTGCCCACAAACTCAACGGAGTCGGCCTTAAAGTTAGTGAAGAGTGGGTAGGAACACTGTTATTAGCAGGACTAAGTGAACAATACAAACCCATGATAATGGGAATCGAAAGCTGTGGAATTCCCATCACAGGTGATTCGATCAAAACTAAAATTCTTCAGGATGTCAAATCCGATGAATCAGACACGGTGGCGTTTTATGGACGTGGTGGCGTTCGCCGAAACCAAAAGAAGAAAAGCAACAGTGGTGGAGTTGGTGCTGGTGGAGTTAGTGCTGGTGGTGTTGGTGCTGGTGGAGTTGGTGCTGGTGGTATTAGCAGTGGTAGTGCTATTGGTGGTAGTAATAGTAGCAGTGGTGGACCAAGATGCTATCAATGCAACAATCGTGGACATTTTGCTCGTAATTGTCCATCGAAGTCACGCAACAACAAATGCATGCAGGCGAGCTCATCAAATGTACTCTACACATCTTTTGCTGTTTCTTCAGTTGAACCAGGAGCATGGTACATTGACTCAGGTGCATCTGCACATATGTGTACAAACCCAGAGCTATTGTCAGATGTCAGTCAAGGTGCGAAGAGTGAAGTGGTGGTGGCTAATAACATACGTTTGGATGTTCATAGTACTGGAAATGTGTACTTACCTGTTGCAGATGCTAATTTGAAGGTTGAGAATGTCCTATGTATTCCAGACCTGTGTGCCAATCTTCTCTCGGTAAGTCAAATTGTTCGTAAAAATAATACAGTAGTTTTTGACTTAAAGGGGTGCAGAATATACAACTCAGAGAATGATTTGTTGGCTTCGGCTTCTCTGGATGGAGAATTGTTTAAGCTGGACAGCCCTGTACAAGATAGAGTTTTTGCGGCAAATCAATTACAGTCTGAATATAACTTGTGGCATAGAAGGATGGGACATCTAAACTATGTAAGTCTAAGAAATCTGAGTAGTTGTTTTGGAACATTTGAAAAATTCCCAATTGTTGAGAAGATAAATTGCGAAATATGTGCAAAAGGGAAGCAGTGTAGGTTACCATTCAATCATACAGGTGAACGAGCCAAAGAAATATTACAGCTGGTACACTCAGATTTATGTGGACCAATTAATATTGCAAGTATGGGTGGTGCTCGGTTCATTTTAGTATTTGTTGATGATTATACTCGAAAAACATTCGTTTACTTCTTGCATTCAAAAGCCGAAACAATAAATCGTTTTAAGGAATTTAAAGCCCTCGTAGAGAACCAATGCGAAAAAAGAATAAAAGTTTTGCGAACAGATAATGGTTCTGAGTATTGCAGCAAGGAGTTTGGGCTTTTACTTCGTCAATATGGGATTCATCATCAAACGACAGCACCGTACACACCAGAGCACAATGGTCTTGTTGAAAGAATGAATAGGACGATCATTGAGAAGGCACGTTGTATGCTCATAGATGCCTGTCTGCCAAAACATTTTTGGGCTGAAGCAGTTTCAACGGCAGTGTTCCTGATAAACAGATCTCCAAGCAGTTCATCAACATGTAAAGTTCCTGAGGAAGCGTGGACTGGTGTTGTTCCAGATATGAGTTACCTTCGTACATTCGGATGCAAGGCAATGGTACACATACCAAAGCAGAAGCGAAAAAAATTGGACGAGAAATCAGAGGCTTGCATTTTTGTGGGTTACAGTGATGGCACAAAAAACTATAGACTCTACAATCCAGCTAAGAAGAAGATAGTGATAAGCAGAGATGTTATATTTTTCGAAAATCAGCATTTATCTTTAGTGGGGGATGATGATAATAATGTATCCTTTTTTGATGTGGAATCGAGCCATGAAATTGTTGCCGATGGTGAACCTAGTGATGTTGGATCTGATCATTATTCCGATGCCGAAGGTGAAAATAACGAGGCGAGCGACATGTTTTTGTATGATAACAGCAGTAATCAGGAAATATGCAACAAAATTAATGCAGAATCTAACGAGCACGATGAGGTTGAATATATAATTCCACATTCAGTTTCGAATATTCCGGAGGTTCCAGAAGAACCAAGGAGAAGCAACAGAGTTCCAAAACCAGTAAAAAGAGATGACTATATATCGTATGCAGTAAGATCAGGTGAGTTGCATGATCCTATTTCTTTGAGTGAAGCATTTAGTAGAGCAGATTCAGATTTATGGCGACAAGCAATGGCAGAGGAGTTAGATTCCTTAAAAGAAAATCAGACTTGGGAGCTTGTTGACTTGCCACCTGATAAGAAACCAATAAACTGCAAATGGGTTTTCAAGACCAAACGCGATTCCAATGGTGCAGTTTGTCGCTATAAAGCTCGTTTAGTCGTGAAGGGTTGTTCACAACGAAAAGGCATCGACTATGAGGAAACGTTTTCGCCAGTAGTGCGGTATAGCACTATACGTTTTTTGCTGTCTATAGCGGCGCAGTTAGATCTGGATATAGACCAGATGGATGCAGTTACTGCGTTTCTCCAAGGTGATTTACCTGAACAAATTTATATGTTACAACCAGAAGGTTTTTCTGATAAAACTGGTAAAGTATGTCGTCTAAAGAAGTCTCTTTATGGGTTGAAACAAGCCAGTCGATTGTGGAACCAGAAACTTGACAACGCTTTATTAGATTTCGGATTAGAAAAATCAAAGATTGATCCCTGTGTATATTTTTCTCATAAGAATTCCAATCTAATCATAGTGGCGGTATATGTAGATGATATTTTGATATTTTCCCAAAATCTAGAAGCTAAAACGAAATTAAAAGCATATCTTCACAGGACCTTCAAGATGAAAGACATGGGAGAAGCTAGATTTGTTTTGGGAATCCAAATTAAGCGTAACCGCGAAAAGGGTTTGATAAGTATTGATCAAGAACATTACATAAAAGAGATACTAGCACGTTTTGATATGTCAGATTGCAATCCTGCCAATACACCCATGGACTGTAATCAAAAGCTTTCAAAAGAAATGTGCCCACAGTCGGAAGAAGAAAAACTCGATCTATCTAATATTCCTTACCAGGAAGCAGTTGGTAGCATGTTTGTCGCGCAAGTATCAAGGCCCGATGTAAGCTTCGCAGTGAGCAACGTATCCCGTTTCAATAATAATTTTGGCAAACCACATTGGACCGCGGTTAAACGGATCCTGCGTTATTTGAAAGGAACAGCTGATGCAACAATGCAGTTCTCAAAGTCAGGTGATGGTGGTATAGTTGGTTTTTCTGATGCAGATTGGGCGAACAACAGTGATGACCGGAGGTCTACCACCGGCTACGTTTTCTTTTCTGGAGGAGCCGCAGTTTCATGGAACACCAAAAAACAGCCTACTGTCGCACTGTCATCTACCGAAGCCGAATATATGGCCGTCTCATCAGCGACACAAGAAGCAATATGGCTCAAGAGCCTAGAAAAAGAACTTGTGCCAAAAACTTCGTCTTCAACAACAATTTTCTGCGACAACAAAGGTGCAATTAGTTTAGGGTTGACCAACGCTTATCACCCTCGAACTAAGCACATCGACGTCAGACATCATTTCATCAGAGACAAGATAAACGAAGGACGAATTAATCTGAAGTACATCAGCACGTCCGAAATGGTTGCTGATTTTCTAACCAAGGCAGTTGATTACAAGAAACATCTATTTTGCTCCTCAGCAGTAGGACTCAAGCTTAAGTATTAACAATGTACATTCAGTGGGGGTGTTGAAATAGAATGTACACTAACATCCACTTGTGAAAGCAGCTTTATGTTCAACGTCTAAACCAACCTTCTGTTGGTTCGTCTAAACTAACTTTGAATTGTATGTCTAATATTAGAACTGAACGAAGTCATTATTAAATAAAAGTTTTTTTGTTGGCTCTCTTCTAGACCATTCTTGTTGTAATAAAGACGTGTTTAATTTCGATCGGTAATTTATATTTCAGTTTTTACAAAAGATTGTGGTTGCGATGTTGGGCATCTGAATGCCCTGTGGAGTCGGGGTGTAAAGGACACACTTACATGCTGGCTCCACCTGCCATGAACGATGTCAAGACTATGAACATGTTTAATAAAAATCCAATGGAGCCTGAAAAATCCATGTCTTGTCGACGACATGTCGAAGAAAACAAACTTTTGAACAAGACATGAACGCTGTTCAAAGCCTGCCATGAGATTTGTCGTTTCACGTGTGTGTGAGTTTTTTTCTGGTTTTCCTTGTATCTAGAGGTAGCTGGATATTTAAAAAGGTCTTTCTACTTTTATCTGGAGTCTAAAGGCCGTTTATTATTGCAAAAAATAGAAGTAGTGGTGAGAGGGAAATGAAACGACATGACATGAATTGCCCAGCGAGAAAAAATCTGCTGTTTGTTGATTGGATTGTGGTTGCGATGTTGGGCATCTGAATGCCCTGTGGAGTCGGGGTGTTATGGGCTTGTCAAGGGTGTAACTTTGGAACCAGTCGGAAAGTTTTTAGCATCACAAAACGATGATCGCAGAGTCAAGATTTGAAAGAATAGTGACTGGAATTGCAGTAATACAATAAAAGAACCCTTTGAAGAATGTGGTGGAACGACACATATTCTTCGGTTATCTTGGTCGCCAGATGGCCAATTTTCGGTGTCAGCGTATGCTATGAACGGAGGCGGTCTTACAGCTCAAATAATAGAACGTGAAAGTTGGAAATAGGTTTGTTCGCTGTTCCCTGCCCCAGGGCGCACTGGGGAATGTCATTCAAATGTCAAAAAACTGGGGGCTGCCCGGGTTTTGATTTCACATCGAACACCTCAGTGTTACTTTTGTATGATAAAAATGTTGAGGTGCTTGGATACTATTTTGTGCAGCTTCAAAATCTTTATGCAAGCACTAGATATACATATATTTTCTTTAGCATTTAATTTATTAATATATAAATTAATAAAAAGTAACAAAATAGTATACAAAATATTTCACATTTATTATTTATATCGTCATAAAAATTCGCAAAGTTAATCCTTTCCCTTTGACATTCAACTTTTACAAACAGCTGATTTCAATTTTGCAGCTCTGATTTCTTTCCCTGAGAAAAAACCTGGGGTGCGTAAGAGCGAGTTCAGTGCTCGCCCCGAACACACATCGAACACAGTGCAAATAAACTGGGGTGAAAAAAGTGTCACATAAAACACATTAGAGCGAGTTCAGGGCGACCCAGTGCGCCCCAGTGCTCACATCGAACAAACCTAATATGAGAATGTTTTTGTTGGTCACAGTACACATATTGAAGGTAATATCATTAGCGTTTTCATTTTTGTTCAGTTCTGCGCATCCATCAAAATCAGTGAAAAATGGCGACTCTACGTGACCCCGACTAGTTAAACATCAAAATTTGTTGTGTGTTATGTGTTCATTTGTTACTTATTTAAATACAAATACAATTATTTCAAGCTTTTTAGTGTTTATTAACATTTTTTTAGTGTTATTTAAATTATCCTTTTGTGTTTGTTTTCTTCGTTGTTGTTGTAATACAGTGGAAGAGGTCACGTAAGGCTGCCATCTTGAATTTCTTTGACAGTTCTCATTTCGGACCACATGCGCAAGATAATACCTTAGATATGTGTACTGTGTTTGTTGGTCATCAAAAGGCTATAACGAGCTCTTGGATCGAGCCGACTCAAGTAATGCACATTTACTTGCTGCAACGACTCTAACCAAATTGATACAAGGTCTAAATTAAGAGCAACGAATTGACATAAGGTTTGTTAAATTATAAATTTTTAATTCACCATAAACAGCGTTGCCCCCCTACTACATTTGTAGTGTTTTTACTACACTTTTTTCTCAAAAGCACACACTACGCACAGTCCTCCAAACACTACACTTTTTTTACATCAGAAATAGTGTGTTTGTAGCTTTAAATCTTAACCAATACTTTCTGTGTAAGCCCAGAACACAACATCCCCAATTTCACAATTCACTTCCAGAATGGAATCCACAGCTTGACAGATCATATTGGTTTTCTCTTTATAAAATAAATGTATATTCTTCACATTTCTACTTCAGTTTTACAATGTACCATTTTGAAGTTGGAATGTGAACTGTTTTCTAAACTATTCTCGAATATTTTATGGAGTTGCCAAAATCGGGTGCTAATTTAATAATATATTTACCTATGTATATTTAAAAGTGAATAAAAGGATTAAAAAAATTGTAAAATTATTTTGTTCTTTTTTTACTACGTTTTTACTACACATTTTTTTCCTAAACACTACACTTTCAATCAGTTGGGGGGGCAACACTGACCATAAACCCCATATTTTTAATTTTTCACAGGAGTTATATTTTGAACTATTTTGCCTCCCGCCCAAATTGGCCAAATTTTGCTATTCAAGGTTTTGACACATTGTTGGCTAAAATAACAAAATACGGTTGGTTCGATACGTATAAAAATAAGTACATTATTCTCGAAGATGTGAAGAAATTTCTCTAGGCAGGTTTGCTTTTCTTTAAAAATCAACTTGAATTTGAAATTATAGTAAGGTTCATCTGATGAGCACTGTTCAATTGGAGTACAAATTTTCTCGCAACTTGTGTGCAAAATGAATTCAATTGATGAAGCAGACGTTAATTTTTCGTCATCAAAGAATCGCAAAATCGCCACATCTTTCAGTGACCTGCAATTGTACGATATTTTCCTGTTGCCTTTTTCGCTCTTAGTTACAGCAAGAGACAACAGCAAAAGCTTGAATTTTATGGATGAGTCCCAGCAAGCGTAAGTATTTTTGTATACTTCCATAACCTAACGAATTTATAAATTCGTTTTGCAGTCTAATTTTACATGGACGATGACTCGGGGGCTCAGATGAGGGCACTGATGGTGAGTCTAAAGATTCTGACTCTGATCTCTGATGATAACCAACCACTCACCTCTTTTGTTCCAACTGAAAATACTGAACCACCAAACCGGCGTCCAGCAGCAACAATAGCAAGAATAGCGTAGAAAACGAATTACTAACTCCGATGATGATGATTATGATCCTGGCTTTGGTGATTTCGTTTCGGAGATAAAATATTTGCTTTGCGTAAGTCAATATTCGGCAAAACGATAGCTAAATAGGTATCGTCATGTAGTTATTTGACTATATTAAGAATGATAAATGCTTTTTCGTTGATTTTTAACCAGTGTTTTTTAAATAATACGAAAATAAAATAATTATTGAATAATTACAGCATTGATATCAGTCCATAGTTTTAGTTTTCAGAAAGAATCTTACCAACAAGTCGTACCTTCCCAATAATCAAATTATTAAAAAGTATCTGCTTCACCTATACCCTTCAAAAAACACCCTTTCACCACAGATATTTTTAGGGACTCTTTTGATTCTTGGTTCCCAAGTATCCATTATTGACATACCATTATTTTCAAAGGGTTTTCCGTAAAAGTTATCTTGACTATAACTTTTTGGTGGGTAGTCGTATCATTTGGGATTTTCTCTTTAGATTCAGCGTTAAAATGTACCATTAAAACATGTAGGGGGAAAACGGGAGACTTGACCATACGGGAGACATGAGCCACTCGCAATCACTCAAACTACCCTTAAATTCTAGACGTGTTTGTATATCAAAAGCAGAATATGAGCTTCTATTTACTCATAAAAAGGTTTCTGGATCAATATTTGATTTGATGATTTTGGTTCCTGGACGAATAAATGCATTTTTCGCAAAGAAAAGTTAAACAATCTTTTTTTTTCTTTTCATTGCATAACTTTTGCTTGACTCTTAGTTAATTAAATAATTTAGTATGATCTTATTATTTGAATAATTGTTTTTGTAAATACCCGTGCAAAATAATGCAACAGTTTACGTAACAGAATTTATAATCTCTTTTGTCTCAAAAAGCGTGAACGGGAGACTTGAACCACTAGGGAGACTTGATCATAAGAAAAAGAGGAGCAAAACCAAAAAAAAAGTCAAAAAACTACCGCAGAAGGGGAAATTAAAGGGTAACAATGCTCAAATTATGTTTAAGAAATATTACAATCTTCTTACTGTATTTCCCAAGGAGGGGTTTATTTAAGTTGTGTATTTATTTTCGTTTGTTACGGTTTTTACGGTTGTTTTTAGTTTTGCATCAATATTTTTGTGTATAAATTTTTAAAACATTTTTCTTAGCAAATAATACGTTAAATATATGTAGTAACAATTGAGTTTTATGAAAATCATAGACAGTGATCTCATTTTTTGTATTGTTACTCGTTCAATTTGGGTATGTTCAAGTCTCCCCCAAGGGATGTTCAAGTCTCCCGTAGGGGGCGGGAGACTTGAGCCAAAAATCTTTCTTCAAACAATTTGCCCTGGGTTGAAACCGATTGCATATATTTGAAGCCAATTTAACTAGTTTCAAAATAGATAAGTGTAGCTTTATAGACATGTATCTTTCATGCGGCTGAGATAAATAGACAAGTTTTTATCAACAATTTTACAAAAAGTGGCTCAAGTCTTCCGCCTTCCCCTATGCATGTATCATATATGATTAGGTTGTAGCAAAATAAATATTTCAGTTTGATAGACTTCCTACTTTTTCCCCTCTCCATCTCTTCAAATGCGTCTACGCAAAAAGTCAATGCGGGGATTTTGGGGGACTTTGGATATGCTATAGAAGGTGCAATTCTGCGTCGATACTAATTTTAACATTTCATGAATTAATTATTTCAAGGTTCCCCATACGATTTGAGCTATTTTTCCAGGACTATATGTCAACAGGGCTCTCATCGCGTAAGATAATGATCGTCTGACGACTTCGTTTTCACGTATAGTTAAACGCGATGGCCATTTTATAATAATATAATAATAATATGTTAAGGAGTGTCTATTCTATGTTGTTTTGCGAAAAAAGCAATAAATTAAGGAACAACAAAGCATATCTATGCTTAAAACTGATACATATACAATTCCGTACATATTAAATAATTTTGACAATTTTGCACTTTTCAAACAACCAAAGAGGTTGAGAGGAGAAGCTATGGCAACAGTTAGAATCCCGCTCTGTCATTAAAAGCATTTGTCTTTCTGCAAAATCATACCTCAAGGCTCAAGCTGTATATTCTATCGGATATTTTGTGTATGTATCTTCATATTCGTATTCAACACTGGGCCGTTTGTAGACCAAAATCCTTTTTTAAAGTGGACACTCTGATTGACCAGCTGCTTTCAGGGCTTATTGATTTATAAGGAATCAATTTATCCATGAATACGAACTTTAACGGATGATATTGAATTAGATTTTTAAAATAAGCTGACATTTCAAATTTACGTGAAGCAAATTATAGACGATAACGTTAAAGATAATCGTTTAGATTAGACCAATGTTTCCATACGTGGGGCCCAGGCTCCACAGGGGGCAATTTGACTTTTAAGGGGGGCAATTTTACACTCTGACATAACAGCCGTTTTAGATTTCTGAATTAATTGAATGCGAAGGAGAAAAAATATCTCACTTTGGCACTCATTTAATTTCGAAAAGGTCAGGATTCAATCTGACTTGTTCAAAATTTGTCTTGTGCAAATTGTGAACGTTTTGTCCACCTATTGTGTCAAGAACATTTGGAAGACCATGAAGAACTGTTTGATTTGTGGAACTTTTTGATTAAGTAACAAACCGGAAATAAAAATTTGTTAACGGTCGATTGTAAGAAGTTTTTGAGTTATGTAGTCGTTATAAGCAACTTCAAAGAAAAAAAAATTTTTGAAACAAAAACGAAGATATTTGTTTTCGTTACCTTTATTGATAAGTCAGAAAAAGTCACGAAAAAAGTGAAGTGAATGATACCGCTATAGATGTAATTGTTTATCATCTGGAAAATTTATAGCTGGATTAAAGAGAATTAATTCCTGAAGATTCCCTTCTAGTTATTCATTATTCAAGATTTTTAGTGAAAATTTAAAATTTTCGAATGTTAAAAATTCTATAAATATTTATAACGCTGGGGACATAAGAATTTTGGAAAATTTTTGGTGGGGTGTAACACGAAAAGGTTTAGAAACGCTGGTTTAGACGACTATCGTTTTAAATTTTACGGAATGACCCGCCTGCTCATAGGCTTCTGAAGTTAGGACTTAAAAAAAAAACTTAGTTTGTTTGGCATGAAATTTGTTTTATTTCGTACTTTGAAAAAAACACACAGGCTTTTTAAACTGTATTTGTTTTTAATGACTGATCTATTTTTTATATTTGTTATATCTTCCTTTTCTTTATTTACAAAACTTACTTATTCAAAAACATAACATTGTATAAAATAATTTTTTTTATTTCATTGGAATTGAAAATTTGACAATTTTACACAAAACTTTTTGTTCAAAATTAAATTCGAAAGGTATTTTGAAATATGCATAATATAATGTTAACCAATAGCATTTATTGCCTCTGAGGTATGAGAATCACAGCAATGAAACGGTCCGTAGAAGTTTACGAGAACATGCGCAAGCAGCCCACAGCCCTAAAAAGGTACCATTAGTCACAAAAAACAATGTAGCAAAAAGAAATATTTGCGAAAGAACCACTTACATGGTTTACTCAAATTGGAGGAATATTCTGTGGTCAGAGGAGTCCAAGATTGTTTTATATGGTGGCAATGGACCTTTTCATTATATATCAAGGCCACCAAACACAAAATTCAATTCACGTTTCAAAGCAAAAACAATTAAACACATAGGACCCAGCATAATGGTTTGGGCATGTTTTTCCTCCTATGGTGTTTATCCAACACACCGAATTGAAGGCTAAACAGCACTTATGGAGATCGATAAGCGTACAAAGTTGTGAAAACCTGATAAACTCGATGCAACGCTGTTGTGCTGCTGTTTTTTCCAACAAGGGACTTGCGACTAAATGTGAGTTTAAGGTTCAAACCATCAACTAAATCTTATGATACAAATTTTGCCCTAACTTTGCTTTTTTGTGATATTTAAAGGTGTATTCAATTCGCATTACTATTTTTTTGACCGCTGTATTTCAAAAGTTCTTCAATAAATAATAAAGTAAAAGTAAAATAATAAGTATAATTTTGTGTGTGTTTTATTACAACCTTTTCTACTATTTTACTCTCTTATACTACGTTTTCATTAGAGTCGAAATGAGGTAATTTCGCAAATTACCCAAAAAGTGTTTTCATCTAACTTTTGCTAATTTCGTTTGACAACCCTGGTCAAACATATGAATTTACTTTGACAATTTGACTTCTAGTTTAAATTAATAATTTAAAAATGCAAATTATAAAATTAAAAATTTAAAAATTGCAAAAGGAAAAACGCAGAAATCCTGGACGAAAAATATTGTAATAACTTTCCATATTTGAACTATAACGACTCCGAAAAGCAAACAAACGAACACAAAAAAAAGCTTACGGTCGCAGTGCAAACATACCCTTAGTAGCTATAATTATAGCAACTCTCAAACGAAGGAAGCGCCATCTGCCGGATTATAGCAGATTTACCAGCTGTCAAATAAAAGCTTTTTGAAGGGAAATTATTGGGAAATTTCCCCTATGGAAAGCTCTGGAAGCAGAGACTAGAACGTTCTCCTTAGTTCGAGAGTTTGGAAAACAAGTATAAAAGGCACATGTTTGAACGGCAGCGACACAGTTTGTTTTTAATCGTCAATGAATAAAGTTGGTTGTAATAAAAGTGAAAAGTAAAGTTTGTGAATTAATTCAGTGGTGAATAATAAATCGTTTTGTTTGTAGTAAAAAAGTAAAGTGTTTTATTTTGCGAAATAAATAAGTGGACGTTTTGAATAAAGTAAATAAGTTTTATTAACGAACCTGAGAAAATATTACATTGGTGTTAGAAGTGGAATAAAACTTATTTTATTTGTGCACTCAGTAAATTTATTGTGTGGAAAGTGAAAAAAAAAAAAAAGACAATGGGTAAATCTTTGAATGATTTAAATTTAGTGGAACTAAAGGCAGAACTGAATAAACGAAATCTTCCTACTGCTGGAACAAAGAATGATCTTATTATTCGTCTGCAAGAAGATTTAAGAAGATGTGGAAAAAACCCGGACACGTTTATATTCGACATTGAAATGGAAGAACAGCAAGAGCAAGTAAGTACGTTGGATATGACAAATCTTATGTCTCAGCTGCTCGCGAGCCAAAAGAATCTTCTCGAACGATTCGAGCAACAAAGCCAAGAGCAAAAGAATCTTCTAGAACAACAAAGCCAAGAACAAAAGAATCTTCTAGAACAACAAAGTCAAGAACAAAAAAATCTTCGAAATCTTCTCGAAGGTAAGTTAGAGGCCTTTGACAACAGAATTATTGCCCTTGATGAGCGTGTCGATAATCAATTTTCGACTATCGATAAACAATTGTCGACTGTCGACAAACAATTATCGACAATAGAAGCAAAGTTCGAAGATAAAATCGAATCCATTACAAAGGAGTTAGATAAAGTAAAGAAAATGAAGGTTCGAGAAAGTTCTGGTGACTGTCCAAAGAAAAAGGAGATGCATCCACCAACCTTCGATGGGCAAACTTCTTGGTCAATCTACAAGAAGCAGTTTGAGGCAGCCGCAGCAACAAATGGCTGGGATGAGGAAGACAAATGCATAGCTTTGACGCTTGCCCTCAGAGGAACTGCTGCTGAGCTGTTACAAAGCATACCATCAGATAAAAATGGCAGTTTCAGCGCTCTCGTTCAGGCCATTGACAAACGTTTTGGAGATGGCCACATGCAAGAAGTCTTCCGCGTACAACTCAATTCCAGAGTCCAGAAAAGAGGAGAAACTCTGCAACAACTCCAAGCAGACATCGAACGGTTGGCGCATCTGGCATATCCGGCTGCAGGGGACGAAATCATCAACCAATTCGCAACAGAAGCCTTTGTTCGTGCTGTATCTGATATTAACCTTCAGCGAGCAATTCGAACTGCTGGCAAACGCACGCTCCCTGAAGCACTAGCATTCGCACTCACTATGGAAGCAGCAGAACAGGCTTCTCAAGGAGTCCATCGGGTAAGAGAACTAGAAATTGAGGAGTGTTCTTGCCAGAGAACTGCGTTCCAAAGAAGCCAGCGAGATGGACCTGCTCGATGCTGGAACTGTAACAAGACCGGACATCTTCAACGCCAGTGCAGATTGCCACCTAGAAGACCTGCATGTCAACATTGTGGAAGCAGAAATTTCAACAACAACAATGTCAAAACTCCTACTCGCCCCGTTTCTCAAACGGGAAACGAGTAAGAACCAACTTCGAGGGGCAGAAGCTGGTTTCTGGTATCGATGGCCCCAGAACCATCATCCAAGTCTCACAGACGAAACGAAACAACAAAAGTCTGACTGTGGAGGCAACACTTAACGGGAAGAAGCAAGTAGCTACGATTGACACCGGTGCCACTGCCTCCATTGTTCGAAAGGACTTGGTGAAAATGACGTGGCTGCATAACACCAACGCCTACCGTCTGAAAACAGCAACAGGAGAGGCAGCCAGAGTGTACGGGGAGGTTCGTCTTACGATCCGTTTGGCAGAACTGGAGTTTTCACATCTGTTTCTGGTAGCAGATATATGTGATGAGTGCATCGTTGGAATCGACTTCATGAAAGAACATGGAGTAATTCTTGATATCGGGAAGCAAGTTCTTAAGTACCAAAATGTGGAAATTCCTATGGTTTATGGCAACGAAAACTCATCAACACTAAGAACTGTCATTAAGGAAGATATTTGCCTGCCACCTTCTTCAGAAGTGTTCGTTTGGACGAAAATAAAGGGTGATTTGGGAAGCCATCGATATCTAATGGTGGAACCAGACTCTGAGCAGTCTTCCCAAAACATCATCCTTGGGAAGACACTTGTGGAACCAAGGAACAACATGGTGCCTGTACGGATACTCAACATCAAACCGTACGAAGTCAAGCTTAGAAAAGGAGAAGTTGTTGGAAGGTGTGACTCCGTATCAGCAATAACTAAAATCATAGAAGCTGACACACACAAATCTGTGGACCCTGGGAAAGTGAACTCTATGAAGGCAAAAATTCTGAAGTCATCCAAATTAACTAAACGTCAGCTTAGTGTTGCTGGAAGCCTCCTTCACGAGTACGCTGATATACTATCGTCACCCAGTGGGCAGTATGGTCGAACACAACTGGTGCAGCATCGAATCGACACAGGAGACGCGAGACCTATTCGACAACCAGCAAGACGTCTCCCATTAGCCAAACAAGCCGAAGTTGCAGAGATGATATCGACAATGAAGAGAGATGGGCTCATCGAAAACTCTAAAAGTCCTTGGGCATCCCCAGTTGTTCTTGTCAAAAAGAAGGACGGAAGTACTCGATTTTGTGTGGACTATCGGAGGCTGAACGATGTGACAAAGAAAGACAGCTACCCTCTGCCAAGAATCAGCGATACTCTGGATGCGATGGAAGGATCTGAATGGTTCTCAACATTGGACTTGAAGAGTGGCTACTGGCAGGTAGAAATCCATCCGGAAGATCGAGAAAAGACGGCTTTCTCCACAGGAAATGGTCTGTGGCAATTTAAAGTGATGCCTTTCGGACTATGCAACGCTCCGGCAACATTTGAGCGTTTGATGGAGTGCGTATTACAAGGACTTACTTGGAAATCTTGCCTGGTCTATTTGGACGATGTCATCGTTTATGGTAAAACATTTGATGAGCACTGTGGAAATCTTAAGGCCGTGTTTCAGAGACTTCGAGAAGCAAACTTAAAATTAAATCCAGACAAGTGTGCATTTTTTAAGTCTGAAGTTAAATACTTGGGACATATTATCTCTTCCCAAGGAGTGAAGACTGATCCTGAAAAAGTTGACACTGTAAAGAATTGGCCAACACCACAGGATAAACATCAACTCCGAAGCTTTCTAGGTCTAGCCACGTACTATCGACGATTTGTGAAGGATTTTGCTGGAATAGCGAAAAGTTTGCACCAGCTAACAGAGAAAGGCAAACCGTTCAAATGGTCAAGCGAGTGCGAGAAAAGCTTCCGGGAACTTAAGCAGCGCCTATGCAATACACCAGTTTTGGCCTATCCGACACCAGGGAAACCTTTCATCATTGACGCTGACGCGAGTAACGTGGGAATTGGAGCCGTACTCTCACAAGTTCACGAAGGAGAAGAGAAGGTTGTCGCCTACTACAGCAAGGTACTCTCAAAGCCAGAAAGAAACTACTGTGTGACCAGAAGAGAACTTCTAGCTCTAATATCGGCTACAAAACACTTCCATAAGTACATCTATGGACAGAAGTTCCTTCTTCGAACAGACCATGGCGCACTTAATTGGCTTTTGAACTTCAAAAATCCAGAAGGTCAAGTGGCGAGGTGGATCGAGAGATTGCAGACATACGACTACCAGATCCAACATCGAAGAGGAAGGTTGCACTCAAATGCAGATGCCTTATCTCGGAGACCATGCAAACCGGACTGCAAGCACTGCACACGTCAGGAAGAGAAGGAAGTTGCTGCTATCCAGCGATTAAGAGCTGATCCCATTTACGGTTGGAGTAACGAAGAACTGAGGACTGCCCAACAAGAAGACTCGGATATTGAACCCATTCTTGCGTGGAAGGAACACCAAGAGAAACCAGAATGGGGTGACATCTCCGATAGAAGTCCAACTCTTAAAGCGTATTGGGCACAATGGGACTCACTTCATGTACAAGAAGGAGTACTAAGACGAAAGTGGGAATCCACAGACGGCAAATCTTATGTGATGCAGCTAGTCGTACCTCGTTCCAAGGTTAATGACATTCTTCAGGAGATGCATGATGGAGCTTCCGGAGGACATTTGGGTGTCAATAAGACACTGGAAAAGGTAAGGCAGCGATTCTACTGGCTACATGCAAGAGATGACGTCGAAAAATGGTGCCGAAAATGTGATACTTGTGCTGCAAGCAAGGGACCAGGCAGAAAAGTCCAGAGTAGAATGCAGCAGTATAATGTGGGCACGCCTTTTGAGAGGATTGCAATAGACGTTGCAGGCCCTTTTCCAGAAACCGAAAACGGAAACCGATACATTCTGGTAGTAATGGACTACTTCAGCAAGTGGCCTGAGGCATTTGCCATCCCAAACCAGGAAACCAAAACAGTCGCGGATCAGATTGTTTTCAACTGGGTAAGCAGGTTTGGTGTACCTATGGAACTCCATTCAGATCAAGGGAGGAACTTCGAGTCTAAAATTTTTCAGGAAGTTTGTACACTCCTTGGCATTAAAAAGACGAGGACAACACCGCTTCACCCACAATCTGATGGGATGGTTGAACGATTCAACCGGACCCTTAAAGAACACCTTTCCAAAGTTGTAAGCGACAACCAACGAGACTGGGATCGGCATATTCCATTATTCTTGATGGCCTATCGAAGTGCGGTACATAGCTCAACAGGACATACACCATCAGAAATCCTGCTCGGGAGCACAATACGACTACCAAGCGAAATCAAATTTGGATGTTATACAAGTGAGCCACAAGGAATAGACGACTACGTGGACAACCTCAAAGAAAAGCTACTTGACATTCACGAAAGAGCGAGGGCGAATATAAAGCTATCGAGTGATCGGATGAAAACAAGATACGACGCAAAAGCCACAACGACAGGATTCCAAGTGGGAGACCTTGTGTGGTTTTATAATCCCCACCGTCGGAAGGGACTTTCACCGAAGCTTCAACAAAATTGGGAAGGCCCTTATACTGTTGTAACACGAATAAACGATGTCGTCTACCGCATTCAGAGAGGATTAAGGGGCAAACAAAAAGTAGTTCACAGCGACCGTTTACATCATTATAATGGTGATGGAAGTGATGGATTTTCTCGGGACGATCAATCCTAAGAGGGGGGCAGTGTAATAACTTTCCATATTTGAACTATAACGACTCCGAAAAGCAAACAAACGAACACAAAAAAAAGCTTACGGTCGCAGTGCAAACATACCCTTAGTAGCTATAATTATAGCAACTCTCAAACGAAGGAAGCGCCATCTGCCGGATTATAGCAGATTTACCAGCTGTCAAATAAAAGCTTTTTGAAGGGAAATTATTGGGAAATTTCCCCTATGGAAAGCTCTGGAAGCAGAGACTAGAACGTTCTCCTTAGTTCGAGAGTTTGGAAAACAAGTATAAAAGGCACATGTTTGAACGGCAGCGACACAGTTTGTTTTTAATCGTCAATGAATAAAGTTGGTTGTAATAAAAGTGAAAAGTAAAGTTTGTGAATTAATTCAGTGGTGAATAATAAATCGTTTTGTTTGTAGTAAAAAAGTAAAGTGTTTTATTTTGCGAAATAAATAAGTGGACGTTTTGAATAAAGTAAATAAGTTTTATTAACGAACCTGAGAAAATATTACAATATGTTAACGTTAACACTTTTGTTATAATTAAAAATAAATGATTATAGCTCTGAAATAATTTGCAGCCAGAAGAATTTGTCAACAAAATCGGAACCCATGAAGAAATCTGTTGGAACGAGAAGAGTTCAACAATTTTAGCTATGCTGGTGGTGAACATCTACGTGTCGAAACACGAGGCTGATAAAGTAAGACACCTGTGGAAGTGGGAAAAGATGATACCCATCAATTATGCTGTCGAGTTTTTAAATCTAGTATTCCCCGATACTGTTAAACAATTTTGTACATTATTTTGTAATTAACAAAAAACATTGAATGGTTTCGTTTTCATTAACTATTTTTTTTTATTACATGATACACAGACATAATAGAAATAAACGTTTAAGCTTTCCAACAGACAAGCTTTTTACCTCTCTGCTCAGCAGTGAGTGAAGCAACTTTGTAGGAGAATGGTGGCCAGATTTATAATTTGAATGTCTTGAAAGATTCCATGACGGTGATGCATCCGCTGGGGGATTTTTGATCTCTGCTGCAGCATTCATCTCTTCACTTGGGCTTTAATTTCTTCCACATTCGTAATTTTCGACGGAACAACAAGACAAATAGACAACCTAAAAAATTATTTAAACAACATAAACAAACACATAAAATTCACTTCCGAGATAGAAATTAATAATGAAATTAACTTCCTCGACCTAAACATAAAAAAGACCAACAACAAACTTAAATACAAAGTATACAGAAAACCGACCACAACCGACATCACGATCCATAAAGACTCCCACCATCCGCAGACACACAAAATGGCAGCATATAATGCACTTATCAACAGACTACTAACTATACCTATGAACGAAACTGACTATAAAGAAGAAGAAGACACAATAAAACACATAGCAAGAACAAATGGTTATAATCAGGGCTGTCGTTTCACTTTTTCAGAAAGCAGTACTTCGAGGAAAAAAATAGCAGTACACAGCAGTACGGCAGTAATATGTATATTTACAAACATAATTGTTAATGCATTTAATTTGGTTTAAATGTATATATTGTTCATTAAAAATTATCACATACGCGCCCATTACCTACTTAACTCTAGCGCACTGCAATGGTGGTATCAAATTGTTTTCGTTACATAAAAAACGCTTATTATGTTTGTGCAGGTTTTTCTCAAAATCTGTTGCTTTCAGGAAAAAAGGTAGAATTTTGGGTAGAATTTTATGAGCTACATACAATATGTATTGTAATTATTTTTATTCTTTTCCCCTCCTTAATATACCAAATTTGACCCGCTGCAACTTCATTAGTACATAAGTCCAGTTTTACACAGCGCATGTTTGCCTTGCATGCTTGGAGTGCGAAAGAGAAAGATAATGAAATAGAAATAGAAGAAACTAAACATGCACGGGTAGGACTGTCCCTGCAACTTTTTGACGTTTCTCTTTGTCTGTATTCTTTTTGTTCTTATTTTGCTATATTTTTGTTCTGGATGTAGCTCAAACCTGCAGATAGCTGTCAAAATGATTCGCAATTCAAAAAACAATGCGCAGCTCGAACATGCTTCGTGTAAGAATGCGTGCATTACCGAATGCAAGTTCAAAAGGAAATAAGCAAGAGTTGCGCATTAATTTCATGCGCTGTGTGAAACTGGACTAAGTACCTTACCTATAGGTTTAGACAATTTTACTGCCTAAAAGTAAATTTTCGTCATTTTGTCGTAAAATGAAATTCCATAAGGTTATTAAGTAAATTGAAACCACTCCTTTTTTCCAGATGGTGGCCTTACTTAGCCGGAGCACAACAATAGCTTGGTTTATAATGAGAAAACGTAGCGAAACGCATATAGTACAAACAATATTGCTGATCGATTAATGCTACTTTTTTTTTTTTTGTATAGAATTTAATAATTTTACTTTAATATTTCATTCCAAGAAGTTGATAGTTTTCGTGAATTTAGCAAAAAACTGAATTTTACACTTTTTACTTCTCCAAAAATTCTTTCTTCAGCCAAAATTTAGGGTGGTTGCTCAGGAAGTCAAAACAAAAATTCAGCTTTGTAGGAGTTTTGTGGAAGAACATAAAAGTCTAAATTTCCTGGGCTAGAGATCCATTAATATAATTTAATATTGCTTGACAGATGGGTTAAAAACTACATTTGTACGTGTGTGGAATATTTCATTTCAAATGACTTCAAAATGTCCATACACCTCTTTTTTTCTTTTGAAAAGTTCCAGAATTTCGAATTTTTTACTTGTGATATACAAGCAATGCCTAAACAACAAACTATGTACTCGTAAAAAAATTTTACGCGAGATTTTGTTCATTAAATCTACGACTTTTTTAATTTATTTATTTTAAAGCTTTTTGGGTAGGATTATGATTTGCAAATGTTCTGTGAAAAAATTTTCAAAAAAGCAGTACTTTGGTCGAATTAGCAGTACGGCAGTACGGAGTCTCAAAAAGCAGTACAAATACTTCAATTGCAGTACTTCGACAGCCCTGGTTATAATATAGAAATGATAGACAAACTAATTAAGAAGAAGAAAGAGAGGCTAAAGAAAATAAAAAACATAAACAAATCCAACAACAATAACAACACCTCAACATCAGAACAGCCAAAATACATATCCGCACAATACACCAACTTAATGCCAAAAATTATAACCAACATATTCAAAAAACAAAATATAAAAATATCATTTAAAACTAACAACCATCTAACTAAACTCCTTCAACCTAAAACAAAATATGACCCAAAAACTAGCACAGTGGTCCGTTCCTTTTCTCTAAAATGTTAACAATTGTTAACACTGATCGTTCCTAAATTCTCAAATTGTAACATCGTGTAACATTATGACGTCATAAAATCGTTCCTAAACTCAATGTTGAAGTGTCAGAATGTTACACTTTGTAACAATTTCCAACTCATCTCCTCGACATGAATTGAAAGTGTTGATCTGTCAAAAGCAGCTGAAACAACAATGTTTTCATTTTGTGATTATCTTTTGTTTACTTTTCGTTGTTTGGATTTGGAATTGTTTGCATTTTTGCAAATATGTGTTTTCAATTCAATTGAATTTTCTTTTTTTTCGACAATGCATTTTATCAATTCCGTGTTTTTTGTTAAAGAAATTCGTGCTCATAGTTAGTTTAAGTTAATAGAAATTTAATTTAGAAATTATATGTATTTATTTTCAATTGATTTTATGCAATAAATTGTTTTTTCTTGATTATTCATTCTAAATGCATTTCGATTTTCTTTTTTCAACCTTGCCGTTTGACAGATCAACAATATTTTCAACATTGATCGTTCCTAAATGAAATGTTACAAAGTGTAACATTCTTAACAATGACATTCCAACATTTTTTTTGACACATCAACAATTTATTGTTAACATTTTTAGAGAAAAGGAACGGACCACTGGTGTATACAAAATAAAATGTAACGACTGCAACAAATACTACATAGGACAAACAGGGAGAACATTCCTAGACAGATTTAACGAACATAAACCAAGACCAAATACAAAATCAAACTTCGCTACACACTTGATGGACACTAAACATAATTACACCGACTTCGACAGCAACCTCACTCCCTTACACCACTGCAAAAAAGGGAACCTACTTGACGCTCTTGAAGAGTACGAAATTTACAAATCGCGTAAATTAGAAGAAGACAATTTACTCAACGACAAACTGACACTTAAAACAAACGCACTATATGACACTGCACTGAGACACTACAGCTTACCAAAAAGGAACAACCACATACCCACAACACAATAATAACAAATGAACAACTTTAATAAATTATACCAATAACAACAACATAAAACAAAAAAGAGACAGGCACACCAAACCACGAAGAACTAAGCTTTACAACACCAATAAGTTTTTTAAATACGCCCGACGATGGAATTTATTCCGAAACGCGTTGCGATTAATTTTTAATTTTAACTTTTCAAATTGTGTAATAAGTTGGAAAATTTTTTTACAATAAAACGTTTTTATATAGAATTATTTAAAATTAAAACCTTTTTATTTCATAAATAAATTAAAAATACGCCAATATCACTGTGCGACAAGAAAAATTTGAATATACTTTTCCCTTGACCTATATACATAGGTCTTGTAGAACTTCGTAAAATGGTATACAATAAATTTCCCTTATTCCCCCGCTTTATGGCGTAAGACCCCCTTTATGGAATAGTTTCACGTGAGGAATCATTCATACCTTTTTTGTTTACTATTCGATTTTCGAATTTGATCTCTCCTTGATCTAACATTGTAGATTTGAATGTTATAACACCAACTTGTGTGGACCGCGAACTCCTGTACCCCGTTATAAGGTTTTTTTTTTAAAGCAGATAGTCACAGTACCCATGGTTAATACCTATGGTTAGAAGAACTCCATGACTTTCTTTTTCACCAAGACATATGACACATGGATGAAAAGGTATATTTCTCATCTTTTTAAAAAAGTAAAAAAAAACTTAAATCGAATGAGAAATGGCAGAGTTTCAGGCTACTATACTCAAAAAGTACGTTGAGTCACGAAATTTTAGACGCAAACCTCAGATTCGAAAACATAATCGCCTATAACGAATTATGGCTTTTAACGAATAGCTTTAAATAAAAAAAGATAAAAATCTATCGCTTGTAGGGAGTAATAAAAATAAAATTGAGTAAAAATTTCAAATTGCGTTCATTTAAAATAATAAATTGTGTGGATTTCCTTTTTGCTGATTTATTTATACGCGAATTTTGCATTCTGTTTTTGAGAGGAACTGGAATAGTCACATTTTATATCAAGAAAGGTTAAAAGTGTTCGTTTTTTTTTTGGGGAATTAGTTCAAAACGCGGATTTTTTACAATGAAGAAAACGTATAAAGTGATTTGAAGTCTCGATGCTGGTGATTCCAATAAAAGTTTTACTACAGTAAAAAAGTTTTCCCAATTTTCAATAAAGAACAAAAATGGAAAATCGGTTATAACGAACGGTTACACAGTCCCATCAAGTTGGTTACAACCGATTATAACTGTATATTGCATATATTGCATAAGCATACAGTCAAAATTTAATAAAAATCGTAGGAGTTAATATGTATTTTCCTTAACGGTTTTTTAACATTATTTGTATGCAAGGTTACCTATCGTTATTTTTTCATAAATGTAATTTTTTTAATATTCTTTAAAGTGTTAAGAAAAACCCTTAAATACCAAGTTTCACAAACTCGACCATGTAGTTTTCAAAATAAAAATCAAATTTTCAAAAAAAAATTTGAACCCTTTTTTAAAAATCCAAAAAATATTTTTTTGAAAAATTTTGTAAAAAAGCTGTTTTTATTTTAAAGAAACTTTTGTATAAAAAATGTTACTTAAATCATATGCACCATTCTAAAGAAAATCGAATAATAGTTAAACTGCAATATGCAGAATTGTGAACCAAGTCCAACTGAGTCACTGTTCGCCCAGGTTAAAAACTAAATAACTAATTTTTGAAAATGAACATCCAATATACCTATATATGGTCGAACCTAGCTCTCGAAGTCCATCCTCTACATGGGTAACTAGGTATGTTATAATCTTTCAGACACAAAAACAACATTTTAAATCGAATTCCATATACCTGTGTATGTATGTATGTATGTATCATTTAGGTAACCAATTTCAACCTATAAATACCATGTATCTAAATGTTTAAATATACTTATTAAGCTTTTAAACTGTCCTTTAAGGAAAGCCCATAACTTTTTAATTATTCTTTTTTAATAAATAACATCATTAAAGAGCCTATCCTTCTAACTTTTTATTACTTATTTCACCCTATGCCTATGCATAACGTATATTTATTTATTTATTTATTTATTTATTTATCATCATTTAGAGTTAACAATTTACGCAATACAGACTAACGAAATTTAATGTATAAAAATAATATCAAATAAGAAGAGAAAAAATAAATACATTAATGCAGTAATTTAATAATTGCTTACATTATTAACACGTCAAAAAGTATAAGCTTAACATATTTTTAAATGAGTCTCTGCTTAAGTGAAAGTTAAAATCTATATTGTTTGAAGCGTAATTAGTCTCTCTGACACATCGAGTTATAGGCTCGTTTAAGGCATAATTCACCCTATGGGTTTTCTCATGAAACATGGTTCGAATTCTTAGATCTCGAGAAGGAGCATATATATCGATCAAAGATAGTAAATAAGGACAGTTAATACGACACAAAACGATATCTCTAATAAAAATTACAGCAAACATCTTGCGGCGGTTCTCAAGAGTCTGAATGCCAATTAGCAGACGTCTTGCATTATAAGATGGCATTTCAATATTCCATCTTTGTTTGTTTATTACGAATCTTGTACATTTTTTTTGAACTTTTTCAATTCTAATTGAATGATTATTGTAGAACGGATTCCATACAACGCAGCAATATTCGAGGATCGACCTAACATAGCCAACGTATAACGATTTTAATGTATAAGGATCATTTAAGCCATATGAATTGCGGAAGATAAAACCAAGCATCGAATTAGCCTTATTTACAATAAATTCGATATGCTTCACAAAATTAAGTTTGTAATCAAAAATAACACCAAGATCTTTTTTTATAATACTTTCTCAAGAATATTATTTTCAATATTATAACTATAATTGATAGGAAATAAGCGACGAGAAAAAGAAAAACACTGACATTTTGCGATGTTTAGACTTAATTGGTTGTGACTGCACCATTCGGAAAGCTTTATGATGTCATCTTGAAGATGCAAACAGTCGTTCAAACTTTTTACACGTCTAAAAATTTTTAAGTCATCAGCAAACAACAGACTCATTGAATTTAAAAGCACGTCAGGTAAGTCATTTATAAATAAAAGGAATAAAATTGGACCTAAATGGCTTCCTTGAGGAACACCAGAAGAGACTAAAATAGGATTTGAGAAAATCAAATCAATACAAACATACTGAATGCGTCCCTTAAGATACGACATGAACCACTTAAGCATGTTTGAGTGAAAACCAATTTTTTCTAATTTAGATATTAGGATCCCGTGATGCACCCT
Source organism: Dasysyrphus tricinctus (assembly GCA_963921185.1). Classification (NCBI taxonomy): domain Eukaryota; kingdom Metazoa; phylum Arthropoda; class Insecta; order Diptera; family Syrphidae; genus Dasysyrphus; species Dasysyrphus tricinctus. Next base: position 150,771,410 of record OY992532.1, read on the forward strand.
ATCGAATGCCTTGGCAAAATCAGTGTAGATAACATCAACTTGGTAACCCTTTTCTAATGAATTGAGCACATAATTAGTAAAAATAGTGAGGTTTGTGGACGTTGATCTACCTTGCACAAAACCATGTTGAAAAGGGGAAATTATTTCTTTTAATAAAAAATTAAGTTTATCACATACTACTTTTTCAAATAGCTTGGGTATTGCAGATAATTTGCAAATTGGACGGTAGTTTGAAATGTCCTGCTTCGTACCGCTCTTATGAATGGGAGTGACGAAGGATATTTTCCATTCAGGTATAAATTCACCAAGCTGAAGTGAACTATTAAAAATGAGACACAAAACTCTAGAGAGAACGGTGGCGCACTTCTTTAAAAAGATAGGTGTTATTCCATCTGGTCCAGAATTTGTGTCATCATTAAGCCCAGACAAAGCTTTTTCTACTTCCAAAGTGGAAAAGTTAAGGAGGCCTATATTAACATAATTATTAGATGTTCCAGAAGGGTAGTCATGAAAGTAAGAGGTATCTAAGTAGTTCGATTTGAAAAACTCAGCAAAGGCATTACAAATGGATGGAAGACTCGTATAGGTTAACCCTGAATATTGCATACTCTTGGGGATTCCATTTGAGTTTTTTTTATTTTTTATGAAGCTCCAAAAACATTTACTGTTTGTTTTCAATTTACATTCCATAGAATAAATGTAGTTCTTGTAAAGAAATTTACTAAGAATCTTGAAACTTTTTTCAAGCTTAATATATTTGTCACGCAAACTGGCATCCGAATTTGATTTTCGCAACAATTTGTAAAATGTAAACCTTGTTCTTTTTATTATTTAAATTAATAAGCCTTTTATTGTACCAAGGTGGTTTGGAGGCGTTCTTGATTTCAGATTTAGGAACATAAAGATCAATAGCTTCCTTTAGAGAACTAAGAAACGAATTGTAAAAATTAGACAAATCGCAAGGGCGATTTAAGGCTGAAGGCAACTGTAAACAATTAAAATAACTCGCTATGCCAGCGTAATTAGCGTTTGCAAAATCATATTTGAATAGAGTTGACATTTTAGATTTAAAAAAGTTAATAATTTTGAATTCAAATATTAGGGCAATGTGATGAATTGAATTAGAAAAAATAGGCAAAGGAGAACTATTAACATACATACATAATTCCTTATCAACGAATAATAAATCAAGTATACGATCTAAATTATTTTTAAAGTGATTAATTTGAACTAAATTAAGTACAGTTAAAGAATCGATAAATAAAGAATCGCATTCAGTTTTAACATTATATGGATAAAGGTAAGACTCATCCTGATCAAATACCCAATTCAATCGAACTGTTTGGAGGAATATAACTAATTATTATAAAAATATCTTTGCTACAATTAAATGATACCTTAATAATAATTTGATCGACGTCCAAAGATGAGTACCTAGTAAGAAGAAGGCAATATCATTTGAGTGCAGGCATATATAAAGCGCACTGCAAGTAGTACCCCTCCACCTCTTACTAATCCTGTTGCAAGAGAACACCTGTCTTTGCGAAATACAGAGTATTGATGAGAGTAGAACATCTCCGCATTGTGGTGATTTTCGGTTAGCCATGTTTCGGTGAGAGCATAAAAATCATATTGTTGAGAACAAGACGATAACAAAAGTTGTTGCATTTTTGTGCGCATTCCTCCAATGTTTTGGTAATAACCATGGAAACTGCATTCATCAGTTTGAGAGGGCAGATGAGTTTCACTGCTTAAAATCAATGCATCCGTAAGGTGAGAAGGAGATAGAGATGATTGTTGAGAAGATGATGAAGATGATGCCGACGATGATAGCGATGAATTTTGCAAGATAGGTAGAGGCGCGCTATTTAAGAGTGATGATCTGGTAAAGAGCGATGACGATGGTGTAGACGGTGGTGGTGTTGATGTATTGAGCGATAATGATGATGACGACGATGGAGTGGACGGTGGGTGTGGTGGTGATGTACTGGTGAAGAGCGATAATGATTGTGACGACGATAGAGTGGACCGTGGTGGTGAATTTAAGATTGAATAGGAAGCGGTGGTGGAGGCGGAGGCAGAGGTAAAACTGACTCCGGTTTCTCTTTCTTGTCCAAAGTAAAAAAATGTTTTAAATGTACATGACGGGGCCAGATTGATGGATTCATAACTTTTTCTAAAACGTCTTGCTGTACGCTCAATTTGAATGTAACGAACTTCAATTCAGAAACGTTTGCATCTTTTTTAACCAACATAAAACATTTAAATAGATCAGAGGAAAGGTTTGTTTTTTTCAGATATATAACTAACAATTTCATCAGGGGTAGTCGTGTTAGAAAAACGAGATAGGTGAAGCCATTTGACATTGGGTATAGCATTAAGAGCATTGGTAGAATCGGTGCCAATTATTTTCACTTCTCTTTTAGGTTTTTTGTTGAACTTATTATTATTATTTGTACTTTCAATATGGACAGTGTATCGAACCGACATGCAATACAAAAGAATTTAATGTATTTGTATTTGTATTAAATAACGTCTACCTCTTTGTTTGTGATAATATTAGTAAATCTACCCTTTTTCTTGTTCTTATATAGTTCAGTTCTCTACACAGTTCGGTACAGATAAGACGTAATTGAGCATGTCGGTCGAGTTAGAATTATTTATCGAAAGACGTACAGTATAAAGTATAAATTTATCTTAATAAATGTACAGAGTACAGGTTAGAATATCGTTGATAATTATATCGTAAAGTGTACAGGAAAGACAATAATAATATTGATTATTAATAAAATCTCGGTAATAGTCGGGTTTTCCATCTTGGTTTCCCGACTCTAAAAGTGTTCGTGTTTCATTTTATTTATTTATAAGAATTACAGTCCGAAAATATACATTGGTCCTTCGAGCCGGATAAAATTAACTCGCGCATAAATAAAATTCGAAAAAGTAATTAACTATCCGTTGCAGTAGATCGTTACATAAATACAATTCAGTGCACACAAAAAAATAATAGAGAAAGAAAATAACACATACATGTGTCGTAGTATGTGTTCATATGCTGAGTAGCAGCATCTACCTCTCTCTGCCTTCTGCTCCTGTTCAGTTGTTGTGTGAAAACAAAACAGTGCGGAACTTAGTTCATCCCGAAAAAGATTAAAAAAAAAATTATTAAATTAATTAAACAAAAACAAACAAAACAGTAAAAGAAAGTTCAAGTGCACAGAAAATATAAACAATAAAAGAAAGTTCAAGTGTATAGAAAAAAGAAGGTGTACAGAAAAAAAAAAAAGAAGGAAAGGAAAAGACCAACAATAAACAAGTACAGAAATAAAAACAAAATAAAACGATAAGTACAGGTATGTTAAGCAATTTTTATTATTTGCATGCTCACAGAGCATGTATGAACTTGCACGTACAGTAATGTATTTCTCTCGGTTGTTATGTGTAGCGGCGTTCTTTTTTTTCTCTCCTTTGCCATAACGGCGCCCCACCAACCACCATGGTTGCTATGCATAGTTATGTGTCTGCTTGGCTGAAGCGACAGTGCATAGTATATACATCAAGATAAGGGTGCCGGTGTATATTGAGACAAAACACTGACAACTGGGAGAGTATACACACTGAGTAGAGAAGGCAATGTTGTACAGACGCGCATGAATAAGAGCATACATTAGAACACATATGCACATGCTCATTTGGTAAGGAAATAAAAATGTGGTTCTCTTAGTAAGGGCAGTGCCTGTTTCTCTTTTATGCATTTGCAGTAAAACGCGCACGTATATGTGTCTGCTTGAATGAAGCAAGATAGTGTGGTACACATAGTAAAGATAAAAATAAAACGATAAGTACAGCCGCCGATGACTAAGAGAATACACATAGTATGTACAGAATATATATAACAAAAAAAAACAACAACAAACTGCGCAGTATACAGTTGCGCACAAGAGAAGGTGTATAGGGATAAAGAATGACGTTACCGTTCGAAAACGAACGTAGCGATATAGTCAGAAAGTTAAAGATGTACAGATGCATACATAAGCAGCGAATTTTAATATTTTTTTTCTTTCTTTTCATCCAAATTAAAACTTTAAGGTACAAATGTGCGGAGCGCAGTTGTATTTTATTAGGGTTACATGCTATAATTCGAGTTAAAGAATTTAGCAAATGTGAGACTTTAAGGTACGAATGCGCGGAGCACAGCTAGACTATATTAAAGTTAGATTCTACTATTCGAAAATGAATTTAGAAGTTGAAAATTTAAAATAAAAAGTACAGATGCGCGTGGCGCAGTCAGATTTAATTATGTACAGATTCTACTATTCGAAAATGAATTTAGAAGTTGAAATTTAAAATAAAAGGTACAGATGCGCGAAGCGCAGTCAGATTTATTTATGTACAGATTCTACTATTCGAAAATGAATTTAGAAGTTGAAAATTTAAAATAAAAGGTACAGATGCGCATAGCGCAGTCAGATTTAATAATTTACAGATTCTACTATTCGAAAATGAATTTAGAAGTTGAAATTTAAAATAAAAAGTACAGATGCGCGTGGCGCAGTCAGATTTAATTATGTACAGATTCTACTATTCGAAAATGAATTTAGAAGTTGAAATTTAAAATAAAAGGTACAGATGCGCGAAGCGCAGTCAGATTTATTTATGTACAGATTCTACTATTCGAAAATGAATTTAGAAGATGAAAATTTAAAATAAAAGGTACAGATGCGCGTAGCGCAGTCAGATTTAATAATGTACAGATTCTACTATTCGAAAATGAATTTAGAAGTTGAAATTTAAAATAAAAGGTACAGATGCGCGTAGCGCAGTCAGATTTAATTACGTACAGATTCTACTATTCGAAAATGAATTTAGAAGTTGAAATTTAAAATAAAAGGTACAGATGCGCGTAGCGCAGTCAGATTTAAATATGTACAGATTCTACTATTCGAAAATGAATTTAGAAGTTGAAAATTTAAAATAAAAGGTACAGATGCGCGTAGCGCAGTCAGATTTAATTATGTACAGATTCTACTATTCGAAAATGAATTTAGAAGTTGAAAATTTAAAATAAAAGGTACAGATGCGCGTAGCGCAGTCAGATTTAATTATGTACAGATTCTACTATTCGAAAATTAATTTAGAAGTTGAAAATTTAAAATAAAAGGTACAGATGCGCATAGCGCAGTCAGATTTAATTATGTACAGATTCTACTATTCGAAAATGAATTTAGAAGTTGAAAATTTAAAATAAAAGGTACAGATGCGCGTAGCGCAGTCAGATTTGATTACGTACAGATTCTACTATTCGAAAATCGTTTAGTAGTTAAAAATTTAAATAAAAGTATAGATGCGCGTAGCGTAGTCAGATTGAAGTATGTACAGGTGCTACCAGTCGAAAATGAATTTAGCAATTAGAAATTTAACCAAAAAGTACAGATGCGCATAGCGTAGTCAGATTTAAGTATGTTCAGACGCTATAGTTCGAAAACGAATTCAGCAAAACAAAGTCGAACAAAATGTACAGATGCACGCAGTGCAGTTAAAAACGAAACGCACTTAGATGCTTTAATCAAAAAAAATTAAATGAATGCAGCCAAGCAGATTCAATGTTAAAGATATTTACAATGAAAATGTATAGATAGTAAATCGTTAAGATTATTAAGGTAGTCAGGCATGGGGGAAGGGGTTTAAAAGCCCAATCATCTACTCATTAGAAATTTATACATCGGTAGTGTTGTACGGGCGCTCATGGACGATTTATACTGGCCATATAAGGAATTCATGCTCGTTCGTGCTCACAGCCAATGTTTCTTCCTTTTCTCCAATTGATAACAAGTATTCGCTTAAAGATAAAATAGGAAACATGGGTTTGTTTTAGAAAGAAAGGGTATAGAGTTAGTTGTCATATCTCAAAGACCCCCGTCTGTTTCGGTATACAAGTACAGAATCTTAAAAGTACAGAAAATCCTGGTAGGATTCCACTCTAGGTGGATTATTTATGTAAAGAACGAAGGGGGAGACATGAAATGAGATATACAAATTATCCACGCCCATAGATGAGAATATTTAGTAATCCTTTTCTTCTTCCTTAAAATGCTATGTGAAAAGTTTGACCAGGAGACAGCCAGGCAATGGGAGTTGCAGCGGGACTCAGAGCAGCCAAAGTTGTCAACACTACTAGCTTTCATAGACAAACAGGCAGCAGCATTATGCAGTGTGACAGCAGAACAGCAGGCACGAAATGTCGGTACAGGTCGTATAGATGAAAAGAAAAGGATAGGCAGAGTACAGGACACAAAGCCCACTTCAAGTGGCAGCGTACAGGCATCAAAGAAAATCTGCGAAGTATGTGGCTCCGGGCACCAGATCTGGGATTGCCCAGAATTCTCAGCATTATCACTCAGAGGCAGAAGAGACTTCATCGAAAGGCGAGCAGTCCGCCCGAATTGCCTAAAGCATGTGCATAAAGAAAACAATTGTTTCATGCGAGGCTGCGCAAGATGTCCAGGGGCACCCAAGTACAACATATTTGTATGCCCAACTAAAGAAGTCCTCAAACCAATACTTCCATTGATACGCACTGAAAGGTACAGACTGACAAGAAATCGTACAGGCAACATAAAAAACAACAATCGTACAGGCAACATAAAAAACAACAATCGTACAGGTAACACAAGAAGCAATAATCGTACAGGCAATACGAACAGTACAGATGAAACGAAGAAAACAAAGAAAGAAACAGGTACAGGTAAAGCATCAAATAAAAGATGCAATGAAGAAGATGTTGAAACTAATATATTTTCAAAGAAATTTTGCTCAATAAATGATAAAAATTATGTGCATATTGTTCATGACTTAGAAATTAGAACAGATTTTATTCCCACAGCGATGGTAAGAATCAAAGCCGATGGATTTATTTATGGTCCATATAGGGCAATGTTAGACACTGGAGCTCACATTAACCTGATGGTTGACAAGTTGAGAAGAGACCTAAAGATACAAACGAAACAGGCGTCAGGAAAGTTAGTAGGTATAAATGGTAGCCCGTTTACAATAACACAGCAAGCCATGTTCAAGATATTGCCGTGGTACAGTACAGGTTCTTTCGAAGAGCACGAAAGTGAATCATTTTGGTTCCTCCCAGAAGAAAGTCAATGGAAACCTATTTTACCTACGCATACAGCAGAAACTGTTAAGGCAGGTAACATAGACCCACATAAATATGCAGATCCAGAATATTATAAGTCAAGGCAAATAGAAATTTTGTTAGGAGTAGATTTTTTTCGCAAAATCCATAAAGTCAGTGTTTAAGAAAAATGAAGATAGTACAGTTTTGTTAGAGACATCGCTAGGCTTGGTAGTACTAGGTTCAAATTTGATCAGGTACAATGAGCAAGTCAATGTTTGCTCGACTGTAGAATATTCAGAAAATTACCAGTTAGATAATCTCCCCAGGAGACTCTGGGAAATGGACGAAATCAAGTCATGGTCTAAGAGGACAGAAGAAGAAGAATTGGTAGAACAACACTTTCAACAAAACCACTATCGTGACAAAGATGGTGTATTCTTTGTTAAGATGCCACTTAAAGAAGAGCTTAAAGAAATAGGCAGCTCACGCGAAACAGCTTTGCGTAGGTTCACATATTTAGAAAGGAGATTAGAGAAAAACGAGCAGATGAAAAATGCTTATGTACAGAAAATGAGAGAAAGCATCCAACTAGGACATGTACAGGTAGCTACTAGAAACCCTAGAGCTAACGATATAGTCTATTATATACCTCATCATTATATAGAAAAGAAATTCCGTATAGTATATGATGCAAGCTGTCGCACAAATAGAGGTATATCATTGAATGATATACAAATGTTAGGTGAGAAACTGCAAAGGGACTTGCATGAGATAATCATGCGTTTCAGAAAGCATCGTATAGCAATTTTCGCTGACATCTAAAAGATGTTCAATCAAGTCAGGCTTAACAAAGAACAATGGGATCTACAACGCATATTTTGGAGAGAAAACAGGTATGAACAGCTCAAAGAGTATTGGTTAACGGTCGTCACATTCGGTCTGACTTCGTCGGCACATTTAGCAGTGCGTTAAGTACTACAAGCAGCCAAAGAAGCACAGCACAACTACCCACAAGCAGCTAATGCAATTAAGAATGACTTTTATATGGACGATTGTGCGACTGGTGAGACCGACGAAGAGAAAGCCATTCAGTTAGCTAAAGAAATGTATGAGATATTAAACGGAGCTGGTTTCGAATTGTGCCAGTGGAAATCAAACTCCAAAAGTTTCATGGAAGAGCTTCACGCTGGCACAGTTGACCCCACGATGGTGTTTTCAGGGGAAGAGAAATCATCCATTTTAGGCCTTAAATGGCTAATTGTTTCAGATCAATTCACTTATGAGGTGAAAACACCAAGTCTAGTAGGGATTCTCACCAAAAGAAAAGTAGTAAGATGCGTAGCACAGCTCTATGACCCAAACGGCTATATATCCCCAGTCACAGTAATAGGAAAAATAATTATCCAAGACATTTGGAGATTAGGTACAGGGTGGGACGAAAGAGTCTCGTCAGGTATAGAGGAAAGATGGAAAGAGTACTTGAATGGGATAATGGGCCTAGAGAATTTTCGTATAGACAGATGGTTAGGCACCACTGGTGCATCCGGAGTACAGCTTCATGGCTTTTCAGATGCCTCAAGTGCAGCCTACGGTGCAGTTATTTATGTTCGTACAGAAAACACAAATGGTACAGGCAAAGGGAGGTTACTCATATCAAAGACGCGTTTAGCTCCATTAAGGACTATCACGATTCCTAGGTTAGAACTAGCAGCTGCAGAGTTGCTGTCAAGGTTGTTAGTAGAAGTAAGAAGTTCCATGGAATGGACAGATACACCATGCTTTCTATGGTCAGACTCGTCAGTTGTACTACACTGGATAAGGAAGCTTCCGTGCGACCTGAAGACTTATGTGGCCAATCGTGTCTCGTCCATACAGTCGAACACACAGGCTAAATGCTGGCACTATGTCAATACAAAAGAAAACCCAGCCGATTTACTGAGTAGAGGTGTACAGGCGCCTGCGTTAGCAGACAATAAACTATGGTTGGAAGGGCCCAAGTGGCTTCAACAACCACGTACAGGTTGGCCTGAAACAGGTCTTGATAAAGAATGGCCAGAGACAGGCCTAGGTACAGATTGGCCTGATGGAGGCCTTAGTACAGATGCATCAATAGAAGTACAGAAAGAGTTTAAAGTTTGTATAGTAGTAAAATTGAAACCACAATTATGTATAGGTTTAAAGAGAAAAGGTTACAATGTTCCACTTTTGGAATATACAGATAAGTTAGGAAGGTTAGTCAATATAGTCAGCTATATGATTCGTTTCATAGATCACTGGTCCAAAAAGCCAACTTTTAAAATCAAAGTAAAGAGACGTACAGACAAAGTACAGGTGCCAACCTTGGCAGAAAAAGCAAGAGCAATGGCGTATCTCTTGCGCAAGTCACAGGAAGAACGCTATGGTAGAGAGATAACATGGCTGAAGAAGGGGAAAGGTTTCCCAGAAGGAAGTGATCTGGGACCGCTCAATCCACTTCTAGATGTACAGAATATACTAAGAGTAGGTGGTAGACTAGACAGAAGCAGCAACTCATACGAAGTGAACCATCCTGCAATCGTTCCCAATGGCTCAAGGCTAGCATGGAGCATGGTTAGTTGCAAATCACGCACACCGCAACACAAAACATGGTGCAGTACAGGTTATGATGCAATTTGTGAGAGAGAAGTACTGGATCCCGAAGCTAAGGTGTGAACTAAGGAACTATTTGCACAAATGTGTCGTATGTGCAAGGTACAGCTGCAAACTGGGGCAACAGATGATGGCTGAGCTACCAGCAGACAGAGTACAGATAGGCAAACCGTTCGTCCATTGTGGTGTAGACTACGCAGGACCCTTTGAGATCAAGATGTTAGATAAGAAAGGCGATCAGATAACGCGAAGCAAGTGCTGGGTGGCAATTTTTGTATGTCTCAAAACAAGAGCCGTACATATAGATCTCGTTACCAATTTAACCTCGCTATCATTTATAGCATGCTATGAACGTTTTATAGCCAGAAGAGGCAGATGCGAAAGGATGTACAGTGACAACGGCACAACCTTTGTAGGTGCCAACAACGAATTGAAAAGAGCTATAGAAAAATGGACAGGAGAGGCAACAATATCACATCTAAACAGCAAACACACTGAATGGCACTTCATGACGCCAGCCGCTCCTCACCAAGGTGGTATTTACGAAGCAGCCGTAAAGTCTATGAAGTATCATCTAAAGAGAGTCGTTGGGCTGAAGAAACTGTCTTATGAGCAAATGTCGACGCTATTGACTCAAATCGAAGCTATACTCATCATCGTGTCCTGTATCCCCGGCTGGGGCATAGGGCGTCAACAAAACGTCTCCATCCTTCACGGTCTGCTGCAAGGTACTTAAGCTGTGGCCACGTCTTTCTCTGGGATTCTGCTTCCGCTAAGACAGTTGATTTCCATGTTGTTCTTGGTCTTCCAACCCGCCGTGCACCCTGAGGATTCCATTCAAAGGACTGCTTTGCAATTTCATCGTTTGGTTTCCTCAGTGTGTGACCAATCCAACGCCATTTACGCTTTCTTATGTCGACGTCCAGCCGCTCTTGACTTGTCCTGCGCCACAATTCCTCATTTGATATTATTTGTGGCCAGCGAATCTTTAGGATGTGGCGAAGACAGCGATTCACAAAAGCCTGCAATTTCTTCGAAATGGTAGACGTGACTTTCCAGGTTTCACAAGCATATAACAGCACGGATTGGCATTGGATTCGAAGAATCTCAACTTAGTGCGTAAGGAGATTTGACTGGATTTCCAAATTGGGGACAGAGTACCGAAGGCAGCACGAGCTTTATTTATTCTACTTTTGACGTCCAGATCCGTACCACCGTTTGCAGAAACAATACTGCCAAGGTAGTTAAATTGTTCTACTACTTCAACTGGCGTCTGGCGTAAAATAATACGCTGCTGTGTGGAGCGGCCTGTGAGCATTATTTTTGTCTTTTTGCTGTTAATTCTTAGACCACTCGACTCTCCCTTCACTTGCAGTGCTTGGCACATCCCGTTCAGCCCACTGATGTTATTTGCCAGTAGACATATGTCATCGGCATAGTCTAAATGACTGAGCCTTTCGAACGGTCTCCATTGAATGCCCTGTCGCTCAGCTGTACCAACACTGGCCGTCAATACGTCGCACAGTGGGATGAGAAGCGATTCTAGCGCGCCAAAAGTATTCTTGGGGTAATTATATGGAATAAAGACCTTATTTTGATAAGCTTTTATAGTTTTGAGGTTGTTGCTGCCGTTTTTAATATTTTTATATAATTAGGGACAAGAAAGTGGCAAAAGAAAATTCTATCAGTGTTCGAAAAAAGGGTGTCCCTTAATGCGGGATTATTTGAGAAATGATTCTTAGGCGGTTCTAAAAAAAATTGTATGAGGTGGGGGGTCTGTTTCCTTTTTTTTGGTGGGAGGGGCAATTTTCTAAAAATAAATTACTTGAAATAGAACAACAAATATTAAAAAACAACAGCAAAAGTTTGAATGTCATGCTATTGCTGTTTTTAAAGTCGAAAATCGATTCTCTGTTTGACTATATATGTACATATTATGTAGTTGGTTTTTTAAATACTTTTTGAAAAAAATAGTTTTTAAACTTAAAATTAAAAGGAAAAACTAAAAACTTTTATTTGTTTAAACTTTTCGTTCCGAGTCACTATTACTACTCGTTTCGGAATCATGTTCAGATTCATTTTCGTCATTTTGGAGGAATAATAAATTGCGAACTTCCTTATTATATTCCCTTTTGTTTTTTGTTGTTGCCTTTCACATTGAGGTACTTGAATACTTGTTTCCAACCAATCTGAGTTGTTTTTATAAAATAACCTATAGGAAAACTTCGCAGTTTTCCATTTCTGGGATAAAGAAGTTTTTTAACATAATCAAAGCTCCATGCAGCCTCTGGTGGCTCCAAATATTCTTGGATCACATCATACAATTATTGCCGATTTTCGTTATTTATAAGAGTCAGCAACTTTTGATAACGATATTTTTCCCTTAATTTTTCAAATAATATTGACTTTTTCAAGATTGAAGCCATTTCTATGGATATCCTCCTAAATATGCCACACATAATATGACAGCTCTTTATTATTTTCTTAATTTCAACCTTTAAAATAGCAACACTTATCTGTTTATTATTTGTAACCTACATGGAACTTTTCTGCACGTATTTGTTCACACTTTAATAGGATTTATAGTTTTTTTTTAATAATCGATAATCCGGTGGATAAAATTTAATTATTTAAATAAAATGTATTATTTTTAAGCAAATTTGAGTGTTTATCAAATAAAACAACCCAAAAAACGCAGAAAACACTCGCGACAACTTATTATAACGGAAAACATTACCGACCTTGAGTCACCACAGAGAGCAGTTTGACTTTCGTGGCTAGCGTTATCTCTCATTAAAAGTTAAATAAAATTGTTAGTTGGTGGTAGTTGGTAGCGATTTTTATAGGAATGTAAGTATACATATTGGACTAGCTAATGGAAGTATAGGTAAGACGTTCCATGACGTTCCGGATTTTTGGCAGACTAAACAAACAAAAAACAATGATATAAAAATCATTTAAATAAAATGATTTAAATAACAAACAACCAGTGAATTAATTTTAATGGAATTGATTGTTTATAATAATGACACTATTGGAAAACAAGAAAAAAAAAAATCTAGCAGATATCTATCCTTAAATTGGATCAATATCGACATTTTATAAAAGCAGTAATTTTACTTCATAATTAAGATTATCCATAACCTTCTAAGAAACGAGGAATAAAAGCAAAGTGCATAAAGTTTTACAAAAACTGGCTCTCGATTTTTTCACGCCCAGGTATTGACAACATTCCCTGAAAAAATTACGCATTTTGGAGACCATTTTTTATACCACTTTTGGCGCGCTAGAATCACTTTTCATCCCACTGTGCGTCGTCCATCGCCAGCAGGAAGAGAATTGGCGATAGAACATCCCCTTGTCTCACACCCTGTTGCACTACGAAGGAGTCGGATAGCTGCCCATTGTGCAAAACAAAACACCTCGCGTTGTTGTAGGACTCTTTAATAATGGCAACAATTTTTGGTGGAATTCCTCTACCAAGCAACGATCTCCATATACATTCTCGGTTAACTCGATCAAAGGCCTTTTCAAAATCCACGAACATGAGGTAAAGCGGTGATTGATATTCCATCGACTGCTCGAGGACGATACGCAGGGTGTTGATATGGTCGACACACGATCGACCACTGCGGAAGCCAGCTTGATGCCTCTTGAGTGTAGACTCGATTCTATCCTTTATTCGCTCGAGTATGATTGTTGCCATTAGTTTTGGGAAAACGGACAAAACGGTGATACCACGCCAATTGTTGCAATTCTTTAAGTCACCTTTCTTTGGCAACTTAACAATCACACCATCCTTCCAGTCCCTGGGATAGCTTTCGTTTTCCCAAATGTTTTGTATCAGCGGATGTAAAATACTAGCCGCTGCTACGGGATCGGCTTTCAGGAATTCAGCTGGTATTCCGTCCAGTCCAGCTGCCTTGTTGTTTTTGAGGAGATTTATTGATGTACGAATTTCCGATTCTGACGGGGGTTCGATGTCAATACCCCTATAGGACCTGCGCATCTCGTTTAGTTGGGGCACTTCAGCACTCTGCTCAACTGAATCCTCATTTAGCAGGGCACAAAAATGGTCCTTCCATCTACGAAGCTGATCCTCAATTGATACCAAAAGTGTGCGATCCACATCCATTACAGGATGATTGGTGTTGCTTTTTTTCCCGATTGTAGTGTTCGCAGAATAAAAGGCCAATACTTGTTGTCAGTTCAAGAGTATTTTAATAACTAAAAACTAGTGTATAACATAATGAGAATTCATAATTACATGAGAGTGTGTGTATAATTCAATCTATGTACTACATTAATACATACTACACATCTCCCCATTTAAGAATAAAATTAGTAACATTTTCAAAATATTTACATTTGCAATAACTTGTAATAATATTCAAAATATATATCCTATGATGATGTATAACGGCTTGGTTTTAATACTGTTCGACCATATCGAGTTGTTGTTAGATAATTGGGATGTCTAGTTAAGTCAGAACTTCTCGTGACCTCTTCTCCCCCTTTTGAGTCTTCATTTGTAGTAGGCACAGTACTTGGTATCACATCATCTGTCGGTTCGGGAATATGTACCTCATTAGATACATACGGAATGTCTTTTCTGAAAGAGTAAACAAGGTGAAATGAGTTTCTTCGAAATGTACCTCTTTCAGTTTCGACAAAATAGGAGCGTGGCAGATCAACTTTGTTCAAAATTCTGCCCCAAACTTGCAGATCTCGAACCCAAACGATGTCACCAGGCCGAAAATCTGGGCGGCTGTGGACACCATGTCTATTGTTGAAATTGGTTGCTTGGTTTTGCTTCAAAATTTGTTCTTTGTGCTGGAGTTCATCCTGTCTGATAGACTTTGAACGCAATTGCTCGGCTGCAAGTGGTAAAGTCGTTCGCAATCGTCGGTTCATCAATAATTCGGCAGGGCTATATCCATTTGCTGTTGGCGTTGCTCTGTACTCCAAAAGAGCAAGGTAAGGATCTTCGTTTTTTTTCAAAAGAAGTTTGATGATTTTCACTGCTGACTCTATGAAGCCGTTGCTCTGCGGAAATCTTGGACTCGAGGTTATGTGTTGGAATCCCCATTGCTTAGCAAATTTCCTAAATTCTGACATCTCAAGTTGTTTAAACTGCGGACCATTGTCAGTTCGTACTATCTCAGGGATCCCATATCTGGAAAATATAGATTTAAGTTTAGAAATAATACAATTTGCAGTTTGATTTTCCAATAAAGCGATTTCTGGAAACCGTGAATAATAGTCGCTGACAATTAGGTAGGTTTTTGATTGACAAAAGAAAATGTCAGCTCCAACCATCTGCCAGGGATTCTCTGGAGTCAAAGTCGGAATAAGTGGTTCATGCCTCGGGGCAGTATGTTGAATGCATACTTCGCATCCTTTGACGACATATTCCACTGCCTTTGCGCATCCAGGCCACCATACCGATTGCCTAGCACGAGCTCTACATTTATTGATTCCTAAATGGCCTTCGTGGATTCTTCTTAACATCTCGTCGCGCATTGTATGTGGAATGACTAAACGATTGCCATACATCAACATTCCGTCATTGATCGCCAGGCTATATCGATCGTTGTAATACTGCTTTGCTTCAGGAGTAACTTTTTGTTTTAAAGGCCATCCTTCTCTGACATATTTCGCAACTTCGATCAAAATTGTATCACGCTGTTGGGCTGTTTTGATTTCATCCAGTTTGTTTCTTGATGCTGGTAGCTCTGAAATGATTGCCTTTACGAAAGTACTTAAGTCTTCTTCGCTCTCTGGATTCTGGTTCGATGACACAATTGGACTTCTGGATAAGGCGTCAGCTGCAATTAAATCTTTCCCAGGGGTATAATAAATTTTATATAAGAACTGCATCATTCGCATTCTAAATCTTTGCAGTCTGGGTGTTAGTTCATCTAAGTTTTTGGAAGTGAAGATCGGAACCAATGGCTTATGGTCCGTTTCAATATGGAATGACATACCTGTTATGTAATCTCTAAATTTCTCACATGTGGCCCATGTTATCGCTAAGGCCTCTTTTTCTATTTGAGCGTATCCTCTTTCGGTTTCACTCAGCGTCCTAGATGCATAGGCCACTGGTTTAAGAAAACCATCACTATCTTCCTGTCGCAAGACAGCTCCAAGTCCAAATGAGGAAGCATCTGTTGAAATAATTGTCTTCTTGCTTGGGTCGAACATTTTCAACACAGGTTCTGTAATCAAAATATTCTTTAAATTAAGAAATGCATTGTTTTGACTTACACCCCATGTGAAGTTGACGTTGTTTTTCAAAAGCTCATTCAGTGGATGACAAATCGAAGCCAAGTTAGGGATGAATTTGCCCAAGTAGTTCACGAGACCAAGGAATCTTCTCAATTCCGCCACGTTCTTTGGTGGTGAAAATCCTTCGATTGCTTCAACTTTTGATCTTCCTGGATGAATGCCAGTGCTATCAATTCTATGGCCAAGAAAATTTACTGACGTTAAACCAACTTGGCACTTCTCGCGATTGAGAGTCACTCCCTTAGACTCCAACTTTCCTAGTACTTTGCGGAGATTACTGTCGTGATTTTCTATGGTCGACCCATAAACAAGTATGTCGTCAGTTTGACACACTACCCCTGGAATGCCTTCAATTATGCGCTGGATCTGCTTTTGAAAAATTTCGGGAGCGCTTGAAATTCCAAATGGTAGCCTAAGAAAGCAAAACCTTCCAAATGGCGTCAAAAAAGTTGTCAGTAGCTGCGACTGAGGTGACAGTTTCACCTGCCAAAACCCGTTCTTTGTATCTAATTTAGTGAAAAATTTGGCACCAGCTAACTGGGCTAGAGTGTGATCCGCACTAGGCATGGGATGCACTTCACGTTCGATGCACTCATTTAGTCGGTGTAGGTCAACACAAAGTCGTATATCTCCATCGGGTTTGGGTACTATGACAAGTGGAGCACACCACTCTGTTGGGTCGTCAACAAATTTGATCACTTCTAGTCTTACCATATCATCCAACTTTGATTTTAATTTTCCTATCAATGGGATAGGCACTCTTCTTGCTGCATAAATAGCGTACGGATTGCTTGGGCTTTTTAATTTGATTTCATACTGCCCAGGAAGGCAACCTAATTCTTGGAATAATTGGGGAAACTCAATTTCAATTTGCACGTTAGATCGAATATTTGCACCATTTATATCTATAGCATTTAATCTCTGCAACAATTTTAATTGTTCACATGCGTTCAGACACAGTAATGGAGCTTTTAAGTGCTCTATGACATAAATCGTGGAGTGTAAAAATCTACCATTGCATTCTAATTTTGCGTCAAATAAACCGACAATTTGTAGATTTTCTCCAACTGGTCCTACCAGATTGCGGCCACTGACTTCTAGAACAGTTGTAGAAAAAAATTTAGAAAAAACTAACGAAGGGATAACATTAACGGGAGCACCACTATCAAGAACAAAACTCACTTTGACACCATTAACGACAATGTCTTCGGTCCACTGGTTGCCATTGCCAGTTGCTTTGGTATGAAAAGTACCAATAAATGTGTCAAGAGGATTTGCGTTTGGTGTGCTCTCGGCTATCGAGTTAATATGTTTCGAAGAGTTATTATTCGATTTGCAAACATAGCTGAAATGATTCCACTTATTACACTTGCTGCAGCGTTTGCCATATGCTGGGCATTTGCGTTTATTGAAGTGGGCATCATTACCACAAAATTCGCATTTCTTTTTGATTGTATTCGCTGAGAAATTCCCGCTGCCTCGATTACTGTTGACGGTCCGTTGTTGCTGTTCTTTTGGGCTCTGATGATAATTTGTTGTTGGCTTTTGAGATGATCGTCTTTTGTTAACTGTTGCTGCTGCCTCGTGTGTTGATTGAAACCGGTTGATTGAGGGGGTTGACGTATTTAGCTCTTGTTGTTGACGACGAACTGATACATTGCTGCGTATTACTGTGATGGCTCTTTCTAGCGTTAGAGATGGCTCAAGCTGTAACTTTTCGGATAAGCTTTTATCCCTCACCCCTACAACTAACCGATCTCGAATCATCTCATCTTTGAGAGAATTGTAACCACATGTCTCCGACAATCGGTAAATTGCAGTGATGAAGCTTTCCACAGATTCACCTTCTTCTTGATACCTGCAATTGAATCGTGCTCGCTCGAAAATTACATTGTGCCTCACAACAAAAAAATTTTCGAAGGCTTGTAAGACCGATATGTAATTCTTACAATCTTCTGCGCTTAATCTAAATGACAAAAAAATATCATCCGCTGCATCACCCATCACGTACATGAGTGTATTTATTTGGTCTTCTTGGGATTTCGTAGATAACCCAGACGCAATTCTAAAACGCTCGAACCTTCTTTTCCACCGGCCCCATTGTGAGGGATCGTCGAAAGAAAACTGGGCAGGAGCCTCGACCGCGTAATTGCTATGATTTATAGTAACTTTAACATCTTTTTCCGACATTTTGCACAAAAACGAACAAATTAATTTTTAAGAATGCGTGTATTCTAACTATTATTTTTTTTTCTCGCGTGGTTTTTTTTTTTTCTTGTACCACCGCTGCCACCATGTAGTGTTCGCAGAATAAAAGGCCAATACTTGTTGTCAGTTCAAGAGTATTTTAATAACTAAAAACTAGTGTATAACATAATGAGAATTCATAATTACATGAGAGTGTGTGTATAATTCAATCTATGTACTACATTAATACATACTACACACCGATAACATCTTTGGCTATTTGGTACAATTCCCGGATATCTCCTCTTTTGGCAGCGCTTTCCGCATTATCTGCGAGTCCATCCAACTTCACCCTCTTGTCACGTCTCACACAGCGGTAGACCATCTTATGTGCAATGCGGTACTCTCTTCGCAAGTCAGCCTTTCGTTGAACATCAGCTTCGGCATTTATTTGGATTTTCAACGATTTGCGAAGTTCGATCTTATCCCAGGTGTCTTGGGATATCCAAGAGTCTCTACGTCTCGTTCGCTTGGGTACAGTTTCGGATCCAGCCTCCATAAAAACACTTTTAATTTCACCCCACATCTCATCAATTGTTGAATTCTGGATTCCATTTAATGACGAGTCGACGCTATTGACTCAAATCGAAGCTATACTCAACTCGAGGCCAATCCATCCGCTGAGCGATGATCCTTCAGATGTACAAGCTCTAACACCTGCTCACTTTCTTGTAGGTGAGCCAACCATACTACCGATTTCATTCGATGTCAGCGATCAGCCAGGTACAGCAGAAGTTAGACTTTGGAAAGAACGCCAACTGATGCTCAAGCATTTCTGGAATAGATGGAGCACAGAATATCTCATCACTCTCCAGCAACGTAAAAAATGGCGTAGAGAGAAGGAGAAGCTCCGCATTGGGCAATTGGTGACCATAGCTAGCGAAAACTTTCCACCACCGCACTGGGCGTTAGGCAGAATCCATGAGCTCATCACCAGCAAAGACGGATTGGTAAGATCTGTATTTGTGCAGACGGAAACAGGAAAACTAAGCCGACCAGTACAGAAAATTTGTGTAATTCCAATAGAATCAGAAAAACTTTTAAGTAAGGATATAGACATGTTGTAAGGAGATAAAGTACAGTAAGATTGAAATAAAAACACTATGTAACAACACATGTACAGAGTAAGTTTGAAATGTATGTAAATGTAAAGATTGAATTAAAGGACCTTAAAGGTCAGAAAAATGTAAGAATTTAATTGCAAAGGAATGAAGACATTATGTATCACAACAAAAACATTAATGTTAAAAAAGGAGCCAAGTTCTTATGTGCACAAGAAACCTGTGCGTAAAAAGTCAGCCAAAAAAAGTAATGAGATCTAAAATATATGCCAAGTTTTTAGTTCATGAAGTTCAATATCAAATATCTTAAGTAGAGTAATATCGAAACAATTCCAAATCATGACAGAAATTTGGTAATTAATGATTACTGATTAAAATTTGGTGGGTTCACTGGTCAAGTTTTCATACATTTTAAATTTGTGATTTAGTAAGTATTTAAGAGAAAACTTGCCAAGTAAATCCACCAAATTTTAATCAGTAATCATTAATTACCAAATTTCTGTCATGATTTGGAATTGTTTCGATATTACTCTACTTAAGATATTTGATATTGAACTTCATGAACTAAAAACTTGGCATATATTTTAGATCTCATTACTTTTTTTGGCTGACTTTTTACGCACAGGTTTCTTGTGCACATAAGAACTTGGCTCCTTTTTTAACATTAATGTTTTTGTTGTGATTTCACTCCTTTTTGCAAAGACTTATTTTGCCAGGTGAAAGTCAAGCCCTACCGCTCTACAAAGTTTCATAATTCTATGACAACCGAAAATGCTCTGTACAAATAAAAGCAATTCTGATAAAGTGGGTGGATGCACCCCCCCTGAATGGACAATTCCAAATTTTCGATTTTTTCCTTTCTAAGTACTTCAAGTCCTACCGACCTACCAATTTTCATCGTTCTACAACAATCGGAAGTGCTCCATATAATTTATAAGAATTTTAAGGAATGTGGGTGGATGCCACGCCCCCTGAATGCAAAATTCCAATTTTTCTTTCTAAGTACTTTAAGCCATACCGACCTATCAATTTTCATCGTTCTACAACAATCGGAAGTGCTTCATATAATTTATAAGAATTTTTGAGAATGTGGGTGGATGCCACGCCCCCTGGACTGAAACTTCCAATTTTTCGATTTTTTTTCTTCTAAGTACTTCAAGGCCTACCGACCTACCAATTTTCATCGTTCTACAACAATCGGAAGTGCTCCATATAATTTATAAGAATGTTTAAGAATGTGGGTGGATACCACGCCCCCTGCATGCCAAATTCCAATTTTTCAATTTTTTCTTTCTAAGTACCTTAAGCCATATCGACCTACTAATTTTCATCGTTCTACAACAATCAGAAGTGCTCCATATAATTTATCAGAATTTTTAAGAATGTGGGTGGATGCCACGCCCCCTGTATGGAAAATTCCTATTTTTCAATTTTTTTCTTTCTAAGTACCTCAAACCCTACCAACTCACCAATTTTCATTGTTCTAGAACTATCGGAAAAGCTCCATATAATTTATAGAATATTTAAGAAAGTGGGTGGATGCCACGCCCCCTGAATAGAAAATTGCAGATTTTCGATTTTTTCCTTTGTATGTACCACAAGGCCTACCGTTGTGCGAAATTTCAAGTTTCTACGATGTCGGGAAGTGCTCCATAATTTTGATGATCTGTCAGTGAGTCAGTGAGTCAGTGAGTCAGTGAGTCAGTGAATCAGTCAGTCAGTTACGGTTTTTGCGATTTTTGAAGTCCTATATCTTGGGAACTACTAATGCTAAAGAGTTGAAATTTGGTGAGCCACCTGTGTTTGATCAGCCTAGCAAATACTGCGAATTTGAAGTTTCTGACTTTATTGGTACTGAAGTTAGAGGGGGGTTGAAAATCGCCTGAGTTTGTTCCTGTAAAAAGGGTGTAGTGCCGCGAACTTGGCTGGGCACTACCGTGCCCTTTGATACTAACAAATGTAAATGTTTAACTACAAAGAATAAATATAAAAATTGTTAATTTTTGCTGGCACTGTATCGAAACATGCAATACAAAAGAATTTAATGTATTTGTATTTGTATTAAATAACGTCTACCTCTTTGTTTGTGATAATATTAGTAAATCTACCCTTTTTCTTGTTCTTATATAGTTCAGTTCTCTACACAGTTCGGTACAGATAAGACGTAATTGAGCATGTCGGTCGAGTTAGAATTATTTATCGAAAGACGTACAGTATAAAGTATAAATTTATCTTAATAAATGTACAGAGTACAGGTTAGAATATCGTTGATAATTATATCGTAAAGTGTACAGGAAAGACAATAATAATATTGATTATTAATAAAATCTCGGTAATAGTCGGGTTTTCCATCTTGGTTTCCCGACTCTAAAAGTGTGCGTGTTTCATTTTATTTATTTATAAGAATTACAGTCCGAAAATATACAGACAGAATGAGAATTTTTCGAATTTTTATTATTTACAATTTTAGACACTGAAGGAATGTTATTATTCAATAATGTCTAGTTGATCAATTTCGATGTTATTATCATTAGGCAGATTTTCATTTTCACTAAGTGCACTGTTTACATTATTTTTTTCAGAGTCAGATAGAATTTTCTCGGCTAATTTACGCGGGGGTGAATTAGAAGGATGAGAAGCTTTGAAAGAAGAGAACTCTTTTGAAAGATCTTTCACACTTGAAGCCAGTTCATTAAAACTGTTAATTAAATGAGAGAGATTGATATTGATGCATGAATTGCATTTCCAGAATAGTCTTTTATCGCAAATTGCATTAAAATCACTATCATTAATTTCAATACAGTCTTTATGAAAGAAACGCTCACAAAAATAATCACATTTAATGTATTTGATTTCTTTGGAACGTTTAATGACTTGGTCACATTTAGCACAAAATTTCGACATTATGAAGGTGAACTCAACTGACCGTGAGAGGTATATGTATATATGTGGCTTAATAATTAAGAAAAATATCAAGTCCTCAAGCCAACCTATAAATAAGTATAAGGTTATTCAAATATTCAAATATTTATTTAAATCGGGAAAATAGGTAGGTATAAGGCCGGTGATTGCTGTTAAAGTAATAACGACCGTTTTGGTTGATGGGTTGCAGTACACTCTGCCTTTTATTAATATAAATTTACAAATTAACAATAATCGGTAATCTAGGGCAATTGCACACACTTTGTGCAACTTGGCTATATTATCGTGGCTCGTATGGCTTTCATAATCAATCATGTTAATATTGCCAATTGCTACAAAGTGCGTTCTTTTGACCTAGATACATATTTACTTTTATTACTTAACACTCCTCCCCCTTACAAAGAATGGGTCGGCGAGTTGTTTGTCATTATTCTTAAACAAATTACTATATTATTATTATATAAATTTAGATTCTTTTTTTTTTTTTTTTTTTTTTTTTTTGCTCTTAATTACAAAATTTTACTACATACATACGAAGTTTAATATTGTACTCTTTATTACTTATTTTTAGAGTATTTGTTTTTTGTTTTATACATATTAGTTTATCTTTTCTTTGTGAATGTTCAATTTGATTTTTTTTTTTTAATGTTTATTTTTACTATTTGTATTTTATAATTTTTTCTATTCCGATTAAGGTAGTTACATCTACTAAATCGCAAATTTTTATTTTGTTTTAAATATTTATTTAATCAATTTCATATACGTAAATCATTATCTTTAGAAATTTTACAGTATAATATTTTTATCAATACAATTTTGATTTTTTTTTGTTTTAGTTATTAGTTATTTTTGTTTTAATTATTTATTTAATGGGTTCTACATCGTTGTTTTCGACAGAGACTTCAAGAAAGAAAATTATAAAATTTCGTTGAAGAGTTTCAATCGATTAAAATGTACGCGACGTTTTCGATTGCCTATTTGGAGAGTAGCGTTAACTGGACCATGCTGCAATAGGGAATGGTCCTTGCCAATGCGAGGAAAATTTGTTAGTTCTTGCTGCATTTCGAAGCAAAACCTTATCACCAACGTGAAAGCTAATAAGATTAATTTTTGAGTCGTAATATTTTTTAGAAGAGTTTTTGCTAGCGATTAAATTTTCACGAGCTATTTTATATGCTTTTTGAAGATTATTTCGTAATACATAAAAATAATTTTCGTGATTATACAAAGGTTGGGGTTCTCTACTTAAATTGTTAGGCACCGTAGCTTTGAATCCAAAGAGACATTCAATTGGTGAAAGTTTCGTAGTCGCGTGCACAGAATTATTCCTGACAAACATTGCTGCCCGTAGGTGGTTATCCCATGAAGATGGATTTTGGTCTACAAATGTTCTTAGATAATCAACTAAAGGTCTATGCGATCTTTCTAAGGAACCGTTGGATTGTGGGTGATATGGAGTTGTTTCTACCTTTTTTACTTTTAGAAGCTTACATGTTTCACGGAACAACTGAGAAGTGAAATTCGAGCCATTATCTGTAACGAGTATTTTCGGTATTAAATACCTACTAATTATTTCTTCGAAAAAGGCTGTAGCAACAGTTTTCGCTTCCATATCGGGTATAGCCACTACATCCATAAACTTAGTGAGATCATCTTCAAAAGTTAATATATAATTTGTTCCCTTTTTCAGTGATCGGTAAGGGTCCTACAATATCCATATAAGTTTTTTCAAAAGGTTTGTATGGAGTATTTGAAATTTCCATCGGCAGTTTATGTTCTCTTCCTATTTCATTGGTCTGACACTTTTTGCAATTTTTGATGTATTTCTCAATGTCTTTCAGCATTCCTTTCCACTTGAAATCACTTCTCATGCTTCTGAAAGTTTTACAAATTCCTTGATGTCCTCCGAGAGGTAGATCGTGGTAGTCTCGTAAAACCGTTTTAATTTCGTCTTGGTCATTAAGCAATTTGACTTCTTTTTTTTTGTGACGTTGTTAGTTTAGTCCTTTAATTGAGGCTCTAATTTATTTTCTTCACTTTGGTCACTTTTGTTATCTGAAGTCACATTTGTGTTTTCGTTCTTTTTTTTGATTTAGAACGGGTAACTACTGAGCATAGAACGGAATCAACAGGTAAAGGTGGCAGAAGTATTCTACTCAAAGCATCCGCGCAAGCATTATCCTTTCCTTTTTTATATTCAATTTTGAAATTGTATTCTGACAGTTTATGTCGTAATCGGAGTATTCTGCTGGTGGAATCCTTTACGTTTACTTGTCCACGTAATGGCTTGTGATCCGAAAAAATTATGAAAGGTCTCCCATATAAATAACATCTAAAGTTTTTGACAGCCCACACAATAGCGAGAAGCTCCTTTTCTATCGTGGAGTATCTTTTTTCGGCTTTATTCAAGGATCGACTTGCGTAAGCAATGGGTTGTTCATTATCTAAGTCTCCTTGGGACAAAGCTGCACCTAAGGCCTCATTACTTGCGTCAGTGGTTAGAATAAAGGGTTTATTAAAGTCAGGGTATCTTAAAACAGGAGGGGTGATTAAAAATGATTTAAGTTTTTCAAAAGCATCTTGACATTTAGCATCCCAAGTGAATTTAACGTCTTTCCTCAGGAGTTTACTGATTGGAGCTGCTATCTCTGAGAAATTGCGTATAAATTTCCGATAATAGTTTGCGAAGCCCAAGAATGATTGAACTTGCTTAACTGTTTTGGGAATAGGAAAGTTTTGTACGGGATTAACTCGGTCTGGGTCAGGTTGAACTCCTTCGGCTGTACATTTATGACCTAAATATACTATTTCCTTTTGGAGGAAACAACATTTTTCAGGTTGGAGTTTTAAGTTATGACAACGTAGATCGTTTAAAACATTTGCTAAACATTCAATGTATGATTTGAGATTACTCGCAAATACCAGTATATCATCCATATAGACCCAGGATTTTAAACCAGACTTTCCAGTGAGAACGAAATTCATCAATCTCTGGAATGTCGCAGGAGCCCCCTTTAAACCAAATGGCATTCGCCGAAAATGATAATGTCCACCAGGAGTACTAAAAGCCGTTTTTTCTTTATCCTTTTCGCTCACTTGTATTTGATGGTAGCCGCTTGCAAGGTCTAGAGTGGTAAAGTATCGAGCATGACCCAGCTGGTCCAGAATATCTTCTATTCTAGGCAGTGGGAAAGCGTCGCCTATCGTGGCTTCGTTTAGTTTTCGATAGTCTACCACGACCCTCCAACGCTTCTCTCCATCAGGTCCCGGTTTTTTGGGAACTACCAACAGTGGTGAATTCCAAGGACTCTTGCTTTTTTCTATAACTCCTTGGTCCAACATTTCAGAAACCTGTTTCTCTATAACTTCTCGGTGGACATATGGTAACCGATACATTTTTTGGTTAATTGGGGTTTGCAATGGTGAGGTCTTAATAGAATGCTGTATACTTGTCGTACAAGAAAGCTTATCCCCATTCAGATGAAATACATCTTCATATTCATAAAACAAATCAAAAAGAGCGTTTTTTTCTTCAGTATTTAAATTCTCTCCTATTTTGACTATTTGGAGAATTTTTTCTACTCTTTCTAATTTAGTTTCATGAATATGATTTTGTCCTTCAACACAAAAGAGCTGTCTGATGTCATCCACAATATCGCAATCCTTATTTGTGATAATATTTTTGCAAAGGTTAATTACTTCATAATCTTCAAGGCTTTCGCATTCGATTAACTGCCGTTGAAGTTTTACTTCATAATCATTGCAGTTAAGGACAGTAACAACCGCTTTTCCATTCTTACTGTTGGTAAGACAGTTGCCTAGATAAACGCCTGCATGAATTTCGCGGGATAAACAGAGCATTTCTGCAACGCTGTTTGTGCTGACAGGAATTGCGAGTTCCGATCGTGGAGGTAAAACTACTTCCATGATTTCAGCTCTAAAAATCCCTTCATGATAAGCTGGCAATACAGGATTTGAAGAAATAGCAAGTGTTGCAGGATTCGCTTTAATTTCAGAGGTGTCCGAAAATATTCCAACATGCTTAGGTTGCAAACAAAGATTGGAAATGTTTTTGATCTCCCCTGGTGTGCCTTTTCCTTCCACTTGATTCTTCGGTTCACAGATTTCAGAGCATTCCTCTGTTAAATCTATTTTTTGTTCCACGACTTCCGAGTGACTAAACGTCCCAACGTGCTTAGTATGAGAACTAAGATTGGAACTTGTCCCTCTCAATTTTCTGCATTGAAAAGGTAAATAGTAGCTCTCAGCGCCCGGTTCCGTTCGAAGGAACTTTAAACGTTGAGTTTTACCTTCTATATTACAATGTTCGAATAAGAAGTCGTTTCCCAAAATGCCGTCACCTGTAATATGATGATCATCCTCCACGATGTGAAATTTGCATGGGAGTGAATCATCAAGTTCGAAAAAACCTTTCACTGAACCAACAGTCGAACTCTGGCTGTTTATTGTCTTAATTGTAAACTTTTCCTTTTTATTCACTTGGGCATTAACGTTCAAAGCAGATTTCTTAATACCTAATTGATATCTGAGCTCCAGTATCAACTACGAGCTGTACGTTTCCATTCTTACTTATGTTTAATGGAAGGTTAACCATAGGTAAGAATGTATTATTATACCCTTTGTTTACATCTTTTGGGAACCTGTCGGGGTATTGGCGACATTTCCCATGGAGTTTTCCAAACGCAGATTGTCCAGCTGTTTACGAAGTTCATTGGTTTCCCACTTCGCTTTAGCTAAACAATCGGTTTCGGAATGTCCCCATTGTAAGCAAAAGTTGCAAGTTTTGCATTCTTGATCTACCTCAACGTCATTCATATAGACCCGCTTTTGTTTTTTAGCACACGATTGAGACGTTAAATGTCCGTATGCTCTACAAGTCGTACAAAAGGGTGTCGATTTTCTAATGCGACATTCTGTATAGCTGTGACCCAGTTTTCCACAGAAAGTGCATTTAATTCGACTTTCACGTTTATGTGGGACTCTGTTGGGCAATGCACTAGAGCTTGTACATAATGTTGACTCATTTTGCAATCGTTGAGATTGCAAAGTATTTTGTGTTGGGTAATTTGAGCTGTTAATATCATGAAAATTTTGATTTGGGTCAGGGATAGGATTAAAATAAAATGCTTGAGAATTATGAGAATTAAAATTGTTTGAACTATGTGGTAGGTTTTGGTGAAGGTAATTTGAAGAGAACATGTAACTCTCAGTCTGTTCCAGTAATCTAGCTTTTGGAACAATATCGTCTAAATTCTTTTGCGTTTCTTGCAAGAGAAAGAATTTGTGATTGGGATTTATAATTCCCACTTTGAATGTGTGCAAGGCCATTTCGTTTAGTTCTTTTGTAAGAATATCTATCCCTTCAGGGTACTTTTCCAAAGCCTTAGATTTGCATCTATTTAAAAAAGATTTGACTCTACCTAAATAATTCATTAGAGTTTCCCCCGGTAGCTGGTACATTGAACGTAACTCATTAGTTAGGACAACGTAGGCTTTGCTATCCAAAAATTTATTTTTTAATAGGGTGATCAGTTCTTCAAGGGAAGAGAAGCTAGCATCTTGAACAAACTCAAGTGCCCTACCACGGAGCCTTAAAGGAATTAATTTTAAAAAAAGATCTTTTTCCTCTTTTGTCGCTAATGAATTTTCTGCACATGTGCAACAAGAAACAAATGTTGCCAGTTCAGAAGTTATACTTCCGCAAGCGTCTGCCGAAAACAACGGTATCATATTAAATATAATTGAATGAATGTTTTGATGATTCATTTTTTCTGTTTTCTTTTTGATTTTAGATTTTACTATTTTATTTTTTCTGACGTACCTGTTTGCTGATTGTGGTCGAATATATTTTCTTCCTCGGCGAAGCTTTACTTGTGTTGTAAGTGCTTTTTCTGCTTCGTCTTGAACCTGGTGTTGATGATCTTGCTGTTGCTGTTGCTCTTGATGATGAGTGTGTTGTTGCTCTTGCTGTTGGTGTTTTTCCTGCTGTTGCTCTTGATGTTGAATGTGTTGTTGCTCTTGCTGTTGGTGTTGCTCTTGATGTGGAATGTACTGTTGCTCTTGGTGATGTTGTTGCCCCTGCTGTTGTTCTCCTTTACGTTCTTGGCTTACTTCTTTGGATGCTCCTGTAAGCTGGTCTGATGTATTTTCTTCTTCAGAAAAGCTGGGGCTCGAGTTTTCGATAGAAAAGGAGTCTATTTTCTCTAAAAACCTTCGCAAGCCTGGTTGAACGGGAAGACGTGGGGTGCTTGTATATTTTTCACCTTTTGGCATTTGTTCTTTATTAACCACTTCACTGCTTCAACGGTCGTATCACTGTTTTTTTTTTCTTTTATTTTATTAATATTTTTTTTTACCGCACCAATATTGCTTGTCTTTGTTGTTTTTTTTTTCTTTTAATTTACAAAGATTATATCTTATTGGGAGACACTTTTGTTTCGTTTTGTTTTGTTTTTTTTTTCTTTTCCGGCTGCGCCAAAATGTTAAAGTAATAACGACCGTTTTGGTTGATGGGTTGCAGTACACTCTGCCTTTTATTAATATAAATTTACAAATTAACAATAATCGGTAATCTAGGGCAATTGCACACACTTTGTGCAACTTGGCTATATTATCGTGGCTCGTGTGGCTTTCATAATCAATCATGTTAATATTGCCAATTGCTACAAAGTGCGTTCTTTTGACCTAGATACATATTTACTTTTATTACTTAACAAGTCTATAAGTATCCACTTTAATATAACTTCACCATTAAATATTGCTTCTATTTAAAAAAAAAATCACCCTTATGCCAGAAACATGAATGTGCAAAAATGTAAAATATTGCAACATCTTTTTCGAAAGTTTTTCTAGATTAAAACAGAATCTCAAATCAACTAATGGCTTAACTGATATTTTAAAATCCTATTATATTTTCTTCGATACCTATACGCACATTAAAAGTACTGTTATGTTATGAAATATCTGTACATCTATAAAACTAGCTAACCACCTCGAAAAAATTGAATGCTTCTGGCATAAAGGGGACAATATGTAACTACAAACCAATAAGATACCTATACCTATATTTGAGGCCGTGAGTGCAAAAGTGGTGTAACCCATTTTATTGGCATTTTTGATACTTTTATCTTGTATTTTTACATTTACGCATCGAAAGTCATGAAAGCTTAAACTTATATTTCTTAAATATCGAAGCTTTCCAAAACTGTGACTTATCCTGCTTGAATCTCAGTTAAAATAGTATTCAAGATCGTTTAAAAACGAAAAATATGATAAAAAAAGTGGGTTACACCACTTTTGCACTCACAGCCTCATTTATTAAATAAAACCAAAAATCCGAAGCAAGACAAAACTAACCCAATATAGGTACCTTTATACATACATACATAAAACTACACGATAATATACTATACCTTTACTTACCTAGGTACAGACAATCACATACATATTTAACGTACTATATCTATCCGGCCGCATCCACACTTACAACTTACAAATAACAACCCATTAGCCATAAAAATAAAAAAATAATATCACAAATAATCATATACAGATGTCTCAGCCCCATAGAAAAAAATGTCTTAAGAAATTGCCTTACCTGACATCGTCTTACCTGACAAAGATACAAAACCCAACAGCTTTAACAAACAAAGATACAAAAGCCAGCAGCGGTAGGTGACAAAGATACAAAATCTAGAAAAAAAATTCGTTTCTCATTCTCATTAGGTAAGGTTGAGAGAGCTCTTGAAGAAAAGAAAATTTGTTCGACGGTCTTTTTGGATGTGTCGCAAGCGTTTGACAAGGTGTGGCACGAAGGCCTCAAATTCAAATTACGACAAGTTCTGCCTATAGGACTTTATAAAATTCTTAACGAATATCTACAAAACAGACTTTTTCGTGTAAGACACGGAAATGAAAATTCTAATTTCAAAGAAATAGTGGCTGGGGTACCACAAGGTAGTGTTTTAGGTCCAGTTCTGTACCTTCTATTTTCACGTGATATACCTCAAACAGAAGACACTATCGTAGCAACGTTTGCTGATGATACTGCAATACTAGCAGTAGGCAAAACGATTAACGAAGCTACGATTAAATTACAAAATGCTCTTAATAATGTTAATGAGTGGACAAAAACATGGCGAATAGCGCTCAATGAACAAAAGTCAGTCCACGTGGACTTTACATATAAAAAAATAAATAGATTGCCCGTCTTTCTAAATACCGGTCGTGTTCCATTTGCGAATGAGGCAAAATATTTGGGAATGACTCTAGACGCGAAATTAAAATGGAAGCCGCACGTAAAAAAAAAATGCGAAGAACTAAAAAGTAAATTAAGAGATATGAACTGGTTACTC
This sequence comes from Dasysyrphus tricinctus, assembly GCA_963921185.1. Lineage (NCBI taxonomy): Eukaryota > Metazoa > Arthropoda > Insecta > Diptera > Syrphidae > Dasysyrphus > Dasysyrphus tricinctus. Next base: position 150,802,057 of record OY992532.1, read on the forward strand.
GGGAAATATTCTAAGCTTAGTATTGATAATAAGTTGATTTTATACAGGCAGGTACTTAAACCTGTCTGGACTTACGGTATACAACTCTGGGGTTGTACCTGCGATACAAATTTAAATAACCTACAAACGTTTGAAAATAAATTGCTTAGGTCATTTGTAAATGCACCATGGTATATAAGAAACGAAGATCTTCACAGGGATCTCGGGATTCCAACGGTTCGAGACGAAATAAAGAGTTTCGCGCGAAAACATAGAAATCGGTTATTAGATCACGCTAATCCAACGATTATTGACATTCTTGACGAGTCGAATTTAGTACGCCGTCTGCAAAGAACAAAACCTTCTGACTTGGTGCGGTGAACGGAAAACCGCTTTAAAATCGCGGAATAAGCAGGAACTTTCACCGGAAAGTTACCTGCAACACGTTACTTAACTTCGTTAAAAATAAATTGCTAGATAAGTTTCAACTTAGTTGCAATCGGGAAGTGGAGGTGGTTTTAGTGTAGTAAGAATCTCACACTTCTATGAGCACGCGTTTTTCGGTCCTCATAGAGCCTGATGCAGGTTTTGCACCTACCCACGGAAAAAAAAAAAAAAAAATTAGGTAAGGTACATGCATCTCTTTCTCTCTGTTGTCATTTTTGTTCGTGAACTCTATTTCCCCTTGATGATGAACTAAAGGTGAGGTGGACACAAGGTAAATTGTATTTTTTGTGAGTAGGTATGAAGGAATAGGTGAGATGTAGATAGGTACTCAGGTACATTGTAGGTATTTATCTTCTTTATTTTAAATATAAAAGCTTATGAAAAATGTCAATATTTTGATAAGCTAGCTATTTAGGTAGATACTAAAATAATGGGTGGTATCGACAAGCAAATTAATGCAACATGACAGTCAGCAGATTTCGTTTATTAAAATTAAGATAGGTATTTAAGTAACCGAGAATGTATATGGAGATCGTTGCTTGGTAGAGGAATTCCACCAAAAATTGTTGCCATTATTAAAGAGTCCTACAACAACGCAAGGTGTTTTGTTTTGCACAATGGGCAGCTATCCGACTCCTTCGTAGTGCAACAGGGTGTGAGACAAGGGGATGTTTTATCGCCAATTCTCTTCCTGCTGGCGATGGACGACGTATTGACGGCCAGTGTTGGTACAGCTGAGCGACAGGGCATTCAGTGGAGACCGTTCGAACGGCTCAGTCTTTTAGACTATGCCGATGACATATGTCTACTGGCAAATAACATCAGTGGGCTGAACGGGATGTGCCAAACGCTGCAAGTGAAGGGAGAGTCGAGTGGTCTAAGAATAAACAGCAAAAAGACAAAAATGATGCTCACCGGCCGCTCCACACAGCAGCGTATTATTCTACAGGAGACGCCAGTTGAAGTAGTGGAACAGTTCAACTACCTTGGCAGTATTGTTTCTGCAAACGGTGGTACGGATCTGGACGTTAAAAGTAGAATGAATAAAGCTCGTGCTGCCTTCGGTATCCTGTCCCCAATTTGGAAATCCAGTCAAATCTCCTTACGCACTAAGTTGAGATTCTTCGAATCCAATGTCAAATTCGTGCTGTTATATGCTTGTGAAACCTGGAAAGTCACGTCTACTATTTCGAAGAAAATGCAGGCTTTTGTGAATCGCTGTCTTCGCCACATCCTAAAGATTCGCTGGCCACAAATAATATCAAATGAGGAATTGTGGCGCAGGACAAGACAAGAGCGGCTGGACGTCGACATAAGAAAGCATAAATGGCGTTGGATTGGTCACACACTGAGGAAACCAAACGATGAAATTGCAAAGCAGTCCTTTGAATGGAATCCTCAGGGTGCACGGCGGGTTGGAAGACCAAAAACAACATGGAAATCAACTGTCTTAGCGGAAGCAGAATCCCAGAGAAAGACGTGGCCACAGCTAAAGTACCTTGCAGGAGACCGTGAAGGATGGAGACGTTTTGTTGACGCCCTATGCCCCAGCCGGGGTTACAGGACACGATGATGATTTAAATAATACGATAGTTAAATAATTTTAAAAAGTAATTGAATATGAAGAAAATTTGAAAAAGAAATTTTTTTAACTTTGAATTATAATTCTAAAAAGGTTAACAAAAAAAAATCAGATTTATCTATGGTTTAAATACAATAAGTAAGCTGAAATCGTATTCCATTCGCTACGACAAAAATCATTTAACTCGTAGATTAACCCCCTGCGGGTAAGGGGCAAGAATATACCCGAGGTAGGCATGCCTGTCGTAAGAGGCGACTAAAATCCAAACTCCGTATACTGAGATTGATGTATACATAACTATGCAATGAGCAAAACAATAAGATATAGTACCCCAGGTGGCAGTCCAGGTTCACTGGAAAATCCACCCTCTTCGGAGGTCGGCTCTATGGATTCTGGGGAGAGCCAATTATTGCATTTAATAAATCCCTTCCTTAAAAGTGCAAGGGTATCTCGATCACCACCATCTAAATCGAGTATAAAACCATCCAAATTCGGGCAAAAGAGTCCACCCGTCACGCCAGCGCGCGCCAAAAAAGACTCAGATAAAACAGGAAATCTTGAAAAAGATAATAACGAACTTCGACGAAGACTTGATGAAGTAATGGAACTTTATCAAGAGCTAAAGAAAGAAGTCGATCTTCTTCGAAAAGAAAATGAGATGTTGAAAGGCAAAAATTCTCAAATAAACTCCAAAGCTAGCTTGCCAGAAGTCAATAATTCTAGATATGAAACAGACGAAGAAGAGCTAGCACGTGAAACGGAAAAGTCCTCAAAGAAAAGATTAAGTAAAAAGCGTAAAGCTGGCTCTTCACCTGAGGCAGCCTCGTCTTTTGAAATAATAGTTTCACCAAAACATGCGACAGTAAAAGAAAAACCTGTTAAGGAACGGCCCCCGCCACCGATAAATGTTATCGGTATTGAGGAGTATAACAAGTTGCAAACCATATTAAAGGCATTACTACCATCGGCTTTTAAAGTTATTTCGCTCAATAACAACAAATGGAAAGTATGTGTGAAAGACCCCGAAAGTTATCGCCTTCTGTCGCGAAAACTAAACGAAGAAAAAGTAGAGTGGTATACCTTTGAAAATAAGTCGGAAAGACCCTTACGTGTTGTGGCGAGAGGCTTACACGCATCATGTTCAAAAGACGATATCATTAGTGATCTAAAAGAGCGCAACTTCAAAATCTTAGATGCAATTAACATCGTCAAAAGAGAGAAACAGACAAAAGAGGGTGAAACAAAAGTGGTACAGCGTGGTCTTCCACTATTTATACTTTCGTTCGATAAGACTGAAAAACTAGATGAAATTTATAAAATCAAAACAATTCTAAACATCGTAGTTAAGATCGAACCTCTAAGAAAGAGCACAAGGTTAGTCCCTCAGTGTAAACGCTGTCAAGAATTCAATCACACCCAAACTTATTGCAAAAAAGAGCCAAGGTGTGTAAAATGCGCCGGAAAGCATTTAACCGTTGACTGCATCGGAAAAAATGAAAGTCCACCGACGTGCATTAATTGTAATGGAAATCACCCGGCAAACTATAGAGGCTGCGAAGTAGCTAAAGAATTACAAAAGCGGCGATCAAAATCAGCCAAAACACAAAGAAACCCACAAAGGCAAATAGAAACCGTAGTTCCCAAGACTTCCAAATCTAATAAAGCTCCAAAACCTATTATCCGTAAGGAAAAGAAAACAGTGTCAATACCTTCGGAGAATATATCAAAGCAAGGAAATGCAGAAACATATGCCCAAATAGCGGCTAAAAAAATACCCGTAAACAACGACACTGAAACCGACCCGGTTTCAAAAGTATTTTCAATAATTCTGTCAAAACTTGAGGAACAATGTGACACAAATAAACTTATCTTTGATAGGTTAAGTAAGCTCGAAAATAGTTTTCGACCCAAATCTCTCTCAAAAAATTTATGATGGAAAAGTTTAAAATTCTTACGTGGAATGCCAACGGATTATGGCAAAAACTTGGAGAATTAGAGACGTATATGCAGGAAAATGATATCGACATATGTTTGATATCAGAAACGCATGCCAAAAATGAATCAAATCTTAAAATCCACGGGTTTCTTGACTACCACGCTGTTCATCCTTCAAATAAAGCAAGGGGTGGATCATCGTTATATATAAAAGAGTGCATTGAACACTCGATAGGCCTGAAAATAGAGGTAGAATCGATGCAATTGAGTAGTGTTCAGGTTAGAACTAAAAACATTCTTCTCAATATCTCTTCGATATATTGCCCTCCACGTTGCAAAATAGATAAGAGTGAATTTACGACATTGATAAAATCGCTAAGCCCAAACTTAATTGTTGGTGGCGATTTTAATGCAAAGCACACCTTTTGGGCTTCAAGATGCATATCTCAAAAGGGTCGAATGCTATATGAGGCAGGAATGGAAAATAATTGCGATTTTCATTCGACCGGAAAGCCAACTTACTGGCCAACTGATCCGTCAAAAATACCTGACTTAATCGATTTGTTTATGGTAAAAGGAATACCCTCTAACCGTATTGAAATCTCAGAAGGCCATGATCTCTTCTCAGATCATTCTGCAGTCATACTCACTATGAGCGAAAGCCTTGTCAAAATTGAAAAACCACCCAGGTTAACAAACGGTAAAACCAACTGGGAAGGATTTAAGAAAGATATCGAGGACAACGTTGAATTGAGGGTATCATTACAAACGCCTCTTGAGCTTGAAGATGCAGTAGATGCCTTTGTTGATATAATACAAAAGGCAGCGTGGAATAACACACCTTATCAAAGGGTTACCCCGTGCTATAAAGATATAAAATATCCGCAGGAAATAAAAGACTTAATAAAAGATAAACGAAAAGCACGTAAAAAATGGCAGCGAACCCGTGCTCCTCAACACAAAGCTCATTTAAATCGCTTGTGTAATGTGCTAAAAACAGCGATATCAGATTTCAAAAACCGTGAAGTTGAAAATTACCTTGAAAGCTTGTCAGCTGGGAAAGAATCCAACTACTCACTTTGGAAAGCTATAAAAACAACGAAAAAACCAAAGCTTCCAGTACCCCCGATTAAGAAAAGCCAAAACGAATGGGCTAAAAGTGACAAAGAGAAAGCGGCAGTATTCGCCGATTACCTGGAAGAAACATTTAAACCTTCCGATGGGCAAGCACTCAATGAAAATATTAATATGAGTTTTAGCTCAAGTGAAAATTACAGAACCAGAAATGCTACGCTTGCTGAATTGAACAGAGAAATAAAGAAGCTTAAGTCTAATAAAGCTCCGGGGTATGACTTAATAACAGCGGAAATATTAAAAATGCTTCCTAATAAAGGATTAATTAACCTCCTTTATATAATAAATGCCGCTCTAAGGCTAGAATATGTTCCAAGCCAATGGAAAGTTGCGGAAGTCATAATGGTTTTGAAACCTGGTAAACCATCTCACGAAAAGAATTCTTACAGACCGATTTCGCTTCTTCCAATAATATCGAAAGTTTTTGAAAGAATACTACTCCTGCGCCTGCAGCCTATAATAGAAGAGAAACGATTAATACCTGAACATCAGTTCGGATTTAGAAGCAAGCATTCAACAATTGATCAAGTGCATAGAATAACTGACGTAATTGAGAGAGCTCTTGAAGAAAAGAAAATCTGTTCGACAGTCTTTTTGGATGTGTCGCAAGCGTTTGACAAGGTGTGGCACGAAGGCCTCAAATTCAAATTACGACAAGTTCTGCCTGAAGGACTTTATAAAATTCTTAACGAATATCTAGAAAACAGACTTTTTCGTGTAAGACACGGAAATGAATATTCTAATTTCAAAGAAATAGTGGCTGGGGTACCACAAGGTAGTGTTTTAGGTCCAGTTCTGTACCTTCTATTTACACGTGATATACCTCAAACAGAAGACACTTTCGTAGCAACGTTTGCTGATGATACTGCAATACTAGCAGTAGGCAAAACGATTAACGAAGCTACGATTAAATTACAAAATGCTCTTAATAACGTTAATGAGTGGACAAAAACATGGCGAATAGCGCTCAATGAACAAAAGTCAGTCCACGTGGACTTTACGTATAAAAAAATAAATAGATTGCCCGTCTTTCTTAATACCGGTCGTGTACCATTTGCGAATGAAGCAAAATATCTGGGAATGACTCTAGACGCGAAATTAAAATGGAAGCCGCACGTAAAAAAGAAATGCGAAGAACTAAAAAGTAAATTAAGAGATATGAACTGGCTACTCGGTAAATATTCCAAGCTTAGTATTGATAATAAGTTGATTTTATACAGGCAGGTACTTAAACCTGTCTGGACTTACGGTATACAACTCTGGGGTTGTACCTGCGATACAAATTTAAATAAATTACAAACGTTTGAAAATAAATTGCTTAGGTCATTTGTAAATGCACCATGGTATATAAGAAACGAAGATCTTCACAGGGATCTCGGGATTCCTACGGTTCGAGATGAAATTAAGAGTTTCGCGCGAAAACATAGAAATCGGCTATTAGATCACGCTAATCCAACGATTATTGACATTCTTGACGAGTCGAATTTAGTACGCCGTCTGCAAAGAACAAAACCTTCCGACTTGGTGCGGCGAACACAAAACCGCTTTAAAATCGCGGAATAAGCAGAAACTTTCACCGGAAAGTTACCTGCAACACGTTACTTAACTTCGTTAAAAATAAATTGCTAGATAAGTTTCAACTTAGTTGCAATCGGGAAGTGGAGGTGGTTTTAGTGTAGTAAGAATCTCACACTTCTATGAGCACACGTTTTCCGGTCCTCATAGAGCCTGATGCAGGTTTTGCGCCTACCCACGGTCAAAAAAAAAAAAAAAAAAAAAAAAAAAATTTAACTCATAGATTGAAATCTAAATTTATAAGAAAAAAACTATTTTTTGAGTTTTGAACTTTTGGAAAATATAGTCCTACATACATTACCTATGTACCTACTGTTTTTTAAGAAAAACCTGTATTTTTTTCAATATAATTAATCAAAATATACACCCGATCATAGAATCCGACGAATGAGATGCGTAGGGAATCTGACTCAATTTTGACATTTGGCTCATAGTAAAAATGTCCAAATTGAGTCTGATTCCCTCCGCAATTAATTCGTTGGATTCTGTAATCGGGGTGATAAATTGATATCGATTTTAACGTTTATTTACTGTAAAATAAATTAAACGCATGATAACCCTCAAAACGAAAATTTCATTGTGATCGAAAGATCACAGCCCATAAAATGCTCTAATTGGGCTTGATTTTGTTAATATTTAATTTTAAAATAAAATCGTTAGAAATGTGTTAAAATAATTATTCCAAAGATTTTTGGTTTCTCCAGCTTGTGGCCTTATCTTTTAGACCGAGAGCCCACAGTAGATTTTGGGTGTGAGTGATAGCAAAAAAAGAAGTATAGGCGTCGGAAGCTTCATTAAGGGCCTTTGGAATTAACAGTGCATTGAAAAAAAAATATGAATGCTACTTGGAAGGTAATCGTGTCAGCCGAAATTGGTTTTCACGTTTCACCTCTCCCTAGATAAGCTCCTCTAGTCACATATCACGGAATCTGAAACCATTTGAGTGTATAGTTCGCTCTACCGGACCGTTTAAAATATTCAAAATGCTAAGTGAAAAAAGGTTTTTTTAAACAGTATGGCAGGGCGAATTAAACACTCAAATGATCTCAGATTCCCTGATATGGGAACGGCGGAGCTTATAGTTAAACTGCAATATGCAGAATTGTGAACCAAGTCCAACTGAGTCACTGTACGCCCAGGTTAAAAACTAAAAAACTAATTTTTGAAAATGAACATCCAATATACCTATATATGTACGAACCTAGCTCTCGAAGTCCATCCTCTACATGGTTAACTAGGTATGTTATAATCTTTCAAACACAAAAACAACATTTTAAATCGAATTCCATATACCTGTGTATGTATGTATGTATGTATCATTTAGGTAACCAATTTCAACCTATAAATACCATTATCTAAATGTTTAAATATACTTATTAAGAGTGTTCCGGACTGAAATGGTGATTTCATGAATAAGATTGCGAAGCGTGTACTTATCCGATCAAAGCGATTAAGGTGTCTATGGACAGATAAACTTATTCTTTATGCCATCATTGGAAAAAAAATTTAATTTTGTGTCCTAGATTTTGGTAAAAGCCTCTAAGAAATCGAGAAAATGGCTAAAATGGCTGTTTTTCAAAGCAAATGTAGCCTACACTATTGCATTTTTTGCAAAAAAATGTTTAATAACATAAAATTCCATATTTTTATTATGCCACTATTGGAGAAAATTTTTAATTTTGCACCTAATAAAAATTTTAATAATGCAAAATAAAAATGCTTGTGAATTTCGAAAAAACTCAATTTTGACAGTCATTTTTTTATACCTAACGGTATTTTTTTGACAATTTCTTTTTGTAGTAGATATAAATTCAATATATTTTTCATGATTTTCATTAATTATGTAATCATATTTGTATCATTTGATATTGAAATTTTTAATTCTTAAAATGCACTTTTTGAAAGAAAATTTATGTAAATTTAGAAGTTAAAATCAGTTACTTTTAGAAAAAAAAATTTTTAATACAATAATACGCCTACTAGTGACCAATTAGTAAAAATGCAAAGTTTGATAAAACAAAGTATCTGATGAAAGTGAAAAAAAACGGTCTTATATATGCAAAAAAAAAAGTTAGCAAATGACTGGTTTTGTTCAGTTCGGAACACTCTTAAGCTTTAAAACTGTCCTTTAAGGAAAGCCCATAACTTTTTAATTATTCTTTTTTTCATAAATAACATCATTAAAGAGCCTATATATATTTCACCCTATGCCTTTGCATAACGTATATGTATATATGTGGCTTAATGAAAGCCGTTTTCCTTTGGAGGTGGCGAAGTACTTACGAGTAGATGAAAACCCTAATCTAGTACTACCAACTGCACATGCTCTCATGCGCGAGTAGATACATTTTACATGGGAAAGCAGTTTGATGTGTTCCATTGAAAAAAGCTGGCAAAGTACTTGCAAGTACTTCAAGTACAAGTATAAGGTTATTCAAATATACAAATATTTATTTAAATCGGGAAAATAGGTAGGTATAAGGCCAGTGATTGCTATAAGTCTATAAGTATCCACTTTAATATAACTTCACCATTAAATATTGCTTCTATTTTTAAAAAAATCACCCTTATGCCAGAAACATGAATGTGCAAAAATGTAAAATATCGCAACATCGTTTTCGAAAGTTTTTCTAGATTAAAACAGAATCTCAAATCAACTAATGGCTTAACTGATATTTTAAAATCCTATTATATTTTCTTCGATACCTATACGCACATTAAAAGTACTGTTATGTTATGAAATATCTGTACATCTATAAAACTAGCTAACCACCTCGAAAAAATTGAATGCTTCTGGCATAAAGGGGACAATAGGCGTGTTTTGTTGAGAATATAGCACAGTGAAGTTAAAATTTTTCACGAAAACGATCCACAGCTAATTGTTTTCTGCTTATATTTGGTATTTAAAGATTGGTACCTATTGGGTTTGTTCGATTTTATCATCTTATAGCGCTGCGGACATTTCATTTATGCAGGATTAAAGCCTTGAACACACTTGCATTGCTTTTATTTGAAGTGCTTCTTTTTGTTTTTTTTTTCAATTTTCTATATAAAATTGCCTTTGCATATGAGTTGCGAATGATCGAGAATTTCGACATTTCCTTAAAATGAGTGGCCACCGACAGACGCAAATTGTCATAAAAAATTAATCAGAAATTTTGATTCGCGGATTTGTGGAATGCGTCCTGATGTTGTAGATAGATAATAAATGGGGCAGTTTACAGAAATTTTTACAAATTAAACTTATTTTAGGCCGTTCTTTCTTTTCAAAATTGAAGATAGGATCGTTATTTCACTTCTTTTTCTTTTCTTAAAAATAATACCGGCTGATTAGCTATATTTCAATAATCACAAATTATGGTTTCTTTGGTTAAAAATTTGGTTAACAAGCACGTTTGATGATATACCACTTGCAATAGTTATCATTGAAAATGGTTAATCATGAAATATGATTGTAAATCAAATATTTAATCGAAAAAATCTATAATTTGAGTTTTTAACCATTGGAATAACTATCAGCTCATTTTGGATTCTTTAATCAATGATAATTATTGCAAGTGGTCAATCATCCAATATTTTTGCTAACCAACATTTTAAATAAAGAATCCATAATTTGAGATATTAATCATGGAATTACTTAATCAGTCAATTTTGGGTAATTAGTCCGATTTAACTAGACTCTGTGAAAATTGGTACATATTATTTAACCCTCTGTGAACAAACTATCCCTAAGGACCCGTTGTATAATCGTGGTTCAATCAATCAATCATCGATTTCGGTGAGAAATGAGGCTCAACAATGGTTTAAACTTGTAATTGACTATTATAACATACTTGAAACTTGAACCGTCGTTGAAACTCATTTAACTCGCCGAAATCAGTGATTTAAAATTACTGAACAACGGATCAAAATTTGAACCACGATTGTACAACTGGCCCTTAGTATTATAAAAATGGATATATGGAAATGGTTGGACTGTGAAATTGAATGATTTTATTTTTTATTGTTTTATTTGTTGCATTTATTACGTATATGATTGTGATTTTCTCCAAACTGTGAAAAAGGTAGTAGTTTGTGAAAATGTACGTAAAAACTACTAAAGTACTTTTAAGTTAATTTTAAAGTACGTTTTCAACGATGACAAAGCCGATTTTTTTTTTGTTGCAAAAATACACCTACTCACTCGAAATCGGTTTTTATAAACTCGACCTAAATTTTCGTTTGGTGTGCCAAGTAGGTGACCAGCCTTAAGAGAAAGAATCGAACACATCTATCAGCAAGTGTCAAAAAATTATTAAAGAAAAGAACAAAAACAGGAAATAAATATAAACAAAATAATTTACAAAATTTAAAATGGATAATGCAAGAAAAGAAGTGAGAAATTATTTATAGTATTGAATAAATTTGTTAAAAATGTTATTAACTTGCAGATTATTAAGAAATTGTTAGATGACTCGTCCACGTCCAGTAGTTTTTTTTTTTTTTTTTTTTTTTTTTTAGTGGCGAAGCATCAACAAGCCTCGGATACGGACGGATTTACTGTTGACGAACCTAGCAAACGAAATAAGGACAACGAACTTCGGATCTGCACGTGGAATGTTCTGTCTCTCTATAGACCACGTGCAGCCGAACATTTAGCGGAGGCCCTAGACTGCTACAAAGCAGACATCACCGCTATCCAAGAAGTGCGATGGGATGGGCCGGGCAAAAGAAAACTGAAAGACTGCGATGTATACTACGGTGGCTGTTACCGACCACAAGGGCAGCGTCTTTTTGGATGTGGATTTGTTGTTAGAGGCAGACTGAGGCAAGAGGTCTTGAGTTTCAATTATGTGAACGAGCGCCTCACGACAATTCGCATCAAGGCTAAATTCGCCAACATCAGCCTGATATGCGCGCATGCCCCCACAGAGGAGAAAGATGACGACACCAAGGACGAGTTCTACGAGCTCCTGGACAAGACATATGAGCAATGCCCTAGCTATGACATTAAAATTGTCTTGGGTGATTTTAATGCCAAACGAGGAAGAGAAGACGTCTTTGGTGGCACAATCGGAAGATACAGCCTGCACGACACCACCTCCGATAACGGACTCAGGCTAATCGACTTTGCTGCGGGGCGAAACGTTGTGGTAGCTAGTACGCAGTTCCCGCATCTCGATATTCATAAGGGGACATGGCGAATTCCTGGTCAATCAACCGCCAACCAAATTGACCACATTGCGATCGACGCAAGGCACTCCTCCAGTATCAAGGATGTCCGAACGTTCCGAGGAGCCAACGTTGACTCGGACCACTACCTCGTTGTAGCAAAGGTAATGCTACGGATATCCAGACCAAAGCCAAAACAGGGAAATACTGTCAGGAAGGTCAACGTCGGATGGCTACAGTCGCAAGAAATCGCCAGGTCCTTTTCCGATCGAGTCTCTCGCGCCCTCTTAACTAGTCCTTTGCCGCCAACTGCAAACATCGAGAACCAGTGGAAAAACTGCCAGGAAGCCATCAGAGATGCCGCCTTGGACGTGCTGGGCTTCGCACGACCACCACAGCGAAACCCCTGGTTCGACGAGGAATGCCGGCAAGTACATGCAGCCAAACAACAGGCATACAAAGCGGCGCTGCATAGAAGGACCAGAGCTGCTCGCGAGCTCTACGAGCAGAAGAGGAAAGAGGAACACAAGCTTCTCAGAAAGAAAAAGAAAGAGCATGAGAAGCGCGCGATCGAGGAATTAGAGGGATGCCACTGCAGGAATGAAGTTCGGAAGTTTTACCAAAAAGTAAAAAGAACCTCCCAAGGTTACAAACCCCGAACCGAAGCCTGCAAGGACGATCAGGGGAACATCGTGGTGGAAACGCAGTCGGTGCTGAGGATATGGAAAAATCATTTCTGCAAATTGTATAACGGCGATGACGAACCGAATTCCGCTACCATGCAAATTGCACCATTCAACCTGGACGACGTAGGCCAACAATTCCGTCCACCCGATCTTGACGAAGTGAGGATAGCCATATCTAAACTTAAGTCCAATAAAGCTGCTGGAGCTGATGGCCTTGCGGCTGAGCTATTCAAAGCGGCTGGCGATGAATTGGTTAGGAGTATGCACCAGCTCATCTGTAAAATATGGTCGGAAGAAAGCATGCCCGATGAATGGAACCTCAGTATTGTTTGCCCGATCCTCAAGAAAGGCGATCCTCTGGACTGCACCAACTACAGAGGCATCAGTCTTCTTAATATCGCCTACAAGATCTTCTCTGCCGTACTTTGTGAACGCCTGAAGCCATTCGTCAACAACCTGATAGGTCCATATCAGTGTGGCTTTAGGCCAGGGAAGTCCACCATCGACCAAATATTCGCACTACGGCAGATCTTGGAGAAAACCCAGGAGTTCCAAATCGATACCCACCACCTTTTTATCGATTTCAAGGCCGCGTATGACAGCATCTATAGAGACGAGCTATATAGAGCAATGTCTAGTTTTGGCATCCCTGCCAAACTCGTCCGTTTGTGCAGGATGACGATGGAGAATGCACGCTGCTCCATCAAGGTCGGCAAAGACCTCACCAACACCTTTGATGTCAAAAAAGGTTTTAGGCAAGGCGACGCGCTGTCATGCGACTTCTTCAACATCGTTCTTGAAAGAATAGTGCAAAACTCTCACGTCAACACCAGAGGCACAATCTTTCAAAAGTCCGTCCAATTACTCGCTTACGCTGACGACATTGACATAATCGGACGAACAAAGCGTGATGTCAGTGGTGCTTTTGTGAGTATTGAGAAGGAAGCCAAGAAGATGGGTTTAACGGTGAATGAAAGCAAAACAAAATATATGCTGTCCACAAGAAAGGACACCCAATACCGACGTCTCGGACAGAACGTCACTATAGACAGCTATAATTTTGAGGTAGTCAGAGACTTTGTCTACCTAGGATCCGCTATAAACTCAGCGAACGACACCAGCGCTGAGATCAAACGAAGAATTACTCTTGCCAATCGCTGTTTCTTTGGGCTAAGAAGGCAATTGAGAAGCAAAGCCCTCTCTCGAGCAACTAAACTGTCCCTGTATAAGACGCTTATCATCCCGGTCCTGATGTATGGTGCAGAGGCATGGACACTGCTAACAGTGGATGAGAACGCGTTAGGCTGTTTTGAGAGGAAAATTCTCCGGGTGATTTTTGGTCCCGTCTGCATAGATGGGGAATGGAGAAGAAGATACAACAACGAACTGTATGGGCTGTACAGCGACACCGACCTAGCCACAAAAGTGAAAAGCCAACGACTGAGATGGCTGGGTCATCTAGAGCGAATGGACACCAATGCTCCGGCCCGGAAAGTCTTTGAATCCAACCCCGTGGGACAACGCAGTAGAGGTGGACAGCGTAAAAGGTGGCGCACGCAAGTGGAAGAGGACCTCAACCAACTTGGCGTGCGAAACTGGAGACAGCTAGCTAGAAACCGAGCCGGCTGGAAGAAGCTTGTTGGTTGAGGCCCTGGTCCACCCCGGACTGTAGCGCCACCTTAAGTAAGTAAGTAAGTAAGTAGTAGTGAGGATGGCCAAGATCTTTCCCAAATCGTTTTCAACGAAAGTTCCTCCAGCACCGAAGACTCCGCAGAAGAACAGGAAAAACATGCTTCTGTGGAGAACTTCATGAGTGTGGTGGATTCATACTCAGACTCGGATTTTAAATCCCACTTTAGATTAGAGCTCACAACGATCGAGAATTTAATAAGTATGTACTTTTGTAATATTTGCCATTGCTAGGACTAATGCCAGCTTTTTATTTTCTCAGTTGATTATGCTCAATCTGGCTTTTCGCCAGAATCAAATCATGGAGGCAATCCAAAAATTGGGCCGAGGAAAGAAGTCTACATGTTTGTGTGGTATTTAAGCAATACCATTACATTCCGACAGCTTGGCAACTTGTTCGGCTTTCCAAAGTCCTCAAGTTGGATTGCAGTCCAACGTGTTTCTGACTGGCTTGTTGCACATAGTCAACGTTTTATAAAATGGCCACAAGGAGATGATAGAATAAGAAATTGCAGACAATTCGAAGCAAGGAGTAGAATACCTAGTGTTATTGGTGCAATTGATTGTACCCACATAGGTATAAATGCTCCACGATTTGATAAAGAGTGCTTTTTTAATCGAAAGCAATCCTACACCATTGTTCTCCAAGCAGTTGTCGATGCCGACAAAAAATTCATTGATATTTGCTGTGGGGAACCTGGGTCTTTGCATGACAGCAGAGTCCTCCGTAGATCGCCCCTATTCAGCAAAGCTCACACTAATTGTGCTGAACTGTTTCCAAATAGAACCTTTAAATTAGGTGACTCAGCCTATCCTTCTTTAAGTTGGCTAGTGCCTCCTTTTAGAGACAACGGAAGACTCACCGACCAGCAAAAGACTTTCAACTATTTGCATTCACGAACACGAATCGTTGTGGAAAATGCATTCGGCTTACTGAAAGGCCGATTCAGGAGACTTCTCAAGTTCACCGAGCAACGGAATCTACAATCTGTTAAAAAAATTGTTGTAAGTGCATGTGTTCTCCACAACATATGCATTTCCGTAAATGACGAATACTCAGAAAGTAACGACGAAGAAGATGAAAGTGTTCTTCAGAACAGATCAAATGATTCCGTTGTTGATGTTTCTACAGACCGCCGTGAAGATCTATACAGATATTTGATCGAAAAAAGAATTATTTGAAATAACAAATAGCACTTTCTGTTTACTTCAAGTATTTTTAATAAAGTTTCATTATGTACATATTTGTTTTCTTTTAGTCTTTTTCTAAAAGGCAAATAATGCTGTCAAACTTTGAGATTTTTTCCCTGTGCCTTTTATTTTTTTCCTCCTGATACTTAGCATATTGTTCCCATTGTTCAGCACGTTGTTTCTGGGAATCTTCTTTTAATTTTAGGCGCTTTTCGAAATAACCCGCTCGTGACATTTTATGTTTCAATGGGCGTGAGCTTGAGTTGGAAGGTGTAACAGTTAGAGATGTAGATGTTGATGTTGTTGGAGTAAGATTGGAGTGCTGATCACTTGGAGTTGTAGGTACGGATGTATTCATTGAAGCATCTGAAGGATTATTTTCCAAATCGGCATCTTTAAAAGAAAACTTGTTATACTTTACATTTTCTCTTCATATTTTTATTTCAGTTTATATTTACAAAAACTAAATCAACAACTCCGCTTGAAATTGTGTTGCCAGTGGATATAATTGGTTTTTTTCCGAATATTTCGTCCATTATTTGTATAAATGGAGCGACACAAGGAGCGGCTCCGGTTTTCCTCGAGTTATCTTTAGCAGCCTTATAAGCTTTCAAAAGCGTTTGTATTTTTACTTCCAAATGAAAGGCTGTTGTGTTTGGTTCCTGAAGTATGTAAATTATATTTGTATGTAAAATTTTAATCAAGATTTATTTTTCCTAGTCTTACAGCAATGCCGGCGGATATCATGTCCTCCAAAACGTGGGCGTAAGCATACTTCTTTCTCCTGGTATTTTCGAATTCTTCCTGCCTCGATCTGTAAAATTCTAACAGGCCCATCGTCTCTTCTCTACTCCAATTTTTCTTCTTCAATCTGGTTTCAAATTTAATATTTTGTAAATAAAACATCATTTTTGTGATTTTGACTACTTGATATTACCTTTTTTCTTCACCATTTTCAGCCATTTTATCGATTTTTTTAAATTTTTTTCAAGCAAAAGTAAAAATGATCCAGCCAGTTCGAAGAAAATTCATTTGTGTACGCGACGAAAAGACAAAACGGTATTTTTTTTGTTGACAACAAAATAAGGAAAGAAAATAAAAGGAAAAGAAAATGAAAGGTTTACCAACATTTCAAATGAAAAAAAAGTATAAGCGCCATCTACATTTGAGTAGGAAAAACAGCTTATGCCTAGTCACATTTGGCTGGAAATAAAAGGAAAAGTTATTGGCAGTCATTTTTTGTTGTTGTATCGCTTGTTAGATTTTGACTGGCTGGGTTGTGACTTTTCAACAAAACACGCCTAATATGTAACTACAAACCAATAAGATACCTATACCTATATTTGAGGCCGTGAGTGCAAAAGTGGCGTAACCCATTTTATTGGCATTTTTGATACTTTTATCTTGTATTTTTAAATTTACGCATCGAAAGTCATGAAAGCTTAAACTTATATTTCTTAAATATCGAAGCTTTCCAAAACTGTGACTTATCCTGCTTGAATCTCAGTTAAAATAGTATTCAAGATCGTTTAAAAATGAAAAATATGATAAAAAAGTGGGTAACACCACTTTTGCACTCACAGCCTCATTTATTAAATAAAACCAAAAATCCGAAGCAAGACAAAACTAACCCAATATAGGTACCTATATACATACATACATAAAACTACATGATAATATACTATACCTTTACTTACCTAGGTACAGACAATCAGATACATATTTAACGTACTATATCTATCCGGCCGCATCCACACTTACAACTTACAAATAACAACCCATTAGCCATAAAAATAAAAAAATAATATCACAAATATAATCATATACAGATGTCTCAGCCCCATAGAAAAAAATGTCTTAAGAAATTGCCTTACCTGACATCGTCTTACCTGACAAAGATACAAAACCCAACAGCTTTAACAAACAAAGATACAAAAGCCAGCAGCGGTAGGTGACAAAGATACAAAATCTAGAAAAAAAAAATTCGTTTCTCATTCTCATTAGGTAAGGTACATGCATCTCTTTCTCTCTGTTGTCATTTTTGTTCGTGAACTCTATTTCCCCTTGATTTATTTTATTTTATTTGTTGGGTTTCGTGGGTTACCTCAATTCTCATGTTGTGTGTGTGTTGTTTTTTTTTATTGCTGGCTGCTGTTTCTGTTTGCATTGATTTGGCTGGCGTCTATGTGGCTGGTGCTTGTTTTGTTTTTGTATTAGGAGTTTTCGGGTTGTGAATGTGATTTCGTAAAGATCTTTTTGTTTTGAATTGGAACTTTCTTTGGTAAAGGAAATGTGATTTGATGAATGATTTTCTTGTAGGGAAATTTTGATTCGCTTATACCTTTGGATCTACTGATCGGATCTTGATGGTTAATACCTTTAAATAAAGGAAAAATAACAAACAATATTTAAGAAGGTATATTATGTATTTATATGAATTTTTATACATACATATAAACAGTTATTATGTACTCAATAAGAAAATGAACTAAGGGTGAGGTGGACACAAGGTAAATTGTATTTTTTGTGAGTAGGTATGAAGGAATAGGTAGATGTAGATAGATACTCAGGTACATTGTAGGTATTTATCTTCTTTATTTTAAATATAAAAGCTTATGAAAAATGTCAATATTTTGATAAGCTAGCTATTTAGGTAGATACTAAAATAATGGGTGGTATCGACAAGCAAATTAATGCAACATGACAGCAGATTTCGTTTATTAAAATTAAGATAGGTATTAAAATAATACGATAATTAAATAATTTTAAAAAGTAATTGAATATGAAGAAAATTTGAAAAAGAAATTTTTTTTAACTTTGAATTATAATTCTAAAAAGGTTAACAAAAAAAAATCAGATTTATCTATGGTTTAAATACAATAAGTAAGCTGAGATCGTATTCCATTCGCTACGAAAAAAATCATTTAACTCGTAGATTGAAATCTAAATTTATAAGAAAAAAACTATTTTTTGAGTTTTGAATTTTTGGAAAATATAGTCCTACATACCTATGTATGTACCTACTGGTTTTTAAGAAAAACCTGTATTTTTTTCAATATAATTAATCAAAATATACACCCGATCATAGAATCCGACGAATGAGATGCGTAGGGAATCTGACTCAATTTTGACATTTGGCTCATAGTAAAAATGTCCAAATTGAGTCTGATGCCCTCCGCAATTAATTCGTTGGATTCTGTAATCGGGGTGATAAATTGATATCGATTTTAACGTTTATTTACAGTAAAATAAATTAAACGCATGATAACCCTCAAAACGAAAATTTCATTGTGATCGAAAGATCACAGCCCATAAAATGCTCTAATTGGGCTTGATTTAGTTAATATTTAATTTTAAAATAAAATCATTAGAAATGTGTTAAAATAATTATTCCAAAGATTTTTGGTTTCTCCAGCTTGTGGCCTTATTGAATTGAATTTATTGAGTCCTTATTCTCCTAACAATTTTTTAATAACTTATATCTATGATAAATAAATACACATTAAGTTTTTATAATAATTTAAGAGAATAGTTTGTAGCAATTAAATTTAAATACAAATTGAAATAATGCCACATTAACAAAAATTTATTCTATTGTGGGGTGAATACAGGAATTAACGTTGGATAAAAAGAAAAGTATTACAATAATTGATATGAATTAAACAAATAACATAATTTTCATCAATTGAATAAAAAAAGAAAGAAAGAATATTTACAAACAAAAAAACATTCATAAGAGATCATGGTAGTAAATTAAAAATTAAATCAAAAATTAAATCAAACAATGTAGCTTAGCAGAGATTCGATGTCATGAGTATTAAAGTGGAGAAGCCATGATTTTAAGGAACTTAAAAAAAGTGGCAAGTTTCTAATGCTCCGTAGTTTGATTGGGAGTCTGTTGTATAATTTGCGAGAAACGATTGTGTATGAGTTTCTAAAAAGTGTAGTCCGAAAGGGTAAAGTTTGAACGGTGGTAGCATTTCTTCTCAAGTTATATAGGTCTGTTATAGGGCTTTCCAAATAACCACCTCTCAAAAAAAAATATTTTTAAGACTTTAAAATAAAACAAGTGTCTTACTGGTAGAATTTTCGTCTGTCTAAATAATTCTAAAGAGTGAGCTAAGCGAGAAGCGTTGCATATCTTTCTTAAAACACATTTTTGAAGGATCGTCAGTTGATGAATTTTATTTAGATAAGCGCCTCCCCAACAACAAATTACATATTGTAATTTGGATTGAAATATTCCGTAATAGGTGTTTTTTAATGTTGAATTTGAACAGAACTTTCTTAGGCTATAAAAACCTCTTATCGTAGAAAGGAAGTACTGCTTAAGATTCAAAATGTGCTCAGTCCACTTCAAGTGTTGATCAATTGTGACGCCTAGATATTTGAAATCTTTTACAATTTCAACATTAAAACACATACTATTGCAAGCTTCTATGTCATTAAAACTAAATAATGGAGAAGATCTTAAGCAGTCACTATTAAACAGGCTAAAACGGGTGCAATACGGAGCATGAAACATTACTTTTATGTCAGTTTCTGAGTTTAAATCAGGGCCGAATAGCATCAATTTGGTCTTGTTACTAACAATTAATTTATGGTCAGCGAACCATAACCTTAATAAATTAACGTCATGATTGATATCAGCAACTAAATTCAATGGATTTACTGCATTATATCCAATCGCAATATCATCAGCAAAGGCATTCACTGTCCCCAAAAAAGGTAGGTCAAAAAGAGAATTTATATATATCAAAAAAAGGATGGGCCCAAGGACTGATCCTTGTGGGACACCTATATTAATATATATATATATTAATGTGTTACACACTTTGACTCTTTGATTTCGATTACTAAGGTAAGATTCAAACCAATTGTAAATGAATCCACGAAAACCAGCATCATATAATTTATTCAAAAGGATTTTATGATTAACCATATCAATGCTTTCGTGATGTCAACAAAAAGAGCAGCACATTTCATTTTTTTATCTACACCTTGCTGGATTAAACAACAAGAGTTTAACAGAGCATCTTCTTTTAGACCGAGAGCCCACAGTAGATTTTGGGTGTGAGTGATAGCAAAAAAAGAAGTATAGGCGTCGGAAGCTTCATTAAGGGCCTTTGGAATTAACAGTGCACAGAAAAAAAAAATATGAATGCTACTTGGAAGGTAATCGTGTCAGCCGAAATTGGTTTTCACGTTTCACCTCTCCCTAGATAAGCTCCTCTAGTCACATATCACGGAATCTGAAACCATTTGAGTGTATAGTTCGCTCTACCGGACCGTTTAAAATATTCAAAATGCTAAGTGAAAAAAGGTTTTTGTTAAACAGTCTGGCAGGGCGAATTAAACACTCAAATGATCTCAGATTCCCTGATATGGGAACGGCGGAGCTTATCAGGGGAGGGGTGAAACCCAATTTCGGCTAATTCGATAAACTTCGACGTTGCATTCATATTTTTTTTTCAATGCACTGTTAATCGCAAAGGCCCCAGTAGCGGACTATAAGATTTTGATTTTTTGAATAGCCCTTATATGAAGCTTTCGACGCCTATAGGTACTTCTTTTTTTGCTATCACTCGCACCCAAAATCTGCTGTGGGCTCTTAGTCTATTTATATTGTTCAACTTTTAAGTAAAAAAAACATTAATTAAATTGTAAGACCATTTTCTGAATCTTAAAATTTTGTACGTAGCACTGAACAAAAATTGAATAAAAATATATGAGCTCCATTTTTAGCTTAAAATTGGTTATAGCTCTTTAAATATACAAAACATGAACAAATGTGGAATTTTTTACCAATTCATTAAACTTATTCTTCTTGTCAGGGCTGCATTTGTATTTTGTCGATAAAATTAAAAATGCGGATTTTATTTGTGAAAAACAAGTTCACTCCTTAATTGAAGATAGCGGCAACCCTTAAAGGAGTTGATGGTCGAAAGTTTGGATTTGAGCTAGTCCTTCAACGAACTCAAAAATAAAAATGGCTTTCCCGTTTCCATATTGAAAAAACCCCACTCACACTTTTGAACACTTATAATTATAATGATGTGCGGATATCTACCTATCAGGCAATACAGTTGGTAAGCAATAATTGCTTATAAAAATGCTAAGAACAAAACTGTAGGGTATAGTGATTACTAGAACTTTTGAAAGAAATTTTCGGTTAATACTGAAAGAAAAAAAAATTTACTAAAAAAGTGTGAACTCCATTTTTATTGCTGATAATTGGTTATAACTCGTTAAATGCACAAAATTTGAAAAAATATCATATATTGAAATTTGTAGAAATGAATTTGTTAGGAATGCATTTTTATTTTTTCGATAAATTTAAAATTACGGATATTATTCGTTAAAAACTTCAATTTCACTCTTTAAATCAATATAGCGGCAACCCTCCAAGGCGTTGATGGTCAAAAATTTTGACTTGAGCTTTTTGTATGGTATCTACTATAACGAAGTCAAGACAAAAATTCCTTCCCCAATCTTTTGTTACAAAAAAGTCTAAATTGACTGGACTATATTTTTTACATAATTTTGTAATAAACATAATATATGTTCACTTCAGAAAATCTAGTTTTGGTATTAAATTTCTGTATAGGTACCTTTCCTACCTACATTCGAAGTATGGTAATTTAACTTGCCAAGCAAATGAATTTGAAGTTAATTTGAAAGTAATTTTAAACGGGAATTCTAGAAACTAATTTTGGATATGTTTTAAGAACCACTCACCAGTGTTCTGAGTCTATCCGCACGAAATTTTCTTTTGTTATAATTTGTTTGGGGCTAAACCATAGATTTACTTGACTAAGATAATAAGAATTTATTGATTTTTACTTGCGATTATAGGTACTATAAGGCAAGTTTTGGATTCGTGCAAAAAAAAATTTGAGATAACAATCAAACATGATAAATTACGATGATAGAGAACACCAAAAAAGTGGGTGGCACAATTCTGTCTGTCTGTCTGTCTGTCTGTCTGTTCGTCTACAGCCTAAACGGCTCGATCGATTTTCTTCAAACTTGGTACATAGTGGTATTTGGTGATTATGCCCACAAGTTTTTTTCATTTTTTTTTAGAACCAAAAATAACGGTACCTGCCATACAATTGTTTTAGTCAATTTTACATAATCGCTTTTTTCTCAAAAACGGCTCGACAACTTTTCTTAAAAAAAATTCAATAAATTTATTTTAGTAAAGGCTTTCTTTGGGTGGAAAACCATTATTCAAAAATGGTTATTAATGGTACCTCCCAAGGAACCATGTTTTTAATTTTTGATTTTTTCAAAATAGTATGACCGATTTCAACTATTTTTTTTATACAGAAGCTTCCAAAAAATTTACCCGATTTGCCATTCTAGCATAGTTGAGGTACATTAGAAATAAAGAAAGCATTTATGTATTTTAAAACTTTGACTGAAGCCAATTTTATTGATTGGTAAATATAAATATTACCAA
The DNA here is from genome assembly GCA_963921185.1 of Dasysyrphus tricinctus. Classification (NCBI taxonomy): domain Eukaryota; kingdom Metazoa; phylum Arthropoda; class Insecta; order Diptera; family Syrphidae; genus Dasysyrphus; species Dasysyrphus tricinctus. The sequence goes on from OY992532.1 coordinate 150,824,891, forward strand.
TCGGTATCAATTTGTTTCTTATTTTTTTGCTTTAGGTACCTACATCTTCATCTTCTCTAAAATTTTGAACCTAAGGTTTTTTGTTTATTCAATAGAGACGAAATTAATATTTGTAGCTCCAAAATAAAACGGCACCTGGCATTTCCATTTCGAAAAAGGCTATTTTTCCCTAAATATTAGTAGGAAGATACACAAATATATGTGTGTATACCTAGTCTGCATTTCGATTAAAAAAAAAAAATAATAAAAACTACAATTAACTGTACTTTATTATTTTCGACTTACTCATTAAGAACATTTTGATGAAATTCGGTAAAGCTTTTAACAAGTATGTAAGTAGAAATTATCATTTTATCTAGCTTATTATTACTCATCCTTCATAAGCACAACAGCAAGTTTGAGCGATTTAATCGTCCCTTTTATTTCTTGTAACATTTATTATTTTTAAATAGCTATTTATTCCTTATGGGGGTTTACATGAACCAACATGTTGTCCAACATTGCTTGACAACCATCGATGTTTGATCATTTAAACGCATAACCAACCATGTTGTCCAACTTTGCTGTATGACTTTCAAAATATTTTGAAAACTGTTCCGAGTCCATCAAGCAATGTTGTCCAACATTGTTGTTCCATGTGAACCCCCCTATTAAACACATTCAACAAACAATGCGCCAGCCAACAGACTAAAGGCAGACAGTAATAAATAACCACAAAAGCAAATGTGAAATCGAACCCAATATTATCTATCCCCTCACTTTCCCTGTGTGGTACGTTATGCCTATATTCCATATTCGGTATTCTTTTTTATATTTTCTTTTCTCCACATGCAAATCTGGGTAGTCTACGAACACTTCTCCTTTTTTTGGTGTCTGTTTTATCATCTTATTCGTATTTTGTTTCGGCAGAGCAGCATGAACAAAGTGAAGCTTGAACACAATAATTTTGTCTATACCCCTGACGTTTCGCCCTCTTTGTCTACTCGGGGTTTCACATTTTTGGAATTCTGTTGATTTTTTCACATTGTTAGTAGGTATGCCTCCGTTTAAACATTTCTAATGTTAAAATGTTGACAGTTTTGTGTACCAACATTTTTAAAGAAATATTTTTTGGATTTTTAAAAAATATTTCAAATTTTTTTTTGGAAAATCAAATATATCGAAAACGGCATCATAGATTTTTTTGAATCTCGATATTTAAGACTTTTTTAGTACTCTCTAAAATATTTTTAGAAAAAATTTTACATTTATGATAAAATAACGGTACCTACCTTCCATACAAAAGTGAAAAAACCGCAAAGGAAAATATTTTTTTCCTTAAAAACGACTCCTACGATTTTGACTAAACTTTTTTCATATTCTAAAATTAGTACGATCTACCATCAAAAATTATAAAATTTTACAAATAGCAACTATTAGTAGTAGGTACCTGTCATAGAACGTATTTTTTTATTTTGAGTTTTCTCGTTATCGGCTTAACGGACTTAAATTAATTTTTGTATATACAAATTTCAAATAAGATTAAATAATATTGCATATCAAAATTTTCAAAAAAAAAGTTTTTGGATTTTTAAAAAAAGTTTCAAACTTTTTTTTTGAAAATTCGATATCTCAAAAACGGGTTGACAATTTTTTTTTCAAATTTTGTTTTTATATACATATAAATATATAGTTTAAATTTGCATACCAAAATTTGTTTTTAAAAATGTTTTAAGAATTTTATATATAAAAAATTAATTTAAAAAAAAGCCGCTCCAACGATTTTAAAATTTTTTTTCCCATACAATCATATTCCATCATGAATTAAGATGGCATACTTTTTTTTCACCTCAAACTGTCAAAAGAGTTGTTTTAGCTAATTTATATGTCGTATTTCATGCTTCTCTACATTTTTCTCTCATATTTTCCATGTTTGTATATACAATTTTCTTAAACTCGCAGTGTCTTGATTATAAGAGCAAGTACGTGCGACCCAGTCGTGCATTTTATTTATCCTGAATTTGTTTAAATCATACAGATACGAATTTTTTTGTCGTACCTACATATTAGCCCAGGAAAAATGTACTTTCGCTGCGGAAAAATTCCAAGTGAAGATTTTTGAATGCAATTATCTTTATTTGTGCCTAAGGAATACGCATGCGAAAGTCTACAAACGAAACTGGCTTGCGTTAAAAGTTATTCAAGGTTAAATGTCGAAAATACCGGTTTTCCACGTTTAACTTTGAAACGGTACATGGTATTAAAAAGTAATGCATGCAAAACTTGTAGATAATATGATTATCTACAAGAAATGTTAAAACACTTTGTTTTCTCTGACAGATGGTTAAGAAGATATCGGCGTTTCAAAAAACGTAAATTGACGAAAATATCCCTTTTTTGCGTATAACTCAGAAATGGTGAATGTTATTGAAAACATTTATAGGCAAAGTTTGTATACTATGTTACCCTCTATTAAAAAAAAAAAAATTAATTTTTTTCTAAGAGTAATAATTTTAAAGATATAATTATTTGAAAAATTTCGTCAAAAACCTGAAATTCCAGACTTTTGCTTTTAAATCTTAAATAACGAAATTTTCATAAAATGATTTATGTTCAGCTTATAGACTATAATGTAATCTACAAAAAATATTAACACACTTTTTTCCACACGAGTGACCAGTAACAAGATATTGCTACTTTAAAAAGGTTAAGTATTGAAAATAAAGATTTTTCGCTTACCACTCTTAAACGGTATATGTTAGAAATTTTATTTTTACACAGTTTGTAGGTTCTTTACCTTTCTACAAGAAAATAAAAAAAAATTTCTGTTTGCGGTTATTTAAAAGATATAATATTTTATATAAAATGCACAAAAGTCAAAAATAACGGTATTTTGCGGTTTTCTCTTAAATGGTGAAGTTTTTGAAAAATAATTTATACTTTTTGTATAAACAATAATATTCTCTATAAGAACTCTTATGAAGACTTTTTCGATATAAGGCCCCAATAAAAAGATATTGAGACTTCAAAAAGTATCAATTTTCGAAAATGCTGGTTTTTCCGGCCCAAAATGATTCGCCCAGTGACATAAAATAATAATAGGGTTTTTTAGAGAGACATAGTACAAAAATTTTTTCATACTGAGGGGGGGGTCTATCTCCCCCCAATTAACCGGGAGGAGCAATTTTCTGAAAACAGTACTAAAATTAAAAAAAAAAATAAACAAATGGCAACGATTAAAATAAAGTACTATATTTTTTTTGAGATTTTCAAGTTTGTTCTTTAATTATTTTTTCAAAATAAGTTATTCCTGCCAATAGTTTTCGAAAAAAATACCTTCAAACCCAACATTAAAAAAAAAACTGAAACAAATTATATAGGTACTGTTCTTTTTTCAAAATATGAAATCAGGAATTATGTTAGTTTCTATTATACACTTTTCCTGTAATTTTTAAATGAATACTAAAAACCAGATGGTTTTATGCCATCTAGTTTTCGAGAAAATTGTAAACTAAGAAAACTATTTTTGGATTATATGTTTTTTTGGTAGTATATCTAGGAAAAATGCATTACCACTTCGGGAAAATTCCAAGTTAAAATTTTTAAAGGCAATTATCTTTAATGTTCCAATGCACAAGAAAAGACAACCGGTGTATTCGGTGATTCAAGAAGAACTATATTTCGTAATGTAAAGTTATACTTAACAATGCATAAATAAGTGTTTAATGTAAAAAGATAATAGCAAGTAACATATGTATGTATATACGTAAAATCTGCAAAAGCATTATAGGGTATTGTAGGAGGCATTAAGAATTTTAAACAAATAGAAAACAAACTATTTCAACACTCCCACTTTTACAAATGTTTAAAATTTCATTAATTCAAATAGATAAACAATAATATTTTGATTTTCAATTCATTCATAACAACTTTAAAAAAAATTAATTTAGTGCTACTATTCCCATCATATACCGGAACCGGAAAAACTTGTCCTTAGGAAGGGCCTTTGTAAATATGTCAGCGATTTGGTCTTGAGTCGGTACATATTCCAAGTCGAACATCTTTTCTTCATATTTCTCCCGAATAAAATTGTAGCGAACATCTATATGCTTTGTTCGTTTGTGGAACTCCGGATTTTTAATGAGCCGGATAGCCCCTTGGTTGTCCACAAACAGAACTGGCTTTGCACATTCATCTTGCAGGAGAGCAGACAACAGTTGCTTAACCCAGACCAGTTCCTTGACTGCCTGACATGCAGCAACAAACTCCGCTTCTGTAGTAGACAACGCAACGCATTTCTGACTTTGCGAAGCCCATGTGATGCAGCTTGAACCCATCAGGTAAACGAAACCACTGGTGGAACGTCTAGTTAGAACGTCCCCCGCATAGTCAGCATCACTAAAACAAGATAAAGTAAATTTAGTTCTTTTAAAAAGCATACCAAAATCAGCTGTTCCTTTAACATATCGCAAGATACGTTTCACCATTGACACATGAATCTGCTTGGGGTTATCCAAAAAACGGCTTACATATCCTATAGCGTAAGCTATATCTGGACGCGTAGCTACCATCAAGTACATGAGGCTTCCCACAGCTTGTCGGAAAGGGAATCTTACTTCTTCTGCTATTCCTTCTAAACCGCCCATTGAATTAATTGAGACATCAGCTGGAGTCAGCACTGGCACTGCGTCCTTCATACCAAATTTTTCAATCAATCTCTTTACATACATTGATTGGTTTACATGAATCGAACCATCCTCGAATCTTCTCAGTTCCAATCCTAAGAAATGCCTTGCTGGAAACACTTTAATCTGAAGATTTAACTTTAGATATTCACAAAGTTCAAAGATTTCACTTTCATTAGTTGAAGCGACGAGTCCGTCATCTATATAAATGGCTAAAATTGTTTTATTTCCATTTCTACTGCTTACAAACACACATGGATCCGCATCACAAACAGAAAACTGAAAATCATATAACAACTTCTTAAATGTCTGATTCCAGCACCTGGAGGCTTGTTTGAGCCCATAAAGACTCTTTTTTAGTCTGCAAACCCGGCCAGTTCCATCCTCGTACCCTTTTGGTTGGCGAACATAAATCTCCTCATCAATACTCCCATTCAAAAAAGCCGTTTTAACGTCAAATTGTTTTAAATGCAAATTTTCACAAGCCGAGATCGACAAAATTGCTCTTATTGATGAAAATTTTGCAACAGGACTAAAAGTCTCAAAATAGTCAACTCCAAACTGTTGGCTAAATCCTCGTGCAACTAACCTAGCCTTGAAACGTTCACCTTCGTTTTCTGTTGCCCCTTTCACCTGGTAGACCCATTTTGTATCAACCACCTTTCTATTATATGGTAAGTCTACTAATACCCAGGTATCACTTTCTTCAAGTGACTTCACTTCCGAATCCATTGCAACTTTCCATTTTGTATTTTCACTACACGTAATTGCATCATCATAATGAATAGGAATATATGATTCAGCTAGGAAAGCAAATCCTTCTTCTATACAAGAATTAGCTTGACTTTCTTTGTTTTTAGTACTCCTCAGACGCCGTTGTCTCCAAACCTCAGTGGACTTCTTTTGGACACCAACTTAATTTTCAACACTTTCAGCTTTTTTATTTCCAACATCACCATTAGCACACTCATTACTTTTCCCAACACAAACAGCATCTTCAAAGACATTATCAGCAACTTCTTCATCAGCAACTTCTTTTCGTGTCCCAGGTTCATCTGTTCCAGCTTCCTCTGCCTCAGCTTCATCTTTCTCTGCCTCAGCTTCACCTGTCTCAGCTTCATCTGCCTCAGCTTCATCTGTCTTAGCTTCATCTGCCTCAGCTTCATCTGTCTTAGCTTCATCCGCGTCAACATCATTTGCCTCAACATCATCTGCCTCAGCTTCCTTCATCTCAGCTTCGTCTGCATTACCTTTCTTTTCAGCATCTTTAGTGGCATTAGCAACTTCCCTGGTTGATTCGATCTTCTCAGTATCTTCTAAAAGTGAGCATTGATTTCCAATTGAAACTTTTACACCAGATCCTAACTCCCTGGACTTTGAAATATTATTATCTGATGGGCTAAAAATTACATCCCTACAAACGTTTACTTTTCTCTCTTCTGGAATGTATACTCGGTATCCTTTAACGCCATACTCGTATCCAACGAATATTCCCTTCTTTGATTTGCGATCCCATTTCCTTCTTTTCTGTTGTGGGACATGAACGAAAACTTCACTTCCAAAAACTTGGAGGTTCCCAATTTCTGCTTCTTTCCCGAACCATAGTTCGTACGGAGTTTTTCCTTTTACGGAGCTAGTACCTGTACGATTTAGAATGTAAACGGCTGTGTTCACTGCTTCAGCCCAATATTTTAGAGGTAAATCCTTGGCATGAATCATCGAACGTGCCGCTTCAACTATGGTGCGCATTTCACGTTCAGCACTACCATTTTGTTCCGGTGTGTATGGAACTGTCTTATGATGATTGACGCTCCTCTGGCTCAATATATTCTGCACAACCTTATTTGTATACTCTGTACCATTATCTGTACGAAGAGTGCTAACTTTCTTCCCTGTTTCAGTTAAAACTATCTCTAGGTACTTTTCAATACAATTTTGGCTCTCTGACTTTTCCTTAAGAAAGAAGACTGTTCTAAAATGTGAAAAATCATCTTTGAAAAGTAAAAAATATTTAGATCCACCAATAGAGTTCTGAGACATAGGTCCGCATATATCAGAGTGCACAAGCTCAGCTACATCACTAGACTTATGCTGACTACTTTGGAATGGCCCCCGATGCTGCTTCCCGTACATGCACGCTTCGCAAAAAAAATAGTCTTTGTCAATAAAAGGTATTTTTCTGGCCACAAGTGTTTTCTTAACATGAACAATATTCTGATGGCCTAGTTTCTCATGCCAACTCCTTAAACTCGTCTTATCTGCTTCACTTATGTTGACGCATGCATTCTCAACCGATAAGGGAATAACCTTCATAAGTAATTTAAATAACTTATTTTCTCTGACTCCCACTGCCAAAACAACATTTTCCTTAAGCAACTCACATTTGGAATTATTTGAAACAAATCTTAGTCCTTTGTCCAAAGCACAATTCAAAGAAAAAAGGTTAAGACGAATGTCTGGTACGTAAAGAACATCGGCCAAATGATTTTCTTTCCAAACAGTGTTGTTATATGACGAAACATTTATATCGCCTTTTCCATACGCATTGATTGTGTTTCCGTTACCCAACCTTACGATAATCGGTCGCTCAAACTCCAGATAATTCAGAAACCATTCCTTGCGATTCGTCATGTGATCGCTTGCACCCGAGTCCAGAAACCATTCGTCAGCTTGCCCAACACCTTCCGCCAAAAGCACCTCACATAAAAAAGCATTGCCCTTTTTCTCGCCACTACTGGGATAATTTCTTTCTTTTAACTGAGGACAGTTTCTCTTCCAATGTCCAAAATTTTTACAAACAAAACACTTGCCTCGTTGTTCATTGAGGTTAGAGTTCTTCAATCTACTTGAGTGAGCCCTACCTACATACAAAGCCCTACTGTCTACAAGATCATGCAAACTATTTTTCGTGCTCAAGCGCTCCTCTTCCATTGCCAGCCTTGAAATCAAATTTTCCAATGTCTGTTGTGGCACCGCTGTGGACTCCCACGCGCTATAAAAATGGTTATATGAATCCGGCAACGTCATAAGAATTTTAGTAACCACCATGGAGTCTGACACTTTTTCACCAGCGTCCGCTAATTTTTGTACAATTGCCTGCAATTTCGAAATATGCACAACTATACCATCTTGAGGGTCCTTCGCAAAGCTATCAAACTGCTGTTGCAACATGTGGATGCTAGCTTTGGACTTCAGTTCATAGACACTTTCTAATTTACACCACATCTCCTTGGACGTTTTGCAGTTCATTATATGGAGGAGAGGTTCCTGGCCAATACTTGTCACAATGATTTTTTGAGCTTTGCTATCATGCAAATTCCAAGAATTCACTGCCTTAATCAAAGCCTCACCTTTAACAGTACTTGTCTCTGCAGGTACAGCCTCAAACCCCATGACATATTTTAACAAATCAGAAGAACTTAAAATAATCTTCACCTGGAATTTCCATAAGTTCCATTGATCCCCATTGCATAGCTTTTCGATCTTCACCACATCGTTTTCCATATCAAATGATATCACGAGTAAAGTAGCCGAAGAAATAAATTTATAAAAAAATTGCAATAGCAAACACAAGCAATTATTAATACTTTTTTTTAATAATTAACCGTACCAAAAATTTTACTGTACCAATCGTCAGCAGATTTGCTTCTCGGTACCAAACCCGTTCTTCTTATCAACTGTTTATCTTGACAAAAAAAATCAATACCGCACAATACACCTTGTCATTTAGGTTACTGGGCCCATAACCTGTTCCAATGCACAAGAAAAGACAACCGGTGTATTCGGTGATTCAAGAAGAACTATATTTCGTAATGTAAAGTTATACTTAACAATGCATAAATAAGTGTTTAATGTAAAAAGATAATAGCAAGTAACATACGTAAAATCTGCAAAAGCATTATAGGGTATTGTAGGAGGCATTAAGAATTTTAAACAAATAGAAAACAAACTATTTCAACATTTAAATTACCATAAAGAATACTCGTGCAAAAGTCTACATACGAATCTGGCTTGCGCTAAAAGTTATTCAAGGTCAAACGCCAGCAGAATCTTCTTTTAGGCATAACCTTTTTTTTTGGATAGTATCAAGGAAAAAATTAATTTCCACTTGAGGAAAATTCCAAGTTAAATTTTTTTAACGCAATTATCTTTAAATTGCCATAATGAATACTCGATTAAAAGTCTACACACGAATCTGGCTTGCGCTTAAAGTTATTCAAGGTCAAACGCCAGCAGAATATTCTTTTAGAGCATAACCTTTTTTTTTTTGGATAGTATCAAGGAAAAAATTAATTTCCACTTGAGGAAAATTCCAAGTTAAATTTTTTTAACGCAATTATCTTTAAATTGCCATAATGAATACTCGTGCAAAAGTCTACACACGAATCTGGCTTGCGCTAAAAGTTATTCAAGGTCAAACGCCAGCAGAATCTTCTTTTAGGCATAACCTTTTTTTTTGGATAGTATCAAGGAAAAAATTCATTTCCACTTGAGGAAAATTCCAAGTTAAATTTTTTTAAAGCAATTATCTTTAAATTGCCATAATGAATACTCGATTAAAAGTCTACACATGAATCTGGCTTGCGCTAAAAGTTATTCAAGGTCAAACGCCAGCAGAATCTTCTTTTAGAGCATAACCTTTTTTTTTTGGATAGTATCAAGGAAAAAATTAATTTCCACTTGAGGAAAATTCCAAGTTAAATTTTTTTAACGCAATTATCTTTAAATTGCCATAATGAATACTCGTGCAAAAGTCTACATACGAATCTGGCTTGCGCTAAAAGTTATTCAAGGTCAAACGCCAGCAGAATCTTCTTTTAGAGCATAACCTTTTTTTTTTGGCTCAGATCTTCGAAAATTGTTTCGAAATTGGAGCATTTAATTGCATTTAGGCGAGCATTTAACTAATCAAAAAGATTTGAATCGAAAAAATTTTAATTTTTTGAGAAAACCCCATTTTAAGCTAGCAGAACATGGAAATGTATGGGAAATTGAATTATTTTTTTTTTTTGGCTCAGATCTTCGAAAATTGTTTCGAAATTGGAGCATTAAATTGCACTTAGGCGAGCATTTAACCAATCAAAAAGATTTGAATCGAAAAAATTAGAATTTTTTGAGAAAAACCGATTTTAAGCTAGCAGAACATGGAAATGTATGGCAAATTGAATTATTTTTTTTTTGGCTCAGATCTTCCAAAATTGTTTCGAAATTGGAGCATTTAATTGCATTTAGGCAAGAATTTAACTAATCAAAAAGATTTGAATCGAAAAATCTAAATGAAACAATTATTTTATTTTTTTTTTCAAAATAGTGGAAAAAAAATTAGTTTTTTGTGAAAATCAAATTTTTTTCAATTTTTTTTTTGATTCGCAGAGCATTTAAATAGCTCATTAATATAAGACCTAACCCAATTTTCATACTTAATGTCTTAACCATTTTAGGAAATTGTTCTGCTAACTTTAAATCAAGTTAGCAGAACATTGATTTTTACCAAAAGTACTTGAGCATTAAATTTAATTGTTGGGCATTTAATTAGCATTTAATAAGCGCCTTATAATGCCATCACAAAATATATGTTTTGCTCACCTTGCTCTGCTAACTTGAGGGACATAAACAAAAGATAATCACAAAATAAAAAATTGCAGTTTCAGCTGTTTTTGACAGATCAACACTTTCATTTCATGTCGAGGAGATGAGTTGGAAATTGTTACAAAGTGTAACATTCTGACACTTCAACATTGAGTTTAGCAACGATTTTATGACGTCATAATGTTACACTATGTTACAATTTGAGAATTTAGGAACGATCAGTGTTAACAATTGTTAACATTTTAGAGAAAAGGAATGGACCACTGTCTATTGCTCTCAGTTCGTCTATCTATTGTTTTGTTAGTGTTGCCATATGCAATGTTGGAAGCTTGTATGTAATACTAAGTAGTATTTTTACTACAGTACTACTTGTCAAAAATGATAAATGCTTGAAGAAGGCATTTTATAAAATGGTGTCATTCAGTATAGTGTGTGTGTAAATTTGAAAACGCGATGTTTTCGTATTCGATTGTAATCAAAAAGGAGTAGAACAGTAAGAAAATCCAATCGAAAACGACATAAGTGAATTTTCTTGAAGGTTACTTCGAAGGTTTCCGAATAAGTTTTCCGGAGAGAGCGCTCATAACTTTATGAGTGTTTGGGACCACTCATAACTTTTATGAGCGCTCTTATATATTCACTATTATTATTTGGTGAATAGGTTTATGAAGCTCTTAAGTTGGATTTACACCTTCGTTGTTATAGTCCGTGTACGTTGTTCGTTTTTGCCCGTGCGTGGAACAAAGAAGGTGTAAATGATAACACCGAACACGAACAACGAAGAAATTCAAAGCCGTTTTGAATTTTGGATGATCTTTACTCGTTGTTCGTTGTTTGTGTAACAACGTTCAACGAACGAACGAACAAAGGAAGTCCAGCTTAAAGTTATCATCATCAAGTCCTGTAACCCCGGTTGGGGCATAGGGCGCCAACAAATCGTTTCCATCCTTCACGGTCTGCACATAGATATTTTAACTGTGGCCACGTCTTTCTCTGGGAGTCTGCTTCTGCTAGAACTGTTGATTTCCATGTTGTTCTTGGTCTTCCAACCCGCCGTGCACCCTGAGGATTCCATTCAAATGACTGCTTTGCAATTTCATCGTTTGGTTTCCTCAGTGTGTGACCAATCCATTGCCATTTACGCTTTCTTATGTCAACGTCCAGCCGCTCTTGACTTGTCCTGCGCCACAGTTCCTCGTTTGATATAATTTGTGGCCAGCAAATTTTTAGAATATGGCGTAGACAACGTTTCACAAAAGCCTGCAATTTCTTTGAGATGGTAGTCGTGACTTTCCAGGTTTCGCAAGCATATAACAGCACGGATTTGACATTGGATTCGAAGAATCTCAACTAAGTGCGCAAGGATATTTGACATGATTTCCAAAGTTGGGATAGAGAACCGAAGGCTGCGCGAGCTTTATTTATTCTACTTTGAACGTCCAGATCAGTAACACCATTTGCTGAAACAATGCTTCCAAGGTAGTTAAATTGTTCAACCTCTTCAACTGGCGTCTCCTGTATTAAAATACGCTGATGTGTGGAGCGGCCTGTGAGCATTATTTTTGTCTTTTTGCTATTTATTTTAAGACCACTCGCCTCTCCTTTTACTTTCAGAGCTTGACACATCCCGTTCAGCCCGCTGATGTTATTTGCCAAGAGACATATATCATCGGCATAGTCTAAGTGGCTAAGCCTTTCAAACGGTCTCCATTAAATGCTCTCTGCTGTTCCAACGCTGGCCGTCAAAACATCGTCAATCGCCAGTAAAAAGAGAATTGGCGATAGAACATCTCCCTGTCTCACACCCTGCCGCACTTCGAAAGAGTCGGATAGCTGCCCATTGTGTAAAACAAAGCATCTTGCGTTGTTATAGGACTCTCTTATAATGGCAACAATTTTTGGGGGAATTCCTCTACCAAGAAGTGATCTCCATATACATTCACGGTTGACTCGGTCAAAGGCCTTCTCAAAATCCACGAACATGAGGTAAAGCGGTGATTGAAACTCCGCAGACTGCTCAAGAACGATACGCAGAGTGTTGATATGGTCGACACAAGACCGCCCACTCCGGAAACCAGCTTGATGCCTCTTGAGTGTAGACTCGATTCTAACCTTTATCCGCTCCAGAATGATGGTTGCCATTAATTTTGGAAAAACGGACAAAACTGTAATACCTCGCTAATTGTTGCAATTCTTAAGATCACCTTTCTTTGGCAACTTAACAATTACACCATCCTTCCAGTCGCTGGGATAGATTTCGTTTTCCCACACAGCTTGTAACAATGGGTGTAGAATACTAGCCGTTCTGACAAGGTCTGCTTTCAGGAACTCGGCTGGTATACCGTCAAGTCCAGCTGCTTTGTTGTTTTTGAGAAGATTTATCGAAGATTCAATTTCCAGTACTGTAGGGGGTTCGAAGTCAATACCCCTATATGATCTACGCATCTCGTTAAGCTGGGGCACTTCAGCACTCTGCTCGACAGAATCCTCATTGAGCAAGGCACAAAATGGATCCTTCCACCTGTGCAGCTGATCCTCGATTGATACCAAAAGTGTACAATCCACATCCATTACAGGATGATTGGTGTTGCTTTTCTTCCCGACAACTTCCTTGGATATTTGGTACAATTCCTGGATATCTCCTCTTCTTGCAGCGTTTTCCGCATTTTCTGTGAGACCGTCTAACCTCACCCTCTTGTCACGTCTCACACAGCGATAGACCATCTTATGTGCTAAGCGATACTCTCTTCGCAATTCAGCCTTTCGTTCAGCATTTATTTGCATCTTCAACAATTTGCGAAGCTCGATTTTATCCCAGGTGTCTTGGGATATCCAAGATTCTCTAACTCTCGACTGCTTGGGTACAGTTTCGGATCCAGCATCCATAAAAACACTTTTTATATCACCCCACATCTCATCAATTGACGAATGTTGTATTCCGTTTACTGACAAAGCTCTGTCGTTAAGGTTGGTGACATAATTACGACATATGTTGGGATCACTTAAAGCATTTGTATTGAACTTCGAATTCCTTTGCTGCACCCTGTGATTGACGTTGTACAGCTGCAGTTCGTAGCTTGAGACCCATGAGAACCAAATGGTGGTCGCTTCCCATGTCGGCATTTCTAATGCTTCGAACATCGCACATTGACTTCCTCCATCGCTGCTGAATCATGATGTGGTCAATTTGGTTTTCAGTTTGACCATCCGGATGTACCCAGGTGATTTTGTTGCAAGTCTTATGTTTAAACACAGTCCCACCCAGTACAAGACGATTAGCGTTACAAAAATCGACCAGCAAATCGCCATTTTCATTTCGTGACCCCAAGCCATTTTTCCCCATGACGCGTTCCAGACCGTAGTTGTTTGATCCGATTTGGGCATTGAGATCTCCCATGACAATTATGATGTCGGCTCTTGGAACACCACTGTAAACTAAGTTAAGATGAGTGTAGAAAGCGGTTTTGTCTTCCTCGATCGCTTCATTTGTGGGGGCGTAGCACTGAATTATTGTGACGTTGCGAATTTTTGAACGGAACCTTGCTGTCATTATTCTTGCAGAAATGGGCGCCCAGGATATAAGACTACGCCTCACTTCTTCGTTCAACATAATTCCGACACCATGCAGCCTTTGGCCACCCTCTCTTTCATACAGCATTCTCGTTTGCCCAGAGTCAGCTCTGTATTCGGCTCTTCCTCTCCACCTAGTTTCGCTGATGCCCAGGATACAGATCTTAAGGTGAAGCATTTCACGCTCAACCTGCTCGTATCTACCTTCGCCGTACAAGGATCGAACGTTCTATGCTCCGATTTTCGTACGTATGCGGTAGCCAAAAGGATCATTTGCTCTTCTTAAAAGACTTCTTCTATTTGTTAACGATTCATTTATCGTTATGGCGTCTTGATTGACGCTGGTACACGAAAGATGCCACACCCCCAAATCCGATGTGCGGTTTACAGCAGCCGAAGCTGCAGAAGGATTCACCATAAAATGGTTACCTCTTGGGGACTCATTTCCATTTGTTGTCATATTTCATGTATTAGCATATATCCTTCCACCATGGTGTTTTCCGAGATACGATTAATAACATACATAAGCTCAGATTTGACAGGCCCACCCGCCTTTTGTATGGTCAAACACATAACTGCTCGAGGCCGCCCACTATGGGAAAACAGACGCCTTTTGTAGCTGCCCAATATGGGTTACAGACGCTACCTGCTGCTGCCGTTGGCCTTTTAACAAAAAAAGCGCTCCTCCGCCACCAGACTATCATGCCGTTGACCGCCACCTGCAGTTCATCCGTCTTAAGGGGGCTTTTAACCATCCCAAGGACAAGTTTGTGCCCTGACCAACATAGCTGGGTTGTCTGCTTATCCCGGCATCCATTCGGTCCCCCTGCACGTTAGCGTTACCCGCACTCTACCACGCGGAGATGTGCATAGGGATTTAATTTATTTAAAGTTATAAGTGTTCGATAAATACCTACCTGAGAGTCCAAAAACGCCAGTGTGATATTCGTTCTAAATTCTTGCAGCTGTATTAAAACAAAACTGATAGCCCCCCCCCCCCCCCCCCTAACACACGTGTTAACTGGCACACGGATAGACAACTTGTCCGTTTGATAACTTTTCTTATTAAAAAAGATATGATATCATTCCAGTATTTATCACTTCACCAAATTCACCGCTCCATCAAATTCTGTTGATTTGCTAACACATGTGCACTGCTTTACGAAGTGTATACTGGTAGTAGTAAACGGTCCTATCACACGTGTGTTAAGAAGTTATGCGTTTATTATGCGCGGAATTTGTCGAGTTGAAGTTGTCCGTACGTTAACACACGTCACAGACTATTACACTTGACATTTGTTAATAAGAATTACAACTTAGCAGATGTATAAATTCTAGCACGTTGTTATCCGTCGTTTATTAATGTAGGGGTTAGAATTCATAGAAAAGGCAGTTTCTCATAAATATCCAAAATGTTTTTAAATAATTTCTATAATTATAATGCATAAAAACTTAATTAAAGTTAAAACACTATAGTTGGTATACATTGTATAATATTTATGAAATATTAATTTGTTTTATTTTAGTGGCTTTTTTAATGATTATTATTGACCTTAATCACCCCATGTGCATAATTTTCTTGAATGCCTTGCGGAATTCGGGGTTAAAAATGGTGTAAATAACAGGATTGACAAAACTATTCATATAACCGAGCCATGTTGTAAATAAGAATGCTTGAATTGGCGGTCGGCAATCTTTTTCTAATTTGCCGCAAACAGCATCCATAATGTTGCAGGTAAAAAAGGGAACCCAACAAAAAAGAAATACACCTGAAAAGAAAAAAAAAAAAATATTTTAAATTTTTCTCGAAATAGTTTGTTTCATTTTTATTTTTTGATAAGCAATTTTATAATTTTTTTTTGTTGCTACCCCAACCATAATAGGCATAAGCAAACAAAAGCTATAGTTTCAAAAAGCCATAGGAAATTTGCTTATGCACCGACCTCTTTTTAATTTTTTATTCCTTCGTTTAATTGTGTCAACATTAAATTTATCGTTTGCACCAACCACTTATAAATCTAACAGACCAAAAAACGAACCAATAAACTAAAGTTATACTATGTTTCACCAAGAGATAATCCGGGATTAAGGGAAAAAGATTTATGTGATGTTTTCACCTAATGAAAAGAATAAAAAGAAGATTAACTCTGACAGGACACTTCAAAAGCAAATGGGGTTTCATCGTTTATAACATATTTGATAAAATCGTACCTTGATAATAGATCCTACAAGGTAAAATATCGATACTCTCTATCAAGCCCATTTAACACTTTGGTGTACCTCAGGGAAGTCGTCTGGGCCCTTTTCTATTCATTCTCGATATAAATGATGTTGTGTTATGCATAAGTTCTAGTGAAATTCTTATAATTTGCGGATGATATAAAGATTTTCAAGACAATAAGTGCTGACTAATTTAAATACGGGTAATTCCATGAAAAAGTGGACATGGAGATAGAAAAATGGAAAATTTATCTCGCCCCCTGTCTATTTTTTCCTAGTTTTAAAATTAGAATAGCAAAATATCCTTCAAGTAACAAACAAACGGCTGAAAATAAAATGAAATTCTAAAAGGCGTAGCCCTAAATTTTTAAGTTAGAAACGTGAAATAACGTGAGTTACCGACTTTTTGTAACGTGAGTTACCATGTATTTTATTAAATTTGTATAAAATATTTTCAATAATTTAAAATTTATGTACAGATATAAACAGGCTGATAAGTTCTTATATCTAATTCAACAAGCCAGTTAAGCCTTATTGGTTTGTTTAATTTTTAGAAAATAGGCATTGTACTGCTACAAAACCCGTGTCCGAATATGGTAACGTGAGTTACCAACACTTTTTAGTATTTTTTAATAAGAAAGAATTTATTTTTCCCAAAAATTAAATTTTTTCCTAGCAGTCGAAATCATTACCATGTAAAACGTTTAAATTTTGTTTTATTTATATTCATATAAATATTGAAATTTTAATAAAAGAGAGCGCCAAACTCTCCCAAATGTAACGTGAGTTACCATGGAATTGCCCATACGCTCCTTTTGATCGTAATTCTTCACCTCAAATACATTGACATGATGCGATGAGGCGAAATTATGATGGTTTATATAAATGCAAACGTGTATTTATGCATACATATTTGGAAAAGCAAGAGCTTAAAGTGCAAAGATCTTTTGATGTCGTCACTAATCACTCGCAGTCTTACAGCTGAAAAGTTAAGATATCGACTACCGAGTGTTGCCGCAGTGCCAACTATTTTTTATTGAAAAAAAAAAACATTTTTTACGTACACAGAATAAATATCTACCGCAAATAAATTTTGTGATATTTTTTCAGGAATTTATTAATAAAAATTCTTTTGTGCATCCGAAGGTGAGGGTATCAATGGTGAATAACGTTCGAAATATTGACCTAAGCTTATAGATATATGCACAGATACCTATAATCCGGAAACGGAAAATCGGACCCTGACTTTAGATGAGGTTGGCTGAAATTGTTTAATGCAATCAATGTGGGATCCTTGTTTCTTCATGAAGTAGAGGTATGTCTTAAAAGGATGAAGATTTTAACTGGTCGTTTTGATAACCATTGAATAATTTAGGTTTTGGGTCATACGAGAGATTTTTGCTCTATATCTGCGATCTAAGCTGCAGCTATACATACTTATAATATATGAGTATAGCAAATACGTGACGCAATACGTAATATATATCGATATCTTAACCATTGTGGCCCAGACCTCTACGTTTAAACTTTTTTTGTTGCTTGGTGACCTGAATAAATTGAAGGGCGCCTCAAGGGCATATGAAAGATTTTGTAGAGGTGCTCTGGTGGACTGGCGATGGAAAAGGGTTATCTAACCTCTATTTTGATTCTTTTTACGAAATTTTGGAATTCCAACAAATTTTACTAACGTAATCTTAATCCTTTACGCAAATTGAGTTTTTAAAAGAATCTGTACAGGTTAGAAAAGGGATGTTAAATTATTTTTTTTGCGTAAAATTGATCAAAAGTGAAGAGTTCGGGTTCTGGAGTTTGTTAAATCAAATATATAGTTTCATTGGTGCATCAAGAGAGCTCAAAAGGAAGAGTCACTTTAGAAAATTCATACCGTCATCTTGCAACCTGCTGCCGGCGAACTACAAGGGACGAGGAGTAAGATACGTAAGTCACTTATATTTTACATTAAACACATATATAAAAAAAACATATATTGATGAATGGACGAAATAAACGGACATCTTTTACATACAAAAAGTAAAACATTTCTTTTTTATTATTTTTGAGTATTCTTTTTAAACCTTTTTGAGTATTTTTTTTGGAATTTGGTTTTATGTAGTTTCTTTCTTAAAGCCTATGGGCAAATTAATTTAAGATTGTGAAATTTTGATCCATATTTGATTGAGTTTTTGTTTCCCTGAAACATGGAGTGCTAAACGCACCCTAATATGTGTGAAAGCCTGACTTGGCCGCCAGTCTGAGGAAAGGAAAGGGTATTTTTGGACCAATGAAATGAACAGGTACTTCTAGAATAACCCAAGGATGTGGCTGGGAGTCACTTTAGGGGCTACCTCTGAGAACTTGGCCAAAGAGGTAGCCAAGATTATATCTGTGATATAAGGGTGGGGCAGGCCAGACTTTTAATTAGATAGATAGATAGATCAAAATTTTTATTTCAGAAAGTTTTTACAAAGACTTGGTTTTCATTATATTTTAATATTTTCTCAGGTTCGTTAATAAAACTAATTTACTTTTTTCAAAACGTGCACTTGTTTATTTCGCAAAATAAAACACTTTACTTTTCTTACTACAAACAAAACGATTAATTATTCACCACTGAATTAATTCACAAACTTTACTTTTCACTTTTATTACAACCAACTTTATTCATTCACGATTAAAAACAAACTGTGCCGCAGCCGTTCAAACATGTGCCTTCTATATTTGTTTTCCAAACTCTGGAAAGTAGTGGAATGTTCTGGTCTCTGCTTCCAGAGCTTTTCGTAGGGGAAAGTTCCCAATAATTTCCCTTCCAAAAGCTTTTATTTGACAACTGGTGTATCTGCTATAATCCGGCAGATGGCGCTTCTTTCGTTTGAAAGTCGCTACAATTATAGCTAATAAGGGTATGTTTGCACTGCGACCGAAAGCTTTAATGTGTCCGTTTGTTTGCTTTTTGGAGTCGTTATAGTTCAAATATGGAAAGTCATTACACTGCCATCTCTTAGGATTGATCATCCCGAGCAAATCCATCACTTCCTTCACCATTATAACGATGTAAACGGTCACTGTGAAGTACTTTTGGTTTGCCTCTTAATCCTCTCTGAATGCGGTAGACGACATCATTTATTCGTGTTACAACAGTATAAGGGCCTTCCTAATTTTGTTGAAGCTTCGGTGAAAGTCCCTTCCGACGGTGGGGATTATAAAACCAAACAAGATTTCCCACTTGGAATCCTGTTGTTGTTGCTTTTGTGTCATATCGTGTAGTCGTCCGATCACTTGATAGCTTGAGGTTTGCTCTTGTCCTTTCGTGGATGTCAACTAGCTTTTCTTTGAGGTTTTCCACGTAGTCGTCTATTCCTTGTGGCTCATTTGCAGAACATCCAAATTTGATTTCACTTGGTAGTCGTATTGTGCTCCCGAACAGGATTTCCGATGGTGTATGTCCTGTTGAGCTATGTACCGCACTTCGATAGGCCATCAAGAATAATGGAATATGCCGATCTTGTGTTCTTTAAGGGTCCGGTTGAATCGTTCAACATCCCATCAGATTGTGGGTGAAGCGGTGTTTTCCTCGTCTTTTTGATGCCAAGGAGTGTACAAATTTCCTGAAAGATTTTGGACTCGAAGTTCCTCCCTTTATCTGAATGGAGTTCCATAGGTACACCAAACATGCTTACCCAGTTGAAAACAATTTGATCCGCGACTGTTTTGGTTTCCTGATTTGGGATGGCAAATGCCTCAGGCCACTTGCTGAAGTAGTCCTTTACTACCAGGATGTATCGGTTTCCACTTCTGGTTTCTGGAAAAGGGCCTGCAACGTCTATTGCAATTCTTTCAAAAGGTGTGCCCACATTATACTGCTGCATCTTACTCTGGACTTTTCTGCCTGGTCCCTTGCTTGCAGCACAAGTAGGGATGCTCATGGAAAAAAAACATCGATGTTTTATTCGATGTGATACATCGTAACTTTACATCGATGTTTGTCGACGCATCGCATAAAAACATCGATGTTTTCGATGTATCGAATGAAAAAATAAAATATTTTGTTTTATTTTTTAATGAGTTTTATTCAAAACAAGATTTTATAATTTACTATTACATAAGTTTCATTATAAAGCAATCTTAGGGATTAGAAAGGGAAACATAAACGACCATATTAGTAACGAATTTCAAAACAAGTTTTATCTCAAAGCATGTTTAGTGAATGCTTGAAGTTGCATATTTTCCCAAACTTAGCACTATTATCGAGAGATTTGACATCTAAAAGACACAATCTTTAATTAAATTTCGGTTTAATTTAATTATAATATGGGCGTTATTATTTTAAAATTAAAAATCCCAATACTTTTGTTCTAAGCTTTGCATAGATAAAATTTTATTTACGCGCTTTCCTTGAATCCTATTACGTTGCTGGTTTAAAACTTGTGAAGCTTTTGAAAAAAGTCTTTCTGATGGCACTGAGCTCGCTACCAAAGTCAAGTATTTGTGCGCAATTTTGTAAAGCTTTGGGAAATGTTGTTTGTAATCGGACCATATTTCCAAAGGGTTTTCACTGTCAGTGTGTATTGTACGATGCTTGCTTTATTCATCAATATGGATCGAATGAAATACACCATCACGCTGATACATAAATTGAAAGGGAAGAGAGCATGTGAAATAAATTTAACTGTAGATTTGGCACTTTGAGTGAGTCTTTTCAATGCTTGCTTCATTCGATGCATCGAATAAAAAAACATCGATGTATCGGTAAACATCGAAAGGGTGCGAAACATCGGATTTATTTGATTCATCGAATAGTAAACATCGATGTTTTCGATGTATCGATGTTTTTTGAGCAACCCTAAGCACAAGTATCACATTTTCGGCACCATTTTTCGACGTCTTCTCTTGCGTGTAGCCAGTAGAATCGCTGCCTTACCTTTTCCAGTGTCTTATTGACACCCAAATGTCCTCCGGAAGCTCCATCATGCATCTCTTGAAGAACGTCATTAACCTTGGAACGAGGTACGACTAGCTGCATCACATATAATTTGCCGTCTGTGGACTCCCATTTACGTCTTAGTACTCCTTCTTGTACATGAAGCGAGTCCCATTGTGCCCAATATGCTTTAAGAGTTGGACTTCTATCGGAGATGTCACCCCATTCTGGTTTCTCTTGGTGTTCCTTCCACGCAAGAATGGGTTCAATATCCGAGTCTTCTTGTTGGGCAGCTCTTATTTCTTCATTACTCCAACCGTAAATGGGATCGGCTCTTAATCGCTGGATGGAAGTAATCTCCTTCTCTTCTTGACGTGTGCAGTGCTTGCAGTCCAGTTTGCATGGTCTCCGAGATAAAGCATCTGCATGTGAGTGCAACCTTCCTCTTCGATGTTGGATCTGGTAGTCGTATATCTGCAATCTCTCAATCCATCTTGCCACTTGACCTTCTGGATTTTTGAAGTTTAACAGCCAATTAAGTGCGCCAATTCTGTCCATAGATGTACTTATGGAAGTGTTTTGTTACCGATACTAAAGCTAGAAGTTCTCTTCTGGTAACACAGTAATTTCTTTCTGGCTTTGAGAGCACCTTGCTGTAATAGGTAACGACCTTCTCTTCTCCTTCGTGGACTTGTGATAGTACGGCACCGATTCCCACGTTACTTGCGTCAGCGTCGATGATGAAAGGTTTCCCTGGTGTCGGATAGGCCAAAACTGGTGTATTGCATAGGCACTGCTTAAGTTCCTGGAAGCTTTTCTCGCACTCCCTTGACCATTTGAACGATTGGCTTTTCTCTGTTAGCTGGTGCAAACTTTTCGCGATCCCAGCAAAATCCTTCACAAATCGTCGATAGTACGTGGCTAGACCAAGAAAGCTCCGAAGTTGATGTTTATCCTGTGGTGTCGGCCAATTCTTTACGGTGTCATCTTTTTCAGGATCAGTCTTCACTCCTTGGGAACAGATGATATGTCCCAAGTATTTTACCTCAGACTTGAAAAACTTGCACTTTTCTGGATTCAATTTCAAGTTTGCTTCTCGAAGCCTCTGGAATACGGCCTTAAGGTTTCCACAATGCTCATCAAATGTCTTACCATAAACAATGACATCGTCCAAATAGACTAGGCAATATTTCCAAGTAAGCCCTTGTAAAACGCACTCCATCAAACGCTCAAATGTTGCCGGAGCGTTGCATAGTCCGAAAGGCATCACTTTAAATTGCCACAGACCATTTCCTGTGGAGAAAGCCGTCTTTTCTCGATCTTCTGGATGGATTTCTACCTGCCAGTAGCCACTCTTCAAGTCCAATGTTGAAAACCATTCTGCTCCTTACATCGCATCCAGAGTATCGCTGATTCTTGGCAGAGGGTAGCTGTTTTTCTTTGTCACATCGTTCAGCCTCCGATAGTCCACACAAAATCGAGTACTTCCGTCCTTCTTTTTGACAAGAACAACTGGGGATGCCCAAGGACTTTTAGAGTTTTCTATTAGCCCATCTTTCTTCGTGGTCGATATCATCTCTTCAACTTCGGCTTGTTTGACTAATGGGAGACGTCTTGCTGGTTGTCGAATAGATCTCGCATCTCCTGTGTCGATTCGATGCTGCACCAGTTGTGTTCGACCATACTGCCCATTGGTTGAAGAGAGTATATCAGCGTACTCGTGAAGGAGGCTTCCAGCAACACTAAGCTGATATTCACTTAATTTTGAAGACTTGAGGATGTTTGACTTCATAGTGTTCACTTTCCTGGGGTCCACATATTCTTGTGTATCAACTTTTGTGATTTTTGTTATTGCGGATACGAATTCACATTTTCCAACAACTTCTCCTTTTCTAAGCTTGACTCCGTATGGTTTGATGTTGAGTATCCGTACGGGCACCATGTTGTTCTTTGGCGCCACAAGGGTCTTCCCTAGGATGATGTTTTGAGTCGACTGTTCAGAGTCTGGCTCCACCATTTGGTATCGATGGCTACCCAAATCTGCCCTTATTACTGTCCAAATGAACACTTCTGAAGAAGGTGGCAGGCAAATATCTTCCTTTATGACAGTTCTCAGAGTTGATGAATTTTCATTGCCATAAACCATAGGAATCTCCACATTTCGATATTTGAGAACTTGCTTTCCGATATCGAGAATTACTCCATGCTCTTTCATAAAGTCGATTCCAAAGATGCATTCGTCACATATATCTGCTACCAGAAAAAGATGTGAAAACTCCAGTTCTGCCAAACGAATTGTAAGACGAACCTCCCCATACACTCTGGCTGCCTCTCCTGCACGGACAAATTCTTCTGTTGCAAATTGGTTGATGATTTCGTCCCCTGCAGCCGGATATGCTAGGTGCACCAACCGTTTAATGTCTGCTTGGATTTGTTACAGAGTTTCTCCTCTTTTCTGGACTCTGGAATTGAGTTGGACGCGGAAAACTTCTTGCATATGGCCATCTCCAAAACGTTTGTCAATGGCCTGAACGAGAGCACTGAAGTTGCAAATTTTATCTGCTGGTATGCTTTGTAACAGCTCAGCCGCAGGTCCTCTGAGGGCAAGCGTTAGAGCTATGCATTTGTCTTCCTCATCCTAGCCATTTGTTGCTGCGGCTGCCTCAAACTGCTTCTTGTAAATTGACCAAGAAGTTTGCCCATCGAAGGTTGGTGGATGCATCTCCTTTTTCTTTGGACAGTCGCCAGAACTTTCTCGAACCTTCATTTTCTTAACTTTATCTAATTCTTTTGTAATGGATTCGATTTTATCTTCCACATATTCGAACTTTGCTTCAACAGTCGAAAATTGTTTGTCGACAGTCGAAAATTGTTTATCGACATTCGAAAATTGTTTATCGACACGCTCGTCAAGGGCAATAATTCTGTTGTCAAAGGCATCTAACTTACCTTCCAGCTGATTTGTCTGTTCTTGGAATTGTTGAAGAAGATTCTTTTCTTGTTTTTCTAGGAGATTCTTTTGTTCTTGGCTTTGTTGCTCGAATCGTTCGAGAAGATTCTTTTATTCACTGCGTTGTTCTTGGCTCTGTTGTCGAATCGTTCGAGAAGATTCTTTTCCTGGCTTTCAAATTTTGCTAGCAGCTGAGACAGCATATTGGTCATGCCCGATGTACTTACTTGTTCTTGCTCTTCCTCCATTTCAATGTCAAATATCAACGTGTCCGGGTTTTCTCCGCGTCTTCTTATGCCTTCCTGCAGCCGAATTATGAGATCATTCTTTGTTCCAGCAGTAGGAAGACCGTGCTTGTTCAGTTCTACCTTAAGTTCGACTAAATTTAAATCATTCAGGGTTTTACCCATTGTCCTTTTCTTCTATTTTTCACTTTTCACCGTCAACTATCACTTTTTCGTGATTATTTTCTTTTAACACACAATAAATTAACTGAGTGCACAAATAAAATAAGTTTTATCCCACTTCTGACACCAATGTAATATTTTCTCAGGTTCGTTAATAAAACTTATTTTCTTTATTCAAAAAGTCCACTTATTTATTTCGCAAAATAAAACACTTTACTTTTCTTAATACAAACAAAACGATTTATTATTCACCACTGAATTAATTCACAAACTTTACTTTTCACTTTTATTACAATCAACTTTATTCATTCACGATTAAAAACAAACTGTGCCACTGCCGTTCAAACATGTGCCTTTTATACTAGTTTTCCAAACTCTGGAAAGCAGTGGAATGTTCTGGTCTCTGCTTCCAGAGCTTTCCGTAGGGGAAAATTCCCAATAATTTCCCTTCCAAAAGCTTTTATTTGACAACTGGTGTATCTGCTATAATCCGGCAGATGGCACTTCTTTCGTTTGAGAGTCACTATGATTATAGCTAATAAGGGAATGTTTGCACTGCGACCGAAAGCTTTAATGTGTCCGTTTGTTTGCTTTTTAGAGTCGTTATAGTTCAAATATGGAAAGTCATTACAATATTAAAATTTAATTAAATGACAATAACTTTTTAAGTTGCCTGTCAGGTTAAAGTGTTATCTGTAATAAATACATTAAAAACTTAGCAATTGATTTTTACTTTTAAGAATATTCATTTATAATAGGGTTTCGACTATAGTTTTGTCCGTTGAGAATTTCGAGGAACTGTTCAAGGTTAAGGCTTTCACTTCCCAGGAATTGTCTTCTGTATGTCCAAAAACAAGGGCACACTCCAGCAAAGTGATATGTATTTTCAGTGAAATAGTAACTAAATTTGGAAAACAAAAGTTCAGAACGGCTAAGTATTGAATGAGAATGTTCTGAAAAGTCCGAGTTTTTAAAAGATTAAGTTCTGAAAAGTCTAAGTTCTAAAAAGAATATGTTTTGAAAAGACTAGGTTCTGAAGAGTAAAAGTTCTGCTGGGACAAAGTTACGAAAACCAAAATTATTTGATTACACTAGTTTACAAAATTTTGGGTCATGGTAGGGTCCTTAGAAAAAATACATTTTCTAGACTAATTTTGGGTCACTGAACACGAAAATCAAAAATTTTTTTTTTCCAAAGAAGCGTTTTCGAGATATATGCGAAAAATCATTTTCTCAGCTTTTTTTCCAGATATTCCCATAAATCTCGCTAACGGCTTAGCTAATTTACATAAAATGTTTATTTTTGGAATGATGTGATCTGTCTCCTTCCGACGATGTACTGCTTGTATAAGTCGGACTGAAATCTTATAAGTTACAGACATTCAAAGTTTCAAAAACGAGTATTTTTGAAAAATTTCTAGTTTTTGGTTGTTCCATATGGATAGAAAAAAAAATATTTAAAATAATTTTAAGGACTCAAGTTAAAAACAATCTTTTTAACAAAAACTTGAGCCAAAGTTCTTCAAAATCGGACGATAAATGTAGAAGCTATTAAATAATTAGTGAAAGAAGGCAAATTCATTTTGTTCAATAAAAGTCATATAAATGTACATTAGGGTGTCTGTTATTTCCCAAAATCATTTTTTTAAATTAAAAACCCCTAAAATCAAAATTGTATGCCCTAAAATAAAGTTTTTGACCAAAAAATGTTTGTCTAATGTGATAAATCGGTGCTTCTTAGGACATTCTCTTTTCCATACAGAGGAGAATTGGACACACCAAACTCCAAGACCAATAATGACGTGATATATATCGTTGGAAAGATATTTTTATGAACTACAATAGTTACTAAGAGAGTTCAATTTAAATCTCTATGTGAAAAAAGTTATTCGCAGGTCAAAATTGTGTTTCAGCGCATTTTGGTGTGAAAAAAAACTATCCTTAACTATCAAATAACTTTTTTCACATGGAGATTTTAAATGAACTCTCTTAGTAACTATTGTAGTTCATAAAAATATATTTCCAAAGAAATATATCACGTCATTATTGGTCTTGGAGTTTGGTGTGTCCAATTCTCCTTTGTACGGAAAAGAGAATGTCCTAAGGGGCACCGATTTATCACCGTAGACAAACATTTTTTGGTCAAAAACTTTATTTTAGGGCATACAATTTTGATTTTAGGGATTTCTGATTTTAAAAAATGATTTTGGGAAATAACAGACACCCTAATGTATATTAATATGACTTTTATTGAAAAAAAAAATAATTTGCCTTCTTTCACTAATTATTTAATAACTTCTACATTTATCGTCCGATCTTGAAGAACTTTAGCTCAAATTTTTGTTAAAAATTTTTTTTTTCACTTGAGTCTTTAAAATGATTTTAAATATTTTTTTCTATCCATATGGAGCAACCAAAAGCTAGAAATTTTTCAAAAATACTCGTTTTTGAAACTTTGAATGCCTGTAACTTATAAGATTTCAGTCCGACTTACATATACAAGCAGTACATGCATCGTCGGAAGGAGATAGATCACATCATTCCGAAAATATACATTTTATGGAAATTAGCTAAGCCGTTAGCGAGATTTATGGGAATATCTGGAAAAAAGCTGAGAAAATGATTTTTTCGCATATTTCGAAAACGATTCTTTGAAAAAAAAATAATTTTGATGTTCGTGTTTAGTGACCCAAAATTTTGTAAACTAGTGTTAACGACCTGGCAACCATAGAAGGAATAATATGGATTGACAACGGATATAAGCATAGAAGAAAATAAATTCTGATTGGTCAAACCAAAAAAAAGGGTGGGAGATATATCTAATTTGTTAATGGGGTCGTATAGGTGAAGAATCGCCCCAATGAAGAAAAACTCAAAATTATAACAACTACTAACGAGGACACCATGACAAATCCAAATTTCCTTCTGTTTGTTATTTGTTTATTCTTCCTTTTGTTTAATTCGTCAATTCGTCATCAGTCGTAAAAATGGATTGATGAAGGGTAGTAATAAAAATTTATATTTTTTCAGCAATAATGGTGATGTAGGTGTTGCGGGTAGTTATTATTTAATTAATTAATTATCTGGAACTGGGACAGAAGATCATCTTTTTTTTCTAGAACTCTCATAGATTTTTTTGGTGATGTTTATGATGGAATTGGGAAGTGGTTCTAGAGGTGGCCTGGAATCGGGACAAAGGATCACATTTTTTTTTTATAACCCTTATAGTTTTTTATGGTGGTGTGTATATGATGGAAATGGGTCTCACGAAGGAGATTCTGGAGGTGGGTCTGGAGCCGGGACAAGGGATCAACTTTTTTTTAGAACTTTTATATTTTTTTTTTGGTGGTGTTTATGATGGAGTTGGGTCTCACGGAGGAGGTTCTCGAGGTGGGTCTGGAATCGGGACAAAGGATCAACTTTTCTTATAACATTTTCTTATAGATTTTTTTGGTGGTTTGTATATGTTGGAGTTGGGTCTCACGGAGGAGGTTCTGGAGGTGGGTCTGGAATCGGGACAATGGATCAACTTTTTTTATAACTTTTTTTTATAGATTTTTTGGTGGTGTTGATGATGGAGTTGGGTCTCACGGAGGAGGTTCTGAATGTGGGTCTGAAATCGGGAAAAAAGGATCAACTTTTCTTATATCTTTTTTATAGATTTTTTTGGCAGTGCTTATGATGGAGTTGGGTCTCGCGAAGGGGGTTCTGGAGTTGGGTCTGAAATCGGGACAAAGGATCAACTTTTCTTATAACTTTTTTTTTTTTTTTTTTTGTTTTTTTTTTTTTTTTTTTTTTATCCGATGGAAATCTTCAAAAGACACTCGGTAAGAATCGGTACCAAGTAGTGTGGGACTCTTACCGCACTAAAACCAACGGTGAATCAGGACCAATCTATGAAAGATCGACAAATGATTTTTATTTCTTAATTTTTAAATCGCATTGGGGGAAGTTTAAAGTAATAACACTTTCCCATAGCTTTTAGACCATCAGCTCATGAGGCTTGGTTCTTCTTAATCTCCGAACATTGTTTCGTACATTTAGGACAGTCTCCATTTCAGAGTTTGTATGACTTTGCAGTCGCTGATTGTGTGATACAGCGTGTTTTTTAACCACTTCTGTGACCATTTCAATTTGAAGGTCACGATGAAAATCGCTATTTCTTATATACCAAGGGGCATCAATTATTCCACGAAGGACCTTGCTTTGGAATTTTTGGATGGGTTCAGCATTTGTTTTCTTTGTACAGCCCCATAGTTGGATGCCATATGTCCAAACGGGTTTCAATACTTGCTTATATAACATTAGTTTGTTCTGGGTAGATAGGTCAGAGTTCTTTCCTAGTAACCAGTACATTTTTCTGTACTTCAAGTTTAGTTCTTCTCTTTTCTTTTTGATGTGCTCTTTCCATTTAAGCTTTGCATCCAAAGTCATTCCAAGGTATTTGGCGGTATTGGAGTAAGGTACTGCTGTACTGTTTATATAAATTGGAACATTGTTTATGTTTTTATTTGTAAAGTTTATATGCGTCGATTTTGTTTCGTTTAGTTTGATGCGCCATATCTGCGTCCAATCACTAACTTTATCGACTGCATTTTGCAATTTTTGTGTAGCCTTCGTAACGGATTTATCTGGCACCAATATGGCAGTATCATCAGCAAAGGTGGCCATGATAGCGTTGATGTCCACTGGAATATCCCTTGTATATAACAGATACAGGGTTGGTCCTAGGACACTTCCTTGTGGTACACCGGCTTCAATTTTCTTTAGTTCCGAGTAATTTTGGTCGTACCGTACTCTAAAAAGTCGGTTCGTAACGTAGGATTTCAGTATTTCGTAGTACTGCCTGGGAAGGTCCCTATGCAGTTTGTACTCAAGTCCCAAGTGCCAAACCTTGTCAAAGGCCTGAGCAACATCTAAGAATATAGCCGAGCATACTTGTTTTTCTTCAAGTGCCTTTTCCACAACATCCGTAATTCGATGCACTTGGTCTATCGTGGAATGTTTATTTCTAAATCCAAACTGATGGCTCGGAATTAGTCTTCTTTCTTCTATTATTTTGCTAAGCCTTTTCAGTAGCGGTTTTTCAAAAACTTTTGCCATGATTGGTATAAGCGATATTGGTCTGTAAGATGTAACTTCTGTTGGTGGCTTACCTTGTTTAGGTATAACAATGACTTCTGCAATTTTCCAGTGATGTGGCACATATCTTAGTTTAAGGCATGCGTTTATTATAAATTGGAGTTTCTTGAAGGCTATTAAAGGCATTTCTTTCAAAACCTGAGCAGTTATGAGATCGTACCCTGGTGATTTTTTGTTAGACAACTTAAGTTGGCACATGCTTCTTACTTCTTTGAGCGTGACAAAAGGTATTTCGCATTCGTCGTTTCTATCAACAAACTGTAAGGGATCTGTAGCTGTGTTTGCTGGGAATGGCTTAAAAACATTCGCCGGATGTTCAGCGAAGAGATCAGCCTTTTGTTTCGGGTTTCCGACCCATTTACCGTTTTGAGATTTTACTGGCGGGTTTTGTGTCTGTGGTCTTTTTAAGCGCTTAGCTGCTTTCCATAAGGAGTACTCTGTAGAAGCATCCGCCGTAAGGCTATTCAGGAATCTACTCAGTGAATCGTTTTTAAACTCACAGATTCTTTTCTTTAGTTCGTTGTTAAGACGGTTAAAAACTGCCTTATCACCTGGAAATCTCGTAACTTGCCATTTTCTTCGAGCTCTTCTTTTTTCCAATATCAGCTCCTTTATTTCGACAGGATATTTTATTTCTCTTTCTCTTGAGTTCGAAATAGTTGGAGTACTTTCTTCTGCAGCCTGTTGCACATCAGCAATAAATTGTTCTTCTTCATGGTCAATTTGTTCAATTGTTTGCATAGGGGTCTGAGGTTTATAAAACTTTCAAGTTTATCTCTGAACTCGTTCCAGTTTGTTCTCTTATTCACGAGCCTAGGATTACTTTTTTCTATTATTTCCGCTTCACTCAGTGTTAAAATTACTGGAGTATGATCTGACGATAAATCGTAGTTACCTTCGACACTTATATGGTTTCGTTTAATACCTTTAACTACGAAAAAGTCTATAAGGTCTGGTATTTTGTTAGTATCTATCAGATGGCCAATATGTTGGCGAACCAGAAGAATAAAATTCGCAGTTGTATTTGCGGCCTGCTTGGTATAGCCGTCTACATTTTGTGGTTATGAGCCTAGATCCCCAGTGGGTGTGTTTAGCATTGAAGTCGCCACCAACAAGGAAGTTATGTCCTAATAAATTAAGGAGTTCTGCAAAGTCTTCTTCAGTTGGAGAGCGCCTCGGAGGGCAGTATATAGCTGCTATCTTAAACTCTTTCTGTTTTATACCAATACTAATTGTTGTTAATTGCATATTTTCATTAGTAAACTTTGGTTCTTCATAGTGTGTTAAGCACTTTCTTATAAGTATTGCTGATCCACCCCTAGCTTTGTCAGCTAGGTGCGGAGCGTGATAACACTTATAGTTTGGTAATTTATTATCAAGACTTTGTTCAATAGCGAGGTGAGTTTCGGACACCAAACAAATGTCTATGTGCTCTATGTCTAAAAAGATGTTTAGTTCTGATACATGTTGTAAAAGACCGTTTGCATTCCATGTTGCGATTTTAAGTGTTCTGTCCATCATTGTTTCTTAACTGCGACTTCTTCGCTTAGCTGTTTTATGTTTAAATCTTGTTTTTCAATCCTTTTAAGGATAAGTTCAGATAGATGTTTCTTCGTTTTTCCGCACATTTTTTACAATCTGGGAATAGGATTTATTTTCATCACTTTTGCTTAGTGCAATTGCTTTTGCCGGTTGATTTTTAGTTTTGTTTTCTACCGTTACTGTTTTGCTTTCAACTATTGATTTTATGTTTGTTGAGTTTCTAAGCTTGTTCCCAGTTTTGTTTTTTCTTTTTGTGTCTTGGAATTTTTTGGCGACTGGACATCCTCTGTAACTTGCAGGATGATTGCCTTGACAGTTAACACATTTCGCTTTCTATTCTCTGCCCATGGGACAGTTTTTAGTTGCATGCCTGCCTTCGCATTTAACACAAGCGAACTCACGATTGCAGTATTTTTGTGTATGCCCAAAGGCTTGGCAGCGCTTGCATTGTGGAACAATTTTTGACTTTCGCAGTGGTTCAATTTTGACAACTATGCCCATAATTGATTTAATACTGTAAATCTTATCGAGACTTTCTTTATTCTCGAAAGTGAGCATAAATAAAGGTAGAGATCTCTTTTTTGTCGTTGATACCCCAGTGGAGTCTATGATTATCTCATTTTTAATAAGATTATTGGCATCGAGAGCTTGAAAGCCTTTTTGTATAAGGTCTTCGACAATTTCTTTAGCATCACATGAAGAGTGAAGGCCTCTTGCTACTACTTTTATCGATCTTGTAGCTTTATTTCCGTACGAGTGCCACTGAATTTGCTTTTTGTTCAATTCTTCAGTACAGATCTATACGCATCGGCGTCTTCAACAATGACTTTCCAATTGTCTTTATTGTATGATGTGTATTTACATTCCTTATTCGTGCATTTTTCTACTATGCTCTTAAGCTCGCCAAACATTGCCAACCCGGAAATCATGATTGGAGGTGGTGCCGTTTGTCTAGTGCCTTTAACATAAGACTTCTTTTGGGGTACATCTCCTGTTTCTTTATTATATGTTTTCACTATTGCAACAGTATCTGCTTTTGAAGCTGTCGTCTGCTGACTTTTTTGAACAGTCTCTGGGCTACCCTCTGCTTTTCGTTTCTTGGATTTACGCTTGTTTCTGCTACCATCGGTTTCAAGAAGGAGCTCTTCCTCATCAGTATGGAACTCATTAGCAGTTTTTTGTGGGCTTTTCGCTACACGAGTTTTTGGACTGGGCTTGTTGTCATTTGAAGTCTTCTTGTCTAGCAAACTGACTTTTTCTTCAAGTCTCTTAATTTGCTGCTGAAGGCTTTCAACGAAGACTTCAAGTTTTTTCCTGGCTAAAATTTCTTTTTGCCATTCTTCGTAGTAATTTTTGGATTCAACTTGGATCTCGTTATTTTCTTTGGAACATTGCTCATCTTTTCTTTCGAACTTTTCATAGTTATTGGTTCCTTTTTCGTTAATGACTTCTATGTCATTTGATTTTTGATGGAATAACCCTTGAGATTACATTTGGTGGAGTTCTCGGTGTTTTTGAACTCTTTCTGTTTCCTATAAGCAATAACTTTTTTTTATAGATTTTTTTGGTGGTGTGTATAGTGTATATGATGGAGTTGGGTCTCACGGAGGAAGTTCTGGAGTTGGGTCTGAAATCGGGACAAAGGATCAACTTTTCTTATAACTTTTTTTATAAATTTTTTTGGTGGTGCTTATGATGCAGTTGGGTCTCACGGAGTAGATTTTGGAGGTGGGTCTGGAATCGGGACAAGGATCAACTTTTTTTTATAAATTTTTGTATGGTGTGTTTGATGGAGTTGGGTCTCGAGAAGGGGGCTCTGGAGGTGGGTCTGGAATCGGGACAAAAGATCAACTTTTTTCATAACTTTTCATTGATTTTTTTCGGTGGTGTGTTTGGTGGAGTTGGTTCTTCCGGAGTAGATTTCGGGAGGTGGGTCTGGAATCGGTACAAAGGATCAACTTTTCTTATAACTTTTTTTTATAGATTTTTTTGGTGGTGTGTATATGATGGAGTTGGGTCTCACGGAGGAGGTTCTGGAGGTGGGTCTGGAATCGGGACAAAGGATCAACTTTTTTTTAGAACTTTTCTTATAAATGTTTTTGGTGGTGTTGATGATGGAGTTGGGTCTCACGGAGAAGGTTCTGGAGGTGGGTCTGAAATCGGGACAAAGGATCAACTTGTCTTATAACTTTTTTTATAAATTTTTTTGGTGGGGCTTATGATGGAGTTGGGTCTCGCAGAGCAGGTTCTGGAGGTGGGTCTGGAATCGGGACAAAGGATCAACTTTTTTTTATAAATGTTTGTATGGTATGTTTGATGGAGTTGGGTCTCGAGAAGGGGCTCTGGAGATGGGTCTGGAATCAGGACAAAAGATCAACTTTTTTCATAACTTTTCATTGATTTTTTTCGGTGGTGTGTTTGATGGAGTTGGTTCTCCCGGAGTAGATTTCGGGAGGTGGGTCTGGAATCGGTACAAAGGATCAACTTTTCTCATAACTCTTTTTTAAAGATTTTTTTGGTGGTGTGTATATGATGGAGTTGGGTCTCACGGAGGGGACTCTGGAGGTGGGTTTGGAATCGGGACAAAGGATCAACTTTTCTTATAACTTTTTTTTAAAGATTTTTTTGGTGGTGTTTATGATGGAGTTGGGTCTCACGGAGGGGATTCTGGAGGTGGGTCTGGAATCGGGACAAAGGATCAACTTTTTTTATAACTTTTTTTATAGATTTTTTTGGTGTGTTTGATGGAGTCGGGTCTCACGGAGGAGATTCTGGAGGTGGGTCTGGAATCGGGACAAAGGATCAACTTTTTTTTAGAACTTTTTTTATAGATGTTTTTGGTGGTGTTGATGATGGAGTTGGGTCTCACGGAGAAGGTTCTGGAGGTGGGTCTGAAATCAGGACAAAGGATCAACTTTTCTTATAACTTTTTTTTATAAATATTTTTGGTGGTGCTTATGATGGAGTTGGGTTTCGCAGAGCAGGTTCTGGAGGTGGGTCTGGAATCGGGACAAAGGATCAACTTTTCTTATAAGTTTTTTTTAAAGATTTGTTTGGTGGTGTTTATGATGGAGTTGGGTCTCACGGAGGGGATTGTGGAGGTGGGTCTGGAATCGGGACAAAGGATCAACTTGTTTTATAACTTTTTTGTATAGATTTTTTTGGTGTGTTTGATGGAGTCGGGTCTCACGGAGGAGATTCTGGAGGTGGGTCTGGAAACGGGACAGAAGATCAACTTTTTTTATATCTTTTTTTTATAGAGTTTTTTGGTGGTGTGTATATAATGGAGTTGGGTCTCACGGAGGAGGTTCTGGAGGTGGGTCTGGAATCGGGACAAAGGATCAACTTTTTTTATAACTTTAAAAAAAAAAAATTTTTGGTGGTGTTTATGATGGAGTTGGGTCTCACGGAGGGGATTCTGGAGGTGGGTTTAGAATCGGGACAAAGGATCAACTTTTCATAACTTTTTTTATATATTTTTTTGGTGTGGTTGATGGAGTCGGGTCTCACGGAGGAGATTCTGGAGGTGGGCCTGGAAACGGGACAAAGGATCAACTTTTCTTATAACTTTTTTTTATAGATTTTTTTGGTGGTGTGTATATGATGGAGTTGTGTCTCATGGAGGAGGTTCTGGAGGTGGGTCTGGAATCGGGACAAAGGATCAACTTTTCTTATAACTTTTTCTTATAGATTTTTTTGGTGGTGGTTATGATGGAGTTGGGTCTCGCAGAGGAAGTTCTTGAGGTGGGTCTGGAATCAGGACAAGTGATCAACTTTTTTCATAACTTTTTCTTAAAGATTGTTTTATGGTGGTGTTTATAATGGAGTTGGGTCTCGCGGAGGGGGTTCTGGAGGTGGGTCTGGAATCGGGACAAAAGATCAACTTGTGTTTGATGGAGTTGGTTCTCCCGGAGTAGATTTCGGGAGGTGGGTCTGGAATCGGGACAAAGGATCAACTTTCTTTATATCTTTTTTTTAAAGACTTTTTTGGTTGTGTTTATGATGGAGTTGGGTCTCACGGAGGGGACTCTGGAGGTGGGTCTGGAATTTGGACAAGGGATCAACTTTTTGTATAACTTTTGTTTTTTTTTTTTGGGTAGTACCTCGTGGCATGATGGTTAGTGCGTAGGACTGTCATGTCAAAGGTGTGGGTTCGATTCCCAGCCGTGCCACCTAAAAACAGAAATGTTTTATCCGAGGTACTGCCTCTTGCGAGGAACTGATAAATCCTCCAAGAGTATACTTGTCATGAAAAAGTGCTTCTCATTTAGCCGTTCGGACTCGGCAAAAAACTGTAGGTCCCCTCCATTCCTGCCAACAACACGCACACAGGAATGGTTGAGAGTTGTAAGTCACTAGGCCCTGGTTCTCCACGAAGTAAAGTCAAGTAAAGCCTGACGGAGGAGGTTCTAGAGGTGGGTCTGGAAACGGGACAAAGGAAAAAAAAGTTTTTATACATAGGTTTATATTTGTCAAAAAATCAAAATCCCGCATACGTCGAAATCCCTTGTGTCTAAATCCCGTTTATCAAAATCCCGGAAATAAAAACCGAGATAAGAAATGCCCGAAAAACCGGTTAACCGAAACAAAATAACCGGTTTCGGTTTTAACCGGCTAGTTTTTTCCATCCCTACTTCTTAGAACACGGTAGAGGTAAGACCTCATTAAGAGACACGAATTGGTTTTTCTCTTAGGTTTTTATGTTTGGGTGACGATGGGTGATTTGCAACGACGCGTCGCTCGTGCCATCGCGGCGGCCATGTCGACGACGGCCATGACGATGACGGCCATGAGGACGACGACGTCGTCATCACCAACATCAGCACGCACAAATCCGTACATCACCACCACCAGAGTCGTCATCACCACCAACAGCAATCAACACGCCAATTTTTCCAGCTGCGGCAAGACGAAATAGCTGCAACTAAGCAGATACAACAACCACCGAGTCTACACTTAGCACAGCCAACAACCCAACTATACAAATCCAGCGCCTCCAAGAATACATACAACAAAAAAAACTAAACAAAAGTACAGTGAGTAAATAATTTATTTCAGAATAAAAATTTTGCAAAAATTTTTTTAACAAAGATATTTGTATTTATATATTTTAAATTTTATATTATTTCTTTAAAATAAATTAATTACATATGATTGTAAAAACAATCTTTAAAAAAAAAAGTTTTGTCTCTTCCTTTTAAAATAACGGTGCGTTAGTGTCTTTCGAAAAAAGGTTGTTTCGGTCGATTGCGGTAACGCAATTTAACTGTTCTTCGTAATAGGTACGGTTCAACATTGTCGGTTACGGTGGATTAGGAATCCCGTTTCATTTCTTCCCGACATCAAACATATTTCCGCGTGTTAATTTTTTTTTAACATTTTTATCGGATTTGAAGGTTTTGAGATCGATACTGAATGACATACGAGTTTACAACCAGATAAATATTTTTTCATTGGTAGTACATTTCAACCAGCTGTTTCGTTCGCTGATCCAAATTTATTTTCGAATAATTTTCAATCGCTTTAACTATAATGGCTACACCAGCAGTCAATAACAAAACTGATAATAATTCAAGCGATATTATAGAGCAAACAAATACTCCCTCGACTAGTGATCCTAACATTCTCTCTCAGCAAACATCTTTGATCTCGATAAAAATTCCACCTTTTTGGAACAACCGGCCAGATTTGTGGTTTCTTCAAATTGAAACGCAATTCCGATTGAAAAATATCACCGCGTCGAATACGAAATACGATTACTTGGTAGCTTCTTTAAATAATCAGACGATGGAATCTGTAGCCGACGTTTTAGTTTCTCCTCCCTTGCAAGATAAATACAATCATTAAAAAAAAATTTTGCTGGAACGAAACATAGAAAGCGAAGAAAGACGACTAGACGCTCTTTTAAATAAAAACGAGATTTGAGATTTGAAACCATCCGAGCTGTATCGAAGCATGGAGAGTCTTACAAGTGGGAACAACTTGGTCAATCCACCTCTAGTCATGAAACTTTGGCTTAATCGGGGTTGCCACCTTCAATTCGCGTTTGCCTCATGGCAGTTGAGAAGTCACAAACTCAAAGTGAACTGTTCACACTTGCAGATAGACTCCATAACTCATCTTCGATACCTCAAATCGCTCCAGTTAGTACGCCCCACCATTCAAATAGCGAAAGCGAGTTGCTACAAAAATTGGTTCATCACATCGAGCGATTAGAAATGCAATATCCGAAAGCAAACGAGTTTAAAAGAGCGTCTAGAAGTTTTTCCCGGGATAGAGCTAGTGGTAGGCACCGTTCGCGGAGTGGGAATAGGAACAATGAATCGATTTGCTGGTTTCATCGAAAGTTCAGAAAAAATGCGAGGAATTGTTCGAAGCAATCCTGCACCTTTGACTCAGAAGCAAATAAAAATTCAAAAAACTAGTTCGCCAGATCTCAGACGCGGCTATGAGTGAGGCAAACTTTCATAAGGGACAAAAATTCAAAATTCCAATTTTTAATCGACACTGGTGCAGAGATTTCGATAATTCCTCGTAGATCCTGCCAGCACATCAGCCAACCGAACGATTTCATTCTTCTTACCGCGAACGGTGGAAGAATCCATGCCTACGGTTGCAAACGTTGACAGTTGACTTGAAACTTAGACGCGCTTTCGACTTCACTTTTGTTATTGCCGATATCGATCACCCTATTATAGGAGCTGATTTTTTTGCACAAGTTCAATTTAATCATCGATCTTCGTAGCCAACAACTAGTGGATAAAAATACTAGTCTTCAAGTCAACTGTCTCTCCAAATGCGCCAACACTAGTTCTCCCAAACTTTTTTCGATTCCGAGCGAATTCGGTGCTATCCTTGACGAGTTTCCCGAGCTTAAGGCTCCACCAGATTTGACGTTGCCGGTCAAACATGACGTTGTCCACCGGATACAAACAACTGGTCAACTCCCTTCAGCCAGCGCACGAAGACTCAATCCGGAGAGGTTAGCAATCGCGAAGCGTCAGTTTCAGCAAATGATCGATTTAGGTATTTGTCGCGTTTCAAAGTCTCACGTCGCTTCACCACTTCACATGGTTCCCAAAAAGAACTCACTCGACTCCAGACCGTGCGGTGACTATCGATGGTTAAATAAAGCGACAATACCAGATAAACATCCGATCGATAACGCTCAAGACTGCTCCGCTAACCTCGACGGTTGTTCAATATTTTCGAAAATCGATTTGATACGTGCTTATCATCAAATACCGGTAGCAGAAGAGGATGTTCATAAAACGGCGGTCATAACACCTTTCGGGCTTTTCGAATTTTTACGAATGCCTTTCGGAGTGCGCAACGGTGCACAATCTTTCCAACGTTTTATGAACAGCATTTTAGGTGATCTTTCGTTTGTTTTCGTGTACTTGGACGACGTTCTCGTTTCAAGTAAATCGGTTGAGGAACATAAAACGCATTTA
Organism: Dasysyrphus tricinctus; assembly: GCA_963921185.1. Taxonomy (NCBI): domain Eukaryota; kingdom Metazoa; phylum Arthropoda; class Insecta; order Diptera; family Syrphidae; genus Dasysyrphus; species Dasysyrphus tricinctus. Next base: position 150,863,347 of record OY992532.1, read on the forward strand.
CGAGAAGTTTTTCGAAGATTGCAGGAGCACGGGCTCAACGTTAATTTGGCGAAATGCGAACTAGGAGTTAGCAAACTTGACTTTTTGGGATACTGCGTTTCCGAAAATGGAATAATTTCTTCGTAAGAACGAGTAAAAGCCATCAACGAATTTCCTAGCCCGGGCTCCATCAAACAACTTCAGCGCTTTCTTGGCATGATAAATTTCTACAATCGTTTTATGCCAAGTATGGCAGCTAAAGGTGTAGGAGCGAATAAAAAAGAAACTAAGAAACCAATTTTTCAGTGGTCAGACGTTTGTAAAGAAGCTTTTCAAGTTCTCAAAAGAGACTTATCCCAGCGCACTATGTTTTTTCATCCAAAGCCTCTAGCGCAAATCAGCATTATGGTAGACGCTTCTAACGACGCTATCGGAGGTGTACTCCAGCAATACCATAATAGCTTTTGGGAGCCTTTAGGTTTCTTTTCAACTCGTTTGAGCCCGGCCGAAAGAAAATACTCGACGTTCGATCGCGAACTCCTCGCAATTTTCAAAAACGTTAAACATTTTCGTTATTACGTGGAAGGTAGATAGTTTACCGTTTTCACCGACCACAAACCGCTCACAAACGCTATATGTTCCAAAACTGAAAAATCACCTCGCCAAACGCGCCACCTAGAATTTATAGCAGAATTTACTACCGACATTCGATACATCAAAGGCATACAAAATATCGTCGCCGATACTTTATCGAGATCGTACGTTGAATTGATAGATTTCAACAATGTCAGTATTCCAAGCCTCTTAAAAGAGCAAGAAAACGACGAAGAGCTCAAGTCACTTTTAAAACATTCTAAAACATCTTTCAAGCTAGAAAAAGTAAATATTCCGATAAACGACATTGAGATATGGTGTGAAACATCGACTAGAAAAACTCGTCCGTATGTGACTGAAATTTTTCGACGAACGATTTTTGGCAATCATCACAAACTGTCACATCCAGGTTCAAAGGCAATGCGTAAAATAATTACAGCAAAATACTTTTGGCCTAAAATGAACAGCGATGTTAACAGATGGACAAAAAGTTGTATCACTTGTCAAAAGTCAAAAATTTCCAGGCACACTACTTCAAAACACGGAACTTTTCCAGTCCCAGAAGGTCGATTTTCACATATCCATATGGATTTGGTCGGTCCTTTACCACCATCTCAGGGTTTCACGTATTTACTAACCATCAAAGATCGTTTTTCTTCTTGGCCTGAGGCCATTCCGCTGAAAAATATGAACGCTTCCACCGTTGTATCCGCTTTCGTACAAAACTGGGTTTCCAGATTTGGAGTTCCTCAAACGATCACGACTGATCAAGGTACTCAGTTCGAATCAAGTCTGTTCAAAGAAATTTCTGAAACTCTCGGTACAAAGCGGATCAGAACTACAACATACCATCCTCAAGCGAACGGGTCGGTTGAAAGGTTTCACCGACAGCTTAAAGATTCTCTTCGTGCTCACGAAGACAAACAAAATTGGTATTCAAACTTACCTTGGACTCTTCTCGGTATTCGTTCCACGATAATTGACGACATTAATGTAACGCCTGCACAACTATTGTACGGACAAAACTTACGATTACCTGCAGAACTTATCGAACCCAAACCGTTAAATCCGATTTTGAATTCGTCGACAGCTCGAGATATCACTCAAGCCATCTCGCAAACTCGACCGTGTTCTGGTAGAAATCGCGAACAAAAATACATATTTGTACCAAAACATTTGAAAACTTGCAAATACGTTTTTGTTCGGGAGGAGGTGAACCGTGGAAGTCTGAATCCACCGTATAAAGGCCCATTCGAAGTACTTAGTCGATTCGAAAAAACGTTTTTGGTGCTCATAGATAATAAAGAGCAAATAATATCTATTGACCGACTCAACTTTTATGCAAAAGACAACGATTTACAACCAAAAAGAAAACAAGTAACTTTCAATTTGCATTAAAATATTTTGAAGAATGTTATTTTTCGATCTTTCAGATTCATTACAAAAATTGTTTTTCAACTTCATTTTCGAAATTAAAAAAAAAATGTATCAATTTCAGTTTTTTTTCAACTCCGTTTAAAAAAAAAATGTTAATCTCAATTTTCAGCTTAAAAGCAAAATTTTTCCAACATCAATTTTTAAAATAAAAAGTTTATATTTCAGATTTTTCAATTTATTCTTGCTTATGAATATTATAAAAAACATTTTGTAAGGTCTTACACCAAAAACAAATTATAAATTTTATTGTAAGGTCTTCTACCAAAATTAAAAAAAAAAATCCAATTGTAAGGTCTTCAACCAAAACTCTCTGTACAGCAATTATGTAAAAATTATTAAAAATCATAAATGTATACAATTAAAAAAAATTAAATTAGAACATTATGTATGTATGTAACATTTAAACTTACAAGGCCACATTTGCATTATATAAATAATTTCAAAGTCAATTCGATGTAAACTTTTGTACGGCGGGGAGTGATGTTGCATGTGTTTACACCCAGTGTTTGCACCATAGTATAAACCGCACATAAGCACTCACCCTTAAACTATTTTAATTCTTGCGCTCACCGCACGCGCTCACCGCCACTACCAAGGTTCGCCATATTACTTCCGGCATCTTCAATTTTTATTCATTCTAAAAACGTGACAGACTGTGGCAAGTCTTTTCTTTTTCTCTTTTCGCTTTGGCCAATTTTATATTTAAAACTTAAAACTATTTAACTTTTAAACTAACTTATAACTAGTAAAACTTAAAAACTAAGATTAAGATTAATAAAACCTAAAATAGATAGATAGATAGATAGATAGATAAAATCTTTATTTAACAATACAAAATGTTACATAATACATTCAAATAAAGAATTACAAGCATGGCATGAATGCCGTCTGCCGGATTTTTTCTGGATTTTAACATTGAGAAAGATTCAACAAATCAAGAATATCTAAAGATTACAGTTATAAAATTATAAGATTATAAAAAATATATGAAATACAATTAAATTAATCAATAAGTTTTAACATACATATTTTAACATTTTTAATTTAATTAAGAAAAAAGCTATTTTGATAAAACAAAAATCTTGTTGTTAATTACAGTAAAAAAAAAATAATATTAAGAGCGAATAAGAACAAATTTATATTATTATTGCAATGGGCTTTTAGTTTGGCAAAAACGGAAATAAAAAGTTCAAAAAAGATGGTGGTTTAAGAACTACAATAGTGGAAAATGAATCTTCTAGAAAGAAAAGAAGAATAAAGTAAGTTTTATCATTTCGTAATGAAATATTGGGGCTTTTAGTTTGGCTAAAACGAAATTTTATTAATTGGGATTGGATACAGTATTTGTTTCAAAACATGTTCAAATATAAGTTCCTATAGTTTTTTGCTTGTGAAACATAGCGTACAAGCACTTTCCAGCTACTCTCCCCGTTAAGAACAGCGAAACACTCTTCGAACGACAAGAAACTTTTATTAAAATGAAGTCTACGTATTTCTTGCAGAATGGGGCAGACTGCCATGAAATGGAATACATCTTCGTTTTGGTTCAGATTACAGAGTGAACAGATTGGGTTAATGTCTTCTCTATGCGGTCTGTAATTTAGCTCAAGAGTTTCTGTACGTGCCTTGAAAATTAAACTCATATCTGAGGCTGAAAGGTCTTCTCTAAAGTAATTACTATTACCCAAGGTTAAATTAAGATGAACGTACGTTGGCCTAGAAACTGACTCCTTAGCCTTTTCAAGGTTTGATCTGTACATTTGCTCGTCTACCGAAGAGATGCAGTCGTAGAACATATTTTTCCAATCTTCTATGTTGTTAGCGTTTAAATTCATTGGTACATTATGTGACAAGGCAAGTGCATGCCAGTTTCTGAAAGGCGAATACCCACAAGAAAGTGAAATGAGTAAGATTTTTTTATGAAGGTTGCTATCAGGTCTATGCATCAGTTTAACTAGGAAGTCCGCATTGGCCTTCAAGTTTCTTACACATATTTGCGGTAGACCGGACTCAACATAAATGGCATAGTTGGGAGTGTTAGACGGTAGGCGAAAGATTCGTTTGAAAAAGTACCTTTGGATAGATTCCATTTCTTCCAGCAATTGGTAGCCATATACTTCACTTCCATAGCAAAAGCAGCTATTAATAGTGGAGTTGAAAACCTGAAACTTCGATTTTGTGTCCACAAACTGTTTTGTAAAAAACTGTGACCATATTGTGTTGATAGCTGATTTTGCAACCGAAAGTTTATCTTTAATATGAGCTTTTATACTTAAGTTATTTGATATTGTAAAGCCTAAATATTTAAATTCACTGACAACTTCAATATTGACACCATCCAGTTTCCAGTTCCGTGGATTATTTTCGGATCGATTTTGTGCTTTGAATATCATTATTTTAGATTTGTTAATATTGATTTTAAGATCCCATGTGTCACAAAATTGTTCCAATTTGTTTATCTGGAGCTGCAATGTCACTGGGTTATCTGAAAAGATAACTAGGTCATCGGCATAGAGAAGCAGCTTCACAGACATATCACCATAAGATACACCGCCCGGCAGGTGGTTCTCAATATCATTGATATACAGAGCGAACATCAATGGGCTCAATATACAACCTTGTGGGACACCTATTTCAGATCTAAAGGATTTCGATTTGTTTTTACCACTACATACCATCGCTGAAGTTTCCGATAAAAGCTGTTCATACACTCGAATAAACTTAGTCGACAGGCCAATTACTGCTAGCTTGTATAAAAGTGATCTCCTATTAATGGTATCGAAAGCAGCTTTAAAGTCTACAAAAAAGGTGTATAAAGGCTTCTTTTTGTCTATAAATCGCTTTGCGATGCTTGTTAGGGCAAAAATTTGATCAGTTGTTGACAGACCAGACCGAAATCCAGCTTGAAAACAACTAATCATATTATTTCTCTCAACCCAACTCACAAGTCTAGAGTATAATATTTGGGCAAATAGTTTTCTGAGTGAGCTTAAGACGGAGATACCTCTATAGTTTTCAGGAACATTCGGTTCACCTTTTTTAAAAATTGGAGATATGCTCGCCAATCGGAAACAGCTCGGAAATGTCTCCTCGATAAACATTTTATTTAACAACCCCAAAATAAGTTCAAGGAACTCAGGTGTTGCGTTCTTATAAAATTCAATCGGGATGCCATCTAACCCGGCTGCCTTATTGTTTTTCATTTTATTGAGCGATTGTATTAACTCGTTCATAGTGAAAGGACAGTCAAGCTCGGCTAACACTGTGTTTTGCAAGGCAAAACTTATGTTACTCTGTTGAGGATCTGGTAACAACAAACTCTCATAGTACGTTGCAAGAAGATCTACACTTACATTTAGACTCGATGACTTGATCCGCCCACCTAGTATTCGAACATTGTACCAAAATGTCTTGGAATCCCTACAGTCTAACAGTTTCGATGCCACTCCGGTTAAGTATATCTGTTTTTTATACCTACATAAATCTTTATATATTTTGTTTTGTTCCAGGTAAAGTCTTTTGTAAGCTTCGTTGTTAGAATTTCTGAAGAGTTTTAGGTATGTAAAAGATTTCTTCCTACATTTCCTACAGTCCTCGTCATACCATTTAGATTTTGCCGGCATTTGATATGTAGTGCGAGTAATGACGACTGCAGATTGCCGTACTAATTCAAGCACTGAATGAGTGGCAGATTCAACACAGTCTGATAATGTGATGTCAACATATCTCATTTGTTGATCTAGGTTTCGCTTATACACACTTGCCATCCTTTCAATCCATCTTAGTTTGTCATCTTCAACAGACTCTTCAACTTGAACATGGTTGCTTTGAGAAATATATTCACACGAAGCTAAAATCGGTAGATGATTTGAAAAATTAGTAGGGTATACTTCAAAATCGTTGATTAGATCAAGCCACTCGCCCTTTACTACACAAAAATCAATTACAGAACAACCTTGGGCAGATATAAATGTATAATTACCATTTGAATCACCCTTTGAAACACCATTTAAGAGAAAGAACCCAAAGTCTTCGAACATATCGGTCAGCAACTTGCCGTTTGTGTTCAGACATTCATCTAATGAATTTCTTGCGTATGAAAAACGCCCATCATTCAGAACTGGAGAATTTTGGAAATTGCCGATACGACCGTTAAGATCACCAATAATCATTAAGTTTTCTATGTTGGTGTTTAATAAAAAGCTTTGCAGTTCATTAAACTCTGCAGTCCAAGCGTTATAATTTAAATAAACAGGATAAATCTGGAAATGTTTCGAATCACATACTATGTCGATTATAATTTTGCTTTCATAGTTTTTAAAGCTAATGTTTTCAACCTGAATATTATTTTTATAGCCACACAATATTCCACCACTGGCTCTCCCAATTCTAAAATTTCTAGTAGCAGGGAAACATTTGATGCTGAAATTTTCAAAGTATTTGAGATATTGTAGCTCTTTACCCTCCTCTAAGAAAGTTTCTAATAAAATAATAATATCATAACTTAAAACTAATTTAAAGAAATCTGGCATTAATAATTTATTTTTAAGGCCCGTGATATTATAGCAGAAAATTTTAAAATTGATTTTGTTACTATGGCAGACGGCAACACTTTCCTATAGATTATGATGAGAGCAGCTAGGATTCACACCCTCCAAGTTGTACATGATCCGGCCACCAGGTGGCTCTGTTGCAGCTAAGGAGATTTGGCTTCTGTTGTCAAAAAAGCACATTGCGTCTTCTCCATACGTTGTTTTGACAAATGCAAATTCCTCGTTTGTTTTCAATTGTAGCCCACGGAGTGAGTCGTAGTAGAATGCAAACTTGTCAATTTGTAGTTTGGATCCTTTAATGTTGATTTTTGTGCTCGAGTTCTTTTCCAGAAGCTTACTTTTAATTTCGTTTAATGCCCTCCTCTTTTTGCGATACAGAAGGGATTGCTCTTTGTGTACAAAAACGCCAGTGTTCTTTAGTTTTGGTGCGGCTACAATGATTTGGTTCGCGATTTCGGTGCTTTTGAAGTTTAACACCATTGTAGTTTTGTTATTGTGTCGGTTATTAAATTCTTGAGTGTTATCGAGAGCCAATTCAGCATCTTCAGTTAGAAAAATAAGAAATTAGTGTTTTATTAAAAAACATAATTAATTGTGCCTATTGGAGGGCACACACATTTCGTTCGATGTGAATGTTTTAATTTTAATTAAGCATTAAACAAGGCTATCACTCAGGTTTAAACAAAAAACTGAAATAATTCCTCAGAGCTCTCAAGCTATGTAAAATGCTTGCGCGAGATTTTTATACAAAATACGTTTTTATATCAAATTTTGTATGTTCACTATAATTGTGGATAGTTCACTTTTTCGAGATTCACTAAATCGAGCGTCTACTGTAGTTTGGAAATGGGAGCTGGTCTATCTATCAATATCAAGAAATTTCTACAAATTTTTAGAATTTAGATATTTTTTATTTTTACTTCAAGTTGCTGAATCTGGAACAAAAATTATTAACCATTAAGTTCGAATAAATAATTTAAAATGCAAACCTTTTCAAAATTTCTCTTCTGAACTGCTTCACTACCTGACTTTCGAAATCCTTCATTCGAAGTTCGTTCCAAATATCTTTGTAATTCCTTTTGTAATTTATCCAATTTCAAGTTATTCAAATCCTTGCCAGATTCATTAGACTGCGGCAGCTTAAAATCAGAATTCGTTAAAATTCCTTTGAAAAAAAAAAATCCAACTCAAAGACAATTTATAGAACTTTGCTTTTTTCTTACCAAAGGAACACAAGTGACCGGCCGTTGAAAATAAAGCATATTTTTTCTTCGATATTGAATCTGAGGTTTTCTGCAAAATCACTTCATTGGACAATGTTAAAGGTTTCATTTCTATTAGATACTTGCTCAGGACATTCATAGCTTTTGTATTTTGGGCAAAAAGATGTACTTTGGGATCGTGTTTTTTGGAATCTTTATTTCTGCTTTTTAGCTGGTGAATAGCTTGACAAATGTCAAGATTTTCACTAACTTCAGTCTCAAGTTGGGAATTTTTGTACAAAGATACGTCTAGGCCCAAAGGTTTAGGTAAATACTGCTGTAGTTCTTCGGCAATGAATGGCGTTAAAGGCGACATCGCTTCGAGACCGAAACTTAGACAAGTTGAGAGGGTAGCACAGTGTGACTTGGCTTTCGATGCACCTTCAAAGATACCGGGGTTTGTTGTTTCCTTGAATGAAATCGATTGAAAACTACATAGAAGAAGTACAATCTCTCAAACAAATTATCTCCTTATAGTACAGGTAAAATAGGATAAATAAAACAAAAAAATTAGTACCATCATGAAACTTGGTGAAAACGTTTCATGTACTATGAGAATGAAAAATCAGAAGAGTCTATAAAAATATTTCACATGGAAGGGTGTTTTTTTTGAGGGGGAGAGGGGGGAAGTTGTGGTGAATCAAACAGAAAAATTAACTTTGGTGCAACATTAGCATATGACACATGTTTTTAAGGTAGTTTTAAATGCTGAATCAAATGACACCAAAATCAAGTCGATACGGCTTCCGTGAACAAAGTTATTGTCATTTTTATGTAAGGATGACTATATTTTCTTTATAAAAGTTAAATATTACCGGAAACCAGTAGAAAATAATGGTCCGTCGATGAAACTTGGCATCAATGGTTCATTTGTCATGAAAAACAATAATAAGAAGAGTCTATAAAAATATCTGTGGTTAGAAGGTGTTTTTTTGAGGGTTTTGGTGAGGGTTGGGGTTATGGTGGGATTATTGCCATAGAACCTATTACAAAAATGGTACCCTCATGAAACTTTATAAAAATGTGGTATGAACTGCCAAAATGAAAAATCAAAAGAGTCCATAAAAATATCTATATGGTAGAAGAATGTTTTCTATGGGTGAAGGAATGAATAAAACTTTTTCAAAAAACTAAAACTGTTTCCAAAAACAAATAACACCCTTTACCCAAGCCCACAAAAACACCCTTTCTTCCTTGATATTTTTGTATACTCCGTAAATTCTTCATTCTCGCAGTAAATGAAACACTTTTACCAAGTTTCTTGAGGGTTACCATCCTTTTCCATTTTTTTGAAAAATAGCCACACACTTCCCCCTATCTTCAAAAAACACACCCTTCCATGCAAAATATTTCTATAGACTCTTTTGATTCTTGATTCTATAAGTTAATAGCACATTTTTACAAAATCTCATGGGGGTACCATTTTTGTCACAGGTTTATGGCAATACTCCCACCACTACCCCAACTCACCAAAAAATCACCCTTTAACCACAGATATTTTTATAGACTCTTCTTATTATTGATTTTCATGACAAATGAACCGTTTATGCCAAGTTTCATCGACAGACCACTATTTTCAACTGGTTTTCGGTAATATTTTACTTTTATACTGAAAATATAGTCATCCTTACATAAAAATGACAATAACTTTTTTCACGGAAGCCGTATCGACTTGATTTTGGTGTCATTTGATTCAGCATTTAAAACTACCTTAAAAACATGTGTCATATGCTAATGTTGCACCAAAGTTAATTTTTCTGTTTGATACACCACAACTTCACCCCTCTCTCCCCCTTAAAAAAACACCCTTCCATTTGAAATATTTTTATAGACTCTTTTGATTTTTCTTTCTCATAATACATGAGACCTTTTCACCAAGTTTCATAATGGTACTAATTTTTTTTTTAATCGAAAGACTTTTCGTACTATTTTACCTGTACTATTACCAAATAAACATCACATAAAGGAGAATGGGCATTTTTGGGCGTAAGCGGCCATTAATGAAATTAGTGTCAAATGAAAGGTATGCTACTCAGGAACAACTTTCACTATGGACGTTACATTGCATTTCATTTAGAAAAGAAGATATTTCAATGTTTATGTAATGCAATTGCATTGAGCAATATCGCATAGTGATTATAATTTTAGTGGATGTAATGCTTTTTTCTAACTTTATAACGTCTACTGATACTGTATTATTGTGTTTAACGGTGTTTCAGAATATCCCAAGGACGCATTACGGGTTTAAACAGACCCAGTACATACGTATTTCAAAAACTTTGTAATTTTTTTAAACATATTATTTTACTCAGGATTTTTTGATATTGTGAGGATTGTAATATTATAGTTTTATGGTAAATGTTCTTATTAATGATGTTATATGGCCATTTTTATAAACAAATATTCTTGAGACTGTCTAGATTTCTTGTTCCACTTTCTTTTTCTAGTTTTGAATTGGTCAGAAGCCAGAAACTTAGTAAAACTTTATTAAAGTCATAGAACAAAAATGCATTTTTTTCGGTTTTGAAGTACACCACAATGAAAAAATTTCTGCACGGTGATTGTAGGACTAAAACACATACAAAAATAACAAAATCATTCTTGGCCGCTCACGCCCATGTTTCATACAAATTTGCCCATTCTCCTTTGTGTAGAAAAAGTTCTTCAAAGCCGCCACAGCCGTATGAAAATTATAATTCTTCAAGCTGTTTTCACAAATCTCCAATGTAGGTATCTGCCAAACGATTCAGAATCCACTTGTCCATAAGCTCTAGATTTTCTGGAGATATCTGACCAACTGACATAGGGTAGACGGGGGAGCCTTTGCTAGGATTTCGGGAATTTGATCTTACGCAAAACTTTTAGCTTGTTTTCAATTTTCTTGCTATCTAATATGTTCCTTTCTTTACTATCTTCATTTTAAAGTACATTTCATCTTGATATTTTAATGATTTATATTTTTAATTTTTAATAAAAAAAAAAAAATTTGTGATATGGCAAAGCCTCCCTGGTAGGGATGCTTTGCCATGGGAATGGGGTACGTTTGCCAGGTACCTAAATATCGAAGTCTATAAATAAAAAAGAAGACTGAACTTTTAAATAACGTAACAAAACATATTTATTAATTCAATAATATTAAAAGTAACTTAAATGTTTATAGTTCAGACTTTTTGTTGCATTTTCATGGCAATGGCAAAGCCACGTCATGGGGTGCCTTTGCCAGGAAAACCTACCCACTAATAACCGGCAAAGGCTCCCCACTAGCTGTTTTTTTTAAAAATGTACCTATAATTTTTTTTTTTTTATAAAAAGTATACAAAACTAAACAAAATAACAAAAATAAAAATAATACAAAATTAACCAATGATAAAAACAATTAAAGTATCTTAAACAGTAGATAAGACAGTCAAGAACGTGGAGCACTGGTTCGAAACAATGTTTTCAATCCCATTTTACCTAAGTTGAAATCAACTGAGGAACCATTTAAAATAAAAATCCTACACATACGGTTGAGAGGTTCATGCATTCCGTAGTTAGTTCGATGAAAATCGACGTGTAAAAGTTCAAATCTTCGTAGGTGGTGAGATCCTCAGGGGCATCAACTTGACCACTTATAAGTTGGTGAAGAAATATTAAGTCATTATTAACCCGCCTTTGATATAAAGTTTGGACCTGCAGTAGCTGAATCCGATGTTCTTTGTAAGCAACTAGTGTAATTCAAAACTATTTACCACAAAAAATATACCAACAAAAGATATTTGATGCGAAAAGATATTGAATGAAAAAAAAATAGAAATTAACGAAGATTGCTCAGCTTGTAATTTAGATTCTCACACTTGAAAAAACAACACACACCTTCAACTCGGTTGGTGTCTAGCGGAGAGCTGCCAAACTTTGTCAGAAGCTTGTATATATAGATGTGCAATAAAAATCCATTTTTCGATATTTTACATTTTGTTCGTTCGACAAATTAATTTACTCGCAAGTACTCCGTTTAAAAAAATACTTTATTAATATTTTAAGAAATGTATTGACAAAAGAGTTCATATCTAAATGCAAACTGCTACTCGCGGGATTGGAATCGAACTGCCGAAGCTGCGTCCTCTCCTGGTCTTCGTTGGTTCGGTTGGTGGTGGTTATCGATGGTGTCGGTCCTTGATTAGGATCGGACTCGGGTTTCTTCGGAATGTGTTTTTAATGTGTTCTCTTTTCCTTTTGGTTGGTCGTAAAACATTGGTTTTACGACAATCTGTTTTCCATTTATTTGAGAACGAGTTCTTGGTATTTCGTCGGCGGAGTAGCATTTTGTAGACCCATGTGGCCGCCATGTGTTAACTCTCCCCTTGGCCGGAAAAAGATTGTCCCAATCTTTCATTCAACAGTTCTTGTACCCTTGTTCTCGAAACATCTATGATTTCTTCCATCTCTATGGTGGCTTGTTCGATGTTGCTTGTGCGATAACCTTGAACTAATTTGATTATTTTGTAGGCAGAGTAGATCAATATTACAATACAAATTTTAATACATATTCCCCATAATACGGGATGTTCTTTTAAATCGGATATAATTGGTTCTATGTAATCAGAATTTGTGTACATAAGGTTCTCGTCTTGTGAAGCAATGTATTCGAGAGTTTGGATTTGAGTTCGCTTGTTTAGCTTAATATGTTCGAGTATTTGGCTTCTTGAGTTGAAATATATTTTTCCATTAATAGACACATTCTTTTCAAATTGAATCAAATTGATTCCTGATAATTCTATTTCGTTTACAATATGACTTCCCGTTACAACAATGTTTCCTTCATTAATTATTTCTATTGGCTGATTTCGTTCTTTAACTTTTGTACAGTTTGCTTTATAGTTATTTAAGAGGTCTGCTAAACAGCTAGCTTCTTTACTAATTTTACAATAATCGTGGTTGAGTTCCTTTTTGCATTCAGTCTTAAAAAATATTTTCTCATACTTGACAATTTCATTAAATATAATAATTTTCCCACCATTTACATTATTACTTCTTGTTATATAGTGGTTTCCTAACCCTTTCACCTTGGGGTACTTAACGAATGAAACAATTATGTTAGATTTTTGAACAATTTTGAATTCGGAAGCATCTAGTACATCTGTTATTGAAATATTAACTTTTTCTTGTTCCATAATGATTTTAATTTCATCGAAATTTAATAGCTATGTGTTTAATATATTTGATTTACTTAGGTTAATAGTATTTATTATTTCTCTTAACTCTATAATAATGTATTTTATGATTTTAATTTCTCTTACTCCTCTGCTGTTTGAATCTTTATTTATCTTGTCTAATTTGTTGAGTAACTGTGTATTAATGCTGTTCTGCTTATTGTTGGACTGTATCAGTTCTTGTAGCTTAATATTTATTCTAACTGCATCATCATGGTCTGGAGATCCATTTCCAAAGAGTGCCTATTTCATTAACTCCCCTACGCTCCCTATTCCTGATGGAAAGTTCATTAATTAGTTTGTCTGCCATTTCCAATTCCTGGTCAATGACTTTGAGAAGTTCCTTTTTAGCTTTAAATCCGTCTAATATTTCGGAATAGGTTGTTAAATTTATTACGTGATAGTTTTCTCCAAGGTCTTCGTAAACTGCGGCTGTTCCATCTTCTATTAAAATAAACTCCTCACTGGAGTAGTCAGTGATTTGTTGGGCTAAAGATGAGGTGACTAACATCAATGTTAACAGCATCATCTGTAAACTCAGTTTATAATATTATCCTTATGAATTTTTCGATTATTTGAATCTATAACTATATTCCGCAAGTCTTCCCTAACTTTCTTTTTTACAAATAAAGGTTTATTCTTACTTCTTCTCTGGCCATTGTTGACAAAAATTGTTTCTCCTTATCTATATGTTCTATTTTTCCTATTCTCATTAAAATATCCTATCAATTTTTGTTGATGTTTTTGGATCTTTTGTATCGCTTTTTTCTATATAATTGTGGAATATGTCCGTCGGTCGTTTGTCTGTTACCGTGTGTATTGTTTTGTTGTATTTCTTTGTTGCTAGAGTCATAATATCCTTGATGTCTGTTATATGTGTAGTCTCTTTAACTATTCTTATAAGCTCTGTTAACGTGGAGTGAATTCTTTCTATTATTCCGTTGCTCTTTGAGTGGGCGGGTGGTGTTGTTTTATGGGTAATGCCTAGGAGGTTGTACGCACACTGTGCAGAAGGTGAGCAAAACGCTGCCTCATTATCGGTCATCAGGGTTTTGCAATTACCGAAAATCGGTAGTAACTAGTTCGATCATTCTATTTTTTGCTTCGGTTTTTGATTGAACCTGGGTTGTTATTAGGTATTTCGAGAATGGGTCTGCCATTGTTAGAAATGTTGCATTTTCACAGTAATATATGTCTGCGTGGATGCGCTCTCCCCCTTCTTCAGGAATTGGAGTCTCTCCAATTGGTTGCTTATTGGGGTGTCTATCATACTTATTCTTTTTGCAGATTTCACATGAAGCGTTTATTGAAAGAATTTGTTTGAAACCGTTGGGCCAGTAGTATTTATTAATAACTTGTTTATACACCTCTTTAGCTTGCCTATGGGCTCGATTGTGTTCTGCAGTGGCAATTCCTAATTATTCTTCTTCATCTGTAATATCTTCGACTATTTGATTGCAGAGCAAAAATTTGACTGTTGGAAATTCTTCTAAAAGTTTATCTTTAATTTCGAAAAATGTCTCCTCGGTACTGTAAATACCTACGGTTAGACCTGTTTTTATTATACCTTTAATTCTATTAACAACATCTAAGTCTTTGAAGACACAGCCGTAGCCAGGATCGAACGTATGGGTGAGCTGACAGTTGTTTTGGGTGAGCTCACATTTTTTAATGAAAATCATGATTTCTATAAAAAAAAAACTATTTACTAAAACAATAGGTAGGTACCTGTTGTTTAAGTACAAGGTACCTATAACAAGTATGTGTATTTCACGGTTAAAAGGAGAAATTTTCATGTAGTGATTGCTAATTGCTTGGTGCTGGTACTGAAAAGACATTTCTGAAAGTACTCAATAGAATTATGTGACAAGTAGCAATATATTGCTCTTTTTTTCATTCACAAACGTCAAATCCTCAGTTTTTGGAACCTTTAATGTGGAGTTTTAATATTTAAAGTTGATTTTTTGAAAATAAAATAAAAAATTTAATTTTAAACTTCACTTAACGGCCTCTTCTATTGATGCCGCAATGACAGTTCTTGGCTTGAAAAGAAGAAAAAATGCTTTTGGATCTGATTTCAGAATCGAAAATAAAATCAGACACGTATCGAATCGGTCTTCCTGATTGCCATTCAAAAAGGTCGTAAGATAAGAATCCTACTTTTATTTTTGCTTTGCAGTTCTATATCTGACAGTTCTTAAAAAAATGTTAACACATTCTTAAAGTCCTTTTTAGTTTAAGCTGAACACAAGGGTTTGAAATCTAAAAGGCTATTGTTGAATTTTAAAGTGTTTTGTGTATTCCATAATTTTTCATAATCGGAGCACACTTTTGAATGAAAAACAGAGCAAGTGACTGACAACATGAGCAGAGAAGAACACAAATAGAGCAATGAATCGGGGAATCTCCGGTTTACTGCGAAGTGTGGTATTAAACTAGAAGATTGGTATTTTTGCATACATTTTAAATTTTATTTCAAAGCAAACAAATATTTTGGCTCAAAATGAAAACTTGGAAAATCTGAAAATATCTCTGAATTTGTTTGGGTGAGCTTTACATATTTTTAGGTGAGCTGAGCTCACCCTAGCGTAGGCCTGGCTACGGCCGTGTTTGAAGAGCACTGTATGTCTCCAATAACCTGTATGGATTTCTTTTGAAATTATGTTGTTGTTAAGTGATTCATTTATAATTAGCTGGGTTCTAAAACTATTAATTCTCTGGTTTACGCTTTTTATTTCGGAAATTGGACTACTCTCTGCACTATGTACAATGTACAGTCCCTTCTGTTGACTCATCATCGTTTATCATATTCAATTCCTGTCTACTGAGAGCATCAGCAACGACATTTTCTTTGCCAGGTTTATATATCATTTCTGGAGCGTATTCTTCTATGAAAGCGCGCCAGCGTTTTATTTTTGCATTTGGGTTCTTGTCGCCTATGGCGAAAGTTAATGGTTGGTGATCTGTATATATGCGGATGCCACTTACACCGTACAGATAATTTCGAAGGTTCTTCAATGACCAAATTATGGCAAGAATTTCCTTCTCATTTGTCGCATAATTTTCCTCGGTCTTGCTCAATGTTCGACTTATTAAGACAATTGGTTTATAATCTTGGCTAAGCACTGTGCCTATGGCTGAGTTACTAGCGTCTGTAGTGAGCTCGAATCTTTTGTTAAAATCAGGTTAGTTGAGTGTAACCTGTTCGCAGAGTTTGTCCTTCAATGTTTTGAATGCTTTAATGGCCTCCTTATCGAACTCTATTGTTACCTTTTTGCTTTTACTCTGACCGGTTCTGTCATTCTCTCCTCTCAGATACTTGGTAATGGGTTTCGAAATCATCACGTAATTTCTTATGAATTTACGGTAATAACCCGCTAATCCCAAGAAAGATCTTAATTGCCGTAAAGTCTCCGGTTGTGGGAATTCTTCTATACATTGTGTCTTCTTCGGGTCCATTTTGATACAATTAAATGATACGATGGATATCATCCATAGTTCTCCGGTAAATTGACGGTGCGCTTTTGAGTCCGAATGGCATTTGGAGGAAATCGTATTTGCCATTGTTAATGCTGAAAGCTGTTTTCTCCCTATCGCTCTCCTTCAGTTTAATCTGATGGAAACCGCTCTGTAAATCAAGAGTTGTGAAATATCTAACTTTGCCTAAGTTGGCTAAGATGACGGAAGTTTCTGCCATCGGATATTTTTCTGTTTTGTTAAAAGCTTTTTATAGTCTATGACTAATTAATTAATTAATTTAATTTAATTTGTTAATTTGTCATGCAACTATCGGGGAATATCATTTATGAACTCAGCAGCCAAAATTTTTTCCTCAATTCTTCTTAATCGAATAAATGAATGGATAAATAGAAACGAAGTTCTGAGTGAGTATCAAGCAGGTTTTCGTAAGGGATATTCGACGATAGACAACATTTTCACTCTAACAACCATCGCACAATACTTTTTGAGGCAACAAAAAAAATTGTACATATTTTTTGTTGACTTTAAAGCAGCTTTTGATTCAATCGACCGCAACGCACTATTTTACAAACTATCGCAAAAAGGCATATCTACAAAGCTGCTTAAAGTCCTCAAAAATATGTTCAAAAATACACCGCAAACTGTATGGGATGGAAAATACACCTCAGAATGGTTTGAAACTACAACAGGAGTAAAACAAGGGTGTCTTCTGAGTGCAGTATTGTTTTCACTGTTCATTGACGATATTTCTTCGTATCTACCTGCAGGAGTAAGTATAGCAGGAATCAAAATAAAAGTGCTCCTTTATGCAGATGATATCGTCTTGTTAGCTGAATATCCACATAGCATGCAGTTGATGATTAATAAACTCAATGAATTTTGTAAAACCTGGAACCTATCAGTAAATTTGGAAAAATCAAAGATCATGGTTATCCGTAACAGGCAATCAAAATTAGGGAATCATGAAAAATGTTTTCTTGATGGTGAAGCAATTGAAACAGTCACTCAATACAAATACCTTGGAGTTACTCTGGAAGCAAACATGCGTTTTTCTTACCATTTAGAAACAAAACTGGCGGCATCGAAGAATCTTATAAATGCTTCCTGGAAGAATATAATTGGAAATAATGAAATCATAACCTCAGCTAAATTTAAGGTCTTTGAATCAATTATGCGCTCAGTGATGTGCTACAGTTGCCAAACTTGGGGATACCGTCCATATGAGGAAGTAGAAAAACTTCTAAGATACTTATTAAAAAAACTTTTTCGTTTACCGATGAATACACCAAACTACGTTCTCATGTTAGAAACAGGACTACCATCGCTTTACAATTATACTCTCAAGCTGCATTTTGATTTCATCCTTAAAATACTGAGATCGCCGATGAGTAGAATCCCTCATATACTGACAAGATACACAATTGACAGGAAAGTAGAGTGGGCTAATGAATGGAAAACTCTATCAGAAAAATGTAGCTTCAACTTCAATATACAATATGAAGATCAAGGAGAGTTGAAACGAAACCTATACAAATTGCTAGAGATATATGACATTCAACAGCGCAACGAATACATCCAACAAGCAACTCATTCTGTCAATAGGCTGATATACCCCGAGCTTAACTTTAGTCTAAACATCAATAACTATTTTAGTGACTCTTATAGTATTCAATCGATATCCCTAATCTGCAGAGCTAGGTGTGATATGTTAAATTTAAATGGTTCAACATTCATTAAAAAAGAAACAAATCTTTGCACGATATGTAATATGAGAGCAAAAGAAGATACTTTCCACTTTTTAGCAATATGCCCTATCTACAGGGACCTAAGATCCATCTACTTTGGGAAGTTGACTTTGACAATGGAGCAAGCAAAGACCATACTGAATGGAGCTAACTGGGCAGCCCTTTCTAATTATTTGACAGCTGCACTTAAATATCGACAAAACATAAATACTGAATATCGATAGTTAGTAAAATTTTAATACAAAAACAAAAAGATTATAACACATACCATAAATACATCATGTTTTTATATGTTCTAAAACCAGTTTTAAATTTTAATATTGTAATTATATACATACATAATATTAAAGAAACATCTTCGTTGTAATACATCTTTTAACATTGTTCAAAATATTTTCTTTATTCTCTGAATATCATTTAACTTTATTGTTTAATAATAATTCATATAAATTAATTAATCGTTTCAATCCGGCAGACGGCAACGCCATAGCCACAACTTTATTTAACTCATAATAGTATTTATTATTTTGTAATCATAATCGTTGTAAATAAATAATCTAATCTAATCTAATCTAGTCTATGACTAGTCTATGCTTCTTCGTACCGTCGTCATTTACGCCCTTTTAGTCTACGACCCATACAGGAGAGTTATATGCACTTCTGCTAGGTTGTATTATATTGTTATCGAGTAGATTTTCGATTTCGTTGTTTACAAAACTCGCCACTGATTGTGGATACGGGTAGCTTTTCGTCCAAACAGCTGTGTTGATGGTAGTATCTATGCTACATTGCACACGGGTGTTGTATGGAAGGTAATTTGGATTTTGTCTTGCCCTATCAGTAAGACATTCTGTCTCGGCAGTTCTGGGGCCGTAACTCATTATAGTTTTGTTGATGATAAGTGTCAGAACTTTCGTAACGCCATCATAGAATTCTTGTAGAGTTTTTCTGTCTTGCCTCATGTTGCTCAATTCGGTTTCTAACATATGGATGGGCCGTTTGTCGCTATATGTAAGGTCTAAACGGCCTAAAATCGTGTCTATATTTAATGGTGTTCCATGGCTGGTAAGGACATCATTGGCTTTCCCTGTTATTTTATTCCGAACTATATTGACGACTGAGTAGTATCTTGCTCCACCTTTGCAGGCTTCGTATACCTTCATGGCATTTATTAGCACTGTTCGCCAAGAGACATAATTCTCCCCGTTAAACTGTGATAGGCATTTCGCTACTTCTAATCCCTCTCCGCTTTCTATCAATGGGTCAATTTTAATGTCCTTATAGGGTTCGATATCGTCCCCGGTCGTTAACGCAGAAAGTTGTGTGCTGAGGTTACTAACTTGTTCTGTTAACTGTCTGTTGGCGGCTGCAACTAACCTACTCACTAACCTTGCTAGCTCTTCTGGTGTCATTGACATTTTTTATTGTTATTCTTTTCGAAACCCTAACACTATGTTTGCAAAATTTTTATTTAGAAAGGAGGAAGAGAAATTTTTTTTTTTTTTGTTTTAATTGCTTCCTATTGTTTTTTTTTTTAATCCTTACACTACAACCACTTCTTCAGACGATAATTTAAAATAAGTTTCCTCATGAAATATAAATAAATCCGCGAACTTAAAATAATCATTAAATTTCTTACTTTCTTAAAATGAGATTTCAGCTTCTGATGCGCCTACTTCTCCGATCAGTTGGGTTTGGATGTCCCCGTTGTTGCTTCAGGTGCCTTACGTCTGCAGTCTTTTTGAGTCGTTCCACCGGTGTGTTCAGATTCTAAGTCTGAATTTATCTGGTCCACGCACGTTGCTGAAGGATACTTTTAATTTTGTCCTTTTTGGATGCGTTGTTAAACCAAGTTTGTGCACTTAATTCACTGAATTTAACTTCAATTAATATTATTCACTTTTAATTTTAATAACTTTACGTGCTGCTCGGGTGCCAATTAATTTAGTCGCAAGTACTCCGTTTGAAAAAAATACTTAATTAATATTTAAAGAAATGTATTTACAAAAGAGTTTAATTCTAAATGGAAACTGCTACTCGCGGGGTTGGAATCGAACTGACGAAGCTGCGTCCTCTCCTGCTCTTCGTTGGTCCGGTTGGTGCTTGGTGGTGGTTATCGGTGGTGTCGGTCCTTAATTAGGATCGGTCTCGGGTTTCTTCGGAATGTGTTTTTAATGTGTTCTCTTTTCCTTTTGGTTGGTCGTAAAACATGATGGGTCTTACGACAATCTGTTTTCCATCTATTTGAGAACGAGTTCTTGGTATTTCGTCGGCGGAGTAGCTATTTGCAGACCCATGTGGCCGCCATGTGTTAACTCGGTATACAGTTTTGTAGACAGTGGGTCGTATGCTAAAAGATGAGCAAGATCTCTGAGTCTGAGTTAACGAGCTTGAACTCACATGTGAGATCGATCGAGCAGAGCCGAACTCGAACTCGATTTTATATGCAAAAAAATGAGTTCGCTCTGAACAGCTCTAACTCGATGAATATGAGATCGATCTCAAAGCTCTTCGTCTTAAATAGTTGTGACTGTTATTTCTGTGCAGTGCGTAGTAGAAGAAAAAACATAAATTTCTCTGAACGCGGAAACGAAAAATTGCTGTTAAAAATTCAGTCGGATTATGTTCGTAAGCTTTTGTGAGTACTAGGGGTTAAAGCAATGAAATGAGATGCTACATGTATGTTTATAAAAACCGATTCGGTGTATACAAGTTAACGACACTTAAGCTGAAAATGCAAAAAGCTTGAAAAAGCAAATTATTTATTTCCCGTGGGAACGCAATTAGGTCAACGACGACACGAGCAACCATTCTGCTGACGAAGCGTCTGCGACGCGACGACCGCTACCTGCAGGCAACATGATGCAATAGGTTTAGAGTAGGTTACTTTAGAATAAAATCATTATTGTAAAATTAGTCTTAATTTGGATATGAAATAATAAAGTTGTTTTTTTTAAGAAAAATAAATTTAGTATAATTTAATTGGCGCCCAACTAAGTGTGGCTTTGTGAGTGATAAAGTGCGTGTAAGTCGACGTCAAGTACCTCGTCGCGTAATTAAAATTGAAAAAAAAAACGCGTGTAAGTCGACGTCAAGTACCTCGCCGCGTAATTAAAATTGAAAAAAAAACGTGCGTAAGTCGACGTTAAGAACCTCGCTGCAAGTGTAAAAATTTTAAGAAAACTCACCAAGTCACGAACCCACTACAAGAAGCATATCATCACAGGAGTCGATAGACACTGAGGACCACGAAGGAGCGTATGAACGATACCATCAGTAGCAGAGTACACTGCAAACAGGACCAATGTCGTTCATACCAGCGTGGGATATAGAGTTTCTGGTATTATTAGTGTAAGATTTATAAAAAAATTAAATTTAAGAAAAAATAATACAATGACAAAAAGAAATTTTTTTTAACAATAATTACTTTAATTTTAATTTTGCGACATAAAAAGAAATATCACGAAATAATAATTTTTTGACAGTTTCAAATTTTTCTGCAATAAAAAATTAAACTCTTTCATTGAAACCAATATATATTTAAAATATTAATATTTAGAATTTAGAAAAAAAATAATTAAAAAATACAAAGTACTGTTAGGTAAGAACATAATTATCCTTTTAAAAATTAATTTTTACAACCATTGAAATCTAGTGATTATTCCCAACATTTTTTTACTATTATTATAAAATCTAAATAAAATCATGTCAAACCCAAATAACCTTATCCGCCCTTCAGTAAACCCATCAATAAACCCTAATCCTCAAAACGATAACCCGGCTGGAAACCCAGCACTTACAAACCTCATCTCTTCTATCGTGAACCAAACTCTTCGAACAGAAGGAAGGAATTTAGTATATTCAATCTTAAACCCAAATGCTGATCAATTCGCTGGAGTTGATCAAGCGATAAATCCAGATCAAAGAGAGAACATAAATGACCTTGATAAAATTCCCGACGTTGTGAGAAGCCTACGAGAATTCTCTGGTCAGCCAGGTGAGTTCAGTTCATGGCGAAAAAGTGTAGAAAGAATCCTTAGTATTTATGGACACTTGAGAGGATCTCCAAAATATTTCGGAATTCTTAACGTTATAAGAAATAAGATTGTTGGTCAAGCAGACCATGTCTTAGAATCTTACAATACACCACTGAACTGGGACAACATCTCCAGATGCTTAAATTTGCATTACGCAGACAAGCGGGATCTAGGTACACTAGAGTACCAACTAACATCCCTTGTCCAAGGCAATTCCTCTGTTCAAGACTTCTATCAAGAAGTCTATTCGCATCTTACTTTGATCCTTAACAAAATATCCTCAATGGATGCTAGTCAAGAAGCCTTAAATTTATTAATGCACGCATATAGGGAGAAAGCCCTAGACACATTTATCAGAGGCTTAAAAGGCGATCTACCTAGGCTCCTAGGCATAAGAGAACCCTCAGATTTACCTCAAGCCCTGCATTTGTGCCTAAAGCTCGCAAATCAACATTTTCGAACGCAATACGCATCAAACAACAATGCTAGGAAAACACATCAATTACCACCTCCGGCTCCACCTAGACGTACAAGTAACAACTACCCCCAATTTCAAAGTCAACGACAGTTCTACCCAGAATTAATGCTACAACCTACAAGTAGGACTATTCCACAAGGTTTCAATAATTTTCAGCCACGGTCAGGAGTACCACAAAGACCCCAACAACCTTACATGGGACTCAGTCGTCCACAGATGCAGCCCTATCACCCACAGATGCAGTATGCACAAAGACCTCAACCTTATACGAATTTCAATCACCCCCAAATGCAGTTTGCACCCAAACCTCAACCGCCACCAAGAAGGATGGACACATCAACAATTAAGACAAACAATATCAACTACATGAATCAACCCTTACAAAAAAACTGGCCACCAGCACCTAAAAGAACAATTGACCCACCATCAAATCAGTTTCATCCCACCAAGCTACAAAGGAATTTTCATTTGAGCGCTACAGACGAAGCAACACCCGAAGACAGTTACCAGCAGAACATCCAATATGAAGATCAGCAATACGACCAAACTCTACAAGAGTACGCTGATTCACTTCCTCAAGAATATACGGAATCCTTTCCGCAATCAGATAGAGATTTTTCAAATGAACAGCATAATATGGAATACAATGATATCCATTTTTTAGATTAAGCTGTTCCTCTCTTCCATATTTCGAGTGTAAAACGAAGAGTGGAACTATAATAAAAATACTAATAGATACTGGATCGAACAAAAACTATATCCAACCTTGCCTCATATCAAAACCCCATACAAACGAAAAACCATTCTATGCTAATTCTATAGGAGGAAATGTCAAAATTACACAACACACTTTTCTAAATCTTTTCGGTCTCAATAACATAAAAATTAAATTTTTCTTAATGCCTGAACTAAAATCTTTCCACGCTATCCTCGGAAACGATAGCCTTAAAGATCTTTCAGCCGTTATCCATATAAAAGACAACTACATGATTGTAAATAACTCTGTTAAGGTTAAAGTTAAACAACTAGCTGCACAATCAGTTAACACGATTAACATCAGAACAAATCACATGTCCATTAAACAAAAAACAGATATTCAAAACATAGTAAGCAAATACCCCCGATTATTCGATGATCCAAATAATAAACTTTCTTGCACCACTGTTGTCAAAGGGGAAATTAGAACAACAACAGATTCTCCTGTCTATTCAAAATTTTACCCGTATCCAATTGCGCTTAAAGAGGAAGTTGAAAACCAAATAGAGGACCTCCTTAAAGACGGCATCATTCGACGGTCAAGATCACCCTACAATTCACCGGTGTGGATTGTCCCAAAAAGACTGATGCTTCTGGAAAGAAAAAATTCAGATTAGTAATAGATTACCGTAAATTGAATTCAATTACAGTAGCTGACCGCTACCCGATCCCAGAGATAAATGAAGTCCTATCCAATTTGGGAAAGAATAACTGGTTCACAGTTCTCGATTTGAAAAGTGGTTTCCATCAGATTCCCTTGAAGGAATCTGATATGGAAAAAACAGCCTTCTCCATTAATCATGGAAAATATGAATTTACTAGGTTACCATTCGGCCTTAAAAACGCCCCATCAATATTCCAGAGAGCCCTTGATGATATCCTACGTGACCACATTGGCAAAATATGCTACGTGTATATAGATGATATTATCATCTTTAGTCAGGACGAGGCTACTCACTTGGAGAATATCAAAAAGGTATTTGAAACCCTAAATAACGCTCATATGAAGGTTCAACTCGACAAGTGCGAGTTTTTCAAACAAGAAACAGAACTCCTCGGATTTATTGTGTCTTCCAAAGGCATCAAAACAAATCCTGAAAAAGTGAGTGCTATAAAGAACTTTCCGCCTCCAACAACCTTGAAGGAACTAAGATCATTTCTCGGTCTGTCAGGCTACTATCGACGTTTCATTTGCGACTACGCAAAACTTGCTAAGCCCCTGACATCCCTTTTAAGAGGGGAGGATGGTCGTGTTTCAAAAAACACTTCTAGTAAGAAACTAATCCATCTCGACGAAAGTGCAATCGAAGCATTCGAAAAAATAAAAAAATCCTTGGTTTCTGATGATATAATACTAACATATCCTGATTTTAAAAGTCCCTTCGAACTTACAACAGATGCCTCGAACTACGCCATAGGTGCTGTTCTATCACAAAAGGACAAACCAATTACTTTCATATCAAGAACTTTAAGTAAATCAGAAGAGAATTACGCCACCAATGAGAAGGAAATGCTCGCCATTATATGGGCATTAGACTCCCTCAGAAACTACCTATACGGTTCGGCAAAAGTTCTTATCTTCACAGATCATCAACCTCTTACCGGTGCACTTAGCACAAAGAATAACAACAGCAAGCTCAAGAGATGGAAAGCATTTTTAGAAGAGTTCAACTATGAACTAAAATATAAACCAGGTAGGACAAATGTAGTTGCGGATGCACTATCTAGAACATCTCCGGTAACCCAAATCAATTCCCTAACACCCACAATTCATAGTGACGAATCATCGTCGCATGGCTTAATTTATAGTGTAGAATCGCCAATAAATTGTTTCAAAAACCAAATTTTACTTCAAGAAGGTACACCACCTAGTCAAAATTTCCAAATCATATTTCCCACTTACCACAGACATACTATCATTGAACCTATTTTTACCGAATCAAACTTAATTCAAATTCTAAAAAAATGCCTTAATCCATCTGTAACTAATGGAATCAAAACAGGCGAACGCATAATGGGTTTAATACAAAATATTTACAAAGACAATTTCTGTTCATACAAGATCCGATTTACACAAATACAAGTCCAGGATGTGGAAAACGAACAAGATCAAGAGAATTTAGTAATGGAAGAACATAATCGCGCTCATCGAAACCAAAAAGAAAATAGAGTCCAAATTTTAGAAACATACTTTTTCCCTACACTAAGTGAAAAACTAAAAAAATTTACTAAGCTTTGCCTTATTTGTAAACAGAATAAATACGATAGAAAACCCAATAAAGTCCCAATACAATCTACTCCCATACCCAAATATCCCGGTGAAATTATACACATTGACATCTTCTCTACAGAAGGAAAACTTGTTATCACTGCAATAGATAAATTTTCTAAATATGCCGTTACAAAAGCAATAAACTCAAGGGCTACAGAAGATGTAAGACAACCAATAAGAGATATTATCTTTGGTTTCGGAATACCGAAAGTAATAGTCTGCGATAACGAAAAATCATTTAATTCAGAATCAATTCTCTTTATGCTGCAAAACGAATTTGGAATTAATGTTTTCACTACACCTCCCTACACTAGCACATCTAATGGTCAGATAGAGAGATTTCACTCAACTCTCGCTGAGATTATGCGATGTTTAAAAGCTGAGAAAATCTACGAATCCTTCACGGAACTCCTAGAAGCAGCTGTTAATGCATATAACCTTTCTGTACATTCAGTAACAAACAAGAAGCCAATCGATTTATTTTTCAGCAGAGATACCGAAAGTTCAACTCAAATTAAGGATGCACACTTAAAAAATATAGAAAAATTAAAGTCTAAACAAGAAGCTGATATAACATATCATAATAAGAAAAGGACTGATTTAAAAGACTACTCTCCTGGAGATACCATCTACGTTAAAGTAAATAAACGATTAGGTTCAAAGCTTTCAACACGATATAAAAAAGGAAAAGTAAAAGAAAATAAATCAACAACCGTTGTAACACATTCAGGCAAAGTCGTGCATAAATCCAACATTAGAAACTAATCCTATCTTCCTTTTTCCTTTTATCCAACAGATACCTATTAAAACCAATCCAAGGAACCGTTAACATCCTAGACTATTCCAACTCCCCCATCATCATCCTTAACGATGGAATTGCGAAAATTTCCGAAGGAAACTTTAAACTTATCCATACTATCGAACTGACGCCATACGAACATTTCATTTCGAATGCACAATCTATTATCCTTAAACAAATCCCTAAAACCAATCCTTACTTCCCAATAATTCATCATGAAATAGAACAAATCAAAAATTTAATCCAAAATCTTAAAGTTAGTAGATCAAAACGATCATTAGATTTCATAGGAACAGGATGGAAGTGGATAGCGGGATCACCCGACCACGAAGATTTCACCATCCTTAGAAATAAGATAAACAATGTAATTGAAAACAATAATGAGCAAATAGTAATCAACGAAGAATATAAGAAACGAATAAATATACTTACCAATGTAACTAATGAAATTATAAATACAATACAAAAAGACAGTACTATCGAATATCAATTTAATGTAATATTATTATTTAAGATAAAACTTATAAAAGAAGAATTAATGAATATTATTTATGCTATTGAACTTGCTAAAGAAAATATTGTCAACTCCAATATTATGTCAAAAAATGAAATAAATATTATATTAAGTAAAATGGATAAAGAAATATTACCATACACAAATTTAGAACAAGCAATTAAATTTGCCGATGTAAAAATTGCATTCAATTTAAAAGATTTACTATATATTGTTAGTATCCCAAAAACAAAAAAAGAGATTTATGAAAAATTAATTGTAATCCCAATGAAAAAGAATAATGGTTTAATAAACAAAATATCTTATAGAAATACATTAAGAAATGAAAAAAATATATATGGAATGCTAAATAACTGTAAGAAAATTGAAGAAATTTCTCTCTGTAAACAAACAGATCTAATTGATTTAAGTAATAATAAGTGTATAATAGGTTTACTAGAAAATAAAATTGCATCATGCAACTCTACGAATAGCCAACACATTGCCCAGGTTGAAGAAGTATCACCAGGACTTGTCATCCTTAATCAATTCAACGGTACAATAGAAGCTAATAATCGCACTCAATCGCTTAATGGAAACTACATAGTCAAATTCTACAACGAAACAATAATGATCAATAACCAACAATACATTGCTCAAGAAATTGTCAACATCCAAGCTTTACCACCAACACCGCATACAATTCCTGAAGATTTGGCAGTTGAAGAAGTCCTTTCCTTAGAACTCATGAAGGAACTGCATACGAAAAACACGCAGCATCTCACTAAGATTCAACTAGAGAAGGACACACACCAAATAACAACATATGTGATATTTGCAGCCGTATTCTTCACAATAGTGTTACTGCGTTACAAATCCAAAACACCCACGAGTAATTTGATAACAACACCACCTATGATTATGATATCAAATCAGGATGAATCCAATCAGCCATCACCTCTTCAAAGATATCCCAGCATCTTTAACATCATGTAAAAATGCGTGGACGCATTAATTAGAGAAGGGAGGAGTTAACGACACTTAAGCTGAAAATGCAAAAAGCTTGAAAAAGCAAATTATTTATTTCCCGTGGGAACGCAATTAGGTCAACGACGACACGAGCAACCATTCTGCTGACGAAGCGTCTGCGACGCGACGACCGCTACCTGCAGGCAACATGATGCAATAGGTTTAGAGTAGGTTACTTTAGAATAAAATCATTATTGTAAAATTAGTCTTAATTTGGATATGAAATAATAAAGTTGTTTTTTTTAAGAAAAATAAATTTAGTATAATTTAATTTACACAAACGAAAAAAAAATAATTGAAGAAGTGGTCAGTATGAAATTGCGATAATCAAAAAAATTAAGAAAACAAAATTTTAATACAAATTTTTAAGTGTATTTTGAGATGAAACAAAAAACATCCTACTGCTTGATTTTTCTAGTCTTAAGTTTTGTTTGCAAATAATTTTTTTGTGCAAGACAAGCATTTTTTATTTTCTTAAAGGTGTGAATTTTTGAGTCAATTGAATGTATAAGTCATGTAACATGTTTTTTCAGCTTCACTTAACTTTATTTTGTGTTGGTGTACAATTTTGTTTTGCCTGAGATATCTGCCTTAAACTGAAGGAGATACCTTAGTCTTTGGTCACTAAAATTTAAGCAAATAGTGACAAAATACAAAATTAAAGGGCGGTACTAAAAACTGGAATATCTATTCTAAAAGAATCTTAGAAGATTTTATGGATTTTCTTTCGCCGTGTAGAAAATCGCAAAAAAGCAACTTTTGTGATTGTCTCTTGGTTATTTGTTTACCTCTTTGCAAATATGTATTGAATTATTACCTGGTTTTGCAGATTTTCATATTAATATACCTTAAATATTACTTTAAGCTTTGATGTTAATTTATTGAACGGGGTTTCAATTTATTTGTACTCTTGTTTTCTAACGGTAAAATGTAAAAACATAATCCTATACAATTTCAAAAGGTTTTCTTAGAATAGGTACGTAGCAGGTACTCAGTTTTGTATGTTGTCATTATTTGCTGAAATATTAGTGATCAAATATAAAAAAATCCAAGGAATATAAATTTTTTGTCTCGTATCATTTCATACGGTTAGCAATAACGGTACCTACATACTTTAAACAAAATATTTACCAACAATCCTCTGTACAGGAAACATGAAACCGCAAAATGATTTTTCTTTCATCGCAATACGGCCACCTACAACCAAAATACAGCTCTTCAAAAATCACTAAACAAAATTGAATAATATCTTGTTCCCTTTTTTTGACAAGAGTAGGTAGATGCATAACAAACCAATTTCCAATCTGCAATTTTTATAAACTTAATTTGTAACAAAATTAAGCTGAAATTCTGGTATCTTGACGGTTGTATATGAGCTGAGTAAGAGAAAACCCATGCTCAATAATTTGTGAGATCGATCTCAAGGAATCAACTGTTTTCTCACCTTTTTGCATAGCATACCGAGTTCTATCTCATAAGAGCTTTCAAAATGAGATCGAACTCATCACTGTGAGATTGAACTCACCACATGAGATCTAACTCGGTCAGTAATTTTTTTTTTGCATACGAAGCTAAGAAAGTTCTCAAAAAAGTGAGAAAACAGCTTGAACTCATCTTTTTGCATATGACCCAGTGTCTTAAAAAACAATTTGCGCATGGGTTGCCTGTCGAAAAATGGTCAAGGCATAGGGCTGCCAAGCAATTACTCTCAATTTTTGAGGCTTTCAATTATCTGCCCCAGCTTAGATGGTAAGCCTTAAGGATATACAAAAAATATCATATAAAGAAATAATCTACCGATTGCAAAAAAAAAATCCTATAATTTTTCGTTTGGAAAATAGATTCTAGACTTTTCTCTTTGTTTACCGTCATTTGCCCTAATGAAATTTTGAATTTCAAAAAATCGGGTTACGTACGAATGACCCACAAAAAAATGTCGACTGGTTAAAATTTCGATTTTTATCAACTTTCTTGTAAGTTAAAATACCGACTTTGTTTTTACCGACTTATTAAAATCTCGACAGTTTGAAATGTTGATTTGACAAAAAGTCGATTGCCCTGATAGAAGTCGAGAAAAATATCGACTTGTCGGAATTTTTCCCGTACAGAAAAGTCGATATAAAATATAAATCGACATTTTAACCAGTCGACATTTTGACTTGTCGATATTTTGTCTGTCGGTCATTTGAAAGTAACCTAAGGAACAAAGCTCTGCCTTAAATGTTTGCACGGAATAACTATAAACTCAAGAATCATAAATTCTTGTCTAATTTTTTAACAGGAACTTAACAGCGCGCGCTTGTAAACATCATTCCCTAAACTATGATCTGATCAAAATGTCGACTATCAAAATGTCGACTTTTAAAATGTCAACTGTTGAAATCTCGATTCATAAAATCTCGATCACTTGAAAAATCGACATTTTAAAAGGTCGGTCAAATTTGTGTCTATATTTTGATCTGTCGGTCTTTTAACCAGTCGAGATTTTTTCTGTCGAGATTTTAAAAGTCGATCTTATGGAGTCGATATTTTAAAAGTCGACATATCGTACCCAATCCCAAAAAATGGGAGCGCTACGATATCCCGCAAACCAAAATCTCGAATAACTAAATCTCGCATTTTTTTTAAAAATCTCGAATAACGAAATCTCGCAAATTAAAAATCTTGTTTTTCATAATCTCGCAATTACAAAACTCGCTTTTCACAATCTCGCATTTACAGTTTGAACCCAAAAATCTCGCAAATTTCAACCAAAATCTCGCAAATCAAAATCTCGCAACTTCAAATTTCACAGCAACGAATCACACACGACTTTTAGAATTTTTTGTTTTTTTTTTTTGAGAATATACCTACCCAAGAGCACTTTGGATAATTTTCCTTCCAACTAATAACTGTACCTGTCAATAAAAAAAATTTGTACATCCTTTGTTACTGTTAATAACCTCTATATAGTCATTTATGCGTTCATAATGGAACTAAAAGTATTTTCTTGTTCAAGGCCAAATACGAGTAATGCGATTTGCACATGACACTTTACAACTGGATGTACCATCTCTATGTTCTCTCTCCTTCTTGTTCTTTTGAAAGCAATGTGCCTGCTAACACGTGAAGAACGAAAGTGTTCAGATGTGAAGAAAATTATTCTGCAGATTTTGTTCTCCTCTTTGTGTTTTTCGTATTTTCATAATGAAAGACACGATTTGATTGGTTGGATTGGATAGGAAAAGCAACGCAAAAGAGAACGTCAATTTTCTACACCGAATATTTTCAAATATTTTAAAATATTTCATCCCCTTCCCTCTTCTGCAAGTTCGCCCGCTCACCATCACAAATCGCAGAAAATGCTTCAATTTCTTCACGTGTGCTCAGGGACAATAATATTGAAAATCAAAAGTTCAAATTAATAAATAACAGTGTGGTCTTAAAGTACCCAGACACTGGATTATATATTTTGCAGTAGGTAGGATATCTCGCAAAATTGAATTGCATTACAACAAATACATTTTTTTAATCAAAATCTCGCAAATTTAAATCTCGCGCGAGATTTTAATTTGCGAGATTTTGATTAAAAAAATTTATTTGTTGCAAGTCAATTCAATTTTGCGAGATTTTGATATGCGAGATTTTAGTTTGCGGGATTTCGTTATTGCGAGATTATGAAAAGCGGGATTTTGTAATTGCGGGATTATGAAAAGCGAGATTTTGTAATTGCGAGATTTCGTTATGCGAGATTTCGAATGCGAGATTTTGATTTGCGAGATTTCGTAGCCAACCCCCAAAAAATCACGTAGTTTAAATTTTTTAAATAAAATTTTCTTTATATGATATTTTTTGTATATTCTTAAGGCTTACCTGGTACCTTTATGAGGGTACCTACCGTCCTATGGCAGGATCTTCTATCAAACAGAATGCAAAAACTATCAATATGATTGCTTTACGAAGCCTATAAATTATGTAAATAAAATAAAATAAAATAAAATAAAATAAAATAAAATAAAATTAAATTAAATTAAATTAAATTAAATTAAATTAAATACTTTGAACATTAGTTCGAAAGTTCTATCGATAATCTTTGAACCGTTGTAAATAAAATTGGAATAAAGTGTGGGAAGTTCAAAAAAATAATTTTTTGTCTTAGATTTGTGTCTACAAAAATAGATATGTATATGTACATATGTATACCTACTTAATATATTTTGTTTTGTTAACTTTCATAATGCAACGTTTGTATTGATATTTTGGAGCTCCCTCTTATTTTAGCTTGATCGTTTAAGACGAGAAACACAGGAGTAGGTACCTACCTAATTAACTATAAAAAACTATAACCTTGCAAGAAAAAAAAATAGTTGCCACGAAGATTTAAATTTGTAAATATTAAATTACTCTACCCGACAATTTTAAGATGAAATAAATTCTTTGTTCATGTTTTCAACGAAAAATAATTGTCCACCCACATCAATAGCTAAAAATTATAGATCTTAATTGATATCACATTTCAGAAAAGAAATCACTCAGAACTCCAATTAGGCAGGCAGATACCTAACTCCTTTTAGAGTGCATGAAAAATAGCTTAAAATATTGAAAATAAGTTAATTGACAAACTTCTGGTACATGAAAACCAAACTCAAACTACCTTTGAATGAGTTTCTCTATCTCAATTTTTTTTAAGTATACTTTTTCTTACTTCAAAATAAACTACCAGAGTTCAGACAAGAGAGACCAAACAAATCGAACTCGAAACCACAAACAAGTTTTTTTCTCTGTCATTTTTTGTGTGCTCTGCTCATACTTTCAGTTTTTTTTACATTGACTTCTAAAAAACAAACTTATCGTAGCCGCAAGTAGATATACCCACATGCTACATGCTACAATGTTCCTATCCTATTTCTCTCCCTTATTCCTAAACACAAGAAATTCGAAAAAGGAACCAGTTTTTCTTGTTTTTGTCTGTCGTTTGTTGTTGTTTGGAACCAGTTTTTCTTGTTTTTATCTGCCATTTGGTATGGGCTCTTTTGCTGTTTGCTCAGTTGTTTTTTTCTCTAAGTAAGGGAATTTTTAATTTCCATTTCTCTGAGAAGCGATCATACGCCATCTGGTTTGTCAAGGAGTCGAGAAAAAATTTCTTCTGATGATAATACTATTAGATTTATATCATCATCATCAAGTCCTGTAACCCCGGTTGGGGCATAGGGCGCCAACAAATCGTTTCCATCCTTCACGGTCTGCAGATAGATATTTTAACTGTGGCCACGTCTTTCTCTGGGAGTCTGCTTCTGCTAGAACTGTTGATTTCCATGTTGTTCTTGGTCTTCCAACCCGCCGTGCACCCTGAGGATTCCATTCAAATGACTGCTTTGCAATTTCATCGTTTGGTTTCCTCAGTGTGTGACCAATCCATTGCCATTTACGCTTTCTGATGTCAACGTCCAGCTGCTCTTGACTTGTCCTGCGCCACAATTCCTCGTTTGATATAATTTGTGGCCAGCGAATTTTTAGAATATGGTGTAGACAACGGTTCACAAAAGCCTGCAATTTCTTTGAGATGGTAGTCGTGACTTTCCAGGTTTCGCAAGCATATAACAGCACGGATTTGACATTGGATTCGAAGAATCTCAACTTTGTGCGCAAGGAGATTTGACATGATTTCCAAATTTGGGAGAGAGAACCGAAGGCTGCGCGAGCTTTATTTATTCTACTTTGAACGTCCAGATCAGTACCACCATTTGCTGAAACAATACTTCCAAGGTAGTTAAATTGTTCAACCTCTTCAACTGGCGTCTCCTATATTAAAATACGCTGATGTGTGGAGCGGCCTGCGAGCATTATTTTTGTCTTTTTGCTATTTATTTTAAGACCACTCGCCTCTCAGACATATATCATCAGCATAGTCTAAGTGGCTAAGCCTTTCAAACGGTCTCCATTGAATGCCCTGCCTCTCTGCTGTTCCAACGCTGGCCGTCAAAACATCGTCAATCGCCAGTAGAAAGAGAATTGGCGATAGAACATCTCCCTGTCTCACACTCTGCCGCACTTCGAAAGAGTCGGATAGCTGCCCATTGTGTAAAACAAAGCATCTTGCGTTGCTATAGGACCCTCTTATAATGGCAACAATTTTTGGGGGAATTCCTCTACCAAGAAGTGATCTCCATATACATTCACGGTTGACTCGGTCAAAGGCCTTCTCAAAATCCACAAACATGAGGTAAAGCGGTGATTGAAACTCCGCAGACTGCTCAAGAACAATACGCAGAGTGTTGATATGGTCGACACAAGATCGCCCACTCCGGAAACCAGCTTGATGTCTCTTGAGTGTAGACTCGATTCTAACCTTTATCCGCTCCAGAATGATGGTTGCCATTAATTTTGGAAAAACGGACAAAACTGTTATACCTGTGATTTATATACAATGTTATTATTCATCAGTGTTCTTAGGGGGGTGGGAAATCCAATTGTGTTGATCAAGCACATCACCCGTTTTCAAACCACCGTGGAGCCTGGAGGTAGAGTTAACAGCACAGTGGTGTCCACTGTAGGCCTTATCAACATAATATCTTATTAATATTTTTATATTTGTTGCGTTTTTGAGAAGGACCTGGTAGTTCATTCTCATTCTCAATCAAAGGCCTAGCGTCACGTTTTCAATTGAAATTTCATCGCCAAAACAATCGTCGTTTTCGTTAAGTAGAGAAATCTGACGACTATGGTAGCAGGTTTCCTCACTGCAATTCTTGCAAATTGGTGTACATTTCTGACCAACTTTTCGGTAGCCACAAGTGTGTCCACAATTTGTTTGTACATTTAAATGCTATTAGTCTGAGGCGGGGATTTAAATACAACAACTTTTAAAAAAAAATTTCTCGTACATAAGAATTAACTCACAGAATTTCATATAAAACGTAGGAGGCGTTTCCGAGAAATAAAGACATGAGAAAAGTGGGCGTGACAGTGGGCGGATTTTACTAAAACCAATTTGAAAAGTTTTTCTCATCCTTAAGAAAAAACTCTTAAAATTTCATGGAAATCTTTGGAACAGCTTATGAGAAACAAAGAAAGAAGAAAAGTGGGCGTGCCACTGGGCGGATTTTACTTTAAATATTTTCTTAATTTTTTCTTTGATCATATTAACAAATTATGAAAATTCCATTCGTGTCGTTCGAGCTGTTTCTTCATAAACCATGATTGCAGAAAAGTGGGCGTGGCAGCGCCCCTGCAAGGGGTAGGAGGTCGCCAACTTAAATTTAAGTTGTATACCTACCCCCGAAACGACCTGCAAAATTTCAGCCTGCCGCTATTTTTTTCCGTTTGGTCAGAAGTAAAATTTCTCTATTTACTGGACTAAATGAATACACAAGAAGTTATACTTACCCTACCTACAATCGGAATACACAACGCACCTGCACTTGCATTTTTTTTCTCGTCTCACTTTTTTTCTCGTTAAGATCCCACCATGAGAAATTTAGGTACATAACAATAGGTATATCCCTTACGAGAATACTTGAAAAAATACTGTGGCGGGATGTTAGACTGAAAAAAAGAGTAACGAGAAACAGAAATAAAAGTGAGAGAGCATCGCAGAAAATATATTTTTGTTGTGATTTTAGAAGGTAAACATTTGAAAGAGAAAAAGCACTTTGACCGAATCTTAAAATAATTCCATAGAAAGAGCTTTCTTAAAAGCTCATTGAATTGTAGATTTTCAGTTTCATATCCCAGATTTTTCTATGAGCGTGAGACATCTGTATAGTATATGTCAGAAATAAAAAAATGGCTTTTCGTGAGAAACGTAAACGCATCACCAAATTTTAACACATATTTTGATAGATGCGCAGAACTGAACAAAAATTGAAACGCTAGTGATCAGTGACGTTTATTCGATGGTGCGCAGGTGTTCTCCTCACACCCTACTAAAATTTGAACATACGCACTTGTCTTTTTTAATATTTTATCTGTAAAAATATCCCAAACAAAAGTATGGACACACCCAATTCAAAATAAAATCATTCCACCCAGTAAAAGTAAACAACATAAAACATCATTCGGCAACTCGACGCAAATTCATTTCCTCTCAAAGATCATGGTGTCATCATGGTGTTCTCTTAACTTAAGTGCCCCGAGGTGAAGCAAATCCACAGTACACATAAATATAATATGTGTACTTTGAAGAAGCAAATCCACATACAAACATAAAAAAAAAAAACAACACAAAGTTCATTCTTCCTCATAGAAATTTACATAACAAGGTGTTCAACTTCATCGAGCGCACCACGGTCCTTCATTCTGCACTTCGCTATGTAGAAAATTCTGTATCTGTTTCATTTTCGTTGCTATGCACCAGTGGTAATGGATGGTGATATTTACATTACAGTGCTGGGGGATCATGACAAAAATTTCTTTGTTTTGGAATTTTTATCAAAAATTAGAAAGAGAGTGAAGTCTACTGATTTTTTGAACTATAATTTTGTATATAGAAAAAAAAAATGAGTACACGTATTTTTTAGAATTATAAAAATCAAAATAGCAAATAAAGTGAAAAATATCATAATTGCTTTAAAAATATTTATATTGAAATTTTTGTACACTTGATTTTTTTTTTCAATAAAGGAGAATAGGAAAAAACGGTCTACAAGACCAATAACGACGAGACATATATCGTCGGAAAGGTATTTTTATGTACTACAAAAGTTACTATGGGGGCTTACTTCAAATCACTGTGTGAAAAAAGTTATTCGCTAAATAGAATTGTGTTCTGGTGCATTCTATGTAGTATGAATAAAATATATTTAGTATGGGGAAAATTTATGAAAACTGGTCTAACCAATAACGACAATATATATGTCATTGAAAAGGTATTTCCATTACCTACAATATCTTAATATTAGTTCAGTCCGAATCACTGTGTGAAAAAAGTTATTCGTAAACTAATCAAATATTGTGGTTCATTTTAGTGTGAAAAAAATGTTTTTTTTTTAGTATGGGCGAAAAGTGTGATGGCAAGTTCAACCAATAACAACGGGACGTATGTCGTTCGAAAGGAAATTTTATGTACTACAATAGTCAATACGGCAGCTTAACCCAAATCACTGTGTGAAAAAAGTTATTCGCTAATTGTTACCCATGCCCATACATTTAACTGTGCTAAAATTCCCTAAAACAGCGAATAACTATTTCCACACAGTGATTTTAAATAAGTTGTTATGGTAACTATTATTGTTCATAAAAATACCTTTTCAACGACATGCATCTTCTTAGTACTGGAAAGACCAGTTCGTATACATTTTTTCCACACTTAATGGTACCAAAACAAAACCTAGGTTAACGAATAACTTTTTTCACACAGTGATTTGAAATGAGCCGCCATAGTGACTATTGTAGCTCATAAAAATACCTTTCCAACGACATACGTCTCGTTGTTATTGGTTCCTAGACCACCTTCCATACATTTTTGCCGATTGTCCTTTGATGCTTTTTTCAAGGAATAATATAGCTTAGTTAACACCTTCGCAGATGAATGTATTCAGTTTTCGTTGTCAATAAATTAAAGTAGCCAACATTTTTGAAAATTAATAGGCATAATATTTCCAGTGATTAAATTTAACACGCAGAATTATTTATTGGCCCAAAATGTTTAGAGTTATTTAAAACAAAATACAACCGACAAAACAATTATTAAAGAGGCTTAGAATAACTTCAAACATTATCCTATTTTTTTGATTTTATTAAATGAAAAAGTACTCCTCCTCTAATAATTGAATTACAGTTCCAAGGTCCTTCATTTTTTTTACAAAACAAACTATAAGTTGAAGCATTGACTTCGTAGTAACATATTCTCATTGGCGATGTTGCACTGTTGTACTTTTGCTGACCGTGATTACTTTTTTCAATAAACTTATAGTGAAAAAGTTTTGTAACCGCTTAGACCGCTTGTTGTTTGAAGTATCTGCTTGTTTTTCGCAGCGACTAAGTGTCCAAAAACAGGCTTGCTTTGGAACGCTGGTATACTGTGTGCAAAGCTTAAAAAAATATGTTTTCATTGCAAAATAAGTTAGCGCACGCCTAACTGAAATCACCACGACACGTCCCTGCTAGTGATATTACCTTTAACATAATGGACTTTGTTTACGCAGGATCCTACAACAACAGTAGGTAGTTACTTCTTATCTACCTTTGGTGGCCCTCTTCAGGTTGTTGCCTATCAGTTCTTCTGGTTTTGATCGTTCATCCCACAGTCAAAAGCAAAGCTTTTTGTATTTTAAATACTAAAACAAAAAAATATTAGTTTATAGTTTTTAAAGCGTAGTATACTGTACAAAAACCATGTATTTCTTTAATAAGAGCTATATTTGAACAAAAATTTGAATTTCCATTTTTCACCAAAAATCCCATTCAATAAACTTCATCATCTCCGAAAATTTCATATACTTCTAAGCACAACCCTTAAAAAGATAAAATTCAATAACCTCAAAAAAAATCAAATAACCATTACCAAGCTTAACGGCTACATGGACAAATAATTTTTAGATTCTGCACATCTGTGGGATAAAAACTTTCCAACAGTACTTAATTCATGCTTTTGCGTTGAGTATTAGCGGAGAAAAGTGTACTGAAAGAATTTCCATACATTTTGCTAAGCAGATTAATATATAGATATAAATTTTAGATTATTTTTATGGGTATGCAGTTAAGTACTCAAAACGCACCTGATATAAGGTTCCCCTAATTTTTGGGGGTTATTTCTTGGAACAACTTGATTAAAAAAAAAACCAATAAAAGAAAAGAATATTATAATTAAAAAAAAACTATAGCACATCATTGTTTGAGCTTTAGTTTCAATAATATTTCTTTTCCTTTTTAAGTCAAGTTTTCAAAAATTGGCCCCCCTAGCCTCAGAATAGAATGTTTCCCCCGTACAGTTTGTTTCTTCGAATGATACCGGAAATCACCACATAAACATAATTGATTTTAAACAATTTCGCCATTTAAGAGTTTTGTATGGAACAAAATGTTACTATCTATCTATAAGGTAGTACATTTTGACTTTTACAAACTGAACATACATTTTTTGAACAATTCGCTATATAAGACTAAAAATCAAAAACCCTTATTTTTGACTTTTGACCAAGTTCTTAAAATAATTATATATTTTTAACGGTAGGTTCTAGAACAAAAATTTTAATATTTTCGCTCAAATGATTTTTACCATTTGAGAATTCTACCCGGAAAACCGATATTTTCGTCAATTTAACTTTATAATTTCTAAACCAATGGTCGTACGAAAAGAAGTGTTTGATCTTTTTTGTAGAGTATTGCATGATCTACAAAACTGTTTTATGTTATTTTTCAAAAACATTCAACGTTTAAAATTTATAGGTCAAAACCATACTTTTAAGACACTTGACCTAGAACTACTTTTAATGCTCGAGCGGGATTGAATTTTTCCACTTGATTCGCTATGCCGAGAGGAAGATCTGTACCAATTTTCAGAATATCTGAATTTTGGCCTAGTTTGCACATTATTTGTGTGTCTATTTTGGACTACATGCGCAGGCACGAAAAAGAAAAAAGATTTCACACACCAAATGCGCACCAGAAACAAAAATAGAGATCGCACACGTACACTTATGCACTGTGAGGGCAGAAGCAAAAGGAAGAAGAATATCTGTTCTGGAAAAAGTATTGTAATATTTTCTCAGGTTCGTAAATAAAACTTATTTACTTTATTCAAAACGTGCACTTATTTATTTCGCAAAATAAAACACTTTTTTCTTATACAAACAAAACGATTTATTATTCACCTCTGAATTAATTCACAAACTTTACTTTTCACTTTTATTACAACCAACTTTATCCATTCACGATTAAAAACAAACTGTGTCGCTGCCGTTCAAACATGTGCCTTTTATACTTGTTTTCCAAATTCTGGAAAGTAGTGGAATGTTCTGGTCTCTGCTTCCAGAGCTTTCCCCAGGGGAAATTTCCTATAACTTCCCTTCCAAAAGCTTTTATTTGACAGCTGGTGTATCTGCTATAATCCGGCAGATGGCGCTTCTTTCGTTTGAGAGTTGCTATAATTATAGCTAATAAGGGTATGTTTGCACTGCAACCATAAGCTTTATTGTGTCCATTCGTTTGCTTTTCGGAGTCGTTATAGTTCAAATATGGAAAGTCATTACACTGCCCCCCTCTTAGGATTGATCGTCCCGAGCAAATCCATCACTTCCTTCACCACTGTAACGATGTAGACGGTCACTGTGAATTATTTTTAGTTTGCCTCTTAATCCTCTCTGAATGCGGTAGACGACATCGTTTATTCGTTTTACAACAGTATAAGGGCCTTCCCAATTTTGTTGAAGCTTCGGTGAAAGTCCCTTCCGACGGTGGGGATTATAAAACCACACAAGGTCTCCCACTTGGAATCATGTCGTTGTGGCTTTTGCGTCGTATCTTGTTTTCATCCGATCGCTCGATAGCTTTATATTAGCCCTCGTCCTTTTGTGAATGTCAACTAGCTTTTCTTTGAGGTTGTCCACGTAGTCGTCTATTCCTTGTGGCTCACTTGTATAACATCCAAATTTGATTTCGCTTGGTAGTCGTATTGTGCTCCCGAGCAGGATTTCAGATGGTGTATGTCCTGTTGAGCTATGTACCGCACTTCGATAGGCCATCAAGAATAATGGAAAATGCCGATCCCAGTCTCGTTGGTTTCGCTTACAACTTTGGAAAGGTGTTCTTTAAGTGTCCGGTTGAATCGTTCAACCATCCCATCAGATTGTGGGTGAAGCGGTGTTGTTCCGTCTTCTTAATGCCAAGGAGTGTACAAAATTCCTGAAAGATTTTGGACTCGAAGTTCCTCCCTTGATCTGAATGGAGTTCCATAGGTACACCAAACCTGCTTACCCAGTTGAAAACAATTTGATCCACGACTGTTTTGGTTTCCTGATTTGGGATGGCAAATGCCTCAGGCCACTTGCTGAAGTAGTCCATTACTACCAGGATGTATCGGTTTCCGCTTCTGGTTTCTGGAAAAGGGCCTGCAACGTCTATTGCAATTCTTTCAAAAGGCGTGCCCACATTATACTGCTGCATCTTACTCTGGATTTTTCTGCCTAGTCCCTTGCTTGCAGCACAAGTATCACATTTTCGGCACCATTTTTCGACGTCTTCTCTTGCGTGTAGCCAGTAGAATCGCTGCCTTACCTTTTCCAGTGTCTTAGTGCCCCTTCACACGAGGAAACTGAGTTGCCAGCAACTTTTAGTTCCTGGGTGAGAAGGGCAGGAGGAAAGAGGGGCGAACAGAATCTCCCCGGTCGAGAATTTGAGGAGATTTTTTGACATTTCCTTTCACATCTAGGTTTAGGTGTGTTCAACCAATAGACTTTCAAAGGAAATTTCAAAAATTGCCTGGAGATTTGTTTCCTTGTGTGAAAGGTACAAGAGATTTTTAAGGAGATTAA
Organism: Dasysyrphus tricinctus; assembly: GCA_963921185.1. Classification (NCBI taxonomy): domain Eukaryota; kingdom Metazoa; phylum Arthropoda; class Insecta; order Diptera; family Syrphidae; genus Dasysyrphus; species Dasysyrphus tricinctus. The sequence goes on from OY992532.1 coordinate 150,904,904, forward strand.
AAGAAAACGTCAAAAAAATCTCCAGCAACTTGTTTCTTCGTGTGAAAGGGGACTTATTGACACCCAAATGTCCTCCGGAAGCTCCTTCATGCATCTCTTGAAGAACGTCATTAAATTTTGATCGAGGCACTATTAGCTGCATCACATAAGATTTGCCGTCTGCGGATTCCCACTTTCTCTTAATACTCCTTCTTGTACATGAAGTGAGTCCCATTGTGCCCAATACGCTTTAAGAGTTGGACTTCTATCGGAGATGTCACCCCATTCTGGTTTCTCTTGGTGTTCCTTCCACGCAAGAATGGGTTCAATATCCGAGTCTTCTTGTTGGGCAGCTCTTATTTCTTCATTACTCCAACCGTAAATGGGATCGGCTCTTAATCGCTGGATGGAAGTAATCTCCTTCTCTTCTTGACGTGTGCAGTGCTTGCAGTCCAGTTTGCATGGTCTCCGAGATAAAGCATCTGCATTTGAGTGCAACCTTCCTCTTCGATGTTGGATCTGGTAGTCGTATATCTGCCAATTAAGTGCGTCAATTCTGTCCATAGATGTACTTATGGAAGTGTTTTGTTACCGATACTAAAGCTAGAAGTTCTCTTCTGGTAACACAGTAATTTCTTTCTGGCTTTGAGAGCACCTTGCTGTAATAGGCAACGACCTTCTCTTCTCCTTCGTGGACTTGTGATAGTACGGCACCAATTCCCACGTTACTTGCGTCAGCGTCGATGATGAAAGGTTTCCCTGGTGTCGGATAGGCCAAAACTGGTGTATTGCATAGGCACTGCTTAAGTTCCTGGAAGCTTTTCTCGCACTCCCTTGACCATTTGAACGATTGGCTTTTCTCTGTTAGCTGGTGCAAACTTTTCGCGATCCCAGCAAAATCCTTCACAAATCGTCGATAGTACGTGGCTAGACCAAGAAAGCTCCGAAGTTGATGTTTATCCTGTGGTGTCGGCCAATTCTTTACGGTGTCATCTTTTTCAGGATCAGTCTTCACTCCTTGGGAACAGATGATATGTCCCAAGTATTTTACCTCAGACTTGAAAAACTTCATTCAATTCAAGTTTGCTTCTCGAATCCTCTGGAATACGGCCTTAAGGTTTCCACAATGCTCATCAAATGTCTTACCATAAACAATGACATCGTCCAAATAGACTAGGCAATATTTCCAAGTAAGCCCTTGTAAAACGCACTCCATCAAACGCTCAAATGTTGCCGGAGCGTTGCATAGTCCGAAAGGCATCACTTTAAATTGCCACAGACCATTTCCTGTGGAGAAAGCCGTCTTTTCTCGATCTTCTGGATGGATTTCTACCTGCCAGTAGCCACTCTTCAAGTCCAATGTTGAAAACCATTCTGCTCCTTACATCGCATCCAGAGTATCGCTGATTCTTGGCAGAGGGTAGCTGTTTTTCTTTGTCACATCGTTCAGCCTCCGATAGTCCACACAAAATCGAGTACTTCCGTCCTTCTTTTTGACAAGAACAACTGGGGATGCCCAAGGACTTTTAGAGTTTTCTATTAGCCCATCTTTCTTCGTGGTCGATATCATCTCTTCAACTTCGGCTTGTTTGACTAATGGGAGACGTCTTGCTGGTTGTCGAATAGGTCTTGCGTCTCCTGTGTCGATTCGATGCTGCTCAAGTTGTGTTCGAGCAAACTGCCCATTGGGTTAAGAGAGTATATCAGCTTACTCCTGAAGGAGGCTTCCAGCAACACTAAGCTTCATAGTGCTCACTTTCCTGGGGTCCACATATTCTTGTGTATCAACTTCGGTGATTTTAGTTATCGCGGATACGGATTTACATTTTCCAACAACTTCCCCTTTTCTAAGCTTGACTTCGTACGGTTTGATGTTGAGTATCCGTACGGGCACCATGTTGTTCTTTGGCACCACAAGGGTCTTTCCTAGGATGATGTTTTGAGTCGACTGTTCAGAGTCTGGCTCCACCATTAGGTATCGATGGCTACCCAAAGCTCCCTTTATTTTTGTCCAAACGAACACTTCTGAAGAAGTTGGCAGTCAAATATCTTCCTTTATGACAGTTCTCAGAGTTGATGAATTTTCATTGCCATAAACCATAGGAATCTCCACATTTCGGTATTTAAGAACTTGCTTTCCGATATCGAGAATTACTCCATGCTCTTTCAAAAAGTCGATTCCAACGATGCACTCGTCACATATATCTGCTACCAGAAATAGATGAGAAAACTCCAGTTCTGCCAAACGGATTGTAAGACGAACCTCCCCATACACTCTGGCTGCCTCTCCTGTTGCTGTTTTCAGACGGTAAGTGTTGGTGTTATGCGGGCCATGTCATTTTCACCAAGTCCTTTCGAACAATGGAGGCAGTGGCACCGGTGTCGATCGTAGCCACTTGCTTCTTGCCGTTTAGTGTTGCCTCCACAGTCAGACTTTTGTTGTTTCGTTTCGTCTGTGAGACCTGGATGGTGGTTCTGGGGCCATCGATACCAGAAACCAGCTTCTGCCCCTCGAAGTTGGTTCTTACTCGTTTCCCGGTTGAGAAATGGGGCGAGTAGGAGTTTTGACATTGTTGTTGTTAAAATTTCTGCTTCCACAATGTTGACATGCAGATCTTCTAGGTGGCAATTTGCACTGGCGTTGGAGATGTCCGGTTTTGTTGCAATTCCAGCATCGAGCAGGTCCATCGCGCTGGTTCCTTTGGAATGCTGTTCTCTGGCAAGAGCACTCCTCAATTCCTATTTCTCTTACCCGATGGACTCCTTGAGAAGCCTGTTCTGCTGCTTCAATAGTGAGGGCGAATACCAGTGCTTCAGGAAGCGTGCGTTTGCCAGCAGTTCGAATTGCTCGCTGAAGGTTGATGTCAGATACAGCACGGAAAAAGGCTTCTGTTGCGAATTGGTTGATGATTTCGTCCCCTGCAGCCGGATATGCCAGGTGCGCCAACCGTTGGATGTCTGCTTGGAGTTATTGCAGAGTTTTTCCTCTTTTATGGACTCTGGAATTGAGTTGAACGCGGAAGACTTCTTGCATATGGCCATCTCCAAAACGTTTGTTAATGGCCTGAACGAGAGCACTGAAGTTGCCATTTTTATCTGCTGGTATGCTTTGTAATAGCTCAGCCGCAGGTCCTCTGAGGGCAAGCGTTAGAGCTATGCATTCGTCTTCCTCATCCCAGCCATTTGTTGCTGCGGCTGCCTCAAACTGCTTCTTGTAGATTGACCAAGAAGTTTGCCCATCAAAGGTTGGAGGATGCATCTCCTTTTTCTTTGGACAGTCGCCAGAACTTTCTCAAACCTTCATTTTCTTAACTTTATCTTATTCTTTTGTAATGGATTCGATTTTATCTTCCACACATTCGAACTTTGCTTCAACAGTCGAAAATTGTTTGACGACAGTCGAAAATTGTTTATTGCCATTCGAAAATTGTTTATCGACACGCTCGTCAAGGGCAATAATTCTGCTGTCAAAGGCATCTAACTTACCTTCCAGCAGATTTGTCTGTTCTTGGAAATGTTGAAGAAGATTCTTTTCTTGTTTTTCTAGGAGATTCTTTTGTTCTAGGCTTTGCTGATCGAAACGTTCGAGAAGGTTCTTTTGTTCATTACGTTTTTCTTGCTGTTCTTCCATTTCAATGTCGAATATAAACGTGCCCGGGTTTTTTCCACATCTTCTTAAATCTTCTTGCAGACGAATTATAAGATAATTTTTTGTTCCAGCAGTAGGAAGATCTCGCTTATTCAGTTCTGCCTTAAGTTCCACTAAATTTAAATCATGCAAAGATTTACCCATTGTCTTTTTTTTCACTTTCCACACAATAAATTTACGGAGTGCACAGATAAAATAAGTTTTATCCCACTTCTGACACCAATGTTATATTTTCTCAGGTTCGTAAATAAAACTTATTTACTTTATTCAAAACGTGCACTTATTTATTTCGCAAAATAAAACACTTTACTTCTCTTACTACAAACAAAACGATTTATTATTCACCACTGAATTAATTCACAAACTTTACTTTTCACTTTTATTACAACCAAGTTTATCCATTCACGATTAAAAACAAAACTTGTTTTCCAAACTCTGGAAAGTAGTGGAAGGTTCTGGTCTCTGCTTCCAGAGCTTTCCCCAGGGGAAATTTCCCTTCCAAAAGCTTTTATTTGACAGCTGGTGTATCTGCTATAATCCGGCAGATGGTGCTTCTTTCGTTTGAGAGTTGCTATAATTATAGCTAATAAGGGTATGTTTGCACTGCAACCGTAAGCTTTATTGTGTCCGTTTGTTTGCTTTTCGGAGTCGTTATAGTTCAAATATGGAAAGTCATTACAGTATAGACTTAAAACGGATAGGATGAAAACAGTAATTCGTCTACTACAAATGGTTTAAATATTGATAAAAGAATATCCTTACAATTTTTAACATGAGTTGGAAAAAGAGCAAAAGCTTTTTCCGTAGTGAAATTGAATCTTATTTTATCCCTCCCCTTTAATTATTTTCAAAACCTTAACCACTGTCAAGAAATAAAATACATAGGTATCTACCTATAATATAACGAAAATGCAAACGCTTTTCGAAGTGGGAGTTTTTTTATATCTAAGAATCCATCAAAAATCAGTTAAAACATGTCCCGCTATTAAGCTGACAGGCATGGCTTTTATAGGTTTTTAATCAAATATACCAATTTTTCGGGTTTTGTTTGCTACTTTAGGTCACCGGCAGCACTATTCAGCCCCACTGTCCAGTTTTTTTTTTCTTAACTCAATGCCATCTATCATTTCCAGGTGGTTTCATCCTTTCAAATTTCAAATTTGACATATCATCCCGTTTTTCTTACAGGTTTCAAAATTCGCCAAAAATAAACGTCACATTGTCCAGATGGCAGGCGTCGATTTTGTTGCGTAACTCAAGTAGTAAAACAAATTTAAGAACATTTCATCCTTAGGATTTATTCCAGGCCAGGACTAAACATGCACAAAAACATACAATGATACATTTATGTATAATGTTTTTGTAATATTTTAGCTTGTTAAGATATTCATTGATTGTATATATTTTGTTAGTATTAAAAACAAATTAATTAAAAAAAAAAAAATCAATTATTAAAAATCAGACTCACCTAAAACAATAGCCAAAGTCTTGGTCGCCTTACGCTCTTTTTTCGCTGAAGACTTTTCTCGCTTTTTTTTCGACGCCTTATGTACCTTGTAAATTGTAAACCTATGGTTAAGAAAGTACGAAGAGATTTAGAGACATACTTGTTCAAATTGTAGGCATTCATTACCTAGAAGCTTGTGAGTTCTTTTTATTTTTGCGCAATGAGGTTTTCGATGTCGCAGATAAAGTTGAATCGTTGCGTGCTAATGTAACCGCTTCGTGTACACCGTAATGGACAAAAGATAATGGTTTCATTGCCACACTGAAAAATAATATAAAATGCAATTTTATTATATTTTATGAACATAACCACGATCATTCATATTCATTGTTAACAAGGCGCCACTTAGTGTGACAATTTTCCTATTTAGCGGGATTTAATTAAAAAATCGACTTGCACAAATGTAAAAAAAAAAAACAGTTTTTCTTGCAGCTTACACCTCCCGCTAAATGTATGTGACCAAAATTTTATGTTAGAACCATGTGCAACAAAAAAAAATATCTCAAAGTTCAAGTTGTGTTCAATTTATTCATAAGAAGGTTAGGTAGGTGTGAGAGCAAGTGTTTCACATTTTTTTTTCAAGTGGATCGCGTGATTTTAGCTCAAAGTTTTATTTTTAATTAATTAATATAATATTTATAAAAAGTAAGGAAGTTAATTTTGGGCATTGGGTACTTTTAATTAAATTATGGAGGGAAAAAACAAAAAATATTGATAAATTTATGCGATTTTACGCATGCATTAGAGCAAAAGTATAGTTATTCAGTGTTATTTAAGTTGATGACCCTATTTGTTGTAAGGCCATGTACATAATGTTGGTAACCTAAAAGTATTTTGACTTTTTGCGCACAGGTGCGACATCCATACTAAATTTTTAATTTTTTAGGATGGCTACTGAAACTACGAAAAAACAAATTTATGATGTTTGGATTTCTAAGATCAAAATTAAGCGCTTTGATGTTGTTTTTACTTGCGATATAGGTACTATAGGGCAAGTTTTGGATTCGTGCAAAAAAGAAATTTCGAGATAACAAACAAACATGACATTACGATGATAGAGAACACGAAAAAAGTGGGTGGCACAATTCTGTCTGTCTGTCTGTCCATACCTCAACCTACAATTTTCTTCAAATTTTGAACTTAAGGTTTTTTTGTAACTCTCCAGAGGGGAAATTGAAATTTTTTTTTTAGTTAAAAAAATAACGGTACTTGCCATACTACCGTTAAGGAATAATTTTTTTTAATTTTTTAGGATGGCTACTGAAACTACGAAAAAACAAATTTATGATGTTTGGATTTCTAAGATCAAAATTAAGCGCTTTGATGTTGTTTTTACTTGCGATATAGGTACTATAGGGCAAGTTTTGGATTCGTGCAAAAAAGAAATTTCGAGATAACAAACAAACATGACATTACGATGATAGAGAACACGAAAAAAGTGGGTGGCACAATTCTGTCTGTCTGTCTGTCCATACCTCAACCTACAATTTTCTTCAAATTTTGAACTTAAGGTTTTTTTGTAACTCTCCAGAGGGGAAATTGAAATTTTTTTTTTAGTTAAAAAAATAACGGTACTTGCCATACTACCGTTAAGGAAAAGCTTATTTATCTCTAAAACGACTCCAACGATTTTGATAAAAAAAAATCAGTGCATTATTGTTACGGTGACCTTCCGTCCTCTTTTTTAGAGGACAGTCCTCTTTTTCGGAGTCCTGTCCTTTATATTTTATTTTATTAAAGAGGACAGAAAATTGTGCTCCTTTTACTGAATTGTCCTCCTTTTATCTTTCAAACCATTTTTCCAAGATTAAAACCATATCAAATATCTACTTTTTTCATTACTTAACTAATTGAACATATTACTTTATGACAGCACTAGTTTGAATCTAAACGCTTTTTCCATGTACTAGAATTTGTAAAAGATCTAGAAATAAATAGTAACGAATTATTTGGCTACATTTGTTTAGTCAAACGTTACGTCAATGAAGAACAAATTAAAAAATGGTCAATTGGTTACCAGATAAGAAAATTTTATAAAGAACATGTGAAAATCTATTCTAGCCAGTAAAGTTGTCGCTATTATTTCTAACTTGAAATGCCCTGACCGAAAGAGTGTTTTCAAACACAAAACATATTTAGACACCCGAGAGATCGCAATTTAAAGTTGACAAATGTCAAAAGCAAAGTGCGACAAATTACAACTTTGGTTGTGCTGATTTTTAAATTTTCTTAAGAAAAAAAAATATCAAAGAAAAGAATTAAACACTGTTTCAGCCCTATGTATAAAACGTGCTCGGATATCTTCTAATTCACTATTCAACTAAAATTCTGATCAAAAGTTAACTACCTAACTTAACTTTTGATCAGAATTTTAGAATTTTACTAATATGTATTAATTTTGTAACAATAAAGATATAAAGCTGCTAATCTACGTTAAGTTCTATATCGCCGGAAATCTAGAATCTAGTACAAACACTAAGAATTCTGATGTTACCAAAGAGTATTTATTAAAGTGCATATATTTGGGGTTTTAAATATAGTTTTTGGCACCACGACGCACAGTGGGATGAGAAGTGATTCTAGCGCGCCAAAAGTGGTATAAAAAATGGTCTCCAAAATGCGTAATTTTTTCAGGGAATGTTGTCAAAACCTGGGCGTGAAAAAATCGAGAGCCAGTTTTGGTAAAACTTCATGCACTTTGTTTTTATTCCTCGTTTCTTAGGAGGTTATGAATAATCTTAATTATGAAGTCAAATTACTGCTTTTATAAAATTTCGATATTGATCCTATTTAAGGATGGATATCTGCTAGATTTTTTTTTTCTTGTTTACCAATAGTGTCATTATTATAAACAATCAATTCCAATAAAATTAATTCTCTGGTTGTTTGTTATTTAAATCAATTTATTTAAACAATTTTTATATCATTGTTTTTTGTTTGTATAGTCTGCCAAAAATCCGGAACGTCATGGAACGTCTTACCTATACTTCCATTAGCTAGTCCAATATGTATACTTACATTGCTATAAAAATCGCTACCAACTACCACCAACTAACAATTTTATTTAACTTTTAATGAGAGATAACGTTAGCCACGAAGGTCAAACTGCTCTCACTGGTGACTCAAGGTCGGTAATGTATTCCGTTATAATAAGTTTTCGCGAGTGTTTTCTGCGTTTTTTGGGTTGTTTTACTTGATAAACACTCAAATTTGCTTAAAAAAATACATATTAATTAAATAATTAAATTGTATCCACCGGATTATCGATTGTTAAAAAAAAACTATAAATCCTATTAAAGTGTGAAAAAATGCTAGCAGAAAAGTTCCATGTAGGTTACAAATAATAAACAGATAAGTGTTGGAGTGCGAGTCTAACCGCCGTGGTGAACACATGTGTGATCTGCAATATAGTTAGCTGTGTATTACCTCTATAAATTGATTAAAATTTTCATTTAATAAGGGCATATTTGCCCAGACAATTATTTTCTAAGTTGAGACAGTGACTCTTTTAAAATAATAAAGTGGAAATAAATACAATCAAAAACAAAGCTTGTGCTCCAGAACAAGTTCTGGAGCACGTGGTGACGCAACAAAGTAGTACGTCTTCGAGTACTAATAAACTATGTTTTGCCAATCAAAGTAAACATCATTATCCTAACTTTGATATTATATCACCTAAACAACCGAGTTCGAATATTATGTCGAATATTAATGCAAACAATCCAGCCGGAACAAGCACGGCAATGGAAAATGAAGATCCTATGGATAACAGCTGGACCACAGTGCTATCAAATTTAAAGCATGCTGCCAAACACTTTGGCAAAAAAAGAAAACTTGATAACGATAGTGTAGAATATTCTAATCTACCAAATTTGTCAAACAACTCCTTCTACCCACTTTCGGGCTTGGAACAAGCATCTGAAGTTCCCCGTGAAACAACAAGAAAAGGCGCGAAAACAAGCGCCACAGAAGCAAACATCGGACACAACAACAATCCATCAACTGAAGTACAAAATCCTCCGGACACTTTAAGTATTAATTTAAGCAATAAAATTTTTTGCCCTCCCATTTTCATTTTTGGTGCTAATTGTGATTTAATTACTGATTTATTAAAACTCGCTGCTCTCGAATGTAAAGCTAGCAATATAAAACATAAATTTGTTAATTTAGGTTATAGAAAAACCAAGGTTTATGTAGATAACGTAGACGTACATAAAATTATAATTGAAAAGCTTAGAGGAACAGGCATTGGGGCTTACTCCTTCTCACCAAAAGAAACAAAGCGGGCATCTATCTTGCTAAAGGGTATTGACGGGGACACACATCCAGACTCAATTCGAAAGGCCTTAAATGAAGCCTTACCTAATGTCAAGGTCAGTAAAATTTCACAATTCTTTACTACTAAAACCAAAGAGCAAGGTCTAAAATTAAACATATTTGTTGTTCAATTAGAAGCTGGAGAGTCTCTTAAGGATTTGATTAAAATAAAATATCTTCTCCATCAACGAGTCTTTTGGGAAAGAAAATATAACAGATCAGTAATTAGGTGTTATCGCTGCCAGAGATTTGGGCACACAGGCGATTGTTGTTCCTATCATAGTCGATGTGTTTTGTGCAGCGAGTTTCATGACTCTGAAGTTTGTTTCAAATCTGTCAAAGATCTCAGAGAGAAAAATGAGCAAATTCCCGCTCCCAAATGCGCTAATTGTTCAAAAGAGCATTCAGCAAACTCTCTTGAATGTGAAGCTTACATCAGGTATAAGGAGAAACAGCAAATGATTGTCGCAAATGAAAAGTTTATGGCAAACAGAGTAAGAAGTCAAGTTATCAATTCAATTAACAGTTTTACCGATAAAAATGTCTCTTTTGCTGACATAGCAAGAAATACAAAAAAAATAGCAAGTACTAACAAACAACAGTCAACTTCTAAGATGATAAATCCACCTCTCAGAGAAAATAATTCTCAGCCAAATAATATAACTGAATTTCTTGATGAGGCAAAGAGTTTATTTAACATTTCCTTTAAAGATCTTCTGTATAAAATTAGAGAATTCTGGCCAAAGTACCAGCTTCTGCTGGATATCTTGAATTTGTGGCATCTATTGTAATATGATGGAGGCCCCTCTTAAACTTAAAACAATCTCGATTAATATAAATTCCATAATATCTAATGAAAGAAGATTAGCATTAGTAAGCCTTCTAAAAACTCACAAACCTCAAATTTGTTTTTTGTGTGAAACTGTGTTGAGTAAGAGACATAAACCTTCATTTGAAGGATATAACATCATACGCAATGACGATGGTAGAGGAACTGCTATCGTTATTGATGAGAAATTAAAATTTAAAACGTTATTTTTTCATAGCGATATATTTTCTGCTTGTCTAGGTGTTTTGATTTGTAGAAATAATTCCGGTGGTACTAAACGTATCCTAATCGGAAGTATTTATATACCTACCAATGCAGGAAGAGAGCTATCAAATGAATTAGATAGACTCTATACCATTATCAAAACTTTCGATGCCACAATAATAGGTGGCGACTTTAATGCGCGTCATCCAACTTGGGGAGACTCAGTAAGCAATGCAAATGGAAATATTATTTACAAATGGTATAATAATGAACCATTCCTCCACCTTGATTTCATATCCCCTTTTAGCCCAACCTATCCGCAGTCATCATCTATACTAGATTATTTTTTAACATCAAGTTCACTATCGCAGATCCCAAATAATATTAATAATAGACTTTGTAGAACATTTCCTACGTTTTCAAACCATTACGGTATAGAAATAACACCTGAAATCTTCAATGCTTTCCCTATTTTGATACCACCTCAGACGTATACCAGCTTCGAGAGAACTGATTGGAATATATTTAGAATGCAACTTCACAATAGGCTTTCGAGGTTAACAGTACCTATAGACAAAAATATTTCAAATACAGAAATCGATGAAATAGTAGAGAATGTTAACCACAATATAGTTTCTTGTATTGAAAACAACTCAATCACTCGAGATGCAAGAGACATGAAATTCAAAAATATAACCGATTCGACCATAAACCTTTTAAAAATCCGAAATATTTGGTTAAGAAAACTCAAGAGAATTTTTCATAGGCACTTAAATAGACGCAACTCCGAGTACCAAGAACTTCATTCTCTAATACAATGTCTTGGTAAAATAATAAAAGAGAGAGTAAAACAAGACCTTGATAATGAGTTCAGATTACGTCTTAATAAAATAAAACCATCTCCTCATGCTTTTAAGGAAATAGATAAAATAACAGGAAGAAAAGTATTCGGGGCAGATATTGTCAAGGATGTTTTGAATATAGATGGACAGGAATTGGTAGATGTTGAGGAAAAACTCAATGCATTTAGGACCCTGTATGCAAACGTTTATGCTGACCGAACACCTACATATGACTTAAACTTGTACAATGAAATATTTTCAAGAGTAGACGAGTTTTGTAGCACAAACTTAAATATTCCTCTAACAACATTTACGGAGTCAAATACAACCTGTAATCAAGTTTCTTTACCGTTCACTACTCATCACAAAGTAAATATCTTTAGAAACAATTTAAACAACAAAAAGTCTTGTGGTCTTGACAGAATTTCTAACTTTGTGCTAAGGAAATGCCCAAATTCTCTTGATTTTACTCTAACTTGTATATTTAACCAATGCATAAACAACGGATATTTTCCAAATGTATGGAAACAGTCTAAGATTATGCCTATTGCAAAAAAGAATAATGCCAAAAGCATAAAAGATTTTCGACCAATTTCCCTACTCTCCAACTTGGGAAAACTATTCGAAAGAGTTATAGCTGAAGTTCTTGATAGTTTTTTGGATTACTCAAATATTATCCCAAATACCCAATTCGGTTTCAAAAAACAGCATTCAACGGAACATTGCCTATTAGTTCTTAATAATAAAATAATTCAGAATTTGAGACAAAAAAAGTGCACTGTTGTTCTCGATATTGACCTAGAAGCGGCGTTTGACTCTATTTGGCATAAAGGGCTAATCTTTAAGTTAATAAGGTTAAACTGCCCTAATCCTCTCATACGAATGATTATCAGTTTTCTTGATTCTCGAACTGCTTCCATTGTCATTGGCTCGGAGCTGTCACATAGTTTCCCAGTGCTTTTAGGAGTTGCTCAAGGAACATTATTGGGACCAAAATTATTTAATGTTTTCCTACATGACCTGCCGTTTTGCAATCAAGACTCCGAGCCTGAAGCACTTTTATATGCAGACGATACAAAGCTACTAGCTGCCGCTATTAGACCAAACGATGCATTAGAAAAAATACATGATGCCATGCCCGTACTAATCTCGTATTTTAAATCTTGGGGATTGAAAATTAAAACTGAAAAATGCGGACTCACCTGTTTCAGAAACTCGTATGGAAAAGGACATCGACAAGCTGTTAAGGAAAGTAAGGAGCTTTCCTTGCAAATCGAGGATATAGCAGTTCCATTAAAAACACAGGCGAAATACCTAGGTATTCATTTTCAAAATAAACTAAAGTTCAATATGCACGCACGGAATGTATTAACCAAAGCAAAAATCGCAACTTCTATTTTGAAGAAACTACTTTCATCGAAGCATTTATCCCAAAGTACGAAGATTCTTATGTACAAAACTCTAATAAGACCCATTATTTCATATGGTTTTAGTTCTTGGTTCACTATTTCTCCAACGGCAGCAAAAGAGCTAGAAAAGTTCGAAAGAACAATCTTACGATTCTGTACGGGAAAATATCGTAGACCTAATAAAAAATGGTTTTCTAACTACACATTGTATAATTTAACAAAAGTAAAACCTTTGATGATTTATATGACAACATTATTAAAAACCAGACTGGAATCAATTGGTAACCACCCAAATCCACTTGTTAAGGGATTATGGGATGCAAACATGGATGAATACTCAGACCTACCCTATTATTTATCGCCCTTCAATCTCTTGCATAATAGATCCCGAAATTTACTAGAGCCTCAGTTGAATGATACACTTACTATATCTTTTTATGAGAAAGCCTCAATAAATGTTCTCAGAGGATAATTCTGTGAACAGTTTAATGCAAAAATAAAAAAATATTATCTACAAACATTTCTTTTCCATAATTAAAATAATACTTGTTAAGTTGCATAACCCTTGGATTAAAAGAAATCTGTTTGAAGTTTAACATCAATAATTATAATTATGTACTTATACAAGTTACACATATTTTCATAGTTTATATAATATCATAACTTTCTTGTTCTAATATATTAGATTATATTGCGAACTAAGTAAATGTTTTTCAAAAATTTATATAAAACTCTTAAAAATTTCATAGATAGTAAATAAAAAAAAAAAAAGAATTATTTGTAAATGTATGCATGAAATGCATTTTCGTTATTTTTAGTATTTTAAGGACTAGTCATTAGTTTTAAGTTTGGCCTTTTAGAGTCATTATAGGAACGTATGTCGGGAGCAAGCATATGAATTGAAAATAAAAGTTACATTTTGAAATTTTGTACATAATTACATTTATATAAAAGAATATTTATAATACTTCTTTATGAAAAACGCTAGAAGCCAGACATATAAATAAAAAAGTCGGCTGCTTTAAAAATAACTTGTAATCAAAACTAAATTTGTGAATTTAAGCCTCAATAAAGAAAACTGAAAACTGAACTGAACAGATAAGTGTTGCCATTTTAAAGGTTGAAATTGAGGAAATAATAAAGAGCTGTCATATTATGTGCGGCATATTTAGGAGGATATCCATAGAAATGGCTTCAATTTTGAAAAAGTCAATATTATTTGAAAAATTAAGGGAAAAATATCGTTATCAAAAATTGCTGACTCCTATAAATAACGAAAATCGGCAATAATTGTATGATGTGATCAAAGAATATTTGGAGCCACCAGAGGCTGCATGGAGCTTTGATTATGTTCAAAAAGTTAAAAATGCTTTGCAAAACTTCTGCAAAACTTTATCCCAGAAATGGAAAACTGCGAAGTTTTCCTATAGGTATTTTTATAAAAAAAACTCAGATTGGTTGGAAACAAGTTTTCAAGTATCTCAATGCGAAAGGCAACAACAAAAAACAAAAGGGAATATAATAAGGAAGTTCGCAATTTATTATTCCTCCAAAATGACGAAAATGAATCTGAACATGATTTCGAAACGAGTAGTAATAGTGACTCGGAAAAAAAAGTTTAAACAAATAAAAATTTTTAGGTTTTCCTTTTAATTTTAAGTTTGAAAACTAGTTTTTTCAAAAAGTATTTACAAAACCAACTACATATGTATATAGTCAAACAGAGAATCGATTTTCGACTTTAAAAACAGCAATAGCATGACATTCAAACTGTTGCTGTTGTTTTTTAATATTTGTTTGTCTTTTGCGAGTAATATTTTTTAGAAAATTGCCCCTCCCACCAAAAAAAGGAAACAGACCCCCACCTCTAACAATTTTTTAGAACCGCCTAAGAATCATTTCTCAAATAACCCTGCATTAAGGGACACTCTTTTTTCGAACACTGATAGAATTTTCTTTTTGCCACTTTCTTGTCCCTAATTTTTGACACCACCCTGGACAAATATTAAAAACGTCTGCAACAACCTCAAAACTATAAAAGCTTATCAAAATTAGGTCTTTATTCCATATAATTACCCCAAGAATACTTTTGGCGCGCTAGAATCGCTTCTCATCCCACTGTGCGACGGTCTGTTTCCTTTTATTATAATTATAATTCCTTCTTAAATTTTAGAACGTTTTTGAAAAGTTGTCCTCTTTTTGCCCCTGAAAAAATGGTCACCGTAATTATTGTAGATATGATATACCTTTTAGTAAGAAAAAAAATCACCAAAAACATTTATTAACGGTACCTGCCATATAACGTTCTTTTTATTTTTGGTTTTCTCATTAACCGCTCATCTGGTTTCAATCAAATTTTTTGCACAAAAGCCTTGTTAGAATATAAATAATACTGCATACCAAAATTTTTGAAAAAAAAATAAATTTTGGATTTTTAAAAAAAGATTCAAAATTTTTTTTTGTAAATTCAATATTTCAAAAACGGGTTGATGAATTGTTTTGAAATTATATTTATTTAATCCGTTAAATACTAACGCTAAACACATACAAATTATATATACATTATACATAAGGGTTATACATATGTATTATATTACAATATTGTATTAAAAAAGGTTTCTTTAAATTTGATACATTTTAAATTGTCAGTAATAGAGATGTAATCAAAAAGTAATATTTATTGAAAATTGAAATCAATTGATTTAGAGGACTATTGATACCATAGTTGGATCTGCTGAATATAGGACATATAGTTGCCTTCTTATGCTTAGTTGACTATAGCTGAAATTTAATCGACACAGAGCTGATGAAGATGTTATTGAACCGTTCACTATTCCAATAATGTAACATAGCTGTAGGTACTGCCTATGTTTCGAGAGCGAAGGTAGGTTTATCAACTTAAGTCTTTGAATATAGGGGGGTAGAGACGTTCCTTGGGACCACAGAACCGCATAAACCTCCTTTGAACCGCCTCCAATCTAATAATGTGCACAGAGTAGTATGGCGCCCATACGACACATCCGTATTCGAGGACTGGTCTCACAAATGATATAAAAAGAAGCTTGAGGACATAAGGATCTTTGAAGTCGCTTAACGAATCAAAGCACTTTGTTAGCTTTTTTGATAATTAAATTAAAGTGTTCAGTAAATGTCAATTTAGTGTCGAGAACTATGCCCAGGTAAGAGAACACAGATAACTTACAAAGAGGAGAAGAATCTAATGTATAATTAAAAGTTATACAAGTTTTTTTGCGTGTAAAGCACATAGTTTTACATTTGTCAATATTCAATAAGAGATGGTTAGTATTGCACCACGCCCTAAACCTATTTAAATCTTTTTGTAGAAGAAAACAATCATCAATAGAGGTTATTTTCTTATAGAGTTTTATATCGTCGGCATATTTAAGAACCGAGGAATGTTGTAAGAACACAGTTAAGTCATTAATAAATAGTATAAACAATAGAGGACCCAAGTGGCTGCCCTGGGGAACACCAGAGTTAACATTAAATTGGGTAGAACAATCACTACGAAAAGTTACAAGTAGTTTCTATTTTCTAAGTAAGACGATATCCATGTTAAATAAAATGCACGACTGGGTCGCACGTACTTGAACAAATTTTGGTATGCAGATTTAAACTATATATTTATGTGTATATAAAAAAAAAAATTTAAAAAAAAATTGTCAACCCGTTTTTGAGATATCGAATTTTCAAAAAAAAGTTTGAAACTTTTTTTAAAAATCCAAAAACTTTTTTTTTGAAAATTTTGATATGCAATATTATTTAATCTTATCTGAAATTTGTTAATAAAAAAATTCATCTAAATCCGTTAAGCTGATAACGAGAAAACTCAAAATAAAAAAATACGTTCTATGACAGGTACTACTAATAGTTGCTATGTGTAAAATTTTATAATTTTTGATTTTAATTTTAGTATATGAAAAAGTTAAATCAAAATCGTAGGAGTCGTTTTCAAGCAAAAAATATTTTCCCTTGCGGTTTTCTCACTTTTGTATGGAAGGTACCGTTATTTTTTCGTAAATATAAAATTTTTTCTAAAAATATTTTAGAGAGTACTAAAACAGTCTTAAATATCGAGTTTCAAAAAAATCTATGATGCCGTTTTCGAAATATTTGATTTTCCAAAAAAAATTTTGAAATTTTTTTTAAAAATCCAAAAAATATTTTTTCAAAAATGTTGGTACCCAAAACAAATAACGTTTTTTGGAAGCTTCTGTATAAAAAAAATAATTGAAATCGGTCATACCATTTTGAAGAAAATCAAAAATTAAAAAAATGGTTCCTTGGGAGGTACCATTTTGAAAAATGGTTTTCCACCCAAAGAAAGCCTTTACTAACATAAATTTATTGAATTTTTTTAAGAAAAGTTGTCGAGCCATTTTTAAGGAAAATACGATTATGTAAATTTGCCAAAAAAATGTATGGCAGGTACCGTCATTTTTGGTTTTAAAAAAAATTAAAAAAACGTGTCGGCAGAATCACCAAAAACCAATATGTACCAAGTTTGAAGAAAATTGATCGAGCCGTTTAGGCTATAGACGAACAGACAGACAGGCAGACTTTTTTGGTGCTCTCTATCATTGTAATATCATGTTTGATTGTTATCTCAAAATTTTTTTTTTTGCACGAATCCAAAACCGGCCTTATAGTACCTATAATCGCAAGTAAAAACTGTCATTAAATCCAAGATTTCTTAATTTATAAATTAATGTTTTGTGACAAAGCTTGTCAAAAGCTTTACTAAAATCAGTAAATATACAGTCAACTTGTTTTCGATCTTCAAAAGCATCCAGACAAAAAGATGTAAAATGAGATATGTAAATTTGTAATAGTTGACATTTTTTTACGAAACCATGCTGACTGTCACATATAATAGAGCTGCATTTAAAAGACAAGACGTTACAAATAATAGACTCAAACAGTTTTGGAATTAGTGAAAGTTTGGCAATTGGACGGTAGTTTGTTACATCATTCTTAGATCCTTTTTTGTGAACTGGTGTTATGAAAGCACTTTTCCACACCATTGGAAAAATTGAAGTACTGAGAGATTTGTTAGAAAGAACAAATAGAGGATAAGAGAAATGAGATACACATTTCTTTAATACACAGGACGGAACGCCATCAGGACCAGGACTAGAACTTTCGTCAAGTTCCAGAATGTTTTCGATGAAACAAGTCTCAGTATTTGCAAAATTAATTGAACTGAGGTGCGAATAATTTTGTGAGGAATTATAATTGGGGTCTAAGAAAGCATCTTTTAAAAAATTTGCGAACATTTTTCTTTTACTATTTACAAACTTCCAAAAATGTTTCGGGTTATATTTAAGCTCATTTTCGGTTTTTGAAATATAGTTGGAATACAAATCATTGGAATAGCTAGTTAGTAAACATGTTTTTAAGTTGTAAGTATATACTGTAATCATCGTCAGCTCTGGACTGGCTATATTTTAACCATGCCTTATTTCTTTTATTTTTTAGATTCTTTATCTGTGTATCAAACCATGGTGGAACGCTGAAATTACTGCAAGACTTGCGTAATGGAACAGTTTTGTAGAAACAATCAAATAATATATTATAGAACTGGAAACACATATCATCAATACTACAATGAAGAAAAAGTTGATTCCAGTTGACAATACATAGTAAAATAAAAAGTTGTTCATAATTAATTTTTTAAAATTAAATTCAAGTTTTTCGTTAGAGTTTTCAAAATTTTTACAAACATTTTAGCTCAGACAAATATCTAATGCTGGATGATGACGATCTTCTTCTACTAGTATAGTATCAGAGGGCACTACAGCTGTATCAGCGTTCATTGTATCGGAGAAAAAAACAAGGTCGAATATTTTTTTAAAACGGTTTTTAGTATCATTGAATTGACTCAGTCCACAAGAAGCCATTCCGTCGATGGTTGAGATCTCATTAGCACTTGATGGATTTATGGGTAATAGGTAGTTATGCTCAGTAGATTAAGACCAGTCCAAGATCGAAAGGTTAAAGTCACCCAATATCAGGAAATCGTCACATGGTTCCAATTTTTCATGAATACTCTCCATGCATTGCATACAATTTTTATAAACAGTGTTATTAGAGCTAGGAGGCACATATACAGCGATAACACTAGTTTACAAAATTTCGGGTCATGGTAGGGTCCTTAGAAAAAATATATTTTCTAGACTAATTTTGGGTCACTAAACACGAAAATCAAAATTATTTTTTTTTCCAAAGAAGCGTTTTCGAGATATGCGAAAAAATCATTTTCTCAGCTTTTTTTCCAGATATTCCCATAAATCTCGCTAACGGCTTAGCTAATTTACATAAAATGTATATTTTCGGAATGATGTGATCTGTCTCCTTCAGACGATGTACTGCTTGTATAAGTCAGACTGAAATCTTATAAGTTACAGGCATTCAAAGTTTCAAAAACGAGTATTTTTGAAAAATTTCTAGTTTTTGGTTGTTCCATATGGATAGAAAAAAAAATATTTAAAATAATTTTAAGGACTCAAGGGAAGAACAATCTTCGTAACAAAAATTTGAGCCAAAGTTCTTCAAAATCGGACGATAAAATGTAGAAGTTATCAAATAATAAGTGAAAGAAAGCAAATTAATTTTGTTCGATAAAAGTCATATAAATTACATTAGGGTGTCTGTTATTTCCCAAAATCATTTTTTAAAATCAGAAACCCCTAAACTCAAAATTGTATGCCCTTAAATAGAGTTTTCGACCAAAAAATGTTTGTCTAAGGTGATAAATCGGTGCCTCTTAGGACATTCTCTTTTCCATACAAAGGAGAATTGGACACACCAAACTCCAAGACCAATAATGACGTGATATATATCGTTGGAAAGATATTTTTATGAACTACAATAGTTACTAGGAGAGTTCATTTTAAATCTCTATGTGAAAAAAGTTATTCGCTGGTCAAAATTGTGTTTCAGCGCATTTTGGTGTGAAAAAAACTATCCTTAACTAGCGAATAACTTTTTTCACATAGAGATTTGAAATAAACTCTCTTAGTAACTATTATAGTTCATAAAAATATCTTTCCAACGATATATATCACGTCATTATTGGTCTTGGAGTTTGGTGTGTCCAATTCTCCTTTGTATGGAAAAGAAAATGTCCTGAGAGGCACCGATTTATCACCTTAGACAAATATTTTTTGGTCAAAAACTCTATTTTAGAGCATACAATTTTGAGTTTAGGGGTTTCTGATTTAAAAAAATGATTTTGGGAAATAACAGACACCCTAATGTACATTTATATGACTTTTATTGAAAAAAATGAATTTGCCTTCTTTCACTAATTATTTAATAACTTCTACATTTATCGTCCGATTTTGAAGAATTTTGGCTCAAATTTTTGTTGAGAAGGTTGTTCTTCACTTGAGTCCTTAAAATTATTTTAAATATTTTATTTCTATCCATATGGAGCAACCAAAAACTAGAAATTTTTCAAAAATACTCGTTTTTGAAACTTTGAATGCCTGTAACTTATAAGATTTCAGTCCGACTTATACAAGCAGTACATCGTCGGAAGGAGACAGATCACATCATTCCGAAAATACACATTTTATGTAAATTAGCTAAGCCGTTAGCGAGATTTATGGGAATATCTGGAAAAAAAGCTGAGAAAATGATTTTTTCGCATATCTCGAAAACGCTTCTTTGGAAAAAAAATTGATTTTCGTGTTCAGTGACCCTAAATTAGCCTAGAAAATATATTTTTTCTAAGGACCCTACCATGACCCGCAATTTTGTAAACTAGTGTAATGTAAAGATTAGCAGTCTTCATTTTAATTTTAACGCAGATGATTTTGACGTCAGATGAAAGGAACGCATCCACTAAAGTGCATATAAGAGAATTTTTAATTCCTAAAATTATTCCACCACTCAATTAACTCTCTCCGAGTTAATTGAGTGGTGTCGGTCGCATCTGAAGATTTGATAAGTCATATCGAAGAGCTCACTATCTAAAAAAGAGCTGTTCAGCCAAGTTTCCGTCAGTACAATGACGTCGTGAAGAAGATTATTTAAGTTTTTATAGCCCGTGTTGGTCTTTGTCCTAAGTCCATTAACTTTCTGATAGTAAATCAGTATCTGTTAGAGCTGCTTCTTCGATGATGTAGCATTGTCGTGGCTTTTAGAAAAGGAATTTGATTCGCATTTAATCTATTATTTTGTGAGGAGAAGTTGAGTAGATGGAAAACTGAGTCTGGAACACGTATTTGGAAAGAAGAATATTTGGAGTGGTTTCGGTGAATCAATTTTTCAACTTTTTATCATAAAAGGAGTTCCAAACTTTGTTGATATATGTATAATTTTGTATATCAAGAGCATTTATAATAGGATCGAGCTTTGAAATAAATAATGTTCTGTGGCCTTCTACCACTTTTAGGCCAGACGCTATGGGTGATATCTATTGAGCTGAGTTATGTGAAAATTGTATTTTGTATGAAGATTCTAGTGTAGAAGAACCGACATGTTGACAACGAGATCGAAGGCTGTATTGTTTCCATGTGTACAGGAGAAGGTAATAAGTCAACTGAAGGTACTGTATTTTCGCCAGATGCTCCAGGCGTCGTCGATGGTCGTTGAGGGGATGGAGAAACGATAGAAAAAGGTGGCATTATGACTGCAGATAAAGATGTAGCAAGTTTCTTCGTTGATGGATTTTGTACAGATATTTCTGCATCTAGTTCATCACTTTTTCGTTTTAATGGTGCTGCATCATATTGAAGCGGAGAAGTATTTGTTTGACTTTTCTCGTTACATGTTTGGGAAACGTGATTTGTTTGGCTAAGATTGGTTAAGCTATCAACTTTTGCACTGAGATGAAGTAACTGTGAATATAGATTTTCTAAGTGCCTTGTATTTTGAATTACGTCACGAGCAATATTAGTATATATATTAACGGGTCGCATTCACCACAGAAATAGTAGAATGACTTTCTATCCTTGAATAGCTTGATGGTTCTAAACGGAGCGTCGATACGAACATTATGAAAAAGTTTGCGGCAGTTTCCATGACACATAATGGAATCTATAATATAATCAGTATTACCATCACATAATGCGCATTTCGACATGTTTCCTGTATTTACGAATCCGATATTATTCATTAATCTTATTCCAGCGCAAAATTTTTTTCGATTCTTATTATTTCGAAATTATCAGCTTAAATTTTGTTTCTAGTTGTGTATGAAAGAGATATTCGACTCACTGTACAGACAACTTATTTAATATGTCTCAGCTCTAATATTGTGTCGGTAATGTAGTGCTGTGTCAGATTTGTATTTGTTCTCAATTTGCAGATGTTGTTGCTTGTTGTTATTGTTGACAAAAGAAAGAATCAAATATAAATGTGTATGAGGTATCACGTAGACTACTGGCAGAATATCTACTAAAATTGTACTCACCGGGGGGGGATGAGACAAAAGCGAAAACTTCGATTTGTCTAGATGCTGATGATGTTTGAAGGCTTTAAAATGAATCACACAGCTTACGCCAAGTTGCAGCTCGCAGTATAGGGATATGCATTGGGATTGTTGTAGTTTCAAAGGTTTTGCTTCGGTTAGGCAGAACATATATAGGGTGATTTTTTAAGAGGTTTAGAACTTAAAAAAAAAAAAAAAAACACAAAAAATTCGAAAAAATGAATGAAATATTTATTTGAATCGATAGTTTGAACCTTGCAATTTAATGTTTAAAGATAATTTCATGCAAATGTTGACCGCGGCTGCGTCTCAGGTAGCCCATCCGCTGAGTCCAATTTTGGCATACTCTTTCACACATATCGGCCGGTATCTCACGAATGAATGCATGGATGTTGGCTTCCAGTGCGTCAATCGAAGCGGGCTTGTCCCTATAGACATTAGCCTTGACATACCCCCACAAAAAATAATCTAATGGTGTCAAATCGCACGATCTAGGCGGCCAATTGACCGGCCCGAAACGTGAAATTAACTGTTCACCAAACTCGCCTCGCAATTGCGCCATTGTTTCGCGTGCTGTGTGGCATGTGGCACCGTCTTGTTGAAACCACATATCATGCAAGTCAAGAACTTCCATTTCAGGCAAAAAAAAGTTTGTTATCATCGCTCGGTAGCGTTCACCATTGACAGTAACGCTGCGATTCGCATCATCTTTGAAGAAATATGGCCCAATAATGCCGCCGGCCCATAAACCGCACCAAACAGTGGCTTTTTCGGGATGAATTGGTAGCTGTTGCAATGCTTCTGGCTGATCTTCACTCCAAATGCGGCAATTATGCTTATTTACGTACCCATTCAACCAAAAATGAGCCTCATCGCTGAACACAATTTTTCGATAAAAAACATTTCGAACCGAGCACGAATTTTGATAGTAAAATTCAATAATTTGCAAGCGTTGTTCATTTGTAAGACGATCCATGGTTAAATTGCAAACCAAACTGAAGCTGTTTGACAGTGACACAAGGTACTAAACACACGTCAGCTGTCAAAACCAGTGTTGCCAAAACCAAACCAGCTAAAATATCACCCGTTACAAAGAAAATTGCACTCACCAGGGCGGACGATGCAGAGATTTTATTAAGGCGATCTCCGTAATGAGCGAGAGGGACAGATGAATGTTTCGTTCAAAGAGTCACTCAATCGATAAAATAAATTACTTTGATTGTATCAAATTTTAATTTAACAAAAAACTAAATAAATTTTATTTTTTTCACCAAAAATTGTTCAAATTATATAGTAACACAGTTATATAATTCAAAAATCAAAATTTTTTATTAGAATTAAATATTAATCGCAAAGGTAAAAGTATGAAATTTCAGTTTTAAATGTATATTAATATATATACTCAAAATTGGCATACCAATTTTTTTTGGAAAATGTTACAAAAATTTTATATATAAAAATTAATTTTTAAGAAAATTAATTTTTAAAGTTAGTTTTTGCATATATTCATATTTGTTTAAGTAATCAAATGGAAATAGTAACAAAGTTTCGAAGGATAAAGTTTCGAAAAACCAAAGTTTCCAAAGGACAAAGTTTCGAAAAGATAAAGTTTTGAAAATCAAAATTTCGAAAAACGAAATTACGAAAGGAGAAAGTTTCGAAAAGTCAAAGTTTCGGAAGAGAAAGTATCGAAGGACAAAGTTTCGAAAAAAAAGTTCCGGAACCCTCGGAACTTCGTTGTTCCTTGAGCGATGTCAAAGAAATTGACAAAGGTGATAGCTGATACAGATTTAAAAACAAAAAAAATATTAGCAATAGGGTGTTCAAAAAAAAACAATTTCAAGTTCGTTGTTCTTTGAGCGCTTTTTACGAAATTGACACAGTTGATAGCTGATACAGAATTTGGAAGAAAAAAAATATTCAAAAGGAAGGGTGTTCCAAAAATATGTCAACAAATTGAACTTCGTTGTTCCTTGAGTGATTTCAATGAAATTGGCACAGGTGATAGCTGATAATTCAAAAAGAAAAAAATATTTTCAAAACAGGGAGTCTCAATAACATGTCTAAATATTGGAATATACTAAAATAATAAAATTAATTGTATGAACTCTTCAAAAACAAATGAAATAAACGAATTAATAAATTTTATTATTTTAGTATACTACTTGTCTCTTACCTTGTCCACCAAACAACATGAAATTACAACAATTCTCACTGTATATTAAAAAATAAATGTAGCCTATTATTTTTAATTGATTTTCAGGTATCTACATATTAACATTGAAAGTCCGACCATTAAAACTCAAGTTATAAGCATATTAGTGCAACCGTCTCACTTTTCGCGAAACATTTTGAATCAGTTCAATTAAAATTTCAAATGAATCTTCTTTTTTTTCTTCTCTTTATATTCATTATCGTTTTGAACAAATTCACTCTAAATAAGACGAGGAATGAACGTCTTATTTTGTGTAATTATTAGCGTATTTTGAACAAAAAAAGGTTAAAAAGTCTGTCCAAGAGAAAAAAAGGGATGCAAAACAAATGAAATAAGACGTGAACGATCGTCTTATGCTATGTTTCCACCAAAGGTTTATCCCAGATTAGATTAAATAAATTTGTTTGGTGTTTCCACCGCATAAAAAGATTAAAAAAAGATTAAATCAACAACACCTTCAAAAATGCAAATGGCATTTCAATTTTTGTTATGAAGTGCGAAAGAGACTGAATGATTGATTCGTGTCAAACAATGAAGAACTGAATCGAGTCTCGAATGAATCGTTCAGCACCATGTTAAAATAGGTTTGTTCGATTTGTAAAACTATTTTTCCTAGGAAGATTTAACAAGATTAATTTCTAATCTCCAAAATTTACGAAATATATTTGTATGGTAAATCTTCAAGATTTAAAGAAGATTTGAGGTAATTCTTATTAAATCTCAGATTAGTGTTAGGTGGAAATGTAGCATTATATTCTTATGTATAAGAGCCAGAGCGGCTCCTGGCCAATGAACATTAAGGGTAGAAAGAGAGAGAGAGAATTTTTGTGGATGACGAAGCACGAAGACGATGTGGATTAACGATGAAATAGGATACAGATGTTTTATTGCATGGTTCTTAGGTACGTAAGCGCGAAGATAATTAAAGAATTAATTTCAAAACCAGAATCATAGGCATAGGCGCCGCAGGATTTTGTGCAGGGGGGCAGACACCAACCGAATTTTGAGATATCAAATTTTCGAAAAAAATCTACATATATTCAAAAACTGTTTTTTTTTTATATTTTATTATGCAATATTATTTGAACTTTTTAGAATTTTCGTATAAATAATTTAATTCTAATCCGCTTAGCCAATAATGATAAAGTTAAAAATCCAAAATAACGTTCGATGGGAGTTGATAGTTGTCCAGCGCAAAAATAGTAGACCCAGTAGACCGTATCTATCTACTTATTTTAGCACACAGAAAATTTTTCATTATTTTTGAGCTAAATTAATTTTTTTTCCTCGGGGTTTAACATTAATTTGTATTAGGTATCAAAATATTTTGAAGAATGTTAAGAAATTGTTATACCTCAACCAAGCTTCAAAAAGTAAAAATAGTTTTTGAATATATGTATTGACTTTTCAAAAAAAATTTGTAATATTTCTTAAACACAAAAAAAACTTATCCTTTGCCGGTTTCGAGAAAATCGAAAGTCATTAAAATTTTTCATTCGGAGATTCTATTAAAACCCATTTTTCGGAAGTGAGTTTATCACTCAAACGTTGTATGAACTAGCAATTATTTATTTAATTTTTTTTTGTTCGGTCATTTTTTTAAATATTGAAATGGTGAAAAAATTGTATGGCATACGTATCTAACGCTAAGTTTGGTTCTAAAAAAACTAAGTGCAAAATTCAAATTTGAATGGAAGAAGCAGACATGTATTTTTTTGTAAATAAAGAGTCAGAATTGAATTGGATTTGTTGGAAACATTTTTTTTTTTTTGTGATCTAATAATCAAATAAAGACCCTTTAAGGTTCGATAAAGTAGTGGTCTAGGGAGAAATTCGACTTCGAAAACCATGTAGTGGATGCTATGAGAGAGTTCCAGATCATCATCTCTTCAATTAACGCAACACCATAAACAGGTAGGAGTGTATGCGGTAAGGGAAGATTTCCGGTGCCCCATATCTCCAAGAATATTGACTAAAAATTATAAAAAGGTTACATGTATTTTTGTAATTAATAAACTTGATTTTTGAGATATAATTTAAGCATAATTGGTCAAAATCCTTCGAGATATTTGGGGCTCCGGAAGTTCTTCCGCCATTTAAGATTGTGGAACGCATCATTGTAGGAGCAAGGCTCCTAATATTCGTATAATAGAGCTTCGATTTTGGATCTCGATCTCTTTTAATTGTTTGACTCTTGACCGCCTCGGAACAAAAAAAAAAAGTGTCGAAATCGCTGTCTGCTGTCCGCTACTGCGGAAAATAATCCATAAGAATTAAACTATAAAAATTATTGTCCGAGTCGCGATTAAACATAAAAAGGCTTTCAATAAATTCACAAATCGCGAGTTTAAGTCAACAAAAAAGTACTTTATATATCGCATCAAATGTAAATGATCGCAGAAGAAAATCTCGTGTCACGTGACCATTTTATGTTATCTAATTGTGCGGAATCGATATTCCCGATAAGAACTCACACTAGTCGAAAGTGCTAAACGCACATGTGAATTTCATTTACCCCCTAAAGTGAAAGAAAAATACCTAAAAAGGCATCCTCGTGTCTTAGAAAAAGAAGTCACCCACATGGTGATTATTGTGTAATTCCTTTGTCGCCTATCTGTGTTTAAAACTTCCGTGTATAGCATTGCTATAGAACCAAATAAAAACAGGCGCAAAATATTAGCCTATCTGAAAAGAAAAAAAAAACGAAAAAAAAAGTTAAAAAAATATATTATCGCCATCCCTTTAATCGACTCCAAAGTCTTTAAAATTAATAGAATAAGGTAAAAACATAAGAAAAAACGAGAATCCATATCTGAAAAGATAACCTGTGACGTAGTAAATAGCGTTAGAAAATTGAGCGAACATCAGAATATCGCTAGTGTCGTCATCGAACGTGAGATCTCCAGTACCCGAGCCTCCATAAGCCATTCTCGATAGAAATAGTCCGTGACGTCATCTAACGTCAAAATCAAAAAAAGTGTACCCCTTGTGTTGTAAGACCATACAAAAAAAATGATTTCCCATGTAATACCAAAAAGTAACAAAACTGTTATGACCCTCTGTTACCTCAATTCAACGAGCTGGAAACAAGTAGATGTACATTTATACGTTCGTACCCACCATGATCATCATGATGTCATCTGCCGCAGCCGCAGTACCTATTTAATTTTAAGTGTATTTTCTTGGTATATATTTTTTTTTTATAGTTTTTGAAGTGTTTTTAATTTAAGTTTTTAATTAGTAAAAGTAAATCTCAGTCTCTAAGAAATTTCGTTTTTATAATTTAATGTCCATGTCTTAAAGTGATACAAAAAAAATTCGTTCAATTTTTTTTCCAGTAGTGTTTCTTTTTCCAAATTAAAAACAGGTGACAGGAATACCAGAATGCTGTGCCCACATCATTGCGGATACCTACACACCGATGCAATGTAAGAATTTATTTGATAAATTTTTGGTTAGTTTGATAATAATGGATGATATTATAATTTGAATGAATTTTTGTTAGCTTTATTTTTACGAGTTCTAAATTATTAATTTTGCATTATTTAATACTGTTCATTTGTTTATTGAATACGAAAAGATAATTCGAACTCATGAAGAAATAAATATAATTGTCATTTTCTGAACGAACACAAAAACAAAGTTAGGTTAATTTACTCTCATTTTAATTTGTTTTAAACTTAAAGATTTTTTAATTTAAAGTTAAAATTATTAATAAAAATATATCACTCATTATTATTTTTGATTAAGCAATAAATTTCTTTCTCCACCCCACTGGAAATTTTCAAAGGGAAACAGAATAATAATTATAATAGAGACTACCAGTATTGTTTCGTTCTCATTTAGTACCTATTAAAACGTATGCAGTTAGCGAGCGAGAGAGTAAAATCCCGCTAGATGTCAAATTTATATGCCGTACTTTTTGTTTTGATTACATTTTCTTTTCATTTTATTTACGTTTGAAGAATTCATTTAATTTTTTTTTCTTTTTATTTACTTTTTATAATTTTTTACATTCTTTAATTCAACATTATTACAATGATTTTAATTTGCACAATAACTAAGTATATTCTTTTTCTTTTATTAAAATTATAATACTTATTTTTATTATTTAATAAAATTTATATATTTTGTGGTATGAAACCCGATACATGAAGCATTCGACTTATCATTTCACACTGGCTTATAATTAGGGTTGTGCATTTTAGTTCACTTTAAAGAGCGCTCAACTTAGTTCAATTTTTTTTTAGTGAACTAGTTCGCTCTTCTAGTTCATTTAGTTCACTAGTTCAATACAATCTACCAAAAAATATAAGAAAAATAAAGTGAATTTTAAACAAAGTTTTCATACCCTCAGCCCTAAATTTGTTTTCCTTATTACATAAAAAGTGTATATTACATACCTGTTTCCTTATAATAATGACAATTAACACAATAACAAAACCCAAAACCTGCCACAACGCCACGCAACTCATTGTCATCAGATTCAGATCCATATTACATTAACCTTTACCTAGTTCGTATCGTTTCGTAAGATCTCTAGTTCGTTTAGCTCCCTAGTTCGTGTAGCTCTCTAGTTCGTTTAGTTCTCTAGTTCATTTAGCTCTCTAGCTCGTTTAGTTCGTTAGCCCTCTAGTTCGTTAGCTCTCAAGTTCGACCATGAACTGGTGAGCTATACTGAACGACATATAGGATATAGCTCACTATCACTAGTTCGTTTGAGGTTTGAAGTCTGTTTTCTGTATCTGTTGCTGTTGCAGCAGTGTAGGTGTAGCTCGTTCCACTCAATAGCTCTCGGAGTTGCGTGAGTGTATGCGTATGCATAGATGTATATATGAAGAGTAATGCAATACGAACGAAAAAAAAAACACAATTTTCATTCCACTAGCAACTGCACATCCAAAGCAGACTAAGGTGTATTGGTTTTGGTATGAATATGGATAATGGATATGGATACACACAAATTCCAATGTTCGTTAGCTCTTTAGTACGTTATATTGAACTGAGCTGTTGAACTAAATGACCTATAGAGTTGGGTAGTTCCGGACCTGTATAGTTCCAGGAACTATATCTTCTGTCGGAACGATTCCAGTTCATTCCGGAATCTAAACTCAAACATGTCCATAGTTCCAACATCACATACCCAGAATTAAAAGAACTAAAAGACCTAAACAAACGCATACACAAAAGTTTTCATGCATAGTTCAGTTCATAGTTCCAGTTCCCACCCAGCAAACATTTCCCTTCAGAAATGATTTACAAATAATTCACAAAAGTGAAAGAAACCCTCATTTATGAACTCATTTATAAACCGGTTTGGATCAAATTTACTGGGTAGCATTACTTCGAATTCGAATCGTTTTTATGTTTCATTAATAATAGAGTAATTCTTCACTTTAGTGAATGTAAATAGGACGCTTATATATTCATTTCACTGAACAATTCATGAAACTTTTTTGAATCATTTAAATGAGACAGATTTGATTCATAAAAATGAATATAAATTGAGGTTTCCTCATTCAGTTTAGTGAATTTAAATTGAATTATATTTAATTCATTATAATGATTCTTTAATAATCCGAATGTATACCATAGAACTGAATGTAAATATTATTTCAGTCACAGTGTGGTTATACAAAATGCTATTTTAAAATGGTAAAATTATTTACATAAACAGTTTGATTTCCCTAGATTTATCGAATGAAACTTATGATAAATTCTGCTAAAGTATATTATTTTATTTTAATTTCAATTGAATTGTTGTCACAACAAATGAGATGTCACTTTATTTTTATCACTTTATATGTTTATTTGTTAATTTACTCAATTTATCTTTCTTTTAATTTTTTCAGTGCCACAATGGATATAGTACGCAAAATTGAATGAAATTTACGAATTTCCTCTTTGCATTACTTTTGTTTCAGTTTTGGCGCGACTAGGTTCCGTTATGGCTTTTCAAAACAAAATGAAAGGGTTATTCAGTTTATGTGAATAAAAATGGACGCACCCAAGATATACCTCTTTTGAGGATCGCTTGTGCGCGTTCACTTTTATTCTTTTTATGTGAAGGAAATAAGAATCTCGATATTTTTTATTATGAAAAAAAATCAACACAAATCCCCTTCCCCCGCGTATGTGGTAAAAGTGATGGGATATTTGAATATATTCACATTTGATTCACTGAAGTGAGTGTTTCTCGAATATATATTCTTCATTTTCACTGAATGTTCAATGAACGTTCACAAAAATGTTTGCTGGGCACTTGACTTCAACTTCACCACAGCCAGAGCCAACGAGCTTACATGTATTATCTATCTCTCTAAAGAAAAACAAAAATGTGAACAAATAAAATACACACTACACACGTCTGCCATGGTTTGTTTATAGGTATAGGTACATGAGAACTTTGTGCACATGGAATGAGTAAAAGGGATGAAGCATAACTTCCGAACGCTCGTTTGCATTTATGAAAAGTATACTGAACGAGATACATACATACATAGATAGTGATCATTGGATATGCAACTAATATAAAATATGGAGCTGAAACCGAAAGGAACTATGAACATTCATAACAGATCCGGAACGATGATCGTTCTCGGATCTGTTATGAATGTTCATAGTTCCTTTCTGTTTTAACGATGATCGTTCTCGGATCTGTTACGAATGTTCATAGTTCCTTTCTGTTTTAGCTCCGTATTTTATACTAGTTCCATATCCATACCCTAGTTTTCTCCCTTCATAGTTCCATTCAAACAAACAGAAATGTATTTGGCTGCGAAATATTTATATAAAGGTAAATATAAATCTATTTTATTTACTTGCGATAGGTATATGTATGTATGTAGGTACTATAAGGCATATAAGGCAAGTTTTGGATTCGTGTAGAAAAAAGTTTGAGATAACAATCAAACATGATGTTAAGATGATAGAGAACACCAAAAAAGTGGGTGGCACACTTCTGTCTGTCTGTCTGTCTGTTCGTCTACAGCCTAAATGGCTCGATCGATGTTCTTCAAACTTGGTACATAGTGGTTTTTGGTGATTATGCCAACACGTTTTTTTCATTTTTTTCTTAAAACTAAAAATAACGGTACCTGCCATACAATTGTTTTAAGCAATTTTACATAATCGTATTTTTCTTAAGAAAATTCAATACATTTATTTCAGTAAAGGCTTCTTTTGGGTGGGAAACCAAAGAAGCAAAGAACCTTTTTTTTTAATTTTTGATTTTCTTCAAAACGGTACGACCGATTTCCATTATTTTTTTTATACAGAAGCTTCCAAAAAATAAAGATAGTTTTGTGTACCAAAATTTTTGAAACAATTTTTTTTGGATTTTTAAAAAATTGTCAAACTTTTTTTGGAAAATCAAATATTTCGAAAACGAAATGATCGATTTTTTTGAAACTCGATACTTAAGAGTTGTTTTGTACTCTTTAAAATATTTTTAGAAAAAAATTTACATTTACGAAAAAATAACGGTACCTACCTTCAATACAAAAGTTAAAAAACAGCAAAGGAAAATATTTTTTTGCTTAAAAATGACGCCTACTCATAAACTAAAATTAGTATGATCTACTATCAAAAGTTATAAAATTTTACACTTGGCAACTATTAATAGTACCTGTCAAAGAAAGTATTTTTTTATTTTGAATTATCTCGTTATCGGCTTAACGGATTTATATGATTTTTATATACAAATTTCAAGTAAAATTAAATTATATTGCATATCATTTTGTTCTTATATACACGTAAATTTATGCTTTAGGTTTGCATGCCAAAATTTGTTCTTAAAAATGTTGTAAGAATTTTATATATAAAAAATTATTTTTTTAAAAAACCGCTCCAACGATTTGAAAATTTTGTTCCCATACAATCATATTCAATCAAGAATTAAGATGGCATTCTTTTTTTCACCCTAAACTGTCATCAAAGGAGTTGTTTTAGCTAATTTAAAAACCTTATTTCATGCTTCTCTACATTTTTTTTCATTATTTCCGTGTTTTTATATCCAATTTTCTTAGACCCGCAGTGTGTGGAACATAAGAGCAAGTACGTGCGACCCAGTCGTGCATTTTATTTTCTTCTGCTGAGTCTTGTGTTGACTCATTAACTGATGTTTGATAATTTTTGTTTTATTTTATAACAATTTTGCAATTGAAGGATGATGATATGATGTATTAAGCATCCTCTAAGAAATCTGAAATTTTCAGTTTTTACTGCCCCGGAAAAAGTTTATTTTTTGTTCAATTAGCTGACATTTGGATCAAAATAAACTTTTTCCGTCGAAATATAGTTTGTCCCCCAATGCACGAAAAGTATTCAATTATTTGGATTGAAGCTAAATTTAGTTCCAATCACGAATCATGAATATGAAATGAAAAACCTTAATAGTTCCGCGGAACTAGTTCCAGGAACTAGTTCCGATGGAAAAAAGAATCGTTCCATGTTCGTTCCGCTGTTGGAACTGTTTTGCGCAACTCTAATGACCTATAATGTGGTGAACTAGTTCACCTAGTTCGCGTAAAGGAGCTGCTCTTTGAACTAGTTCGTTCGCGAACTACACAAGCCTACTTATAATCGTTATAAGGTTTTTGCGTCCACTCTTTTGTTTTGGGTGGTTCGTTTTTTTTTTTTTCTTGGTAGAATGAATTTCTGCGTCTAAGATATTTGACGGTGGATGTGGTGATTTTTTCAAAGAGATAACAGCGATGGTATACGAACTTTTATTTTCGTGCTTTTTAGTTTGCTAGTATCCTTTTTTTGCGAAAAAAAAAAACATTTAAGGAAAATGAATGATTTTTTTTCTACCATTAGTAAGTATTGTTATACAGAGATCTTGTTGTTTTCATATATCCGTTGCGGTCGTGAAGAACCAGGTAACTCAAAATAGTTGAATTTTCAGTAGAAGAGTTTTAAGTTTAGCATCGCACCTAAAATCGAATGACTATCGAAAAAAGTTAAAATATTTTTGTTTCTACTTTGTTAGGATAGAACTACTTATAGGTAAAGTTTCGTTAAATATGTCGCACTATTTATTGAATTAGAATTATTTTTGTTTATTACACATAGAGTTAACAGATTTTATCTGTGACTTACCTGGTTATGCACCATAATTTTGATACAAAAGAATTTTATTTTTGACATCGCATTATACAAATATTGAAATATTTGTGCAGAAAAGGTGCTATAAAATATAATTTGGAGGAACAATAAATTGAAAATAATAGCAAGATAACAAATTGATCGATTATTATGATGATTTTATTTTAAAACATATTCATGGGTAAACAAAAAGGCAATAAGTAATTTAAGAATTGTATTTTAAGATCAAAAACCGATGAAAGAAATAAAATAAAATTATTTATTTAAATATTAAGATTTCATTAAGAAAGAAACAAAATAAATACTTCAAAATATTGTTACCATTTATGATGAAAAGTAACTCATCCCATATCTGGATCTACCAAATCCGAATCAGGTGGATTCTCATTATTAACTTTTAGATTGATGAAATGCTGTGTTAATCAATGGCAACAAATCCATAAGATCTTTTTTCTCAGCTCTGATGGGAAGTGGTATTTCCGTCATCAATGAGAAAGTAAAGCTTGTTGGTGGTTTCGTGGTTTTCCTCGTTTCCCGAATGATAAAGACTTAAATGGTGATTGAGGATTAATTAAATTAGACGAATACTTCTGACGGAGATGCTTTTCTGTCCTGCACCCACTGAACTTAAGTACATATTTTTTAATTGGAAAGGACCCTTCTTTTACTTAAAAGTGAAAAATCATAAAAATCTACAGCCTTCATTCATATTCAAGGAATGATCAAGAAAGCCCCGAACTCATTTTTGATCATTCCTTGTGTCGTCTGGTGTATTTGAATATTTCAAATGAATTTTTTGAAGAATAAACTTCGATGCGGGGGGGGGGCTTTAGTCCATATAGCCCCCACCCCTCCCTTTGAGTTTTTTAAATCACCTGTGGGGAAGGGATTGGGTCCATATAGCCCGGGGTCTTTTGTCCATATAGCCCGGGGGGGCTTTAGTCCATATAACCCCCCCCCCTGTATACGCTACTGCATTCCAGAGTTATGAGTTGTCTTCAAACTAACTGTTAAATGCAAATACCTAAGTTTTGGAAAGACAAAATTTTCACGAAAAATCAACCGTTATAATCTTTTATTATTATTATTTTTGGTTATTACCCTTAAAAGACAGTTAAATAGGTGATATTTTTTTCGATTTTCGACTCGATTTGTGAAGCTTGTATAGCATGTACAGTTATGTATTATATATTTGAATAACAAAAAGATATTAAACTTTTTAACTAAAAAAAAAAACAAAAGTTATATATTCATAAACTCCAGACATATGATGTGTTTTTTAAACTAACTGTAAAATGTAAATATCTCTGTTAAACGGTATTTTGAAAAATCAAAATTTCGCTCAAAAATTTAAATCAATATTATGTATGTGCTGTGAAAATTTGAAGTTTTTAGACCGCCTCCTTAGAAAGATATAGGCAAAAATGTGTCAAAAATTGACACTAAAAAAGCATGTTTTTAAATAAAATCAAGAAAAATTGTAAAAAAGGAGCATCAAAATATCCTTAAATATGGTTAAGTTTTTTTCTTATTATCTTTCTAAAAATAGAAATTTAATCAAAATCGGTTGAACTTCTGATTTTTGGTGAATTATTTTATAAATAACTATTTTCTTGTTTTCAACTTTTAAACAATCATAACTCCTTCAAAAATTTTTTTAGAATTTTAAAATATATGCATGACTTTCTTATATTTTTAACATCTATCGACAAAAAAACAAAACAAAATTCTAGAAACTCCCGTTTAGAATTGGCCCTTTTTCAGTTTTACCCCATTTTACCCATATTTAATGTAAACAAACATTTCTTCCATCATTTTTTTAAAAGCTTCATTATCAACTTCTAAAAGCGCATTGAAAATTGAACGATTTTTGAATGATGGAAACACCTTAATAATTTTAATATTTTTAAATTCGAAATCATTTTGATTTTTAATTGCTTCAATTATTATATTTTTTTCTAAACTTTCACTCAAACCGCTTACCTATTAAAACTGTTGGATTTCTCATTACCATTTCTCATTTACCCTAAAGTTATAAATAAAAAAGTTATAATAACATTTTTAAAATTGAACAAAATTCATATGTTTTTGATTATAATTTTGTATTTACAGCTTTAGGGTAAAAAGGGTGTCAACATAAATTGAAGCGAATTGAATTTGCTACAAATTTGTACCAAAGTTTTTTTTTCTAAGACCAATAAAATTTAAGCTGCCACGAAAAACTTTTTTGAACTCGTTTTTCAATAGGTGGCCTAATGTTGGGGCTTTCAACACCTTAATTCGAGTTTTATACTTGCACTGAACCCCCTTACACATCAAAAGAGAAAATCTTTATCCAACCCAAATTTGGAGGTTATTGTAACACTTTAATAGACATTTTACGAAGTTGTTAAAAGCTGCTTTATTAGATGATTGACAAATTTTCTTGGTTATTTTGTTAATACACAAGCATGTGTTATACCATTTTGGAAAGTGCATTGAATAGACAACTTTTTTAAGTAACTGGCCATTCATGTTCTCATACAATTTTAATTTACTAGAGGTGGTCAAACTTTTTTGGAAATAAATTTTTGTATTGAAAAAATATTTTAAAAAATTATAATAAAAAAAAATGCAATAACTACTATTAAATCGTACCAGCTATCTATTACAGCAGTTATTCTAGAAAATTACAAAAATAAAAATATTAAAAATTGTTCATCCATGGTCGTAGCGTTCACGTATTTGAGGAAAGTAGTACTTGTTAACAACTTTTGGAAAAAACATCATAACAAAGTAACCACTGGGAAAATATTTTTTTTATATTTTTTCTGGAAAGGTCATAAAGCCTGCTATAACCAGTTGCAAGGTTATCCATTATTTACAGGACACCCTGTATACAGTGGCGATTTCTGGTCTTGAGTTCTGGGTTGGCTACGAATTATCCTTTGATCAAAGCTGAATGTAATAAAAACAAAAAATTTTAATTTTTTCCCTCTATAATGAGTTTTAATTCAACTCATTTATCTATACCTATATAAAATCCAGTCGTCACTCTATTTTCAAAAAAATTTCCAGAACCGGTTCCTAAAAATTTTTACTTTTTCTTATCTTCGACACAGAGATCAGAAATAACTGTCAACCTTTATTTTCAATTGGTTTCTCTCTGAGAGTTACTACATTCCCTTAAAAAAATTTCGGTTTTGGTTTGACATTTATTTAAAAAAAAAATCAAATTTAGGTTATCGGTTGAGATTTATTTTTAATTTTTAGAAATATCTCTCAATGGTTGAGTTTTTTGCGAAAAAATAAATGTAAAAGGTCAACCTTTAACCTTTTTCGCTGAAAATAAATCAAAAATTGTTTTTACGATTTATTGCATAAAATCACTCATAATCAGAGTTGGTAAAATTTCAATGCAAAAAAATGAATTTTTTATTAAAAATAAAATTTTAATGCAATGTGAAAGTGTGCGGATCAAACATTTTCTGCATTAAACAAAACAATAAACAATGCAATATGAAAAATTTCTTGCATTGAAAAAAAAAATGCCAATAAAATAAAATAATTTTTTTTTTGAAAAATCGAGTATGCCAATCGATTTAGAAGGGAAGTATTACCTCATACTCGGTTTTTCGAGATGTTGATGTTGATATTTTAACACCTGTCGGATAAAATCTGTGGTGTTTGGTAGAAACATGATAACTCCATTTTAAAATTTGCGTCTTTGCGTCCACTTTACATCGACCTACAACCTAAACGGGTGAACCGATTTTCTTCAAATTTGAAACATAATTTTTCAAAGGTTCTGTGCATAAGTATTCCAAATTTGAAGAAAATCTGTGGCCTCGTTTACACTCTAGCTTGATTTAAAGTGGGCGTAAAAACGCTAATTTTAAAATGGAGTTATCAGGTTTCTACCAAACACCACAGAAATGTTTTCTAGTGGTCCCACAGCGTTGACGGGAACACTTCTAAATCGATTGGCATACTTGGTTTTTCAAAATTTTGAGGTAGACATTTTAAAAAAAATTTTTCAAAAATCGTGTTCATGTGTCCTATCACAAAATGAGTACTCCATACAAACTCATTTGAAATTTGTGTCCTACCCATCATTACCACGTAGTTTAACGATTTAACGAAAAAATATCTTGCATTTTTTTTTTAATGCAACAAATATTCATGTTGCATCAACATTTTTTTTTAATGCAAAATATTTTTATTCTGTATTAACATTTTTTTTAATGCAATACATTTTTGAGTTTGCATAAATATTTTTTTTTTAATGCAAAATATTTTCACATTGCATTAAAATTTTATTTTTAATAATTAATGCAAACAAAAATGCATTTAAAAAAAAAATGCATTAAAAAAATGTTTACAACTCTGCTCATAATCCACGAGTAGGTGTTCACCACCGATGCCTAGATATCCTAATTAAATGCATTTCTCCATGTAGGGCCTACAAAATTTAAAAACATTCATACCAAACGGACATTCTGATTGATCAATTTGCAGATGAGATTTATTTTTTTCTCTCAGTGATAAATCTCACTGGTTGACCGAAACATTAAAAAAAATCAAAATAAAGGTTTCTCTCAGAACTTGACCGATGAGGATTAATCTCTCTATATGGCGTTTTTCTTTTTTAACTCAGAGCAGATCAGATCAGATTCAGAAATTGAAAATTTTATTATCTGAGCCCTCTGATTCAATTATTTTTGTGTTTCGAATCTGATCTGATCTGCTCTGAGCTAAAATAGAAAAACGCCAATAGACACCTTATTTTTAAAAATCAAAGCAGTATTTCTCGACTAATAGCAGTTGGATCGACAATTTTTGATTTTATTTGATTTCTACGGCTACCTTGGAAATTATCAAAATGTGAATTTTCTTATAATTAATTAATAAATTGAAAATCAATACTCAAGCTTTTGAGCAACGTACAGCAATGTTTCATAAATCAAATTTTTTACTAGGATTAGTGAAATAGAATTTTGAAAAATTAAATCCATTTTGTGGACTTGGTTAGTAAATATAAGCCATATAGTTTGCCAAAAGGGGGATTAATTTAGTAGTTTTTAATGTGAGACTTTTTTAAAAACATATTTTTGATATTTTACTTCCAATTGAGCTTTATAATTTAGATATTTCTGATTTCTTAAGACAAATACTAAATCATAAATATGGATTTTTTTAGTTCCTTAATGTTCAAGTTATGTATTTTTCAGGTAAATGTGCTCGAAAACCATATGTATTTATATAGATACCCTACAAAAGTTTGTTTCCCCCTAAAATTTCTTATGAAGTTCTTTATAATTTTGTTTCACTGAAAATAATTTAAATTATTATAATCCATTATTTGACACCTCATTTTGGAATATTAAAAAAATTACCAATGTTGATAAGTTACATTTATACTGAATTCTTTCAATTATTTTCATATGCAAAAATTAAAGGTATTTTTTTTTGTGTACATTTTTGCTTAGCTTTTCCGTGGTTCACAATGATGTATGATACATTAAAATAAAAGTATTTTTAATTGTTAATCGAAAAAAATCTGATTCATTAAAATCCGTTGGTAATTAAAAAAGTTATTAACTTTTTAGTGAGGCCGGAACAATATACAACAAAGCATGTTTTAAATGTATTAAATTCAAATAATATTTATTTCCTGCTCTGGTGTTGGATATACAACTTTGTGATTAACTACATATATTTACAGCCTTATTCATTAGAATGCGCTAAACAGATGAATAGTTATGCACTGCATAAGGATTTTTGTAGCCACTATGTAACGTTACATAAATCCTTATTCATACAAAATTTCCCCATCCATTTTAGTTATGCAACGCTTGTGTCAAATAAAGTACCAAAAAGAGGAAATCTATTACGTTTTACTTCCACATCACATAAACAAACATCAGCTGTTTGTGAAAAATCAATAAAATCAAAATGCTTCCAGTTCGGTCTTTTCAATTTATGTATTTATAATTATAATTTTGAGGTTCTTGTGTCGCTACTCATTTTTAGCAAAAATAAATAAAAGTTTCGATAAAAACTCATAGCAATAATTTGATATTCCAGTGAAATTTTATAAAAAAAAAACAACCCCCATTTTTCCTGCTGCGCTGCCGCCACCGGTTGCATTGTTTTTAGTTTCTTTATTTTTGTTTTTGTATTATAATTCAGTTTTCGTTGTGTTACTGTTTATATTAGATACGCATTTATGTGCATAAATAAAAGAAAATTAAATTTTTTGAGAAAATAATCTGTTTTGTTGTTTTTATTGGGAAGAATAGGTATAGATATATATGTGGGCATATATCTAAATATTTCACTTTTGTGTGTGTTAGTGACATTTGATACTACCTATCATATGATAATACCTTATGTTGCCACTATTCAACCTCCAAACGCGTTTAGCTTATAATGAGTCTATGTAACGTTGCATAAGTTTTATGAATAAGGTTTTTGCGTTCAGACGCATTATAACGAGTACATAGCACTATGCACAAGCTATGCTGCGTTTATGAATAAGGCTGTAGTGTTTAAACTAAATTTAAATACTTGATTAACATTTTTTTTTCTATGTTCAATATTTATATGAAATTTTTAGATATTAATGCCATTAAGTAGGTGTAAAAAAACATTGCTTCAAATTGTTCTTACATTTTTTTCATAGTTACCATGTAAAAAATGATAATTTTTTTTTTTATAAATTTAACGATTATCTTACTGACAGTATTTTAAAACCTTAATTATAAAGATTTATGCAGATTTGTTTGAGTAATCATTATATTAATGAAGCTATGTCAATCAGTTTTTTAATAAAAATGCATTTTATTTGTAAACAATCATTTAAAAAAATTTTAGCACCGCTCATGTAGGTTTGATGGTAAAACATTGTATAACATAATCTTAGAAGAGTAAATAAGCAAAAAATAAGCATTTTTTGTTTTTTCAAATTGTGAAATTTTTCATCAACTTTTGAATTTAGAATGCTGCAAATCGAATTGAAGGCAGACTTAATCACCCCTTTAGTATGAAATTTTTTACCCCTTTCCAATGATTTTTTCACACAATGTAGCGTGTCATTTTGGCTTTATTTAAAGACCTTAACCTTGAAGATCGGATCAGTAGAATGGGAGTTATGATTTTTTCAAGTTAACCATATAAAGTTCGAACTAAAACATTTGCTTCAGATAACTAGATTATCCACTGGTAGGTACTGGTCAGCAATCAACTCACATTTTTCTACCCAGGCGTTGGCTCTTTCAGTAGAGCCAACCTGTGTGGGTATTTTTGTGGGTCTGTTCTTAAAGATAGAGTGACACAGCACATCGGGAATAATATGTACTTTGTATGAGATTTGTTGGCGCAAATTTGTGTAGCCAACACGGCCATTGAAAGAAAAATAAAGAGATCCCTACTTTGTATGGGATTAATATAGACGTAGGGGTTGCAGTGAATGGCTCGATTTAAATAGGTTTTGCTGGTTTTATAATGATTTAAACGGATTGGGGTGTTGTTTTTTTATCAACATAAAAGGATAATTTATTCTCAAGTTTTAATACAAACAAATTGTTTGTAGTACGTGTATTTAAGACGAAATTTTAGGGTTGGCGCAGCCAACCTAGCCAACTGAGAGGAATCGCCACTGCCTGTATATATTCACAATTGTATCATCTGATATTGAAATTTTTAATTCCTGAAAGGGCACTTTTTGACAAAAAAATTATGTAAATTTGGAAGTTAAAATCCGTTACTTTTACAAAGTGTTTTTTTTAGAACAATAATACGCCTACTAGTAACCAATTAGTAAAAATAAAAAGTTTTATGAAAAAAAGTATCTGATGAAAATGAAAAAAAAACGGTCTTATATACGCATACAAAAAGAGAGCAAATGACTGGTTTTGTTCAATTCGGAACACTCTTAAGTCCCTCGATCAAATTTTGATTGTTTTTTTTTCTAAGCTCTGCATTATTTGAACTTCGTCTTCATAGTCCATGGTGCCTGCTAGATATTTCAAACCTTTACCAACTATGTCAAATAAACCTCCTTTTTCCTTTGGTGTTGGTATCCTAACAGATTTTCTATTTCTTCTGACAAAGTTTTAAAGATATGTAGTCGACTCCGCTTAACTGGAACACGATAATTGCAGAATATTTGTATCAGTTAAGCGGAGTTTTCAATTAAATGAACTTCGGATAATTGAAACTTGTGTCAAATAAGCGGAATTCCGTCAAAATATAATAAATATCATCGAACAAAAAATATTACATTTATTTTGGGTTATTTTCCACAACATTGGTCAATATTTTGTAAGGTTACGTATCCTCCAGGGACGGATTGGCAAGAAATGAGTTTTTGACTTTCCAAATCCGAGGGGTGTGCTCGATTCAAGATTTAGTGGCAGCGTTCAATGGTAGTTTCACTAATGCGAAGTTGAATAAGTGCAAAATTAGCATTTGAGACGAAAATATTTGTTTCAATTATGCGAAGTTTTCATATAACCGGAGTTCAGTTATGCGAAGTAGTTTGTGTGAAAAATGCTCAAAAAGGCTCCGTTATAAATTTCTTGTTTCAGATAAGCGAGGTTTTCAGTTAAGCGGAGTGCAGTTAAGCGGAATTGACTGTACTACTGTCAGGTATTCGTTTTTACTGGATAAGATAAAATTGTTTTTTGTCTTCAAGATCTATGTACATATATCTGTTCTATTTGTGTTTAATTTTTTTGTGTATCTTAATTTTAAGTTCGATAATTCTAGGGTAGCCATCGCAAGATATTGTTCCGTTTAGGAAACCTAAAGGTCTTTCCTTTGTAGAGGAATGTTTTGTTTTATTGTAAATGGTAACGGCCTTGAGAACTCTTCGTCGTAAAGTATCTTTATTATTTTCATCCGCTGAGAAGGTTCGTAGATGCTCGTTAAGAGTTGAATAAAATCGCTCAATGTCTGCGTTGCCAGTTTTGTTATATGAATATTAACGTTGTTGTCTTTCAGAAATTCCTTAATAGCTAATGATGAAAAACCGGCTTCACCGCCAGTAACTATAAGTTCTGAAGTCCCTAGGGTTGCAAATCTTTTTTCTAATGTGTTTAACAAGGAAGTCCACGTTCTATGTTTGATTTCGTAAACCGACACATATTTCGAAAACTTATCGATCATAGTGACATACAGTGACGTTTATTTGAAGGTGCGCAGGTGTTCTCCGCACACCCTTCCTAAATCTTAACAAACGCACTTGTCTTTCTTTTTAATATTTTACCTGTATATATATTATAAACAAAAGTATGGACACACCCAATTCAAAATAAAATCATTCCACCCAGTAAAAGTAAACAAAAT
The DNA here is from genome assembly GCA_963921185.1 of Dasysyrphus tricinctus. NCBI lineage: Eukaryota > Metazoa > Arthropoda > Insecta > Diptera > Syrphidae > Dasysyrphus > Dasysyrphus tricinctus. The sequence continues at coordinate 150,947,753 of OY992532.1, forward strand.
AAAAGCTCCATGTAGACAAGGTGTTCTTAAAATTCAGCGCACCAAGGCAAAGCAAATTCACACACAAAAAAACCTAAAACAAAACCAACACAAAGTTTTTTCTCCTAGGTATACATATACCTACCTTTATTAATCTATATGACTCGGTGTTCAACTTCATCAAGCGCACATTCGTTCTTCATTCGGCAACTCGAAGCAAGTTCATTTCCTTTCAAAGAAACGAAAAATTCACCCATCAGGGTGGTGTTCGCTTAACTTAAGCGCACCGAGGTGAAGCAAATCCACATACAAACATTAAAAAAAAAAACAACACAAAGTTCATTCTTCCTTATAGAAATTTAGATCACAACAAAAACATAAATGTTAAAAAAGGAGCCAAGTTCTTATGTGTACAAGAAACTTGTGCGTAAAAAGTCAGCCAAAAAAAGTAATGAGATCTAAAATATATGCCAAGTTTTAAGTTCATGAAGTTTAATATCAAATATATTAAGTAGAGTAATATCGAAACAATCCCAAATCATGACAGAAATTTGGTAATTAATAACTACTGATTAAAATTTGGTGGGTTCACTGGCCAAGTTTTCATACATTTTAAATTTGTGATTAAGTAAGTATTTAACAGAAAACTTGCCAAGTAAATCCACCAAATTTAAATCAGTAATCATTAATTACCAAATTTTTGTCATGATTTGGAATTGTTTCGATATATCTCTACTACGATATTTGATATTAAACTTCATGAACTTGTAACTTGGCATATATTTAAGATCTCATTACTTTTTTTGGCTGACTTTTTACGCACAAGTTTCTTGTACACATAAGAACTTGGCTCATTTTTTAACATTTAAGTTTTTGTTGTGATTTCACTCCTTTTTGCAAAGATTTATTTTTCCAGGTGAAAGTCAAGCCCTACCGCTCTACAAAGTTTCATAATTCTACGACAACCGAAAGTGCTCCATACAAATAATAGCAATTCTGATAAAGTGGGTGGATGGCACCCCCCCCCCTGAATGGACAATTCCAAATTTTCGATTTTTTTCCTTTCTAAGTACTTCAAGTCCTACCGACCTACCAATTTTCATCGTTCTACAACAATCGGAAGTGCTCCATATAATTTATAAGAATTTTTAAGAATGTGGGTGGATGCCACGCCCCCTGAATGCAAAATTCCAATTTTTCAATTTTTTCTTTCTAAGTACTTTAAGGCCTGGTCAAACAGAACGCGATCCGGCGATGCGATCAATGCTTCACTGGGTAAAAAAGATTACGGCGATCAAATTTTGTTTGTAATTTCTCACAAAGATCGCCGGATCGCGTTCTGTTTGACCAGGCCTTAAGCCCTACCGACCTACCAATTTTCATCGTTCTACAACAATCGGAAGTGCTTCATATAGTTTATAAGAATTTTTAAGAATGTGGGTCGATGCCACGCCCCCTGAACTGAAACTTCGAATTTTTCGATTTTTTTTCTTCTAAGTACTTCAAGGCATACCGACCTACCAATTTTCATCGTTCTACAACAATCGGAAGTGCTTTATATAATTTATAAGAATTTTTGAGAATGTGGGTGGATGCCACGCCCCCTCAACTAAAACTTCCAATTTTTCGACTTTTTTTTCTTCTAAGTACTTCAAGGCCTACCGACTTACCAATTTTCATCGTTCTACAACAATCGGAAGTGCTCCATATAATTTTTAAGAATTTTTAAGAATGTGAGTGGATACCACGCCCCCTGAATGCAAAATTCCAATTTTTCAATTTTTTTTCTTTCTAAATACTGATATGTATTAAGTATAAGAGAGATAACTTTAACATAGTCATTAATGCTCTGCTCTTCTTATATAATAATAAAATATAATAAGTAGGTATATAATGTATAACATAATATGAACGCTTGAGTCAACTGACAGGTTAGATGATAAGTTAGTCTTAAGAATGAGGTGTTTAAATAAAGACTCATGAAATAAATACTTGTGTTCATTTAAAACATTTTAATGGCGACGAGGATAAAAGAAAAAAAAAAATTAAGTGAGAAACTAAATGGAAGAATTTAATGAAAAAAAATTAAAACTTAACATTGAAGAAAACATTCAAATCAAAACAGAAAGTGGAAGTGAAGTTAAAAGAGATTTGGTAGTAATAACTAATATGGCGTTTATTGGAACAATCGAGTTTTTTACACCAGGTGAAGACTTTATAGAGTATAAAGAACGTCTTCAACATTTGCTCTCTATTAATAAAATTACAGACGATAAAACAAAAGTGTCATATTTAATAACATTAATTGGACCAGAATCCTATAAAATTATAAAATCTTTAACTAACCCGGATAAGCCGGATACGAAAACATTTGATGAGCTAATAAGGATAATCGAAAAGTATTTTACGCCTAAAGTGAATATAATTGCTGAAAGATTTAAATTTCATAAAAGACAACAAAAAGTGCATGAAACAGTCTGTGAATATATACTTGAATTGAAAACGTTAGCACAGTCATGTGACTTTAAACAATTTCTCGATGAAGCTCTGAGAGATAAATTGGTTTGCGGAATTTATCATGAGAGTATTCAGCAGAAACTCTTAAATCAAACGGGACTCACATTTGACAACGCATGTGAGCTAGCCAAAAGTATGGAGATGACAAATAACCAATTGCGGGAGATGAGACCAGAATTTCATAACAGCATCGACATGTTGAATCAACGGTATCAACCACACCAACAGCGAGGAAGAAGTCAGATAAGGAGACCGAACTTTGAGAGGGGTTCATCTTATGAAAAGAGACCATCTAGACAGGTACAGCAGAACAATTATGAATTTGACAAGAGGAATTGGAGAAATGCGGTTTGTTTTAACTGTGGCCAGAAGGGTCATTTGAGAAAGTATTGTAAAAAAAAAGTTTCTTTTAATAATAATAACAATCGACAGATGAATGTAAATAATGTAGACGATATTAATGATGAAATAAATGATTTATCACTAGGATATATAAATTCGTTTACTAATGTTAATAGTTTGGCTCAAGTAGTACAGTTGTGTATAAATAGTGTAGTTATGGAAATGGAAATTGATAGTGGTGCATGCTCAACAGTTATTAACTATAATACTTATAAAAATAAATTTTCAGAGTCGTCAATTGAAAAGGTAAACAGGCAATTGAATGTGGTAACAGGTCATGCAGTAGAGATGGTGGGAAAAATCTCGGTAAAAGTACAAGACGTGGTCGAATCGTCAGTTTATCATTGGTTGGAGATGTTTGTTATTAAATCAAATCGCAACTTCACTCCCCTTTAGGACGTGACTGGTTGGACGTTTTGTTTCCAAATTGGAGAAACAGTTTCGTTGTGAACAAAATGGATGATATGGTGGGAATGAAAGTAAAAGAATTAATGTTGAAGTTTCCGAAAGTTTTTTCAAATGATATGAGGGATCCAATTGTTGGGTACACTGTTCAGTTGAAGTTGAAAGAAAATGCGACTCCAATTTTTTCAAAACCATATTCAGTTCCTTTTGGGATTCGTGATAGAGTAGATGCAGAAATTGATAAACTGGTGTCTCAAAGAGTTCTAGTTCCCATCAAATATAGCGAGTGGGCTTCTCCTATGGTGGTGGTGCCCAAGAAAAATGGAGATTTAAGGTTGTGTCTCAATTGTAAAGTAGCTGTGAACAAATCTGTTGAGAATAGTATTTATCATCTTCCAATCATAGAAGATTTATTTACAAAGTTTGTTGGTTGCAAAGTGTTTTGCGTTCTCGATTTAACGGGGGCCTATTTACAACTTGCGGTGCATGAAAATTCGCAGCATTTGTTAACTGTTAATATAAGAAAAGGGTTGTATAGATTTACCCGAGTACCATTTGGGGTTACAGTTGCTCCCGCCGAGTTCCAGAAGGTAATGGATGAGATTTTGAAGGATTTGGATAAGGTGGCTATATATTTGGATGATCTATTGGTTGGAGGATTTGATGTTGAGGACTGCGAAGCTATAATTACTAAGGTCTTAGAGAGATTAGAAAAACATAATGTTCGAGTTAATTGGGATAAATGTAAATGGTTTAAAGAAGGGGTTGAGTATTTAGGGCATGTAGTTAGTGGAACGGGAATCAAACCGAATAAAGAGAAAATTCGTGCTATCTTAGAAGCTCCAAGCCCAAAAAATATAACACAACTCAAAAGTTTTTTTGGCATTTTGAATTTTTATAACAGGTTTATTCCTGATTTGGCGACAAGATTGAGAACATTGTACGATCTTTTAAAAAAAAATAATAAATTTGAGTGGACGCCAGAACATGAAAAAACTTTTGAAGATGCAAAAAGACTATTAATTAGCAATAATATTTTGGAGTACTTCGACCCAAAGAAACCAATAGTTTTGACGTGTGATGCCAGTCCATATGGTGTTGGTGCAGTGCTAGCTCATATTGTTAATGGGGAGGAAAAGCCTGTACTGTTCGCATCTACAACACTGAGTACTTCAGAGCAAAATTATTCGCAAACTCATAGAGAAGCTCTTGCAATTATCTATGCAGTTAAAAAGTTCCATAAATATCTATATGGACATAAATTTACTATTGTGACAGATCATCAGGCACTTAGAGAAATATTTAGTGAAAAAAAAGGGCACTTACCGGTAGCAGCAGCTAGACTACAAAGATGGGCTATTCAGTTATCAATATATAATTTTGATGTTAAATATAAAAGAGGTTCGCAAGTAGGACATGCAGATGCATTATCTAGGTTGCCTTTACGAGGATCAACAAACATTGCGGAAGATTTTATAAACGTATTGAAGTTTGGCCCTGATAACATGAAACTTCTTAAACTAGAGGATGTTAAAATAGAAACCAGCAAAGATTTTGTGTTGAGTAAGGTTTATAGTTGGCTTATTAATAGGGACAATTTTAAAAATGATGTGGATACGAAATATTATATAGATAGATGTGAAAGTTTTTCATGTAATGAGGGTTGTATCTACTATGGGGACAGAGTAGTTATTCCTGAAGCTTTGAAAACGGATGTTATCAAAATGTTACATGATACACACGTTGGAATGACAAGGATGAAAATGCTTGCGAGAAGTTATGTTTGGTGGAAAGGCTTAGATGCAGACATAGAAGAGTTTGTTAAATGCTGTCAGGTTTGCGCTCAAACGCAAAATTTTACCAAATTAACTGAGGAATCGTGTTGGATTCCTTCGTCTTACCCGTTTGAAAGGGTTCACATAGATTTTTTTGAAATAGATGGTTTAAAGTTTCTGTTATTAGTAGATAGTTTCTCGAAATGGATTGAAATTGCCGAAATGAAGAGTACCCAAGCCGAAAGGGTAATTTGCAAATTGCGTAATTGGTTCGCTATCTTTGGACTGCCAACTCAAATAGTGTCTGACAATGGACCTCCTTTTCAATCTTCCGAATTTATTGAATTTTGCGAGAAAAATGCTATTGAAGCTTTAAAGAGTCCACCATATCACCCACAGTCGAACGGACTTGCAGAAAGAGTACTTTAAGGCCTGGTCAAACAGAACGCGATCCGGCGATGCGATCAATGCTTCATTGGGTAAAAAAGATTACGGCGATCAAATTTTGTTTGTAATTTCTCACAAAGATCGCCGGATCGCGTTCTGTTTGACCAGGCCTTAAGCCCTACCGACCTACCAATTTTCATAGTTCTACAACAATCGGAAGTGCTCCATATAATCTATAAGAGTGGATGCCACGCCCGGCGCGCCCCCTGTACGGAAAATTCCAATTTTTCAATTTTTTTTTCTTTCTAAGTACCTCAAACCCTACCAACTTACCAATTTTCATTGTTCTACAACAATCGGAAAGAAAGTGGGTGGATGCCACGCCCCCTGAATAGAAAATTGATCTGTCAGTGAGTCAGTCAGTCAGTGAGTCAGTGAGTCAGTCAGTCAGTGAGTCAGTGAGTCAGTCAGTTACGGTTTTTGCGATTTTTGAAGTCCAATATCTTGGGAACTACTAATGCTAAGGAGTTGAAATTTGGTGAGCCATCTGTGTTTGATCAGTTCAGCAAATACTCCGAATTTGAAGTTTCTGACTTTATTGGTACTGAAGTTAGATGGGGGTTGAAAATCGTCTGAGTTTGTTCCTGTAAAATGGGTGTAGTGCCGCGAACTTGGCTGGGCACTACCGTGCCCTTTGATAGCAAGGTATTTAACTTCATGGAGCGCACCACGGTCCTTCATTCTGCACTTCGCTATGCAGAGAGTTCTGTATCTGTTTCATTTTCGTTGCTTTGCGCCAGTGGTGATGGATGGTGATATCCACATTACAGTGCTGGGGGATCATTAAAAATATTTTGCTTGGGATTTTTTACAAATATTAGAAAAAAGGGAAGTCTACTGATTTTTTGAACTGTAATTTTTTATATATAAAAAAGGTGAAACACATTAGAATTATAAAAAAAGTGAATAAAGTTATAATATCATAGTTGATTTAAAAATATATTGAAATTTATTTAGGCTTTTAACACTTTTGATTTTTTTTTTATAAATTTGATGCCTATTTCAAGGAATAATATAACTTGGTTAACACCTTCACAGATGAATGTATTAAGTTTTCTTTTTCAATAAATAAAAGTAGCCAACATTTTTGAAAATTAATAGGCATAATATTTCCAGTGATTAAATTTACCACGTAAAATTATTTACTGGCCCAAAATGTTTAGAATTATTTAAAACTATTGAAAAACATAAGCAATCGTTTTTTAATATTTAATATTATGAGAAAATTTGTTGTCATAAATTTTCTCATTCTGATTTCAAACGTTGTAGATACAACATCTTTTTTATTAATATAAAGAAATATATATATCCTGTTTATAAAAACAACCAGACTCTAATAGGTTATGGGCGAATCAAAAGAGTCAGTTTGTGGAGTCCCGCAATTCAATGGAAGCGGATTCGATGATTGGCAGTTCAGGGTTCAAACACATCTGGACTCGCTTAATCTTGCGGATGTCTTAACAAACATCGTTGATGCAACGGCTCCAGGATATGGTGAATTTTCGAAAAGAGATAAGAAAGCAAAGGATAAAATCGTAGCGTTTGTGCACAACGACTGCTTAAGCTACATACGTGAAAAGAATACAGCTAAAGAGATGTGGGAAAGCCTTCAATCATCTTTTGCCAGAAAATCAGTGGTTAACCAACTTTTGGTACGAAAGCAGTTAATGAAGCTTCGTATGAATGATGGTGATTCAGTAGCGAATAACATAATGGCTTTTGAAAACTTGGTAAGGCAACTGAAGATGTCTGGAGCATCACTAGACGAAAGTGATTTTTTGGCACAATTCTTCCTTACACTCTCTGAAAAGTTTGATCCGTTAGTTACTGCATTGCAAAACTTGACGAGTGGAGAACTAACGTTTGGTATGGTCAAAGATAGACTTCTTTTAGAAGAAGCGAAGTTAGAAGATAGAGAAGGCGAGATTTTTCAAGAAAGATCGGCGTTCGCTGGGAAGAAATATCCAAAGAAAACCTTTAAGTTTCAAGTTAATGCTTTAAGTGTAACAAGATAGGGCACTTAGCAAAAGACTGTCGAGGAAAAGACGTTGGTCCGAATCAAAAATGTAACAAAAATACTAAAGGAATTTGTTTGATGTCAGATCGTAACCAGTCAAGAGGAATGAAAGAACTTGGCACAAAAATTAAGTTTAAATTAGACTCTGGAGCTAGTGACCATCTTTCCAAGGAAAAGTGGTGTTTTTCTGAAGAGAATGAGCTGAGCGAGCCTGTTCAGATCAATGTTGCTAAAAATGATCAATTTTTAGTCGCAAAAAGCTCAGGATCTTTAATGGAAAAAGCAACAAGAATGTAGATGTCATTATAAAAGGCGTGTTATACTTACCAGAACTGAGGGACAACTTACTATCTGTACGAAAACTAACTAGTGTTGGAGTTGACGTCCAGTTCTTCAAAAAGAAAGCAAGAATTGTTAAAAATGGACAAATGATTGCAGAAGCTTATTTGCAGGGCAATTTATATGAAGTCGAATTCGAAGTTCAAAAACATTCAGCTAATCTATGCAAAACAGAAGAGATCAAGTTATGGCATAAGCGCTTGGGTCATGTTGGGCAAGGAGCCTTCACGAAAATTGCAAAAGGAAACATGATCAAAGGACTCAATATGACTTCAGTGGATGACATTGGTTTTTGTGATGTTTGCATAGAAGGCAAACAGTGTCGTGATCCGTTCAAAGGCGTTCGTAAAAGAGCAACAAGAGTTTTAGAAAGAGTTCATTCTGATGTTTGTGGCCCCATTGATGAAGCTGCTTGGGATGGTTCGAGATACTTCGTGTCTTTCATTGATGACTTCACACATTTTGCCATGATATATGTTATAAAACGAAAATCAGAAGTTTTTGAAGCGCTGAAGGAGTATGAAGCTATGAAAAAATCGATGTTTGGGAAATCCATTTCGAAACTCACCATAGACCAAGGACGGGAGTATTGCTCAAAAGAACAAAAGCTATGGTACAAAAAGCTAGGGATTCAAATTGAACAGACCATTGCTTACTCACCACAGCAAAATGGCGTGGCTGAAAGGTTCAATAGAATGCTAATCGAGAAGATAAGAACGATGTTGGTTGAATCCAAAATGCCAAAACAAATGTGGAGTGAGGCGGCTCTAACTGGCACATACCTGATTAATAGAACACCAACTAAGTCTTTACATTGTTCTAAGACACCGGCTGAGATGTGGTATGGTACACAACCTAATTTTGAAAAACTCCGAGTTTTTGGTTGCAAAGCTTATGCGTGGATACCTAGTCAGCAAAGAAAGAAACTTGATTCAAAAAGCCGTAAGTCAGTTATGGTTGGCTATGTACCAAATGGATATAAACTTTGGAATTTGGAAACTCAAAAGTTTTTTACTGCACGAGATGTTAAATTTGACGAAACTGATTTTCCATTCAAAAACCAAACCCCAAATCAAGACAGAGATAAAGCAGAATTAATTATAATAAGCAACCACGAGCAAAAAGGGGAAGAGCCATCTGAAATACTCGTTGGTTCTGATAATAACCATGATGAAACTGAAGATGAATTTGTTGATGACATGTGTGATGAAGATCTTACAATTACTGAAGATGAAACAATTGAAGACTTTGGTGATGGAGATGTTACCATAACTGAAAACTTTGGTGATGAACATCATACTGTCAGCGATGGTGCAGCTGCGCTCCCTTCGCGAAATAACAACAGTGATCTTCAAGGCGAGGTTACTGTAAGGCGCAGCGAACGGGAGCGCCGACCTCCATGTAAGTTTGATGATTATTATACTAGTTATAGAGCAACTTCTGCCGATGAAATTTTGACAGGTGTTCCGAATTCTTTTGCTGAAATCAATTCCCGCTCTGATGCTGCAAAATGGTTTAAGGCTATTGATGACGAGCTCTCTTCAATGAAAGAAAACCAAGTTTGGGAAGTGATCAGAAAACCGAAGAACGCCAAGATTTTGAAACCGAAGTGGATCTTTCAAATTAAAGTTAATGAGAACGGTGAGCCAACAAGATACAAAGCCAGACTGGTAGTAAAGGGCTATTTGCAAAAGGCTGGAATCGATTACGAAGAAACGTACTCACCCGTAGCAAAATTGACAACAATAAGAACTGTGTTAGCTGTAGGATTGTACAAAAACCTGATTTTCCATCAGTTAGATGTAAAAACGGCATTTTTACATGGCGAGTTGAAGGAAGAACTGTACATGGCTGTTCCAGAAGGGGTTTCTGAAGCGGATGGAAATGTTTGTCGCTTACTCAAATCCATCTATGGGTTAAAACAAGCACCCCGATGTTGGAATACAAAGTTCAATGACTTTCTCCTTCGATTGGGATTTAAAAGATCCAACCACGATTATTGTTTGTACACCAAGATGGGACAAGAAGAAGACGATATCATCATACTTATATTATATGTTGATGATTTACTCATTGCTGGAAAAAGCTTAAAACAAATAGAGATACTGAAGAAAAATTTAGAAAAGACATTCAAGATGTCAGACTGCGGAACTCTTAAATATTTTCTGGGAATGAAGTTTGATGTCCATCAAAACAAAATACATCTATCACAAGTATCTAGCATTGAAAAAGTTTTAAGCAAGTTTGGAATGGAAGATTGTAATCCTACAAGAACTCCAATTGAAAAAGGACTACAACTTCAACATACAAAAACAGAAACTACATTCGACAAGCCCTATAGAGAATTACTTGGAAGCTTGATGTATATTATGATGTGTGTTAGACCAGATATATGTTTTCCAGTTGGATACATGGGAAGATATCAACAAAATCCGTCAGAAATTCATTGGCAAGCTCTCAAACGGATTGTACGATTTTTAAAAGGGACTAAAAAGAAAAAACTTATTTTTGAAGCAAGTAGTCCTCATCCTTTGATTGGATACGCTGATGCCGACTGGGGAAGCGATGTTACTGATAGAAAATCAGTATCTGGATACACGTTTAAAGTTTATGGATGTACAGTGTCATGGTCTAGCAAGAAGCAAACTACTGTTGCAACTTCTTCAAGTGAAGCAGAGTATATGGCCCTTAGTGCAGCTACATCTGAAGCCATTTGGATCCGAGGTTTATTACAGGATCTTAAACAAATTGAGATCGAACCTGCAACAATTTTCGAAGATAATAAAGGATGCATTGGAATGGAGACCAATTTAGAGAACAAACGGTCTAAACATATAGACATAAAACATCAGTTTATTCGTGATCACATTCAAAATGGACTAATTGAAATCAAGCCTATTGGAACAAAGGATCAACTTGCAGACGTTTTCACAAAATCCCTTGATTCAACACGTTTTCAAGATTTATGTTTAAGACTTGGTTTAAACCATTGAGAAGGGGTATTGAAAAACATAAGCAATCGTTTTTTAATATTTAATATTATGAGAAAATTTGTTGTCATAAATTTTCTCATTCTGATTTTAAACGTTGTAGATACAACATCTTTTTTATTAATATAAAGAAATACATATATCCTGTTTATAAAAACAACCAGACTCTAATAAAAACAAAATACACCTTACAAAGCAATATTATTAAAGAGGTTTAGGGGGGTTGGGTACGGAAGCCCGTTTTTCGAGAATCCTGTTTTTTAAAATCCCGTCTTTAAAATCCCGTTTTTCTTTATACCGTTTTTTAAAATCCCACTTTTTTAAAATCCTGCTTTTAAAATCCCGATATTCAAAATACCGTTTTTTAAATTCCCGTTTTTATAATCCCGCTTTTCGAATCAACACAAGGTGTTTTATTTTAAAAATCGCGCGATTTTTAAAATAAAACACCTTGTGTTGATTCGAAAAGCGGAATTAAATATATACTGCGACCTAATGCTCTGGATGGTGGGGTGACATAAAGTGTAAAGGACATTATGTTCATGGGCGCCAAGTCTTAAGAAAAGAGATACAAAGCAAACAAATATTTTATCAACAATTTTTATTGATTAACGAAATCAATAAAGCAACAAATAAAGAACATACAACATAACAAAAAAGTGATTTCATAAAAGAACATATTTTTTACAAATAAGAAGAGACTGCACTAAAGTTTGATATTGTGAGCTATACGGCGCAGGAAATCCGTTTTACTTATTGCTTTACTATTTTTCATAATTTTTGATTTGCTCTTTATTTTAAAAATTTAGTTTTTTTTTAATTTTCTTCTCCATTTTTTATTTTTCTATATCAGATTTAACAACAATATTTTCTCTTTTTAAATCTTCAATGAGTTTAAACAAACCTACACTTTTGCGTCCAACTAATACCTTCAATCTTCGATGCCATGTTTCAGCATTATTTTGAGTTCGTGGGAACTGTTGTATTGCACTGTCTGAAACAGACCAAAAGTCAGGAGAGTATTGAATAACTCTACTCCCATTTCAAATGCACCTTATTTTGAACCACTCAGCAAATGTTAATCCATCTTCGTCATCATTCAAGCCATCTTGCAATGCGTCAAAATGGGAAGAGACCTCTTCGGGTGGTACAAACGCTTATAAACCAGTTTTTGCAGAAAATGCAACAAGAAAAACAGTTATCCGTTATCTGATGAGAGATCTATCCAAGCTTCTCTTCATAATATATAAATTGATTAAAACAATTTTTAGACAAACCACAAAGAACTTTATTGCTAAGCCCAAATTTTCACATTGGGGAACTGCTAGGTTATAAATAATCATATAGGAGTACAATACCAAGTGAGTTATACATTTGTATTTATTTAATCACGAAACGGGCTAAGCGGGATTAAACGGAATTTCAAAAAGCGGGCTTTGCAGAGACGGGATTTTATTAAAGCGGGATTATTAAAAGCGGGATTTAAAAAAAACAGTATTTTCGAAACGGGATTTTAAACATTTTTTTGTCGGGATTTTAAGAAACGGGATTTTGAAATACGGGTTTCCGTTACGCTCCCGGTTTAGGGCCAGTTTCAAGACTTGCGGATAAAGTCTCGGATAGCCTATCCGGAACTTATCTGCAAAATAAACTTCAACTTTTGGTTTCAAATGTCTCGGATAGTGATATCCCACCGATAAAGTCTCGGATAGCCTATCCACCGGTTCAAGTGGCTGTTATAGCCCTTATCAGTGATGAAAATTGACTATTGTCGATTGTACTGAAACCTAAAAAAAAATTGTACTGAAAAAGACCAAATAGTACCTACTGAACTTTTTTTTTTAATTATAAAACAACGCAAACAATTAAAATAAATATTTTATTAAAAAAAACAAAAAAAAACATTTTTCACAAGGCCATTTTAGCCCAGAACTCAGAAATAGAAGCATTTCTAAATTTTTTTAAGTATTGGCAGTCAGCTAGAGCTCGATATTCTGTTTTTAATGAGTTCAATGTTTTTTTGTTTGCCAGGAAAAAATCTTAAAACAAATTGAACTATTGAATTTACTTGACCATCTAAAATTAAAGTTTGTGAAAAATGTTGCAACGAATTCAAAAAAATTTCTTCAAAATTAAATCTTTTTTCACATCTTCGAGGAAAGCTATATAGAACATACGTGCATGACTTTTAAAGCTAAATTTCGCTTTCAATTAAATTTTTAGAAGTGTACAAAATTTCACTTTCGGTCCTGCAATAGATTTCCTCGACGAGAAGGTGGTTTTCTAGTAAGTTTATTGACAGTATGGGTCTTTCATTTAAAGCTTCCTTACGCAAAAAATGTCTACAGAATTGTTTAAAAATAAATTCCATTCTTGGAACTAAAATATGAACCCGAAACTGTTCTGACTGCAACTCGACGTTAACATCGTTAATTATTTCAAAGACATAAGATACAAAAATGAAATATGATTTAATTGTATTGTCTTTAAGACTGGAAGATATAAAATTGATGTTTTGTTTTTCGTTATTAGTTTCGAAATCTCCAAGTCCAAGGTATCTAGTAACACAGAGGGTCCCATTGCTGAAGAATACGGTCAATCGCAGCCTATTATCACAAAATCCCCTTAACACGATGATTCTTTGCGTCTGACTCTTTTCAAAATTCAATGGGTGTGAAGGTGAAATCAGATGTTTTTTCTCCTTCGCACCCATGAAAATTCGAAAAAAGTCAGATGCAAAGAATCATCGTGTAATAGGGGTCAAACAATTTAATGGGCCATTGGGGCGCGTTCACAAATAATTTTCTTGTTGTGAAGATGTGGTGAAGTCTGACTAAACATATTTGTTTGATTTTAGAGATTTATGAAAGTTGACCTTTTCAAAAATTAAAAATAGTACAAATAGTACTGAAAATTGAAAAGTGGTACTTGCGTACTCGGGAAAGTCAAATAGTACCGAATTCAGTACAATAGTAAGCCTTTTTGCATCTGTGGCCCTTATCCAGAAGATACAAATATTAATGGGAAGCGTTTGGAAAAAATATAGTTTCAGAACATTCTTTCGTGGATTTTTTTAAAGAAATATAGAAACGGGCGAATGAGCAGTAAAAGACTCATGAACTTTACATCTTTATTCAAACATACATATCATTATTGAATTGTGGTCTCTTCTCTATATTCCAAAATAGGTATCGTATTTTTCAAAACTTGCTTGTATTCCAAAATTGTTATTCCGATGTTGTTTTTGGAAGATTGGACACCCCGAATGCCTAACTCGTGAGTTTCTTTAATTCCTTCGGGGTTCATACTGAATTTAAATTCTTAAAATCAGTGACATTTCAAATTAAAATGAAAAATATTTTTACTTTTGACAATGAAAATTTAATTTTCAGTATGTTTGTGATGTTTATTGTTCTTCGCAAACTGTAGGTGTCTAGTAAATTTATCCACCGGTTAGTTTAACCGAGACTTTGACGATGAAACAGAAAATAACTAACAGCAACTTTTATCTGCTGGATAGTGTTATGTGTCGCATAGCTATCCGAAACTTTAACCGGAACATTTGAAACTGGCCTTTAGAATAATTTTAAACATTATTTTATTTTATTTTTTTTTTTTTTATTTTATTAAATGAAAAAAGTCCTCCTCCTCTAATAATTGAATTACAGTTCTAAGGTCCTTCATTTTTTTACAAAACAAACTATAAGTTGATGCACGGGCTTCGTGGCAACCTATTCTTATTGGCGCTTTTGCTCTGTTGTACTTTTGCTGACCTTGAATACTTTTTTCAAAAAAAACTAATAGTGAGAAAGTTTTGTAACCGCTTAGAATTGTTGTTTGAAGTATCTGCTTGTTTTTGCAGCGACTAAGTGTCCAAAAACAGGCTCGCTTTGGAACGCTGGTACTGTGTGCAAAGCTTAGAAAAATATGTTTTCATTGCAAAATAATATAGCGCACACCTAACTGCAATCACCACGGCACGTCCCTGGTGACATACATTAAATTAATCTTCGCGTAGCAAATATCAATATGTAATATTTGATTTATATTTGTTAGGGTTTCCGTTATTTTATACTGAATTTTATTTGGTAGGCATTCATATTTTGATTTATTGCATATTTCGCAATTGTTAATAAATTTTTGGATTGTTCTTTTAGGTTTGGAGTATAAAAGACATCTCTGATTTCCTCATAGGTCTCGTTGATTCCTCTCTATGATTCAAGGAATTATGTGATTTTGATATACCTAACTAATAAATCTTTCTCTGTATCTTCGAGATCTCCTAAGAATTTAGTGCATTTGATAAATTTTAACAGTTTGTTGTTACTAAAATATTTTAAGTAAATAAAAAAATAAATAAAATGGGTGGCGCAACAGCTCGTGGAGAACCAGGGCCTAGTGACTTACAACTCACAACCATTCCTGTGTGCGTGTTTGTTGGCAGGAATGGAGGGGGCCTATAGTTTTTTGCCGAGTCCGAACGGCTAAATGAGAAGCACTCTTTTATGACAAGTATACTCTTGGAGGATTTGTCAGTTCCTCGCAAGAGGCAGTACCTCGAATAAAACATTTCTGTTTTTAGGTGGCACGGCTGGGAATCGAACCCACACCTTCGGCATGACAGTCCTACGCACTAACCATCAAGCCACGAGGTATACTTCCTGGAATTGTGCAAATAGTTGTTCATCTTTTGAAAAGATACCAACAATTCCCTTGGTCTAAAATATTGTGTTTACTATACTATAGCCAGAGGCATATCCCTGCTTAATGTTGCTTACAAGATCCTATCCAACGTACTATGTGAGCGTCTTAAACCTTTCTGCAACACTTTGATTGGCACGTACCAGTGTAGCTTCAGGCCAGGCAGATCAACAATAGACCAAATCTTCACATTGAGGCAAATCCTGGAAAAGATCAACGAATTTCAAGACTAGACCCACCACCTATTCATCGACTTCAAAGCCGCATATAATAGCATAAGTCGCCAAGAGCTTCTATGGGCGATTTCGGAGCTTGGGATCCCGAAAACACTGATCCAGCTATGCCGTATGACGTTACAAAATACGCGGTGCAACGTGCAAATGGGTAACAGCTCATCCGAGTTATTCCAGACGTGTACAGGGTTCAGACAACCTAGTCCTGGAACAGATAGTGCGCAAGAGTGGAGTTAACATGGAAGGCACTACCTTCAACAGGTCTTTCAACTGCTTGGCTATGCGGACGACATCGACATCATCGGCCGCTCCAAGAGAGCTGTACTTGAAGCATTCACAGCTTTTGATGAACAGGCGAAACACGTTGGTCTTGAAGTGAATGAGGAAAAATCAAAGAATATGCTATCAACAAACAAAGCCTCATCTTTCCATCGCCTAGGACAAAACGTCACTGTTGGTAGCAGTAATTTCGAGGTAGTCAAGGAGTTCACCTACCACGGAACAAATATCAATTCTACGAACGACACCTTAGTGGAAATCCGACGAAGAATTACCCAAGCGAACCACTGCTACTTCGGTTTGGCCAAACAAATGGGTTCAAAACTCCTTTCTCGAAAGACAAAGTGCACTCTTTACAAAACGCTAATTTTACCAGTTCTATTCTATGGCGCCGAGTGCTGGACGATAAGTAAAAAAGGAGAATTGATACTGGGCACTTTCGAGAGAAAGTTCTTCGGCGGATATTTGGTCCTATATGCGAAGAATTCGATTGGAGGAGAAGATTCAATCGTGAATTGTACAAGCTGTACCAAGATGTGGATGAAGTCCAAAGAGCCAAAACACATCGACTGCACTGGCTCGGCCACATCGAGCGAATTGACAACAACGCTCTAGCCAAGAAGATATGTCTCATTATTGGGAGTGATGCTAACTCCCATCATACAGTATGGGGAAGTACTGATATCAATGATAGAGGTGAATCTCTTTTTGATTATATTTTAAGTACTAACCTTAGAGTAAGTAATGTGGGAAACGAACCTACCTTCATTACTAAAAACCGACAAGAAGTATTGGATATTACTCTTGTCTCAGATACAATTCATCACAAGATCTTGAATTGGAAAGTATCTGATGAACACTCGTTTTCTGATCACAGGTACATCCAATTCAGTCTAAATGATGAACCTCCTAGCCGCTTGGTATTTCGAAACCCTCGAAAAACCGATTGGCTTAAATATAGGATAACACTCAAAGGTCTATTAAAACCTGATCTTTTAAATCCTCCTTCAAATATAATTGAACTTGACTGCAAGGTCAGTGATCTCACGTTAGCCCTTAACAAATCAATGGCTATTTCCTGTCCACTTACTCAAGTAAGGGGAAAAAAGAAGCCGTATTGGTGGGATTCAGGGCTTGAACCGCTCAGGAAAGATTGTCGTAAATGTTTTAATCGAGCTAAAAGTACCCGAGTAGCGTCGGATTGGGAATCCTATAAGGAAACCCTTAAATTATATAAGAAAGCTTTGAGGAAATCTAAGAGATCCTCCTGGAGAATTTTCTGTGGAAATATAGAAAAAACTTCAGAGGCATCCAGGCTTAGAAAAATCCTCTCTTCAAATCCAGTGATGCCTAGCTGTTTGAAAAATGCTGATGGCTCATGGACCGACTCTTGCGAAGAATCGCTAAGCCTGCTACTAGATACTCATTTCCCTGGAAGCTCCAAAAATATTAATAGCTTCGACCATAATAGGTCAGATAATGAGCCAAGATATCCACAAGGTCTTGTTACTAGGGAAAAGCTGCAATGGGCGCTCAACAGCTTCAAACCATACAAGTCTGCAGGACCCGACGGCATAGTACCAGCTGAACTCCAAATGAATTCTGATTTAATTCTGCCAATTCTGGAGATCATTCTTACTAGTTGTTTAAACCTGGTCCACATTCCCCTGTTATGGAGAGAAGTTAAGGTTGTGTTTATACCCAAAGCTGACAAATGCTCCCAAGTAAACCCGAAAGATCTCAGACCTATTAGTCTATCATCATTCCTTCTTAAAATCTTTGAAAGATTGATCGATATCCACCTGCGAACAAGCATAGACACGCAACTTTTGTCTACTGCTCAACACGCTTATTGCAAAGGGAAATCGGTGGAAACTGCGTTACATACTCTAGTTCGAACTATAGAATATTCCCTCCATCATAAAGAGTACACCATGGTCGCTTTCTTGGATATAGAGGGCGCTTTTAACAATGTCGACACATATGCGATCGCATCTGCTCTGACATCCCTGAAGGTAGATGGTACGCTTGGTGAATTGATTAATCAAATGCTGACTAGCAGGGTTATCAATTCAAAACTGGGCAGTTTTTCCGCTAGAAGGTCTGTCAGTAGAGGTACGCCGCAAGGTGGTGTCCTATCTACCCTTCTCTGGAACTTGGTAGTAAATGAGCTGCTGACATGCCTGGAAGCAGAGAGTTACAGAGTGATTGCATATGCGGACGATGTTGCTATTGCCGTATCAGGAAAGCATCCTACTGTCTTAAAAGAACTCTTACAAATGCTCGATGTCAACCCTCATAAAACAGAACTTGTTCTATTCTCAAGGAAATATAAAATCCCTCATATTGATCCTCCTTCTATCAAAGGTACTCCACTAACATTCACTGATAAAGCAAAATTTTTGGGTCTTATTTTGGACAAAAAGTTAAGCTGGAAACCTAATATACAAGAAAGAGTCAAAAAAGCCACAGTGGCACTTTTCTCTTGCAAAAAAGCCGTTGGGAACAAATGGGGCCTTCAACCTCGAATCACTCACTGGCTATATACTTCGGTGATTAGACCGATCCTCACTTACGGAGTGACAGTATGGTGGACTGCTCTGGATAAAGCGGTAAATTGCGACAAATTGAGCAAAGTCCAACGCTCTGCTTGTTTGTGCATAAGTGGAGCACTTCGTACGACACCTTCCGCTGCTCTAGACGTTCTACTCCATCTGACACCCCTCAATATTTTCAGCAAACAAGTGGCTGCAAATACAGCCATTCGCCTTAAAGCTTCCTCACAATGGACCAACAACAACTTTGGCCATTCCATCATTCTGAATTCATTCGGATCAATCCCAAGTCGCACTGATTACACCATCCCAAAACATCAGTTTGGCAAAAACTTTCAAGTCAGCATTCCTTCTAGAGTTCTCTGGGAGGATACGGCTCTCTTGGAAGATGAATCAATCCATATTTACACCGACGGATCGAAAACTGATGATGGGGTGGGTGGTGGTGTGTACTCAGAAAGACTAAAATTAAGTCTCTCCTTCCGTCTTCCTAATCATTGTAGCGTGTTCCAGGCGGAACTTATGGCGATCAAAGAAGCCTTATCTTGGCTGAAAGAAAACGTGTTATCAACTACAGATATCAGCATCTTCTCGGATAGTCAAGCTGCTATCAAATCTCTGGAATCGGTCTCTACCAACTCTTTAACAGCCCTAAATTTTCGTTCATCTCTGCTGGAGATGGCGCAGCAGTTTAACATTCACCTGTGTTGGGTGCCGGGGCATAGAGACATTCCAGGTAATTGTAAGGCCGACGAACTCGCTAAATATGGAACAACTCTACCTCTTCTACCTAGTAAGGCAGATATTGGTATTCCCATCGCTACATGTAAACTTATGCTGAAGCAAGATGCTTTAGAGAGAACAAACCTTAGGTGGAACAATATCACCACTTGCTGGGCAACAAAACAAATCTGGCCAGTAATGGATTTTAAGCGGTCTAAATGTTTGATATCTCTAAGCAGATTGCACATTAGCTCCATGATAGGTGTCATAACCGGGCACTGTCTTATAGGCAAGCACGCAACGCGTCTTGGCGTATTCTCTAACGATTTTTGCAGAAGCTGTATGGACGAGGAAGAGGTAGAATCGATTCCTCATCTTCTATGCACTTGTCCTGCTCTATCTCATAGGCGAAGACTCCATCTTGGAGATTTCTACTTCAATGATCCTAGTGATTTAGTAAATGTTGACATAGGTAGTCTGTTACGCTTCATAAGAAGCTCCAAATGGTTCATCGAGTAGGGAAAAAGGCTTCCCAGATTCTTGTGGTATCACAATGGGCCAACTTATGGTCTAAGTGTGTCAGTTTTCATGACTGACAGCCACTTCAACCTAACCTAACCAGCCAAGACAATCTTCGATTCCCATCCCCCAGGTTCGAGACGACCAGGAAGACCGAACCTCCGCTATAGGGAAAGGGCGGTCACAAGAGCGCTTGGTCTCTACGACTGGAGGGAGCGTGCGAGGGACCGCAACCGATGGAAGACCGCAATATCTCAGGCAGAGACCCTTCATGGATCTGGAGCCGGATAAGTAAATATGTAGTATACTATAGCCAAAAGCTCTTTTTCAATCCTTCAATAACCGGTTTCGTGTTCGTTAAGTGAACGGCTAGTGAAACACACTGGGTGGTTATCCTGTGAGAGAACGGCTCCAATCACAAAATTATATGCGTCCGTAGTGAGAATAATTTTTTTGGCAAAATCCGGATATTTTAAGATTGGATCGGATACAAGAAGAGTTTTCAAATTTTCAAAGCTTTCCTTGTGTTCGGAGTTATTTATATTTATTTTGGCCCCTTTTTTAAGAAAGGCTGTCATAGGTTTGGCTACTTTGCCATAAACTTTTATAAATTTCCGGTTATACCCGGTGATACCCAGAAAAGATTTAATTTGTTTGGTTGTTGTGGGTAATTTATAAATTTATATTGGAGAAATTTTATTGGGATTAGGTTTAATGTCATCTGTTGTGACGACATGGCCCAAAAATTCTGTTTCTTTTTTCATAAATTCAGTCTTATTTAACTGTATTTTAAGGTTTAATTCTTTTGAACGTTTAAATATTTTCTTCAATGATCCTTTGTGTTCCTCCAAAGATGTCGAGAAAATAAAAATATCATCCAAATATACCAAGCAAATCTTTCCAATAAACTCTGATAGAACTGAGTTCATGAGTCTTTGGAAGGTCGCGGGCGCATTCTTCAATCCGAATGGCATACGAACAAATTCATAGTGGCCACTATCGGTTGAAAATGCTGTTTTTTTTTATGTCCTCTTCCGCGATTTCGATTTGGTGAAATCCCTTGGCCAAATCGAGTGTAGTAAAGTTAATTGATTTTCCCAATTTATCAAATATGTCATCCGTTCGGGATTGGAAATTTATCGTCAATTGAGACTTCGTTCAATTTTCGATAATCAATGACTATTCTCCAATTCTTTTTCCCAGAGGCATCTTCCTTTTTCGGAACAACCCAAATGGGAGCAGAATATGGAGATCTGCTTCGACGGATAGTGCCCTGTTCAAGCATCTCGTTTATCTGTTTAGACACATCTGATCTATGGACATCAGGGTATCTGTAACTTTTTGTATATATAGGGATGTCATTGACTGTCTTTATATTCACAGTTGATATCATAACAGAAGACAGTTGATTCTTGTGCGAACCTTCCCAGTGATCGGAAGTGTGCGGATTATATAAACCGAAATTTACAAAGTACTAAAGTCACCCCTAAAAAGGGTACCTGTAGTGTACAAAAGATTGTTCACCAACCCTGTACACAGGATTAAGTGGAAACAAAAAATCTACCGAGAACAAGCAACCAAAGTGCAGGTAATTTTTTCTCCGTCCCAATGGGTCAATGAGAGAAAGTGAAGGCTGCCAGTTGCAATTAATCAGCACCATTCACCGTGAGTGCATGCACCATCAGCGTAACCTGTATGGAAAGGAAGCGTCCACTAATTTTACAGTGCGCTTAAATTGTGAGGTGGATCAAGTCCTCTAACAATTAACGCCTGAATCTGAGCAACCCATCAGCCAACATTTACCAGAGGAAGCAGAAGATATCAGTATGATGGAAGCTGCCTCTATCAACCAAGCACCGCCAAAGGAAAAGAGGACCAAAGAAGCTGAGCACAAAGCTGATCACAGCAAAAGGCAAAGGCTAATTGCGGAGAACCTTGATGACACTGGATTCACCATGGTTGCCCCAGCCAACAAAAGAAAAATACCAGCCAGCCAAGCAGCAACATCATCAACCCCAGCGACACCATGGACATCTTCAGATGAGCAGGTGGCGACCATCAGAAAAATGCAGCCACCAATTTTATGCTACAATTTACCGGCTGCCAACATGTACCGGCACTTCAAACTGAAGGAAGCAAAAGTTAACTACACAGTTGTCAACGTTAACAAAACGAAAACCATCGTGAAGACACCAACGAAGGAAGATAACGAAGTCCAGTGCTGCCATATCGTTCACAATGAATTATCATACAATGCGCTGATTTCTATCATATCAGAGTAAAAATTATCATACGCAAAATAAAAAAAAATGTCTAAATATTTATGTAGGTACATATCACAACAAACACATAAATGTTAAAAAAGAGCCAAGTTCTTATATATACAAGAAACCTGTGCGTAAAAAGTCTGCCAAAAAAAGTAATGAGATCTAAAATATATGCCAAGTTACAAGTTCATGAAGTTTAATATCAAATATCTTAAGTGGAGTAACATCGAAACAATTCCAAATCATGACAGAAATTTGGTATTTAATGATTACTGATTAAATTATGGTGGGTTCACTTGTCAGATTGTCATACATTATAAAATTGTGATTAAGAAAAAACTTGCCAAGTAAACCCACCAAATTTTAATCAGTCAGCATTAAATATCAAATTTCAGTCATAATTTGGAGTTGTTTCGATGTTACTCCACTTAAGATATTTGATATTAAATTTCATGAACTTGAAACTTGGCATATATTTTAGATCTCATTACTTTTTTTGGCAGACTTTTTACGCACAGGTTTCTTGTATATATTAGAACTTGGCTCTTTTTTAACATTTATGTTTTTGTTGTGATTTCACTCCTTTTTGCAAAGATTTATTTTTCCAGGTGAAAATCAAGCCCTACCGCTCCACAAAGTTTCATTATTCTACGACATCTGAAAGCGCTCCATATAAATAATAGCAATTCTGATAAAGTGGGTGGATGGCACACCCCCTGTTTCGGCACAATGTGGCCGAATGAATAATGCGCAAGTAAAAAGGGCAGCGCCACAGCAACCTGCAACAGCAACCCAACAGCAACACGAAATCCAAAAAAATAGAACCACACGCTTTTATAATTTTCCTGTAGTTTTTCCTTTTATTAAAACACTTTTATTTGTTGTTTTAAACATACAAGTTTTTCCTTTTCTTTATTTCAATTACTCATTTACGTTACTTTAATTTTACTTTTTCAAAGTTAATGATATTTAAAGAATGTCGACCATGCGACTTGAGTGATGAATTGAGAATGCTCATGAAGAAAAAATGGCTTCTACAACTGAACGAAAAAAGGAACCAATTAACCAGTATTATAAATACTGGGTTGCGTTCAGGTGTAGAAACCATAGTCAGGGTTAGGCCTGTTCGTGTATACATCGATTTGTATCCACTCCGCTTTCCGTCCAAGTGCGGACTGGGAAAGAAGGTCCAATAGCGGACTGGGCGGAAAACGGAGTGTAAACACTCAAATGTGCACGAACATTACTGCCCCCCTTGGCGTGATGTGCCAAAAAAAGATGATAAAAAAATTAAGTGAGTGAAAAGAAAAGAGTATTAAAAAAAAAGGTTTAAGTATAAAGCTCTTAAATAATTGAAAGGCATATCAATAAATATAATAAAGGTTAAGTTATTTTAGTGGCAAAAGGCAAAGTTTTACAACTGGTCGACTAATTTCCCCATTTTGGGTTCTTAGCGTCACCACTCTCACTCTTCCATCGGCGCCGGGGTGTACATTTACAACACGCCCAAGTCGCCATTCAGTTGATGGCAAATTTTCGTTTTTAATCACGACTAAGTCATTTACCTTGACATCTTCTTGGGGCGTTTGCCATTTATTTCTTTGATGGAGTTCCTTTAGGTACTCGTCCTTCCAGCGACGACAGAATTGCTGTTGAAGGCATCTTACTTTTTCCCACCGATTAATTAAGGACAAATTGGCGTCGGCCAAATTAGGTTCAGGAAAAGCTAGGAGAGGGCCTCCTCGTAAGAAATGCCCGGGCGTTAATGCCAATAAATCAGATGGATTATTGGACATGGATGAGATGGGACGAGAATTTAAACATGCTTCAATGCGAGCTAAGACCGTAGCAAACTCTTCAAATGTGAACTTTGAACTGGCCCCCAGTTTCCTCAAATGATTTTTGAAACTCTTAACCCCTGCCTCCCATAGGCCACCCATATGAGGTGCACCAGGAGGAATAAAATTCCACTTGAGACCTTGAATGCCATAAGTGGCTCTCGTTTCCTGAGGAATGGAAACTAGAAATTTTTTGAATTCCTTGCGTAATATAGCATCAGCCCCTACAAAATTGGT
Source organism: Dasysyrphus tricinctus (assembly GCA_963921185.1). Classification (NCBI taxonomy): domain Eukaryota; kingdom Metazoa; phylum Arthropoda; class Insecta; order Diptera; family Syrphidae; genus Dasysyrphus; species Dasysyrphus tricinctus. The sequence continues at coordinate 150,971,976 of OY992532.1, forward strand.
TCCATTATCGGAATAGACTTCTTTCGGTAACCCTCGGCGTGCCGTAAATCTTGCAAACGCCGCTAGAAAAGCTTCAGACGATAAGTCACTTACCGCTTCAAGGTGAATTGCCTTTGTGGAAAAACAGACGAACACACACGCATACCCTTTGGTCATACGACAATTTCGTGCCTTAAAACTTCTTATAACGAATGGGCCCGCAAAATCAATACCTGTAAAAGTAAAAGGGGGGGAAAAGGTGCATCTTTCAGTAGGCAAAGCAGCCATCAATTGCTTACTTAATACCTTTTGGACGATGGTACAGGTTTTGCAATGCCGAATGCAAGATTTTATGAGATTTTTAAGTTTTGGAATCCAATAACTTTGTCGCACAAGCCGAAGCATTAAGGAATTGCCACCATGCAAGGAAATTTCATGAATGAATTGCGTGAGGAGAAAAGAAAATCTAGAGTTATAGGGCAGAATAAGAGGATGGCGTTCATTATAAGAAATATCTGACTGAGATAATCGGCCATTCACTCTCAGAAGATGGTTTGAGTCTAAGAATGGATTAAAAGAAATGATTGAACTTTTGGAATTAATGGGTTTGCCTTCCATAAGAAGAGCATATTCTTTGGGGTAATGTGTCTTTTGAGACAAAAATACGAGACGATTTTTCACAAAATCCATTTCTCGTGGCGTTATATCATGCGAGTCGTATTGATGATTTTCTTTTTTCGAGAGTTTAAAGTAGAAGCGGAAAATATAGCATATAACGCGCATTGCCCGCGGTAAGGATGAAAAACGGTCAAGAATATCTTCAGGAGCATGCTGAACAACCAAGGAAACGACTGCCTTTTGTTCGAGATCTTCGACGCATGGGGCAACTGGAAGTGTTTCAGGCCATTGAGAGATTGGTTGGCAGAGCCATGAAGGACCTTTCCACCAGAACGTATTGAGCCTCAATTCTGAAGGCATCAAACCACGAGTTGCTAAATCTGCGGGATTTTCAGCTGACCTTACATGCCTCCAAGGGGCGTTACCTACATTGTCCAAAATTTCACTAGTGCGATTAGCGATAAAGGTTTTCCATGCGCATGGCGGTTTTTGAAGCCATGCCAATACGATAGACGAGTCTGTCCAAAGAAAGGTATTATAAGAGTGAATTGGAAAATTTGGAACATAAGACTTTATCAATTTGGAAAGAAGAAGTGCCCCACACAGCTCAAGGCGTGGTAATGACACTGATTTTATGGGAGCTACCTTTGATTTTGCACAAAGCAAGTGGGAAGTGAAAGTTCTGTTGGAGTGACAGACACGTATATATAACGCAGCGGCATATGCCTTTTCGGAAGAGTCGCAAAATCCGTGAAATTGGATTTCTGACAACGGAGAATAGTCTACCCAACGAGGTATTTCAATCGATTGGATGTCAGGTAACGCTTCTACGAAGGATTTCCATATAATGAGAGTATCAGATTTAATTGGTTCGTCCCAAGTGGTTTGCTCCGTCCAAACTCGTTGCATCAACATTTTTGCAACTATTACGACGGGGGCCAACCAACCAGCGGGATCAAAAATCCGAGCAATTTGGGAAAAAACTTCTCGTTTAGTGGGATTTATAGATAAAGGGATCTGTTGAGTAGAGAAATAAAAACTATCACCTTTGGCATTCCACCGTATACCCAAAGTCTTCGTAGTGCTATCCGTATCCAACTTCAAAAAATTCTCATTCAAAATATGTTCTCGAGGCAAGTGGTCGAGTAAACAAGGAGTATTAGAGGTCCACTTACGCAGTGGAAACCCCGCTGAATCTAAGAGTTTAATAAGTTCCGATTGAGCTCTTTGCGCAGAATGAATGCTATGAGCACCGGACAAAACGTCGTCGACGTAAAACTCTGATTGAAGGATTTTTGAAGCAATTGGGAACGCAGTTTTCCCTAATTTTGCTAGTTCGTGGAGAGTACGGATAGCCAAATAAGGGGCACAATTAACGCCAAAAGTGACGGTTAAAAGCTCAAAATCTTCAACTTCTAAGTGAGGAGAGGTACGAAAAAGAATTCTTTGAAAAGAAGTATCTCGTGGATCGATCAAAATTTGGCGGTACATTTTTTCTATGTCCGCATTAAATACAAACTTGTAGAATCTCCAGCGAATGATTAAGGAGGATAAATCTTGCTGTAGAATAGGCCCAGGGTAAAGTAAATCATTAAGACTAACACCGTTTGAGGAGGAATTGGAGGCGTTGAAGACAACGCGTACTTTTGTTGAAGTACTCTCTGGTTTTATGACCGCGTGATGCGGAAGATAAAACGACTTCACTTGGCCATTTTCAACCTTTTCCACTGGAGTTACTTTTCGCATATGATTAAGAGACAAATATTCGGAAATAACCTTGGAATATTGGGTTTTCAGATCCACTTTCGAGGCTAAAGATCTTTCAGTTCGTGAAAATTGTTTCAGTGCAATAAACCTAGAGTAACCCAGACGACTCTTTGAGTTTTGTGCTTTAAATGGAAGACGTACAACAAATCTACCATCAGCACGCCTGAAAGTGGTTTTTTTGTAAAGATCCTCGCAGTAACAGTCTTCCTTTGAACGGATGGCAGTAGAAGGTAGTTCTTCTAGCTCCCAAAACTTTCGAATCTGACTATCCAAATTACTAACAGCACTATCGGATGAGATGGTAGTATTAAATGATTGAAAAGAATCTGGGACTGGTCCCGACAATATCCATCCAAAAATAGTGTTCTGGGCTACTAGTGAATTTGAAATCATTTTCAAACCGTTACGAATGATATAAGGATAGAGGTCAGCTCCTATTAAAAGATCTACCTGAGACGATTTGTTAAAGGAGGGGTCCGCTAGTTTGAGGCCAACAAAAAGGTTGGGATTTATAATTGAGAAGGTTGAACTAGGTAAATTGTTTGTGAGAGTTTTAAGCACAATGGCCTGGGCTGATAATGTTATTTGAGGAGTTTCAAAAGACGTGAGTGAAAAAGAGCAAAGTTTTTTAGAAGTGACTGAGAGATTCCCGCTAATACCAGAAACGTTGGTATTTTTCATTACGAATGGAAGATTAAGCCTTTTTTGCACAGATTCCGAAATGAAGGATATTTCGGAGCCGGGATCAATTAGTGCTCTAACGACATGTTCAGTTTCCGTTCCTACTATACCGACTAGAGCAGTAGCCAAAAGAATTCTTCTTTGAGACATAACCGTGAAGGCTTGATGAGAAGCCTGAGGAACAAAAGGCTGCGAAGAAGCAGACATTGGAGCATTTTGCAAAGATAACGCTGGAGGAGGAGTGGACTGTAAATTATTGGTTTTCTTGCGCAGTAGGGAGGTTGGATACTAAATGAAGAAGTGTATGATGGCGTTTCTTGCAATAGCTACATGAGTGTTTACTAGAGCAAGTGGACTTCTGATGACTTGTGCCTAAGCAGTTATTACACATTTTGTGATTGCGTACTGCTTCGATTCTGGATGAGACAGGCATAGCCGAGAATTTAGGGCATTCATAAATAGAATGGTTTGCCGAACAAATTTTACATTTAGATCCTCCCGCCTTTGCAAGAAACGTATTGGCTTTATAAGGCTTTTCGGTTACGGTTTTTCGTGAAGAATGTTGACTTACTGTTGGTTTTGAAGATGTAGTATCCGAGATAGACTCCAAAGTTTGGAAACGTGCGCTGAGAAATTTGTCCAGCTGTTTCCATGTCGGAACTTTAGTAGGATCGTCTAAGGATTGTTCCCAGAGGGCAAGTGTGGTCTTGGGCAATTTGTTACAGCAGGCAAAAACCAAAATCGGATCCCAATTGACGGTGTCAACGTGATGTGCTTGAAGTGCTGCTAAGGAATCGTTAATTTTACCTTGAAGATTTCGAATAGTCTTAGCAGATTCATCTTGTGCCATAGGCAAATTGAAAAGATTCTTTACCTGGTTATTTACAAGAATTCGGGTATTCTCGTACGCAGCGCGTAAAGCTTCCCAAGCAAGAGCAAAACTGGCGTTAGTCAAAGGGAATTGATTGACTGTCCTACTTGCCTCACCTCTGGTTTTACTTCGAAGATGAAATAATTTCTCAACTTCACTCAGTTTAGGATGCTGGATGTATACTGCATCGAACATGTCACGGAATGCCGGCCAAGAGAGGTAATCACCATGAAAAACATCAGTATCACACGGTGGGAGTTTGATGCAGTGTGACGACACTGGTTTTTGTGGGGGACCATTATCAAGAGAATTATCTTTACTATCTGAATAATTTTTAAGTTTACTTTGAAGCTCTAAAAACAGAGCCAAACAGCCAACATATGTCTCATTGCTATTTCGGAATTTAGACTCAATTGCGTCCATATCGAAAGCATCCTCCTTAGCGGAAGGGCGATATCGAGCACACTGCGCATATTTATCTTTTACGTCTTGCCATAAATCTTTCAATTCAATTTTTCTTGCTTCTAAAGTAGCAAGAGTGTGGCTCTGATCAGAGATTCCTTTAACAGATGCGTGAAATTTGACCAATAGGTCAGCGGAAAAAATTAAGTCGTCTAGTATTGACATAATTAGGCAAAAAATCGAAAATTCAGCTCTTGACAGAGAATCGCAAAGTAGCACTGATTGATAGCAAGTATTTGGCTGAGATTGGTTGTAGCAAGTCGTAGAGATTCACAGAAGAATCTCGAAGAGAAGTTCACAAAGTCAATTGAAAGACTGAGAAACTTGTAGCAAAATGAGAAAAAATAAAATCTCTGAGATTCAAATAAGAATCTCGAAGAGAAAAAGTTCACAGAGTCAATTGAGAGACTAAGAAACTTGTAAAAACTGAGAAAAAATAAAATCTCTGAGATTCAAAGAAGAATCTCGAAGAGAAAAGTTCACAGAGTCAATTGAGAGACTAAGAAACTTGTAAAAACTGAGAAAAAATAAAATCTCTGAGATTCAAAGAAGAATCTCGAAGAGAAAAGTTCACAGAGTCAAATGAGAGACTAAGAAACTTGTAAAAGCTGAGAAAAGTAAGAATCCCTGAGATTCAAATAAGAATCTCGAAGAGAAAAAGTCCACAGAGTCAATTGAGAGACTCAGAAACTTGTAAAAACTGAGAAAAGTAAGAATCCCTGAGATTCAAATAAGAATCTCGAAGAGAAAAAGTTCACAGAGTCAATTGAGAGACTAAGAAACTTGTAAAAACTGAGAAAAAATAAAATCTCTCAGATTCAAAGAAGAATCTCGAAGAGAAAAGTTCACAGAGTCAATTGAGAGACTAAGAAACTTGTAAAAACTGAGAAAAAATAAAATCTCTGAGATTCAAAGAAGAATCTCGAAGAGAAAAGTTCACAGAGTCAAATGAGAGACTAAGAAACTTGTAAAAGCTGAGAAAAGTAAGAATCCCTGAGATTCAAATAAGAATCTCGAAGAGAAAAAGTTCACAGAGTCAATTGAGAGACTAAGAAACTTGTAAAAACTGAGAAAAAATAAAATCTCTGAGATTCAAAGAAGAATCTCGAAGAGAAAAGTTCACAGAGTCAAATGAGAGACTTGGAAACTTGTAAAAACTGAGAAAAAATAAAATCTCTGAGATTCAAAGAAGAATCTCGAAGAGAAAAGTTCACAGAGTCAAATGAGAGACAAAGAAACTTGTAAAAGCTGAGAAAAGTAAGAATCCCTGAGATTCAAATAAGAATCTCGAAGAGAAAAAGTTCACAGAGTCAATTGAGAGACTAAGAAACTTGTAAAAGCTGAGAAAAGTAAGAATCCCTGAGATTCAAATAAGAATCTCGAAGAGAAAAAGTCCACAGAGTCAATTGAGAGACTCAGAAACTTGTAAAAACTGAGAAAAGTAAGAATCCCTGAGATTCAAATAAGAATCTCGAAGAGAAAAAGTTCACAGAGTCAATTGAGAGACTAAGAAACTTGTAAAAACTGAGAAAAAATAAAATCTCTGAGATTCAAAGAAGAATCTCGAAGAGAAAAGTTCACAGAGTCAATTGAGAGACTAAGAAACTTGTAAAAACTGAGAAAAAATAAAATCTCTCAGATTCAAAGAAGAATCTCGAAGAGAAAAGTTCACAGAGTCAAATGAGAGACAAAGAAACTTGTAAAAGCTGAGAAAAGTAAGAATCCCTGAGATTCAAATAAGAATCTCGAAGAGAAAAAGTTCACAGAGTCAATTGAGAGACTAAGAAACTTGTAAAAAACTGAGAAAAAAAATAAAATCTCTGAGATTCAAAGAAGAATCTCGAAGAGAAAAGTTCACAGAGTCAAATGAGAGACTTGGAAACTTGTAAAATCTGAGAAAAAATAAAATCTCTGAGATTCAAAGAAGAATCTCGAAGAGAAAAGTTCACAGAGTCAAATGAGAGACAAAGAAACTTGTAAAAGCTGAGAAAAGTAAGAATCCCTGAGATTCAAATAAGAATCTCGAAGAGAAAAAGTTCACAGAGTCAATTGAGAGACTAAGAAACTTGTAAAAGCTAAGAAAAGTAAGAATCCCTGAGATTCAAGTAAGAATCTCGAAGAGAAAAGTTCACAGAGTCAAATGAGAGACTCGGAAACTTGTAAAAACTGAGAAAAAATAAAATCTCTGAGATTCAAAGAAGAATCTCGAAGAGAAAAGTTCACAGAGTCAAATGAGAGACAAAGAAACTTGTAAAAGCTGAGAAAAGTAAGAATCCCTGAGATTCAAATAAGAATCTCGAAGAGAAAAGTTCACAGAGTCAAATGAGAGACTCGGAAACTTGTAAAAACTGAGAAAAGTAAGAATCCCTGAGTTTCAAATAAGAATCTCGAAGAGAAAAAGTCCACAGAGTCAATTGAGACTCAGAAACTTGTAAAAACTGAGAAAAGTAAGAATCCCTTAGATTCAAATAAGAATCTCGAAGAGAAAAAGTTCACAGAGTCAATTGAGAGACTAAGAAACTTGTAAAAACTGAGAAAAAATAAAATCTCTGAGATTCAAAGAAGAATCTCGAAGAGAAAAGTTTACAGAGTCAAATGAGAGACTTGGAAACTTGTAAAAACTGAGAAAAAATAAAATCTCTGAGATTCAAAGAAGAATCTCGAAGAGAAAAGTTCACAGAGTCAAATGAGAGACTCGGAAACTTGTAAAAGCTGAGAAAAGTAAGAATCCCTGAGATTCAAATAAGAATCTCGAAGAGAAAAGTTCACAGAGTCAAATGAGAGACTCGGAAACTTGTAAAATCGGAAAAAGGTAAAATCCCTGAGATTCAAAGAAGAATCCCGAAGAGAAACTCAATAGAAGAGATATCGAATGAAATAAAAAAGTTTTCAATTGAGTCTGAAAACGTTGAAAAACAAAAAACACTTTTCCAAAAGGCTGAATAAAATCTTTAAGATTCACGAATGGAATCTTACTAAATTGAAAACGAATAAGTTTTCAACTGAGCTCGGAAAAGTTGGATAAATCCAAAGCCTTTTCCCAAATTCACAAGAAACTTGAAGATTCGCAGAAGCAATCTTATGAGAAGATAAATTGGAAACGTGAGTATAGGATTCTATTAAAAGTTCCTCAACAAAATTTCAAATTGAGTTAATCTACCTGAGGGCCAGTTAAAAAGGTTCAAACCTTCACTAAGTTTGATTAGAGATTCAATCAAAGCAATAAAAAGTTGTAAAATATGGTATTATTACTTTATAGAAAGACTAGATTCATTTTAAAATCTGTTAGGAAATATTTAAAACTTATTCATAAGATAAGTTCCTTGTTAAATTTTGAGAAAAAACTTAATGTATCTATAAAATTCGTTCAAAGAAAACTTTTTTTAAAAACTGAGGAAAATAACTGTTCTCGAAATAACAGATTTAAGAAACAGTTCTAGAGAAAATACCACCGTTTGATTCCTCAAGGAACCGGTATATAATCACACTATGCTAACGGTTAAGGAAAAAGCAAAAATTTACCAATTTTCAGCAGCTACTGCGTAATTTGGAAGCACGAGCAACCAAACAACTTCAAAAAAAAACGATTCAACTTAAGGATTCGCAAAGAGTCTTAATACAAAATTACAATGGCTTATACCAACGTACGATGCACCAAAAAAGGTCAATTTAATTGACTTAGGAAAGAAGGAGCAAGCGAGACCCGAATTAAAAAACAAGAAAGAGATAGAGCGTGACGCCAAGATTGCCGTTGTTATTTGTATATTATATATAATAATTATAAAGAATAAAATATAGAATGCCAATCAATTATAAAAAGCAGTATACTAACCTGTACAAAATTCTTTAAATAATTTCTGGAACTGATGACTGGTCACTGATGATATCTCCTATGTTGGCTTGTGGCGATGAGCTTTCTGTTTTTTTTCTTCTTCTGGTAATCGTCCTTCTCCGTTGCACCAATCGAAGCAATGGTGTTTATCCTTGTCGCACCAATCGAGGCAATGGTCGACTTACGTTTTGGTTGCTTAACAAAAGCAAAAATGTTTGGCCAAAAGGCACTTGTGGTACAACAAATTTTACCGCTCTAATTTGCGGCAGCAGTTGGTGTTGTAACCAATTTGTCGATGGAGCACCCTTTTGCGTGGTACTCTCGGCAGTAGTATTGTGCACTTTAAAGCGTAGTGCTTTCGGCAGCAACGTGTGGTTGTGAAAGGCACTTTTAAACGTAGTGCTTTGGCAGCAACGTGTTGTCGTGAAAAGCACTTTTCAACGTAGTGCTTTTGGCAGCAACGTGGTGTGGCGGTGGCGATGGAACCTTGCAGCGTACGGCGTGGTGAGGAGGTAGTGTATATACGACACTATATACATATATAGCGCTGGCGTGTTGGTGGTATGATGAGTGTAAGCCGCAATTATCTATGCGCCGTTATTTCGGCCGCGTGATGTGGCAGTGGCGATGGAACTTTGCAGCGAACGGCGTGGTGGGTAGGTAGTGTATATACGACACTAGACACTATATATGAACCGGTGGCGTGTTGGTGGTATGACGTGTAGGCCGCAATATATATATGCGCCGTTATTTCGGCACCGTGGCGTGGTAACGGCGTCACGTGGGTGTGGCGAAGGTGGCCAAAAAATTGTCTCCTGACTATGTTAAAAGGAGCTGGCGCACATCTGGCTCGGTAGGACCAATGTTTCGGCACAATGTGGCCGAATGAATAATGCGCAAGTAAAAAGGGCAGCGCCACAGCAACCTGCAACAGCAACCCAACAGCAACACGAAATCCAAAAAAATAGAACCACACGCTTTTATAATTTTCCTGTAGTTTTTCCTTTTATTAAAACACTTTTATTTGTTGTTTTAAACATACAAGTTTTTCCTTTTCTTTATTTCAATTACTCATTTACGTTACTTTAATTTTACTTTTTCAAAGTTAATGATATTTAAAGAATGTCGACCATGCGACTTGAGTGATGAATTGAGAATGCTCATGAAGAAAAAATGGCTTCTACAACTGAACGAAAAAAGGAACCAATTAACCAGTATTATAAATACTGGGTTGCGTTCAGGTGTAGAAACCATAGTCAGGGTTAGGCCTGTTCGTGTATACATCGATTTGTATCCACTCCGCTTTCCGTCCAAGTGCGGACTGGGAAAGAAGGTCCAATAGCGGACTGGGCGGAAAACGGAGTGTAAACACTCAAATGTGCACGAACACCCCCTAAGTGGAAAATTCCAATTTTTCGATTTTTTCTTTCTAAGTACTTCAAGCCCTACCGACCCACCAATTTTCATCGTTCTATAACAATCGGAAGTGCTCCAAATATTTTATAAGAATTTTTAATAATGTAGGTGGATGCCACGCCCCTGAAAGGAAAATTCCAATTTTTCAATTTTTTTCTTTTTAAGTACTTCAAGTTCTACCAATCTACCAATTTTCGTCGTTTTACAACAACCAGAAGTGCTTCACATAGCTTATACGAATTTTTAAGAATGTGGGTGGATGCCACGCCCCTGAAAGGAGAATTCCAATTTTTCAACTTTTTTCTTTTGAAGTACTTTAAGTTCTACCAATCTACCAATTTTCGTCGTTCTACAACAACCAGAAGTGCTCCATATAATTTATAAGGATTTTTAAGAATGTGGGTGGATGCAACTCCCCCTGAATAGAAAATTCCAATTTTTTTCTTTCTAAGTACTTCAAGCCCTACCGACCTACCAATTTCCATCGTTCTACAACAATCGGAAGTGCTCCATATAAATTATAAGAATTTTTAAGAAAGTGGGTGGATGCCACGCCCCTGAATAGAAAATTGCAGATTTTCGATTTTTTCCTTTGTATGCACCACAAGGCCTACCGTTGGTCGAAATTTCAAGTTTCTACGATGTCGGGAAGTGCTCCATAATTTTGATGATCTGTCACTGAGTCAGTCAGTCAGTTACGGTTTTTAAGATTTTTGAAGCTCTTTATCTCGGGAATTACTAATGCTTAAGAGTTGAAATTTGGTGAGCCACCTGTGTTTGATCAGCTCAGCAAATACTGCGAATTTTAAGTTTCTGACTTTATTGGTACTGAAGTTAGAGGCTAGAGGGGGGTTGAAAATCGCCTGAGTTTGTTCCTGTAAAAAGGGTGTAGTGCCGCGAACTTGGCTGGGCACTACCGTGCCTTTTGATGAAGAACGCATTTTTTTATCTAAAATAAATATATACTGAGTAGCAATTATGATGTTTGCTATGATTTGATTGTTTAATGAATTCCACATAGCCTATAAGTAGGGGCGTTAGTGCACGATATGAGGGCAAACCTTTCATTTCGACCCGACGCGACGGGTTGAGTCTTAGTACACTAATAGTTCATGAAGTGTGCGTGGCGTCTTATGCTTGGATATTAAAGAATACCCTTAAGACATGTGTCATATGCTTATATTATACTAAGATGAATATTTAAGTTTGTTAATCTTTCATATCCTCCCTCCCCAGCACTTTGAAAGTGGCTTTAGAAACAAACCAAAGTAGGTTTTCAATCAACTTCGGATGTAATGTAGTAGATTGTGAAATTCTGCGTCGACACCGTCTTTAAATTTTATTAATTAGAATATTTTTCTTACTTTTCTTGGCTTGACTTCTTTAAAGTAAAGTTAGGACATGAACTCTTTGTATACTAAAGTTCACCCCGTAAGGTCAAAATGAAAGGTTGGTCTCCTTAACAGCCCCACTTTATTGAATAGACCTTTTAAAAAGGAATAATTACGTGCAAGAGTATTTATTATTCAATATATTTCTTTGGCCTTTATTATTATTTGTGTAATGGTCACACTGGCCACTTTTCAATATTTGGCAATTTTACACTCAAAATTTTTTGTTCAAAATTAAATTTTCAATCGAAGTGGATAGTTATACATGTAGCATAATTGTTCTACGGTTATCAGCACTGACAACGACACAGGCTGCGGCAAACGGCACATTTATTTAAACAATGTCATACAAAAAAAACTCTTCTATTCTATTCTAAGGTAAATTAGTTTGGAGTAAGAGAGTCAGCTATATACTCTATGAACAGAAAAAAAATGTAACAAAAAATAATACCTCTGTTCGTGTCCTATCCAAAACAGCCCATTTTAGTCCAAAGTTCTGTACGTTCCGAACTTTGGCCTAAAATGAGTAGAAATTGGCAGTTTTGGGTAGTACGCGAACAGAGGTAATGTCTTGTTGAAAAGAGTTCAATGAACAACGAAAATGAAAGCGTCTACACGAATTAAGAAGTGCCGAAAATGTAGTAGAAGGCTGATGGCTGCATTCAGAAGAAGTTTAAGAAAAAGAGTAGATTTATGTTTAGACTTGTTGTCTTTTAAATTTGGATAGCGAAATTTTGTATTTAAGTCAAATATCACAATTATCATACATTTTGCGTATGATAATGAATTTCAATCATACATCATACAGGACCACAAATATTCTACGGTTAGCAGCACTGACAAAGTCATAAAAAGCTATCTCATCGAAAATAAGATCCAGCACCATTCCTTCACTTCTAAGGAGGATGGGAAGTGTATTATTTTACTCAAAAAAATACAGGAGTCCCACCAGCCGGAAGACATCATCAGTGAACTGGGAGCACTCCAGTTGGTAGACCCAACCCAAACCCCAAACCAAACCTGCCCCTATTGCTCATCCTGAGCCAACTAAACCAAAACCAGCGAACCCAATTGGTGTCAAAACCACGCACAATATCAAAACCTTTAGTGTTCCCAAAACCACACCGAGTTCGTTTTTGAACGACTCACAAAAGTTTTTCGGTTGTGACTTTATCACAATCCTCTCTAAAATCTCTGATTTTCTCCCTCTCTACGAGGCCTGTCCCGACGAAACCGGCAAGGAACCTATGTTTCACGCCATCAACTATGGTTGGATACCTTAGGCACTCCTCAAGGAGTTGCTATCTCCGACTGGCTCTGCTCTAATTCACACAACCATAACTTCGAGATTGTATCTCAACCAACCCCCACTTTTCCCCGAACTCTTTCGACACTTGACTTTTTCATGTGCTCACCACATCTTATTGGTAGAATTTTCTCACTTACTAACTTCTCTTGCACTGCAATTTTATCTGATTTGACCACTTAGTAGTTAAACTAGTACTTCGTCTTCTGACAAATCTCAATATCCTTGCTACTCCCCAGCAGGAATTCATAAACTATAAAAAATATTAATTGGGAAGTATTCCAAAACTCCTTAACGGATAAGCTGCGGAATAACACGCCCAGCACGTCGACAAACCTTAGCAATCAGGAAATTGATTCCGCAATCGATATTATTGAAAGCTCAATCACTGATATAATTGCTGAACAAGCCCAACCACGAAATTTCAAATCAAAATACAAAGATCTTCCCCAACATATACGGAAACTCCAAAAAATCCTCGGGACCAGACAAGGTTTCCAATTTCGTTATGAAAAAACTCCCTTCAACCGCAATTTTTATTCTCACATTTATTCTCAATAATTGTATCAACAACAGCTATTTCCCAAATAAATGGAAAATTGCTGAGATATTCCCAATACCAAAAAAACCAGGGGCAAATTTTATAAACAATTATCGACCAATCTCCCTCCTCTCTAACCTCAGCAAACTTCTCTAAATGCTGATTCTTTTCAAACTTCGCTCACTTTGCTCTTCAATAGGAATAATGCTGCAAAACCAATTTGGATTCAAAGCATCCCACTCCACCTTCAACCCGTTGTTGAAGCTTCACGCTGATACGACACTGGCTCTAAACAAAAAAGAGACCACCATAGCATGTTTGCTTGATATTCAAAAAGCATTCGACTCTGTTTGGATAGATGGACAGGTTTTCAAGTTGAAGTCTCTTCACTTGCCTAGACATCTTATCCTAATCATGCATAGTTTTCTCGCTAACCGTAAATTTTACGTGTGCGTGAGAAGTACTAACTCAACTCTTAAAAACACATCAGCCGGAGTCGCCCAAGGATCTGGCCTTGGACCCGACTTATTTTACCTACACACTTCCGACCAACCAACTAACCTGTCAATGACAAAATCTCTCCTTTTCGCTGATGACTCCATCACATAATAGCTCATCCATTAGCCCAGGCATAGCCCTCCGTAGAGTTAAGGCTCACATCCTTAGACTCTGGGAATATTATCTCCAATGGGGAATAAAAATCAATCCCTCCAAAACGGAATTTATCTGTTTTAGACGACCTTCGCTTAATGGCCTATCCACAAAATGCAAAAACCTCTCCGTGACACTTCCTGATAACAGAGTTATCACTCCAAAGAAAAGTGTTAAATACCTTGGAGTTCACTTCTTTGAAAGGTTCAAGTTTAACCAACACATCAAATTCAAACTTCGTAAGGCAAATTATGCCTTATCTCTCCTACGTCCTCTTATGAAAGTGAGGGGTGGTCCATAGGCGCCCGCAGGATTTTGTCCAGGGGGGGCAGACACCAACACAATTCTGAGATATCGTATTTAAAAAAAAAAAATATTTTTGAAAATTTGTAAATGCAATATTATTTGAACTTTTCAGAAGTTTTTTATAAATATTTCTATTTAAATCCGTTCAGCCAATTGTAAGAAAATTCAAAATTCTAAATAAATTTCTATGGAATAGTAATTGTAGAGCGTAATACTATTTTATATTTAATAGTAGACCGTATACTCAGTTTTTTTCATCAAAATGAGATTTTTCTCAACTGTTTTTTTTTTACTTTTGTGTGGTAGGTATCTTTATTTTTGCATAAAAGTAAAATATTTTTTCTTTAAGTGTGTTAAAAATCTTTACGTACCAAGTTACAAAGCAAGTTTAATAATACCTAGTTTTAGAAGTACATAATGTATTGAATTTTCAAAAACAAAATTAAATATTTCTTAAAAACAGCACAATACTTGAACTTTTTGTAAGCTTTTGCATACAAAAATTATCAACGAGGCTCTTACCGTTGTCGAGAAAATCTAAAGAAAAACAAAAAATATCTACCATTGAAACCAATTTTTCGAAAAAAAAAGGTTTATCACTCAAATAATGTAGTCACTAAAAGTAATTTATTGAATTTATTTTTAATCTGTGGGCCCATTTTTCAGAATATTTAACTGGTGAAAAAATTATATTGCAAGAACTGTTAAATTTGGTTCTAAGAAAATGAAAAATAAAACTAATGTGGATTGACTTAAAAACGCTATGCGCATAAGGTGACCTTATGTCCCGATTTCACCGCGACAGTCCCGCTTTTGAGCTCCGTGTCCCGCTGTCCCCAACAAACGCAAAATGTCCCACTTTGCGTTCCGATTTCCGAAGCTAAGATTTTTGATAGGTGACCCCAACGAAAGTGCCTGTGCCTGACGACCTATTAATTAAACAGGACTTGTTAGATGCAATCAAAAGATACAGGAGTTTTCGATGAGTTTTCATGTCCAATGTAATCTTGATAGCTTGCCATATTGCCATTTTTGCAAAAGCAGAATTGTCGATGAAAAACTATTGGAACCTCTAGAAAGATATTTGCCAGCAAAAGGCATGACATTAAATATAGAGAAATCAAAAATTATGAATTTTGCAATAAGAGAAAAACATAATCTTTCCCAGGAGATTTCCTGTGTGGAAGTAAATCTTAGTATCACAGGTTCACAGGTTCTTGAAATGAAGCTATGTATATACATATCTTCATAATTAAAGGACGCTCGCTAACAACACACAAAACAATTTAGTTCGTTTGGAAACTGGATCTTTTCCATTGGTACCTACACGAAATTGCTAAAAGAACCTTGAGTTTCTAAACGAAACTCTTAAATTTCATCGCCTGAACATTATCAAAAAGCGTTATAATGAAATTTTGAAGTTCCAAGTCCTCAACGACCAAACCGAGCAAAAAAAAATCAAGGATTTTTTAATGAATATTTTGTATTGCAATTGCGATATGGGACAGCAAAACCTAAGAAATATGCAAGAATCGTACGTTAGCATTCTCGAAGACAAAAAGCGAGTCCTCTTGGATGAAGATTTCAGGAAAGCTCCACCTCAACCTCTTCCTGTTAAATAAAAATCTTGCTTAACCAAGATACAGGAGCAAGAATATTGGACGGATCCTTACTTGAATGTCGCTTCCAAGCTGTTCGTTCATAAAGACTGGCACAAATAAGGTGTGCTAACATTGAATTTCGCACGGCGATAGACATACTTTTGACCCAACAATAACAAACGTTCGATTTGCAATATAAATATGGTACAGTAAAAAAGAATTCCTGTTTTCAATGCAGTGACAAACAATTCCCTGTGTTAAAGCAACTTGACTGATCTAACCATTATGATATTACTTACATAAATAACCCATTTTAAAAATAAATAAAAAAATTTTTAAATTAAATTCCTCATTCAAAAATAATCCAAAGCTCTTTGGATAGGTTTGTGTTATTGTGAAAAAACTGCTGATGACAGCTGATATACAAAAGCAACTCAAGATAACTGAATTTTTTAAGGCACCAGTTATAGCGATCAGAAAAACCCATCCGAAAAACTTGGAACAGTATGAAATTGATTTTTTTTCTGATGGTTGTTTATAGCAATCAGAAAAATGTGTCAGAAAATCTGTAAAAAAAGCTATAGACTCTTCGCAAAAAAAAAAAAAAAAAACAAATAGCCGCCCAGATTTTTCTGATTGAAATGTCAGAAAAACTTTTTCGGATGAAATTCTTTCAGTGGAACAGAACAAAATTGAACACAATCAGGGGAATGATTTGTTCCTTTTCTTCAAAAAGCAATCAGCTGATAAGAAAAATGAAATTTCATCCGAAAAACAAATAAATCCATTTAAAACATAAAAAAGATATTGTTTTGGCATTTTTTTTTCGCGAACAAAATTCTACGCTGAATTACGCGTCGATTGATATATCATTTGGCTATCAAATCGAATTGAAAAGTAATAAAAACTTAACGCCTAAGGCGCCAGTTATAACAATCAGAAAAGCCCATCCGAAAAACTTGAAACAGTATAAAATTGATTTTTTTTTCTGATGGTTGCTTATAGCAATCAGAAAAAATGTGTCAGAAAAACTAACTAGATTCTTCGCAAAACAAACAAACAACCGCCCATATTTGTCTGATTGAAATATCAGCAAAAACTTTTTCGGATGGAGTTCTTTCAGTGGAACAGAAAAAAAATTGGAACACAAATCAGTGGAATGATTTGTTCCTTTTTTCTGTCAAAAAGCAATCAGCTGATACGAAAAATGAAATTTCATCCGAAAAACAAATAAATCCATTTAAAACATGAAAAGTAATTTGTTTGGCAATTTTGTTTCGAGAAAAAAATTCTACGCTGAATTACACGTCGATTGATATATCATTTGGCTAATTGAAAAGTATTAAAAACTTCAATAATTTTTTTTTCGGATGGTTTTTTCTGATCGCTAAAACTGGCGCCTAAGGTAGCTAGATAGTGAAATGGTGGGTACTGAAAAGCAAGGAAAGGTTCTCAATTTGATGTCAGAAATCAGAAAACCACTCACAAAAAAAAAGCTGTGAATTGTTTTAGTCAGACAACAACTCGCAGTTTACTTGTCCATTTTCGTGAGAAGCAATATCCCTCTCATGCATTTTTGCATGTGCCTCAAACATTTGGAAATATCAATTACCTATAACTTCCTTATCTATTGATGGTAAATGCCAGCAGGGGGCAAACCATGAACATCGAAAAGAAGCGGTCAAAAAAATAACCATATTTTGAAAACGATATCGAATATATGGATATTTTCAGATATAATCGGCCTGGTCCTGAGCCAGGGGGGGGAAATTATGGACTCCGACAAAAAAATTAGAAGTATTTTATAAAATTTACTATATCAAATTAAAAAAAATATGTTGTTTGTGTGGTATTTCCCAGAGCCAGGGGGGGGGGGCAATTGCCCCCCCCCCCCCTTGCCCCCCCCTCCGGGCGCCTATGGGGCGGTCTCCAAACCAGGACGAAGCTTCTGCTTTACAAGCAACTCATTCCCCCTATCAGTGTTGTTGCTGAGAAATTTGAAAAGGTCGCATAAAAAAGGGTCACCAGGAAAAAAAAGTCGCACTAAGAAATTTTCTGATGAATAACAAAAACAATCAGAATATGTTTAAATAAATCGCAAACAAAGTAAACTATTTTTTTTTTTGTAGTTTTCTTTCTTTGAAAATTGACCATAACATAAAATCAGTACTTATATTCATTCAAATTTTAATCAACTTCACAAACACATTTAAATCTGAAGTTTTCGTATAAATATTAGGTCCAAAAATTAATTTGCTTCTTCACATCCACGGTTCACTTTACATCGAGTTAGAGCCGAAAACCGTTTACCAATTTTCTTCAAAATGTATGCATATCTTTCTTAAGAACATGTTCATAAATATTTTAATTTTGAAGAAAATCACTAAACTCGGTTAGGCTCTAGCTTGATGTATTTTACATCGAACGTGAGTTATCCTTTTGTACCAAACACCACAGAAGAAATATTGAAAACTCCAAAAAAATAATAATTTTTAATAAATCCAAAATTTCCTTTTTTCAAAATTTTTATATGTTATATTATTAATATCTTAAGGGTTCTTTAAAAACTTTTTCGTTAAAATCGTTGGAGCCGTTAATGAACAAGTCAAAGACATTTGTGTCCCCCTTCTACATTTTCAGTTTAGTGGACGAAATCGTTTTTGAGATAAAAAGTTTGGACAATCGCTCTTTTTGAGATGTACAAGTTTTTCCTTTACAGTTGTATGGCAAGTACCGTTATTGTGAACCAAAACCTCTAAGGAATTACCAATAATCTGAGCTTCAAAATGTGAAGAAATTGTTTCAATGGTTTTGGGCTCAGGTCGAGGTAGAAACAGACAGACAGAATTGTGCCTTACACTCTTTTGGGGTTCTCTATCATCGTACTGACATTATGTTTTCTTCATATACATAAATGGAAATTGGAAAAAAAATTCTATAAAAAACAGAGAACTTAACCTTTTCCATGCAATTTTATAGAGATGGGGTCAAAAAAGTCGCAAGATTTATAAAAAAGGGTAAAAAGAGCTAGTTTTTTTTAATAAGTCGTCTCATGGTTGCAATAAAGGCAATAAAAGGGGTCAAAATGCGACAAAAGTCGCACAGCGGCAATCGTGCCCCCTATATTAACATATTGTTTCCCTATATGATACACAATAAGCCCCACCTAAATGAAAAAATTGCAATTATTCGAGCGAAAAGCTCTCCGCCATTGCACCTCCCTCCACCGAAAACCCAACTCCTACCGCTATTATAGCAATGAACGGCTCTACAAAGCTTCAGGAATCGTCCCGATCGACAAATATATCTACAACCTCAGCACTAAGATGTTGAGGAAAACACCAACCCATCCCAGCCCTCTTATTAATTTAATTACAGGTAACTCAGCCACAGACGACCGATATCTCCAGGTGCTCTCCATGATGGACCCAGCATTTGGAATATCTGGAGGTGACAGCTTCGGGAACTTCTAAGATGTTGTAGGAACGCAGCACAGCAGAGGTTGAAGCCACCAATATACCCACTAATCAATGACCAAAATCAACCAACCACTTCATCACCACACCAGCCAACGACTGACCGCCAGCACCCCTCAAGCTATGGTTAAAATCAGAAATTCAACTTTACCAATGTTGCAAGAATGCAGCACAATAAAGGTTGAAGCCACCAAACGACAACAAGTTAAAGCCAACAAGGACAAAAAGAAACCCACCCTTACATCAACACACCAGCCAGCGACTGTCTGTCAGCATTACCTAAGCAGCAGGGCTGTCGAAGTACTGCAATTGAAGTATTTGTACTGCTTTTTGAAACTCCGTACTGCCGTACTGCTAATACGACCAAAGTACTGCTTTTTTGAAAATTTGTTTACAGAACATTTGCAAATCATAATCCTATCCAAAAGCTTTAAAATAAATAAATTAAAAAAGTAGTAGATTTATTGAACAAAATCTCGCGTTACATTTTTTTTTCGAGTGCATAGTTTGTAGTTTAGGCATTGCCTGTATATCGCAAGTAAAAAATCGAAATTCTGGAACTTTTCAGATTTTCTTTTATTATCCGAAAAAAGGAAGTTTATGGACATTTTGATGTCATTTGAAATGAAATATTCCACACACGTCAAAATGTAGCTTTTCACCCATCAGCATCAAGCAATGTTTAATTATGATAATGGATCTCTAGCCCAGGAAACTTAGACTTTTATGTTCTTCCACAAAACTCCTACAAAGCTGAATTTTTGTTTGCTACTTTCACGAAAACTATCAACTTTTTGGAATGATATTTAAGGTAAAATTGTAGCTTATTCAATTCTATAAAAAAATACCATGCTTTTTCTTCATACAACCAGTAGCTTAAAAGTAAATCATGCAGGGTTTTTATGGAGTAGCAAATTTAGTCAAAAAATTAATCAAAAATGCATTAATCGATCAGCAATATTTGTTGTACTATGTATATGCGTTTGGTTATGCTTTCTCATTATAAACCAAGTGATTATGGTGTCCAGGCTAAGTAAGGCGCCAGTTATAGCTATCATTGAAACTCATCATTGAAAATTTTAATGATTGATTTTGAGACGTTTAGGAGGCAAAATCAGTAATTATTTTGATGGACAAATAAAGCTGTAGACTTAGTTAATATATTTAGCCAAAAAAATAATTCAAATAGGTCCAACTTTCTGCATAAAAAGACTTTTCTTATTTCAATGATTGAACTACCTTACCAATGATCATTGAAAAATCAAAAGTCAATTTTTGTGGAAAGTTGGGCCTATTCGAAATTTTTTTATGACTAGAAATATTGATTAAGTCTTAAGCTTTATTCTGATGGAAAAATAAAGCTAGAGACTTAATCAATATTTCTAGCCAAAAAAAAATGTTCAAATAGGCCCAACTTTCCACAAAAATTGACTTAATTTTTCAATGATCATTGGTAAGGTAGTTCAATCATTGAAATAAGAAAAGTCTTTTTATGTGGAGAGTTGGGCGTATTTGAAATTTTTTTTTGGCTAAAAATATTAATTATGTCTTACTTCCTAAACGTCTCAACGTCTCAAAATCAATCATTAAAATTTTCAATGAAGAGTTTCAATGATAGCTATAACTGGCGCCTAATTTATTTAATAACTTTATGGAATTTCATTTTACGACAAAATGACGAAAGTTAACTTTTAGGCAGTAAAATTATCTAAACCTTTAGGTACCTATGTACTAATGAAGTAAGAGCGGGTCAAATTTGGTCTATTAAAGAAGGGAAAGGAAAAAAAATAATTACCATAAATATTGTATGTAGCTTACAAAATTCTACCCAAAAATATTAACTTTTTTCCTAAAAGCAACAGATTAAAAAAAAAAAACGTCCACAAACATAACAAGAGTTTTGTTTGTAATGAAAACTTTTTAATGCCACTTTTGCAGTGCGCTAGAGTTAAATAGGTAATGGGCGCGTAAGTTACATATTTGTATGGTGACCTCCGTCACCATTAGTACAACAACCTTTTATTTGTAATACGAATATGAATAATAAATCAATTCGTAAAATGCAAAATAAGCATATAAGTATATTTTCATATTGTAAAATAATATTGCAAAATAAGCATATAAGTATATTTTCATATTGTAAAATAATACATTGAGCATAATAATAATCAAAGGGAAATAAATCTGATTGAACAAAATTTAATGATATATCTAGACTAACAGTCGTTAAGATACCTCGAAGAAATAAAGTCGTCGTTCGAACTACACTAAAAATAAAACTCTTTTTTTTAACTGGCGCAGTCGGAACGGAATCG
Organism: Dasysyrphus tricinctus; assembly: GCA_963921185.1. Classification (NCBI taxonomy): domain Eukaryota; kingdom Metazoa; phylum Arthropoda; class Insecta; order Diptera; family Syrphidae; genus Dasysyrphus; species Dasysyrphus tricinctus. The sequence goes on from OY992532.1 coordinate 150,993,189, forward strand.
AGTAAACGCGAAAAAAAAAAAAAATTGTAACTACAAATCAGTTACAAACATTTTTTTTAAATTGTTTTGTTTACCGTCCACAACCCCTCCTCCACCCGAATAAAGTACCAACAACTATTTGTCGGGAATTATAAAAAAAAAATATATTAAGTTACTGTTGTAGACTACAAATCAGTCACAACAAAGAAACACAAAATAAAAAAAAAAAAAAAAAAAAGAAGAAGAACAAACAAGTGCAGTGCGAACTAAAAATCAATAGTGCTTTTTTGTGCGAGTTTTATTAAAATACATTTTTAAAAATTTCGCGACAAATTCTTCACGACTCCAGAAGGAACTTGCAAATAGAGGATACAAACGAAATGGCAACCGACCAAACAAATCTTTTAAACACAATGGCACGAGTCTTGTTGAGATTAGAGGCGAATTCTCAACAGCAAGCTGATAGTCGAGCCATAGTGATTATGAAAGAAATTTCATATATTAAAGAATTTTCCGGCAACAGGCAAGAGCTGACTCAATTTATAAACGTTGTCGATAATCACATGAGCTTGACTCCAGAAGACAGAAGAGCTGCAATGTGGACTGCTATTTCACAGTGTAAGGTGATAGGTAAGGCAAAGGAACTGCTACTTACCAACAACATGAGCACATGGGAAGAGGCGAAGAATATACTGAAGCTGTCATTCCGGCCAAGCATCGACCAAGGGGAAGTTACCCGCCGGATCAACAATCTTAGAGTGAGTTCGGTATTAGATTTAATTAACAAAATTGAATATTTACTAACAGATATTCATACTATTATTATGTATGAGAATAATAAAGATAGTCTGAAAACAATGTTATATTCACTAGTAATTAACAAAATAAGAGAACTAGCTGCAGGCAACTTAGCAAGAGAAATTAGGGATGAATATGATCTACTTAAAGTCAAGAGTATATTGTATTCTTATGTAGGGTTCGATGTAGGTAACGTCCTTACTAACGGAAATAATACTAGAAGAAACCATGATTTTAGGCCCGCAGAAAGGACATACCGACAGAACAACCAACAGTTACGAAACAATTCTAATAACAACTCTAGACAGACAAATCAGCAACAACAAAGTACTGATTATAATTTTACAAGAACAAACGACACAGAGAGACGACATACATAATTCTGGCCAGACAAGCCAAAACCAACTCAATAATACCATACAAAATAGCAACCGAACACGGAATAACTATAACTATAACAATAACAATTCCAGACAGACCCATAATAGACAGAATGTGGAACCAATGGATATTAATAATATAGATCAAGGATCTTCCGAAGTGGTTCAAGAAGAAATACATTCAATAGAAGCTCCGGTTTTTCTGAATGTAGCCTCTCTGGTAGGAAAACACAGGTAGTATTTGCGTTGAGAAACCAGAAACACATATGCTTACTAGATACAGGGTCTACAATGAGTTTAGTAAATACAAGTAAGATAGACTGTAGTTCCTATAACGTACTCGAAGAGCTGACTTTAAACTTGTCTACCGTAAACAGCCAAAGTATAGAAACATTAAAAATTTATCAGGTCCCAGTACCTACAGAATTTGGCTACCCAGAAAATGTCTTCGTTAGAGCATATGGAAAGCCATTAGGAGAACAAAAATATAGTCTCTTGTTAGGAATGGATGTACTAGGAAACATGGTCGAAAGCATTAACTTTATAAAAAAGGAAGTACTTCTACAAAACAAAACTATACTCCCAATGGTCATTGAAGTAGAACCATTCATAGAATGTTATGAGTTAGAGGGTAGTACTGAAGTTAATTTACAAGATTTGAAAGTATTCGAGAAACAAGAAATACAAGATTTGCTTCAAAAATATAAAAATCTCTTATATAGAGATGGAGATCAGCTTACTAATTGCGAAAGTATATTTCATGAAATAAAACTATCCGCAGACCAACAAATAAATGCTAGACTGTACCGTCTGCCTCAAAAACACGAAGAAGAGGTAAGAAACCAAGTTAATGATATGGAAAGGCAGGGCATAATACGAAAATCAAACAGTCGATACGCTTCACCAATCGTAGTGGTCGCCAAAAAGCCCGATAGCGAAGGAAAAGTTAAGTATAGAGTATGTGTCGATTATCGAGCTCTCAATGATATAACTGTAGATGATAAATATCCATTACCAAATATCGAAAGTATTCTTGATAAGCTAGGAAGGTCTCAGTACTTCTCAACCCTTGATTTAGCCAAGGGATATCATCAAATAAAGGTGCATCCTGATGATATACATAAGACTGCATTTGTTACACCAAACGGTCTATATGAATATACCAGAATGCCCTTTGGGCTGAAAAACGCCCCAGCGACATTTCAGCGTCTAATGAATGAAGTTCTCAGAGAGTACATAGGCAAAATTTGCATAGTTTATCTTGATGATATACTTATTTTTTCGACCTCATTAGAAGAGCACATAACATCGTTAGACAAAATTTTTCAAAAATTAGCTGACTACAATCTTAAGATACAACTAAGTAAATGCTCTTTTCTTAAGAAAAATACAGAATACTTAGGTCATATCCTTACTGCAGAGGGAATGAAACCTAACCCAAATAAAATAGAAGTAATCCAGAAATATTCACTGCCCCAAACAATTAAGCAGTTAAAAGGATTTTTAGGTAGCACTGGATATTATAGGAAATTTATTGCTGATTACTCCAAAATAGCGTACCCGATGGTTAAATATCTAAAAAAAGATATGAAAATAAATAGTAAGGACCCGGAATACATTCAAGCATTTGAACGATTAAAAGAAAATCTTATCAGACATCCAATACTCAAATTTCCAGATTTTAACAAACAATTTTCCCTATACACTGATGCAAGTAATTTTGCGTTAGGAGCTGTTCTAACTCAAGAAGGGCAGCCAGTATGTTATGCCTCCCGAACATTAAACGACCATGAAAAAGATTATTCTACAACAGATAAGGAATTTTTAGCAATAGTATGGGCTACCACATATTTTAGACCATATCTTTGGGGTCAGAAATTTAAAATAATCACTGACCATATGCCTGTAAAATATTTAAATAAAAAATATAATGGAAAGGAGTTTAGTCAAAGAGTCCAAAGAGGACTTCTTAAGTTGCAAGAATTTGAGTTTGACATTGAGTATATAAAAGGGAAGGAAAATAAAATAGCAGATTTCTTAAGTAGAATCCCAGAGGAAATAAACGAAACATCAGAAACTGTACATTCATCGAATGAACAACTTTTAGACCATATACAAATCAAAGAGGGAATTGTTAACATTTACCAAACTCAGCTAATATTGACTTATTCTGTGCAAAATGAAATAATAAAAAAACAGCACACTAAAACAATAATTCAGGTTGATATGACGAAAAATGACAAATACTGGAAAGATTTATTTAAAAGAACTATTAAATCAGGAACAGTAGGAGTTTATTCAGAAGTAGATGATGCTGAATACAATAAAGTACAAAAAGTTTTAATTGAAATGTATGGACACGACAAAGAAGTAAAATTCTACAAGCTCACTCAGAGAGCAAGAGATTTAGAAAAGGTTGAAGAGGCCCATAAACAAATATCCTTATATCACATAGAAGAGAGTAATCACTCAGGTATAGTTGAGACAAATCATAAATTAAAAAACAAAATATATTTTCCAAAACTTATAAAAGAAATTTCTAGAGTAATAGGGAATTGTCAGACTTGTCAAGAAGGTAAATATGACAGAAAGCCAATAAGACCAAAGTTCAGACTAACAGAAACTCCAATTAAAGGAAACGAAATTTTGCATATGGATGTTTATCTTTTCAATAAACTAACATACCTGACATTTATTGACAAATTTACGAGAAAAGCTTATGGATACAATTTAAGTAGTAAAAATTGGACAAGTAAATTAGAATGCATAGACGAACAATTAAGTAAATTCGGAAAACCAAGAAAAATTATCTGTGACAATGAATTTAATTCAGAAAATATTAAAGAATACTTTAGGAAGGAAGGAATTGAAATGCATATGACAAAACCAAATTCGCATACTGGAAACTCAGATATAGAGAGATTCCACTCTACATTACTTGAAATTTTACTAACAATTAAAAATACAGACATTTCCACCAATAGAAAAATTCATAAAGCTATTCAGATATACAATAGTAGGTATCATTCAACATTAGGTATGAGTCCAAACTCAGCAGAAAAGACAAATCAGTTAAATTTAAGAACAAAAATAGAAACTAAAAAGGAAAAAATTAGAAAAAAGAGAAATATTTCTAGGGAAAATTATGATGAAAAACGCAATGAAGGCTACATAAGGAACTATAAACATTTAAGACATAAAAATGAAACATATTATAGAAAACATAATTTAAAAAATGTTGACCCAACAAATATTAAAAGACCAAATCAATTCGCAGGTAATCTTTTGGCTGTATCAGGTGATCTCCTGGCTGATAATAATGCAAATAGCGGAAGCAACACTCATAATAACACCGATACAAACCAATAAGGGATATACTACATTAAATTTAGGATCAGTAGAAATAATTAATAATAGCCAGACCATATTACACATAATAGATACTAGGGATTTATTTTCAACAATCGGAATGATAGAAGTTAATCTACAAGCTTTACAATTAGAAAACAATACCGAAATAAGTAATGAAATTTTTAATATAAAATCTAAACTTCAAGCAATAGTTCCACTAAGAAGACAAAAAAGAGGACTTATAAATATTATAGGAACAGGACAGAAATGGTTGTTTGGGACAATGGATGACAACGACCGACAAGATATTATCGGACATATGAACACAATTGATACTAATAATCATGCAGCCATAAAAAACCTGAACCATCAAATACAAATTAACGAAAAATTTATGGACTCTATTAATAAATTTAAAAAAACAATAGAAACAGATAGAGAAGTTTTATCCTATACTTACCAAAGTATTGCTTCGAACCAAAAAGACATTATTAGAAAACAAATTATTACAGACCAACTACTAAAACTTCAAATATTAGAAAGCAAAATTGATAGCATTCTAGATAACATAGCATCTGCTAAACAAGGTAATCTCCATCCAAGCATATTGACAGGAGAAGAAATAAGGACATTAGGGATAGACTTTTATAAACTTGAAAACGCTAGAATAGGACTTATGAAACTCGACCAAGACAGACTTATAATAGCTTTGAAACTACCAAAAGACTATATTTTGACTCAGTTAAAAATGATTATACCAATGCCAAATGATAAAAAAAAAGAAATAGATATGGAAAATTTACAATTTATAGAAATAAATAATGTACAATATGAGTATAATCCAAGAAACATTTACTTGAAAGATTTAAATATAAGTAATTCATGTATAATAAAAGATTCATGTACTTTTCGTTACAATAAAGAAATTAAAGTAATAAAAATTGACGACGATACTTTGATCTGCAAAAATTTAGAAAAAGAAAATGTTTATAATCACTGCGATGATAGAAAATTAATTTTAACTGGAAATTTCATGTTAAATATTAATAATTGTTCAATAAATATATTAAATGTAACTATTTTTAATTATCAACTAGAATTTATTCAAAAATTTCATTATGAAGAAGAAACAAATTTAAATGTAACTGACAAATTAAAGTTTGAAGAAATTTCAAAAATGCAACAAATTGAAAATTTACAAAAAATTAATGAATTAACATATCACAGAACTATAAGTCAAATCAGTAATATTACAATGTTCTTAATAATTATAATTATTCTTATTGTAATATTTTTCATTAACAAATCAAATCGTAAATTGAAAATTAAAATAAATAATGTTACTAAGCCCCAACCAAATGTTAAAATTATGGAAATTCCAACGATTCAGGAGAATCTTAAGAATAAGGGGGGAGAAGTTACATATTTGTATGGTGACCTCCGTCACCATTAGTACAACAACCTTTTATTTGTAATACGAATATGAATAATAAATCAATTCGTAAAATGCAAAATAAGCATATAAGTATATTTTCATATTGTAAAATAATATTGCAAAATAAGCATATAAGTATATTTTCATATTGTAAAATAATACATTGAGCATAATAATAATCAAAGGGAAATAAATCTGATTGAACAAAATTTAATGATATATCTAGACTAACAGTCGTTAAGATACCTCGAAGAAATAAAGTCGTCGTTCGAACTACACTAAAAATAAAACTCTTTTTTTTAACTCGTATGTGATAATTTTTAATGAACAATATATGCATTAAACAAAATTAAATGCATTAACAATTATGTTTGTAAATATATATTTTACTGCCGTACTGCTGTGTACTGCTATTTTTTTCCTCGAAGTACTGCTTTCTGAAAAAGTGAAACGACAGCCCTGCTAAGCAGATGTGCAAACATTAATATTTCTTCTACAATGCTGCATTAAGGCAGCATAACAGAGGTCGAAACCGCCTAAAGTCCACATGAACCAACACTCAACAAGGACCTACATCTTATCAACCCACCATCACCACACCAGCCAACGACCGTCAGCAATGTTCAAGTCTACGTGAAATCCTAAATTTAAGCAAATCTAATGTTAGACTGAAGAAATTTTTTTAATACAAATGTAAAAATGAAAAATAACCAACTTAACGAAACAGAGCCCCTTTTGTGCTCGCAGATTAAAAAATAGTAGACTTAAGAAATTAATTAATCATTGTAAATAGTAAATAATAACCAATGTAAAAACCTTTGAGCATGAATAAAAATATTGTATTTATATATTATATATATCTTTATATTATGCTTAATCGCATTAGTGAAGGACAAGTCAGTTCCTTCCTGATAAAATATATTTGAAAATTCAGAAACGAGGTTTCTTACAGCTTTACTTCCCTCTTTATTAAGATGTTTGATCCCGATTTGGTCAAAGATGTGATCTTTGCATACCTCCGTGTGGTAGATCTCTATGTTCAGGATGGCTTTTTCGTTTTGTTTGTTGAAAGCTTCATTTGGTGTTTCCTCTTCCTCACTATTATAGTAAATTGGTATTTTCATATCCTGAATTAATAATTGTTTTCTATCAAAGTCTATGACTGCTTTGATAGGAAATAGAATGTTATTCCCAATCAAACCATCATAATGTATTGTGGAATTTGTATTCAAGGAACTCAGCAGTTTTATTAAGCATGCCGAATTCTTCAAATAATGGAATCTTCACTTTGCTATGTGCAAAGATAGGTGTTCCTGCTGTTTTTATTTGGGTAGGTTTAGTTAGTTTTGTACGCCATTGTGGGTGGCACAACCCGGGGTTAAGAATACTGGTTTCGGATCCGGTATCAATTAGTATTCTTAGTTTAAATTTATTGTTTTTGGTGTTAATCACTAAATAGGGAAGTCGGCCCGAAGGCTTTCGTCCTGAAAATCCAGCATATTGTTCAATGAGTGAATCTCCCTTTGATAGGAAGCCGAAAGTGTATCCATCGATTCAGGACCAGAATTTCTCTGGTTTCCTGAGTTATTATTACTGTTGTGGTTATTACTATGGTTTCGGGACTGGCCAGAAAAAGCATTTCTGTACTGTACTTGTTTAAAGGGGTTGTTATTGTAACTCTGATTATAGTTGTTATTGTTATAATTATTGTTTCGGTATAGGCTAAAACTAGATTTTCTGTGCTGTCCCGAGGTATTAATTTGATTAAGAGTATTATAGTTGTTTCTTGTACCAGAATTATAATTATTTCTACCTGAATTGTTATTATTATGATTAAAGTTCCTGGATGAACCTGATCTTATGTATTTCAAATTGCCCTAATCTGGGCTTATAAATTTATTAATATTGTCTCTAATTACATCCATATTATACATGTCAACTATAGCAAAAGCTAATGAGCCAGCTACGAGTTCTTTGATTTTCTAAACCATCATGCCATTAAAAATTGTGGTCATAGTTGGTCCGTTTATGGAAAAGGTAGAATATTCTGCTATATTTTCAACTAATGTTTTTAATTTGATATCCAAATCTTGTATAGAACTTACTCTTAGTAACCCAATATCTCTTGTGATTGACATCTCGCCCCGAGATGGCCTGAAATGGTTCCTTAATTTTCCTAGGTAGTAGGTACTGGCTCCAGTCTGCAGGTGAATCGTTGAAAAGGAGGTTTTTTGCTGCTCCCTGGATTTTTGTGTCGAATGTTATTTCGTATACTGCAGATCTCTCTTCTTCTGGGTAGTTGATCAGGATTCTTTGAACGCTGCTTGCAAAAGAAGGCAAGGTACAGTGGCGTAGCGAGGGTTCGAGCCGTGGGGGGGTGACTTTCATTAAAATGCCGACTTATTTTAGGAATTTGCCGACTTATTTTTAAAATTTGGTGAAACTCAAAATAAGGGAAAAGAAAAAAGGGATTTTTCCGAGTGGAATGACATTCGGGCGAAACTCCTGATAGGGCTGATTGATTTTAGTTCAAAATAGCTTTTTATGGCCTTTAGTCCTATAAATTGGCGTTTCGTTCGGCTAACTCACTTGAACTCATCAGGGACATAGTGAGGGCTTTGTCATACGCAATTTATATTAAGTTCAGTTCAACTTACATGAATTTTTCAACGAAAATATCCACTGTAAACTATATCCAACAAAATTAGAATTCCTAATCATTAAGCTGGAAGTTTTTTTGCCCTGGGCCAGGCATAGTTTCTATATAAGAAGGTTTTATAATACAAATTCTATATACTACTGAAATAAATCAGCCAAGTAGAAGACTTAGCATTAAGGATTGGACTTGTTGAATTATTGATTCAAAATAGCTTTTTATGGTCTTTAGTCCTATAAATTGGCGTTTCGTTCGGCTAACTCACTTGAACTCATCAGTGACATAGTGAGGGCTTTGTCATACGCAATTTATATTAAGTTCAGTTCAACTTACTGGCTGAACAGAATGCAAGACGCAACTGGAATAGATGTCAAAAAAGCTGCAGTAGATGTCAAAAATGCTGCAGTAAAAGTTAAAAATTGTTCAACTCTTGCAGCTGCGGCTGCAGCATTTTTGACATCTATTCCAGCTCCGTTTTGCATTCTGTTCAGCCAGTAACATGAATTTTTCAACGAAAATCCACTGTAAACTATATCCAACAAGATTAGAATTCCTAATCACGATCATCACCCATTGTCGTGCGCAAATAGTTTAAGACTAATTTTAATTTACTAAATGATCGTTCACAAGAAGCTGATGTCATAGGAGCAGTTAAAATGAAGCAAATGAGTTTGTGCGCTAAGGGAATTACCATTTTCAACTTGAACAAAACTTTGGTAATGTCTTCGAAATTTATAAATTTGTGGATGAATCAAGAAGAATTTGCAACTCAGAAAGCAAACACTCTGGATCTTCTTTAAAAAATAGGGGCTCCAATTTCATTATGGATTCCACTGATTCTATTGTGACATTGCCTCTGTCGACTGGAATTTCAAAAATCTTTTGAAAAGGTTCGAAAGATGATAAATTATCTTTTAAATTATCGTTTATACACGTCGTAAAAACTTGCAAACCCGTTCTAAATTCTTTTCGATAAAGTGTTTGGAAATCGAAGTCGAAAGCTGTTTCTGGATTTTCATCGATTCTTCTTGGTACACGGCGTGTTCTATGATGTTTCAGAAAATCATTCTCTGGATTTATTTTTAATTTCTCAGCGAATGAAGTTGAACTTTTTATGCATCGATTTGGTCGTCATCGTCATTCATTTGTTGAAATGATATTGATGTGCTTCGAATCAACAATACAGCATCAATGACATTCAACTCTTTAGCTTCTAAATTTTCTGTTACTTTAAACATGACGTTTTTACAAAAAAATAACGAGCTTATAGAATCAAAATCCAAGACTTTTTTCAGCAGACCAGAAGCGGAGGTACGAGTATTATTATCAACAGAACTTACATCGGTTTTTATTTTTTCGAAACCATGTACAATGCCTTCGAAAGATATCCAAACAGCCTTTACTGTCTCAGCTCTAGCTGTCCATCGAGTTTTTGACAAATTTTTCAGTTGCAATGAATTTTCAATGCTTTTGAATTCCTCACGCATACATTGAAAACGTTTTGTGCTGCCATAGAAGAAAACATATAATGCTTCCAAAACATTGAATAACTCTTTAATCAACACACTCGAATTACATGCTGTTTCAACGAATATATTGATACGATGCGCTTGGCATGGAATGTAAGGGATTATCTTACCGCATTTTTCCGATAGTTTCTGCTGCGTACCGTTGTACTTTCCGGACATGATTTTTGCGAAGTCATAAGATTGAAAAGCAATGTTTTTAATGGAAATTCCTACTGACTGAAGGGTCACTATTATTTTTTGGGCCAATTCTTCTCCCGTTTTTTCCGTTAGGACGACGTGAATTTTCAGAAGACGTTCTATAGGAATAAGTCTCTCGTTTGCTTTCACTACGTATCGAACATTAATAGCAAGTCGATCTTGATGTGATGAGTCTGGAGTTGTGTCAACCATTACAGAAAAAATACCAGCTTTATTAATTTCAATTACAATGGCTTTTCGAGTTCTAGTTCCCAAGAGAAATTCGCAATCAGCAAAAAATGCTCGGTTTATTAAATTTTTTTCCAATTAAGATTCGTTGATTTGCCGACTCTTGAATTAGTCGGCATATTTGCGAAATTCGCAATCGGCAAAAATGCTCGTTTTATTAGATTTTTTTTCAAATTAAGCTTCGTGGCTTTGCCGACTCTTGAATTAGTCGGCATATTTGCGAGATTTGCAATCAGCGAAAATGCTCGTTTTATTAAATTTTTTTCAAGTTAAGATTCGTTGATTTGCCGACTCTTGAATTAGTTGGCATATTTGCGAAATTCGTAATCGGCAAAAATGCTCGTTTTATTAATTTTTTTTCAAGTTAAGCTTCGTTGATTTGCTGACTCTTGAATTAGTCGGCATATTTGCGAAATCCGCAATCAGTAAAAATACTTGTTTTTTTATATTTTTTTCCAATTAAGATTCGTTGATTTGCCGACTCTTGAATTTGTCGGCATATTTGCGAAATCTGCAATCAGTAAAAATGCTCGTTTTATAAATTTTTTTTTTAAATGAATCTTCGTTGATATGCCGACTTTTGAATTAGTCGGCAAATTTCCGACATCCGCAATCGGCAAAAATGCTTAGGCTCGTTTTATTCATAATTTTTTGCAAATGAAGCTTCGTTGATTTGCCGACTCTTTAATTATTCGGCATATTTCCAAAATCTGCAATCGGCAAAAATCTCGATTTGCATAGGTACATTTAAAAGTTTAAAAACCTAAATATAATGAAAGTACAAACTTACTTTTTTTTAACTTTTTCCGAAAAATATTGTAAAATTTCTGGTTTTATTATTTTTTTTTAATTGCTTGAATTATTAAATCTAGCTTCCTGGATTTGCCGACTCTTGAAAAGCGTGGGGGGGTGGTACACCCCCCCACACCCCCCTCTCGCTACGCCCCTGGCAAGGTACCTGCTCCGCCTGTGAATGTTGTCAGAAATCGTATATCTTTCTCTATTTTCGGTCTTGCACTCGTTGGTCTGTTCATATTGACCACCAGTTGCGTGAGTGCAGATATGCAGTGTTCCATGTTTAATTCTGCCATGTTCTTAAACGAACACTGACTGTGCCAATTACGTATCTAATCTCGCGGTTGAGATTAAAAAATACATTTGTTTTCTTTTTTCTTTGTTTTTTTTTTTATTGAATTTTATTCATTTCTAACTTAATTTTTCTCTTTACCTTTTTTATTAAATTCTTATTTAATTTCTAAAGGGAGGTCGATGTCTTCAAATATTGAACATAGCCTATCGTTGAAATGCAAAAAAAACTGCAAATTTGGAGCCTTATTGCAAGTTCCTAGCATGCTTGGTTCCTGAGATACACCATGTGACCTGCTAACTTCACTGTGAAGTTAGCAGGTCAGTATGAAATTTTTTTCAAAAAAAGGAATTCAAAATTCTGACCTAGCCTATCGTTGAAATGCAAAAAAACTGCAAATTTGGAGCCTTACTACAAGTTCCTAGCACGCTTGGTTCCTGAGATACGCCATGTGACCTGCTAACTTCACTGTGAAGTTAGCAGGTCACTAAATTACACCGTTATTTGGCGAACTGCAAAATTGGGAATAGAAATGCAAAAAAAAACTGCAAATTCCTGTCAAGGTCCCAATTGCGTGGGTGAAAGTTGCCCTGCTAACTTCACAGACGTAACTTAGTGGGGCTGTTAGTGAGACCAACCTTTCATTTTGACCTGACGGGTTGAGCTTTTGTGTACAAATAGTCCATGTCCTAACTTTACTTTTAAGAAGCGTTGCCAAGGTGGCAACACTGTCAGAAGGACCAGAGAAGGGTTGCCACAATCCTGAAATGTTGCTTATAAATCGAAAACCGAGGGTCGGACGATGACCCGAGAGCTCCCGTTGGATTCAGCATCCTTGAAACCATAGGACCACATTATTTTTTTTCTCCCAGCCCTCCCCTTGCACGAAGGGGTGGAAAAAAGTCGTTTTGGAAATAAAATTTGAAATGCCAAAAAAAGTTGGAAAAATATTTTTATTAATAAAATTTAAAGATGGTGTCGACGTAGAATTTCACAATCTACTAGATCACATCCAAAATTGATTGAAACCCTACTTTGGTTTCTATAAAAAGCCACTTTCAAAGTAGTGGGGAGGGGGTATATGAAATATTAACAAACTTAAACATTTATCTTGGTATAATATAAGCATATGACACATGTTTTAAGGGTATTTTTTAATGCCCAATCATACTAAATCAGAATGAACCTAATACAAACACCATGAAAAAAGTTATAGTCCTTTTCATAATTGATGACTGAATTTTTAGTGAAACAAGTAAAATATTACCAATTTCCAACAGCATTGACACGAAACCTGGTCCAGATATTTCATTTGTCATAAGCAACAAGAATCAAAAGAGTCTACAAAAATAATTATAGTTAAAGGGTGTTTTTTTCAGTGAAAGGGAAAATTTTTGAATTATTACCATGAATCCCCTCCCAAAACTGGAACGTTGATGAAAATTGGTGAAAACGTTTGACTTTTCATCAAGACCAAGAAAGAAAAGAGACCAAATAAATATAAACTATCTGAGGGTGTTTTTCAATGGGGAATGAGAAGCAGAGTTTTTGGCCGAACATTTTTATGTTTTTGAAACCAAGATACATAACTGTAATATGGTGCATGATTTTAAGATGTTTTTTAATGCTGAATCCAATTATATTAAAATAAAGTAGATACAAGCTCACATAAAAAAGTTATCTTACTTTTAAGGAGTTAATGTCTGTAAATGATTGTATTTTTTGACTAGAATAGGTACGACATTTCCTCTGAAAAAAGACCCTCAGACCATGGATATTTTAGTGTTCTTTTTTGATTCTTGGTTCCGATGATTAATCAAACATTTTCACCAACTTTCATCAACGTTCCAGTTTTGGGAGGGGTTTCATGGTAGTAGTTCTAAATTGTTTTAATTCATTGAAAGAAACCACCTTTCGCTACAAATATTTTTGTAGACTCTTTTGATTCTTGTTGCTTATGACAAATGAAATATCTGGACCAAGTTTCATATTAATGCTGTTAGAATTTGGTAATATTTTACTTGTTTCACTAAAAATTCAGTCATCATTTATGAAAAGGACTATAACTTTTTTCATGGTGGTTGTATTAAGTTCATTCTGATTTAGTATGATCGGGCATTAAAAAATACCCTTAAAACATGTGTCATATGCTTATACTATACCAAGATAAATATTTAAGTTTGTTAATATTTCATATACCCCCTCCCCACTACTTTGAAAGTGGCTTTTTAAAAAAACCAAAGTAGGTTTTCAATCAACTTTGGATGTAATCTAGTAGACTGTAAAATTCTACGTCGACACCATCTTTAAATTTTATTAATAAAAATATTTGTCTTACTTTTTTTGTTTCCAAAACGACTTTTTTTCACCCCCTTCGTGCAAGGGGAGGGGTGGGAGGAAAAAAATAATTTGGTCCTATGGTTTCAAGGATGCTGAATCTAACGGGAGCTCTCGGGTCATCGTCCGACCCTCGGTTTTCGATTTATAAGCAACATTTCGGGATTGTGGCAACCTTTCTCTTGTCCTTCTGACAGTGTTGCCACCTTGGCAACACTTCTTAAAAGTAAAGTTAGGACATGGACTATTAGTGTACTAAAGCTCAACCCGACAGGTCGAAATGAAAGGTATGCCCTCATATCGTGCACTAACGTCCCTACTAACTTAGCCTTATACACAAAACACGTGAATTTATCAAAATAGCACATGTTTTTTGTTTTAGAATGAATGATGGTGGACTTTTGTGCTTTTACGTACCTGAGTGCAGGCTCTCCCTTCGGTAAACCATCTGAATTATCACGCTGGCCGGTTAAATCAGAGTGTTTTAAACTCCCACTTGCCATGGGGCTATCGGGCGGTGAGTTTCCAAATGTGCCTGCAAGGACATCGTCAACGTTTGATGGTGCATAACCAGAATCATGATTACCATTTGCATCCGCTATACCAAGGTGTGGGTGTGTTGATATCTGGGCTACAACGCTGTTTTTTATATCGGTGGTAATTGAAATGGCAAGAGTTAATGTATTTACCAAAATGACATTGTCGAGTCGTTGGAAAGATATATGAAAAGAAAAAAGGAGTTTATTAAGAATAATGTATATACTTCCAAATTCGTTGCAAAAGTAATTAGATTATTTAACATGGTGGGCACCAGCACGTATGTGTACAGTGTAAGCATACATTATGTATATATGTTCAGCATGTGTCAAAATAATTATATATAGTTAAGATTGTGTTTATTTTAAAACACATTTAAACATATTATTTAATTTTAAAATAGATTTTCTTTATTGAAGTTCCTTATTTTATGCTTATTAATAAGTACAATTTTAATCAAACATAATAGAACAGTTCGACACATAGAATACAACTAATTAACTGAAAGGCTAACTAACAGGAATAAAGAAAAGAACAGCAACTCCGCTTGCTTAATAATAAGGCGTCGGTTTTGTTACTAGACTGATTAGAGATAAAGATCATTATTGGTTATTCTCCAGCTTCATCTTCGCAGAAGATAAAGCTTGAGAAGAACCGATTTGATCTTAACTAGAGGGCCACACTGGAGTATTTGCATTGCAAAAATCCAAGTGTGGTGAAAAGTTGTTTAATGTTGGTTGGGTGATTAGGAGAAGAACATTTATGTAACAATATATATGCCTCAAACTTGATTCACTATAATCCTCAAGTTTCGTCTTTTTCCAATTTTTCGAAAATATAACTTGACGAAACGATGAGAAATGCTTTATTATGCATTATTTCCTTATGTTAATTTAGTTTTTAAGAGAGAACAACTGCAAGGAGACCTTGCCGCGAGGTATGTATACATAACTCCCTTAATCAACCTATGCCTTTCAACATACCCTAATGTCAAGGTATTAAGATCATGATTAAGACGACGATGGATTTAGTTAAGATTATTTTTAAGAATTGATTATATGTATTGCTTGTTTATATTATGTTTGTTTCTACTTGTTATTAATTAATGTTTATAACTATAAGAGTTTATTGATTTGAATATTTAATTTTTTCTAAAATGTTTTCATAATAAATTTGTTGTTCAAAAAGGAAACACGTTTAAAATACTTCCTTAACCATAACTGGCGCAGTCAATAATTATTGGAATTTATTCGGAGGTCACGTTTATCAAGAAGATACAAATTTATAAACAAAACAACAAAATATAATAGATACCAATAAAATCTATCAAAATAAAAAATAACCAAAAATAAGAATACAACCAAAAATATCAAGAGAATATTGATATCCTGAACAGCAACGGTGCAAAGGAATATTGCACACTTCAAAACAACAATCAACATAATAAGAAAAACGTGAACCTCACATCAAAAGCCCATTGGTGGCAGTGGATAAATTATACCAATAAGGATTCGGAGCACAACATCGTTGGAGAATTTTAATTCTTTGGCTCTGGAAACCAGCTTCCTTAGACAACATACCTACATACATCAAATTTCGTATGTAAGTCGTTAAATTGATTTATTATATTTGCTCTTAAAAAAAAATTGTTTTAAATTGATTATTATTATTAATAT
The DNA here is from genome assembly GCA_963921185.1 of Dasysyrphus tricinctus. Taxonomy (NCBI): domain Eukaryota; kingdom Metazoa; phylum Arthropoda; class Insecta; order Diptera; family Syrphidae; genus Dasysyrphus; species Dasysyrphus tricinctus. Next base: position 151,009,380 of record OY992532.1, read on the forward strand.
ACCTGCAATTATATGTCAATTCGTTTAGAAAAGAAAGGAAAAGAAAGTTGTCCATATTTTAATATTAGATTAGAAATTTTTGAAAAAGATTTATTAAATAACATTAAAGACAAAATGGCTACGAATAAAACAGAAAATACTGATGGAGAACTACGTGGTATTAGTCTAAGTGGTTTTAATCCAAAAAATTTTAATAACTTAAATTCAAATACCCAAAACCCAAATTCAAATCAAACTGACGCAAATAGTTTAAACATAGAAAATATTAATTCGATTCTTAATTCTCTGAAAATCCCTGACGCAATAAAAAATTTGCCTTGTTTTGACGGTAATCATAGATTATTATATGATTTTATTAATAATGTTGAAGAAATTTTAGTAGTTATGAGTAACATAGATAAAACCCCATATGCTGGAATTATTTTAAGAGCTATCCGAAATAAAATAACAGGTCCAGCAAATGAAATTTTGAACATGTTTGGTCGAATCAATTGATCTTCTCTTTGAAACCGCTGATTCAAAAGATGATATTTTCTGTTTGGGTGATTTCAACCTTCCTAATATCAAATGGTGTCTATCTGATGATGCAACTTACTTTTCCCCAGTAAATGTCAAAACTGAAAAAGAAAGCTTATTTACGGACTGCTTACAAGATTCCTGCCTTTTTCAAGTAAGTGGAATCACAAACAACCTGAATAGACAGCTTGACCTTGTCTTCACTTCTGACCCTGCCAACTCCGTTGTGACTGAGAGTGATCAACTACTATCTGTTCTTGATCAATTCCATCCACCCTTGTTAATTTCTTTCTCTTATGATGCGTCCTTCAATAGTATAGCCCCAGAATATAGTTTCAACTTTCGTAAAGCTGATTTTCATAATCTTAATTTCCTTCTTAGCCAAATCAACTTGAATATTTCCCAAAGATCTATTGAGGATGAGCTGTCAACCTTTTATTCCAAAATTTTCAATTGTTTTTCCCAATCTGTGCCTTTTCTGCCTCGAAGAAACTATTCTTCTTCTCCGCCATGGTATACTAAAGAACTTCGGTCTCTTCGCAACGTCAGGAACAATTTGTGGAAAAAATATTTGAAATCAAAATCGGACTACGACTACCAAGTTTTCTCTAACGCTTTTATGCAATTCTCTGTTCTCTCTGAGCAACTCTATAATGAATACATTGTATGCATGCAATCCTCCATAACTTCCAACCCTAAACGTTTCTATGAATTTATAAATGTGAAAAGAAAATCCGATGGCTTCCCTCCTTCGCTCGTGTACTTGAATAACTCTTCATCGGACCCTACAACAATAGCTAATTTTTTTGCCAATTTTTTCAAACAGTCGTTTTCGGATTGTGATACTGAGCCTGATACAAAATATTTCGAGTACTTAAAAGATTCTCCACAAACATCTTATTCATCTCTTAATATTCTCCCAACCATGGTAAGTGCAAAAATTGATAAGTTAAAAGAGGACTACTCTACAGGTCCTGACGGCATTCCAGCAGTTGTCCTCAAAAAATGCTCAAATGCTTTTATTCACCCACTGACCTCTCTCTTTAGGCTATCTATTTGTCAAGGTGTTTTTCCTCAATCTTGGAAAGTGTCCTTCATAGTTCCTATCCATAAAAAAGGACCAAAGAATAATGTGTCTAATTATCGCCCAATAGCCAAACTTTCTTGCATACCGAAAATTTTCGAAAGTATTCTCTATGATGCACTCGCTTTCTACTGTAAACCTATTTTGTCTCCCGTTCAACACGGTTTCTTAGCTGGCAGATCAACAACAACAAACCTTGTGGAATTTGTGTCTCATACGCTGTGCACTATGGAAAAAGGGGATGAAGTTGATGTTGTATCCACTGATTTTAGTAAAGCTTTCGACAAAATGTCTCACAAAATAATTACTTTCAAATTAAAAATACTCGGCTTTCCTCCACTTTTCATCTCATGGATTGACTCATATTTGTCTAACAGAAATTACATTGTCCACTTCAGATCATCCCTTTCCTTTCCTTTCAGCGCCCCTTCTGGTGTTCCACAAGGTAGTCATCTAGGCCCAATGCTATTCATTTTAGCAATCAATGATGTCGCTAACATTTTGGAGTGTGATCTTTTGATTTATGCGGACGATATGAAAATATTTAATCGTATATCATCACCCACTGATTCTCGCTATCTGCAAGACAACCTTGATAGATTTTCTCTTTGGTGCCAAAAAAACTTCCTGGAACTTAATGTAAGCAAGTGCCATACTATTACTTTTTCCAGAAAACGCCAACCGGGGCCACTTCGAACCTATTTAATTCAGGGGGACGTAGTGCCTTATGTAACTTCCTCTCATGACTTGGGGGTCATATTCGATAGAGAGCTTAATTTTCACTCCCATATTGACAACATCATCAATAAAGCCAACTCAATGCTAGGGTTTATAAAACGTTGGTCAAAAGAATTTCCAGACCCATATGTATCTAAAGCGCTTTATGTTACCTTTGTTAGACCTATTCTCGAATATGCTTCCCAAGTTTGGTCACCGCATCAAGTTACACAAATTAAACGGATTGAAACTGTTCAACGTAGATTTCTTCGCTTTGCACTGCGTAGCCTTCCGTGGGATGATAATTGAAGCGCTTAGAAGATGAAGGTTCTAAGTGACATTTTCAAAGTTTTGAGTAATCAGCATTTAAAGTTTTTGATCTATAACTTTTTTGGTAAGAACCTTAAAAATTATATACGGCAAATTTTAAAGTAACATAACTCAAGTGTCTCTTATAGTTATATTCTTCTTTGCTGAAAACAAAGGACTTGCGAGATATTTACAGTTTTGTGTACTTAATACCTTTTTCCACAAATTTTTTTGTGATCCATTGCTCACATAGCACATTCATCCACAAAATAAAGTAAAATAAAACGTTGAGGTAAAATTCTTTTTGCATATAAATGAAGGTTTTAGCGCGTTTAACACATTCTTCCACTAAGTATTTTGAGAAATCCATGGCATATAACACCTTCATCCTTGCCTAAATTTGAATCGAGAGGAGATAGAGAAGTGCAGATGAGATAGAAATTTAAGTTTGAGTATAGGACCTTCATCTGTACGAAAAAACGATTTTTTCAAAAAATGTCACTTAGCACCTTCATCTTCTAAGCGCTTCAATTATCATCTCCCTCCATATGTCGATCGTTTGCACCTTTTAAATCTTAATTCCCTAGAAAAACGACGTGAAACCTCAGACATCGTCTTTATTCACGATTTACTTACTGGTAATATTGACTGCCCAGCCTTACTGAATGCTATCTCCATTAACACCAACCCCCGTAACATAAGGACAGTACCCCTTTTTCGTATCCCTTATCACCGTACAAACTATTCCTTTTATAATCCTATGTCTCGTATGCTTCGTAATGCTAACAACTTTTCAAATGTTTTTGACTTCAACATATCCAAATCAGCCCTTCGCAATACCCTCCTCTCAAGCCTTCCATAGTAATGTGTTTAAGTTCTTATTTTTCTTTTATTTTTTTTTTTTATTATATCTTTGTTAATGTTAGTAGTCACATATGTATATATATAATGTTAACATTGTATTTATTGTTATCTAGTTTTTAAGCTCTGCTTGTACTAAGTATTGAATAAATTAGCCCGAACACTCAATTAGATTGATTGGAAATGAAATCAAATCTTCTGATAAGAGAAACGAAACATCTCTTATTCGTGACCTTCATAATATAAAGCAGTTTAATGATTCAGTAGAGAATTTTTATTCTAAAATTGGAAAACACATTATTTAATTTTAAAATAGTTTTTCTTTATTTAAGTTCCTTATTTTATTCTTATTAATAAGTACAATTTTAATCAAACATAATAGAACAGTTCGACACATAGAATACAACTAATTAACTGAAAGGCTTACTAACAGGAATACAGAAAAGAACAGCAACTCCGCTTGCTTAATAATAAGGCATCGGTTTTGTTACTAGGCTGATTAAAGATAAAGATCATTATTGGTTACTCTCCAGCTTCATCTTCGCAGAAGATAAAGCTTGAGAAGAACCGATTTGATCTTAACTAGAGGGCCACACTGGAGTATTTGCATTGCAAAAATCCAAGTGTGGTGATAAGTTGTTTAATGTTGGTTGGGTGATTAGGAGAAGAACATTTATGTAACAATATATATGCCTCAAACTTGATTCACAATAATCCTCAAGTTTCGTCTTTTTCCAATTTTTCGAAAATATGACTTGACGAAACGATGAGAAATGCTTTGTTATGCATTATTTCCTTATGTTAATTTAGTTTTTAAGAGAGAACAACTGCAAGGAGACCTTGCCGCGAGTTATGTATGCATAACTCCCTTAATCAACCTATGCCTTTCAACATACCCTAATGTCAAGGTGTTAAGATCATGATTAAGACGACGATGGATTTAGTTAAGATTATTTTTAAGAATTGATTATATGTATTGCTTGTTTATATTATGTTTGTTTCTCATCATCGTGTCCTGTAACCCCGGCTGGGGCATAGGGCGTCAGCAAAACGTCTCCATCCTTCACGGTCTGCTGCAAGGTACTTTAGCTGTGGCCACGTCTTTCTCTGGGATTCTGCTTCCGCGCATACAGTTGATTTCCATGTTGTTCCTGGTCGTCCAACCCGCCGTGCACCCTGAGGATTCCATTCAAAGGACTGCTTTGCAATTTCATCGTTTGGTTTCCTCAGTGTGTGACCAATCCAACGCCATTTACGCTTTCTTATGTCGACGTCCAGCCGCTCTTGACTTGTCCTGCGCCACAATTCCTCATTTGATATTATTTGTGGCCAGCGAATCTTTAGGATGTGGCGAAGACAGTGATTCACAAAAGCCTGCATTTTCTTCGAAATAGTAGACGTGACTTTCCAGGTTTCACAAGCATATAACAGCACGGATTTGACATTGGATTCGAAGAGTCTCAATTTAGTGCGTAAGGAGATTTGACTGGATTTCCAAATTGGGTACAGGGTACCGAAGGCAGCACGAGCTTTATTCATTCTACTTTTAACGTCCAGATCCGTACCACCGTTTGCAGAAACAATACTGCCAAGGTAGTTAAACTGTTTCACTACTTCAACTGGCGTCTCCTGTAGAATAATACGCTGCTGTGTGGAGCGGCCTGCGATCATCATTTTTGTCTTTTTGCTGTTTATTCTTAGACCACTCGACTCTCCCTTCACTTGCAGCGTTTGGCACATCCCGTTCAGCCCACTGATGTTATTTGCCAGTAGACATATGTCATCGGCATAGTCTAAATGACTGAGCCTTTCGAACGGTCTCCATTGAATGCCCTGTCGCTCAGCTGTGCCAACACTGGCCGTCAATACGTCGTCCATCGCCAGCAGGAAGAGAATTGGCGATAAAACATCCCCTTGTCTCACACCCTGTTGCACTACGAAGGAGTCGGATAACTGCCCATTGTGCAAAACAAAACACCTTGCGTTGTTGTAGGACTCTTTAATAATGGCAACAATTTTTGGTGGAATTCCTCTACCAAGCAACGATCTCCATATACATTCTCGATTAACTTGATCAAAGGCCTTCTCAAAATCCACGAACATAAGGTAAGGCGGTGATTGAAATTCCATCGACTGCTCGAGGACGATACGCAGGGTGTTGATATGGTCGACACACGATCGACCACTGCGGAAGCCAGCTTGATGCCTCTTGAGTTTAGACTCGATTCTAACCTTTATTCGCTCGAGAATGATGGTTGCCATTAGTTTTGGGAAAACGGACAAAACGGTGATACCACGCCAATTGTTGCAATTCTTTAAGTCACCTTTCTTTGGCAACTTAACAATCACACCATCCTTCCAATCCCTGGGATAGCATTCGTTTTCCCAAATGCTTTTTATCAACGGATGTAAAATACTAGCCGCTGTTACGGGATCGACTTTCAGGAATTCAGCTGGCATTCCGTCCAGTCCAGCTGCCTTGTTGTTTTTGAGGAGATTTATTGATGTCTGGATTTCCGATTCTGACGGGGGTTCGATGTCAATACCCCTATAGGACCTGCGCATCTCGTTTAGTTGGGGCACTTCAGCACTCTGCTCAACTGAATCCTCATTTAGCAGGGCACAAAAATGGTCCTTCCATCTACGAAGCTGATCCTCAATTGATACCAAAAGTGTGCCATCCACATCCATTACAGGATGATTGGTGTTGCTTTTTTTCCCGATCACATCTTTGGCTATTTGGTACAATTCCCGGATATCTCCTCTTCTGGCAGCGATTTCCGCATTATCTGCGAGCCCATCTAACCTCACCCTCTTGTCACGTCTCACACAACGATAGACCATCTTATGTGCAATGCGGTACTCTCTTCGCAAGTCAGCCTTTCGTTGAATATCTGCTTCGGCATTTATTTTGATTTTCAACGATTTGCGAATCTTATCCCATGTGTCTTGGGATATCCAAGAGTCTCTACGTCTCGTTCGCTTGGGTACAGTTTCGGATCCAGCCTCCATAAAAACACTTTTAATTTCACCCCACATCTCATCAATTGTTGAATGCTGGATTCCATTTAATGACGAGGCTCTGTCGTTAAGGGTGGTGACATAGTTTCGACATATGTTGGGGTCATTTAAAGCATTAGTAATGAATGTTGAGCTCCTTGCTGCATCCTGCGCTGGTTTTTGTACGGCAGCGGTTCGTAATTTGAGACTCATCAGAACTAAATGGTGGTCGCTTCCCACATCGGCATTTCTTATACTCCGGACATCACACATAGACTTCCTCCATCGCTGCTGAATCATGATATGATCAATTTGGTTTTCGGTTTGACCATCTGGATGCACCCAGGTAATTTTGTTGCACGTCTTATGCTTAAATACAGTCCCACCTATCACAAGACGATTCGCGTTACAAAAGTCGACAAGCAAGTCACCATTTTCATTCCGTGACCCCAAGCCATTTCTTCCCATCACGCGTTCCAGTCCGTAATTGTCTGAACCGACTTGGGCATTAAGGTAGAACGCGGTTTTGTCTTCCGCGGTCGCTTCATTTGTGGGGGCGTATTACTGAATGATTGTGACGTTACGAATTTTTGAACGAAACCTTGCTGTCATTAATCTCGGAGAAATGGGCGCCCAGGAGATCAAACTACGCCTCTCTTCTTCGTTCAACATAATTCCGACACCATGCAGTCTTTGGCCACCCTCTCTTTCATCTTCCCTGGAATACAGCATTCTCGTCTGTCCAGTGTCTGATCTGTATTCAGCTCTTCCTCTCCACTTAGTTTCGCTTATGCCCAGGATACTGATCTTTAGGCGAAGCATTTCACGCTCAACCTGCTCGTATCTACCATCGCTGTACAAGGATCGAACGTTCCATGCTCCGATTTTCGTACGTATGCGGTAGCCAAAAGTAACATTTGCGCTTCTTGAAAGATTTCTTCTATTTGTCAACGATTCATTTATTATTATGGCGTCTTGATTGACGCTCGTACATGAAAGATGCCGCACCCCCAAATCCGATGTGCGGTTTACTGCAACCGAAGCTGCAGAAGGATTTTCCATAAAAAGATTACCTCTTGGGGACTCATTTCCATTTGTTGTCATAGTTCATGTATTTGCATTTATCCTTCCACCATGGTGTTTTCCGAGATATGATTAATAACATACATAAGCTCAGATTTGACAGGCACACCCGCCTTTTGTATGGTCAAACACATAACTGTTCGAGGCCGCTCACTATGGGAAAACAGACGCCTTTTGTAGCCGCCCAATATGGGTTACAGACGCTACCTGCTGCAGCCGTTGGCCTTTTACCAAAAAAAAGCTCCTCCGCCACCAGACTATCATGCCTTTGACCGCTGCCTGCAGTTCATCCGTCTTAAGGGGGCTTTTTTGTTTCTACTTGTTATTAATTAATGTTTATAACTATAAGAGTTTATTGATTTAAATATTTAATTTTTTCTAAAATGTTTTCATAATAAATTTGTTATTCAAAAAGGAAACACGTATAAAATATTTCCTTAACCATAACTGGCGCAGTCAATAATTATTGGAATTTATTCGGAGGTCACGTTTATCAAGAAGATACAAATTTATAAGCAAAACAACAAAATGTAATAGATACAGTTATCACATCAGGCATTGACCCAGTCAACAGTAAAGTGGAGACGATGCACATGAGTATCCGGTGCACACCTTTGGATTGTATCCCACCGGGAAATCTGATGCGAGGGCAATGCCTATTGAAATGGGTCCGCATGGGAAATGCATATTAAGCATTTAAATTATTAAATTCAAATTGTATTATATTTTAGATTTGATACTCAACTTCACTTGTCTTTGAATCGTTACCAAGGTACATGCATATATTTAATTGAATTTTCACAAAAGTTCGAAACGGGAAAGGGAAGATAAAATATTTTTTTTTTGTTGTAAAAAGAAATCCTTCTTCTGGGGAACCACTCCTTAGAACACATAAGATCCAAAGAATTATTGGTTTAACTAAATAAAAAAAAAAAAAACACAAAATAAAATCACTATGGAAGAATTGAAAGTGTCCGTCACCCATCTTACGGGGGCGATGAATTCCATCCTCGACCAATTAAGAGGATTTGAAACCCGTGTTGTTCAGCTGGAACAGGGAGGTACAAAAGAAGTCATAAACATAATATTAGGGCAGTTAGGTTCCATCAACGACAAAATTAAATCGGTTGAGGAAAGTAGGAATAGTGGAAACAATACTCAGTCTCCCTTGTCCATTGAGCCACTTCGAGGGCCAAGTAATGAAAATGAGCTGAGAGAAATCTCTAAGCTCCCGGATCCCGTCAATCATCAGCCCCTAACATACACGTTAAGCAACAGGAATTACAATGCCAAACTTAAGCGTTGGAAGTCACGCATCGAAGAGTATAAGTACGAGTTGATTTACACTCCAGGTAAATCAAACTTTGTGGCTGATGCTCTTTCGTGGCTCAGGACAGAGGTTAATCATCTCACAGACTCAGGCCCTTCTTCTTCTCACACAGAAACGGCAAATGACAGTCAAACAGAAACGGTGGACGACAGTCACACCGAAACGGTGGAAGACAGACCGACTGACATGACAGACAATTTACAGACATCTAGTGCTGAAGAAGGGTTGCGGGAGCTATCACTTGACAGCGAAGAATCTCGTACCATGCACAGTGCTAACCAAGATAGTACAGACCTAATACCGCATGTTGAGGTTCCATGGAATGTCTTTAGAAACCAATTGGTGTTTCGACCAGCCCGCTTTGATATGTATTTCCATTTTGAGCCACATCCTGGCTTCCATCGCTATGTTATATCCTCCAAAAACTTAGATCATATAAGGCTAAAGGAAGCGTTGAGGGAAAAACTTAATCCAAACGTAGTAAATGGTATTAAGATCCCAGAAGAATATCTCTGGATGTTACAAAACGTCTATCTTGACAATTTCGAAAAATACAAAATAAGAGTAACACAAAGGTTAATCGAGGATGTAGCCAATGAGGAGCGGAAATTTGCAATAATCGAGAATGAGCACCGCAGAGCTCACCGAGCCTCTAGGGAAAATAAAGAACAAATACTCGAAAAATATTATTTCCCACAAATGATGGCAAACATAAAAAAGTACGTTGCCTCCTGTGATATTTGCAACCGGAACAAATACGACAGACATCCTTCAAATCCGGAACTCCAATCCACACCTGTTCCTAAATATCCGTGTGAAATTATTCACATGGATATCATGGAAATCCAAAACGAAAAATTCTTAACCGTCATAGACAAGTTTTCAAAATTTTCAAAATTTTTCCGCCTCAAAGATAGGTCTACAATTAGTATTAGGTCAAAGATAATTAAAATTTTACATTTTTTACAGCCCCGATTACTCTTGTCACTAACATCGAGAAAGGGGTTCTAAGTCCTATTGTCCTTTATCTGATAAAAACCTTTACCACACGCCATCCCATAGGAGCGAGGTCAACGGGCAAATAGAACGAGTCCACTCCACTATTCTAGAAATATACAGATGCCTTAGAGAAGAACATAAAAATTTTAGTGTCAAAAAACTCGTGTATGTTGCCGTTGACCGTTATAATTATACTATACATTCTGTAACGAATAAGAAACCATCCGATATATTCTTTAACAGGTCACAGAGAATAAATTATCAAAACCTTTTGAACATACGCTCAAAAATTAATAAGGACCTAAGGGGAGTTATAAAAAGAAATATGGATGCTAGGAATGCTAGAAGAAATCTGAAAAGAGTGGTTCCTAAGCTAAGAAGTATAGGAAGGATGATGTCGTTTATGTGGCTACCAAAGGCATTAAAAGTAAAAATGAGCCTCTATATAGAAAAGAAATCGTAGCCAAAGATAACAAGGTCACTATAACGACATTGAGTGGCAAAAAGATCCATAAGGCCCACCTCAAAAATATTAAATAACTCATAAAGAACACATATTTTCCCTAGCCCTTGTATGTATATAAAAAAAAAAAAAAAAAAAAAAAAGGCAAAGGTACCACATGGGTCCGAATTTTACAAAATATATATAAAGAAACGCCTTGGGTTGATCTCTCAAGAAACAAGGGGCCGGTTCACTTAAAAAACTACTTAATAGTAGTTGCGGTGCTGTTGGACATGTTCAAAGGGTAGACATGTGCATTCAAGAGGACACAAGCGTCCACAAGCTTTGTTTCAAAGCGAACCTCTGTCTATCAACTCCTACTCTCACCTCCCCGCGGTGAACATCGGGTGCCTAGTACCTTTAACTGAAGATGGGGTTCCAATCCCTGTGGACGGTTTTAGGGGGCAGCAAACGAGAGAGGGGGGGAGGAGTGTTCCCACTAAGGCACTTCTCCTTCATCCAGGCGGCAGCGGAAGAATTCTCAAGATGGAATCAACGGTGGCGTCTACAGTTCCAGTTAGGCTGAACTACTTAGTGAACACCTTATACGGGCTACTACGACATATTCGGAGCTCAGGCCTATAAGGAGGGGTTAATCCGGCTCCCCGCCCTTGGAGTTATATATATAGGGTCTGGTCCTCCAGGTTGGGGGTCGTGCCGTCGGGGTGACTTCCCGGCCACGTAAAGCTATTTTTAGTTGCGAAGCATCAACAAGCCTCGGATACGGACGGATTTACTGTTGACGAACCTAGCAAACGAAATAAGGACAACGAACTTCGGATCTGCACGTGGAATGTTCTGTCTCTCTATAGACGACGTGCAGCCGAACATTTAGCGGAGGCCCTAGACTGCTACAAAGCAGACATCACCGCCATCCAAGAAGTGCGATGGGATGGGCCGGGCAAAAGAAAACTGAAAGACTGCGATGTATACTACGGTGACTGTTACCGACCACAAGGGCAGCGTCTTTTTGGATGTGGATTTGTTGTTAGAGGCAGACTGAGGCAAGAGGTCTTGAGTTTCAATTATGTGAACGAGCGCCTCACGACAATTCGCATCAAGGCTAAATTCGCCAACATCAGCCTGATATGCGCGCATGCCCCCACAGAGGAGAAAGATGACGACACCAAGGACGAGTTCTACGAGCTCCTGGACAAGACATATGAGCAATGTCCTAGCTATGACATTAAAATTGTCTTGGGTGATTTTAATGCCAAACTAGGAAGAGAAGACGTCTTTGGTGGCACAATCGGAAGATACAGCCTGCACGACACCACCTCCGATATCGGACTCAGGCTAATCGACTTTGCTGCGGGGCGAAACGTTGTGGTAGCTAGTACGCAGTTCCCGCATCTCGATATTCATAAGGGGACATGGCGAATTCCTGGTCAATCAACCGCCAACCAAATTGACCACATTGCGATCGACGCAAGGCACTCCTCCAGTATCAAGGATGTCCGAACGTTCCGAGGAGCCAACGTTGACTCGGACCACTACCTCGTTGTAGCAAAGGTAATGCTACGGATATCCAGACCACAGCCAAAACAGGGAAATACTGTCAGGAAGTTCAACGTCGGACGGCTACAGTCGCAAGAAATCGCCAGGTCCTTTTCCGATCGAGTCTCTCGCGCCCTCTTAACTAGTCCTTTGCCGCCAACTGCAAACATCGAGAACCAGTGGAAAAACTGCCAGGAAGCCATCAGAGATGCCGCCTCTGACGTGCTGGGCTTCGCACGACCACCACAGCGAAACCCCTGGTTCGACGAGGAATGCCGGCAAGTACATGCAGCCAAACAACAGGCATACAAAGCGGCGCTGCATAGAAGGACCAGAGCTGCTCGCGAGCTCTACGAGCAGAAGAGGAAAGAGGAACACAAGCTTCTCAGAAAGAAAAAGAAAGAGCATGAGAAGCGCGCGATCGAGGAATTAGAGGGATGCCACTGCAGGAATGAAGTTCGGAAGTTTTACCAAAAAGTAAAAAGAACCTCCCAAGGTTACAAACCCCGAACCGAAGCCTGCAAGGACGATCAGGGGAACATCGTGGTGGAAACGCAGTCGGTGCTGAGGATATGGAAAAATCATTTCTGCAAATTGTATAACGGCGATGACGAACCGAATTCCGCTACCATGCAAATTGCACCATTCAACCTGGACGACGTAGGCCAACAATTCCGTCCACCCGATCTTGACGAAGTGAGGATAGCCATATCTAAACTTAAGTCCAATAAAGCTGCTGGAGCTGATGGCCTTGCGGCTGAGCTATTCAAAGCGGCTGGCGATGAATTGGTTAGGAGTATGCACCAGCTCATCTGTAAGATATGGTCGGAAGAAAGCATGCCCGATGAATGGAACCTCAGTATTGTTTGCCCGATCCTCAAGAAAGGCGATCCTCTGGACTGCACCAACTACAGAGGCATCAGTCTTCTTAATATCGCCTACAAGATCTTCTCTGCCGTACTTTGTGAACGCCTGAAGCCATTCGTCAACAACCTGATAGGTCCATATCAGTGTGGCTTTAGGCCAGGGAAGTCCACCATCGACCAAATATTCGCACTACGGCAGATCTTGGAGAAAACCCAGGAGTTCCAAATCGATACCCACCACCTTTTTATCGATTTCAAGGCCGCGTATGACAGCATCTATAGAGACGAGCTATATAGAGCAATGTCTAGTTTTGGCATCCCTGCCAAACTCGTCCGTTTGTGCAGGATGACGATGGAGAATGCACGCTGCTCCATCAAGGTCGGCAAAGACCTCACCGACACCTTTGATGTCAAAAAAGGTTTTAGGCAAGGCGACGCGCTGTCATGCGACTTCTTCAACATCGTTCTTGAAAGAATAGTGCAAAACTCTCACGTCAACACCAGAGGCACAATCTTTCAAAAGTCCGTCCAATTACTCGCTTACGCTGACGACATTGACATAATCGGACGAACAAAGCGTGATGTCAGTGGTGCTTTTGTGAGCATTGAGAAGGAAGCCAAGAAGATGGGTTTAACGGTGAATGAAAGCAAAACAAAATATATGCTGTCCACAAGAAAGGACGCCCAACACCGACGTCTAGGACAGAACGTCACTATAGACAGCTATAATTTTGAGGTAGTCAGAGACTTTGTCTACCTAGGATCCGCTATAAACTCAGCGAACGACACCAGCGCTGAGATCAAACGAAGAATTACTCTTGCCAATCGCTGTTTCTTTGGGCTAAGAAGGCAATTGAGAAGCAAAGCCCTCTCTCGAGCAACTAAACTGTCCCTGTATAAGACGCTTATCATCCCGGTCCTGATGTATGGTGCAGAGGCATGGACACTGCTAACGGTGGATGAGAACGCGTTAGGCTGTTTTGAGAGGAAAATTCTCCGGGTGATTTTTGGTCCCGTCTGCATAGATGGGGAATGGAGAAGAAGATACAACAACGAACTGTATGGGCTGTACAGCGACACCGACCTAGCCACAAAAGTGAAAAGCCAACGACTGAGATGGCTGGGTCATCTAGAGCGAATGGACACCAATGCTCCGGCCCGGAAAGTCTTTGAATCCAACACCGTGGGACAACGCAGTAGAGGTGGACAGCGTAAAAGGTGGCGCACGCAAGTGGAAGAGGACCTCAACCAACTTGGCGTGCGAAACTGGAGACAGCTAGCTAGAAACCGAGCCGGCTGGAAGAAGCTTGTTGGTTGAGGCCCTGGTCCACCCCGGACTGTAGCGCCACCTTAAGTAAGTAAGTAAGGTGGTGTTGGACCTCGTACCCTAGTAGGTTCCTTGTACGTCAAACCTTGTGGCCAAAACGGACTAATACGAACCTTCCGATCCGCAGTGACTACCCCTAAAATTTAATGGAGAGTTAGCCCATAGAGCATATTAATAAATGAATACATAAAAAGAATGAATTCAATAAAAAATATAAAATGAATATTAAATAATCAAACAACTTTTACTATGTTCAAAATGAAAATGTCTTCAAAAAAGAAAAAGTAATAAGAAAAGAAGAAGAATATAACATGACAAGATAAAACTTAAAATGTTCATGAAACCTTGTTAACCACAACTTCATGTTTTAGATTTAAGAAAAATTTTAATTTTACCAAGTAATAAAATTTTGTATATATTACAGATTAGTAACTTATTTCAATCCCATGCAGATCCTGCATATTTTCGCTTATGATTCACCGGTGGTTACAATTAAGGAAAGCAACGCTTGGGTGACGAATGGTTTTTTTAAACTAATACATGTGATTGACTTAGGGAAATATGACGTACTCTTAAAGGACACTGAACGATTAGTCTTAAATCACATTAAAGACAAGGAAATGAAACTCGTTGTGAATTACCATCTGAAGCAAATCAAGACTCGCCTCTCCGAACTAAAAGACGCGAAGATGATAACGAAAAATTATTTGATATGACTCAAGAAATAACTGGGAAACTCAATAAAATAATTGAGCGATACAATAACTCTATACAAAAAGAAGAGACAGACAAACTTAGACAGGACTTACTAAACAAAGTACTAATTCTAAAGGAGGAAGTAAACGAATTGATAAGGGCTTGCCAAATGGCCAAGAAAAGTATTGTCAACAGTAGTCTTCTGGACACAGAAGAAATTAATACCATCATTAACGAACTTAAAACCTTACCGTATCAGAATGTTGTAGAAGCCGTTGAATTTAGTCAACCTTCAGTTTACTCTACGTCTTGTCTATACCCAAAATTAATCCAAAGACTTATCACCTGGTGACTGCTCGTGCAGCAATCAAAAACGGTACACAAATTGACTTAGAATTTTCAAGACTCCTCATCAACCATGACGAGACATATGGACTGAAAGACAAATGCCTAAATATTGGAAACACTTCTGTGTGTCAAGAAAACACCCTTAAGAAATTACCAGAAGACTCGTGTGTACCTAGAATGCTCAAGGGTGGTAACGCATTATGTGACTATAGGACGAACAATGACGAAATAATAGAACTGATTGGCGAAAATACGATTTTCTTATCAAACTTTAATGGAAATATACTAAATAAAAATTCATCTATTCCCTTAGAAGGTACTTATCTAATTCAACTGGACAATGATATGGTTCAAATCAAGGACAGAACGTATTACAGCAAGACTACTACCATTCAAATTGTATTATATTTTAGATTTAATACTCAACTTCACTTGTCTTTGAATCGTTACCAAGTGCAGTCGCACTCTAATAAAGAAAACTTTTTTAACGTTGGAATTATTGTGTTTTAATTGGGACCAGTTGTTAGGTCCTTCGAAAATCATATTTTTTTGTGTTACACGATCAACGGATCGTTTACTATACCAATAAAATCTATCAAAATAAAAAATAACCAAAAATAAGAATACAACCAAAAATATCAAGAGAATATTGATATCCTGAAAAGCAACGGTGCAAAGGAATATTGCACACTTCAAAACAACAATCAACATAATAAGAAAAACGTGAACCTCACATCAAAAGCCCATTGGTGGCAGTGGATAAATTATACCAATAAGGATACGGAGCACAACATCGTTGGAGAATTTTAATTCTTTGGCTCTGGAAACTAGCTTCCTTAGACAACATACCTACATACATCAAATTTCTTATGTAAGTCGTTAAATTGATTTATTATATTTGCTCTTAAAAAAAAAATTGTTTTAAATTGATTATTATTATTAATATACCTGCAATTATATGTCAATTCGTAAAGAAAAGAAAGGAAAAGAAAGTTGTCCATATTTTAATATTAGATTAGAAATTTTTGAAAAAGATTTATTAAATAACATTAAAAACAAAATGGCTACGAATAAAACAGAAAATACTGATGGAGAACTACGTGGTATTAGTCTAAGTGGTTTTAATCCAAAAATTTTTGATAACTTAAATTCAAATACCCAAAACCCAAATTCAAATCAAACTGACGCAAATAGTTTAAACATAGAAAATATTAATTCGATTCTTAATTCTCTGAAATTCCCTGACGCAATAAAAGATTTGCCTTGTTTTGACGGTAATCATAGATTATTATATGATTTTATTAATAATGTTGAAGAAATTTTAGTAGTTATGAGTAGCATAGATAAAACCCCATATGCTGGAATTATTTTAAGAGCTATCCGAAATAAAATAACAGGTCCAGCAAATGAAATTTTGAACATGTTTGGAACTCAATTAGATTGATTGGAAATGAAATCAAATCTTATCTTACATTATTCTGATAAGAGAAACGAAACATCTCTTATTCGTGACCTTCATAATATAAAGCAGTTTAATGATTCAGTAGAGAATTTTTATTCTAAAATTGTTGAAGTATTATCAACTCTTAACAATCATGTTCATATTCATGAAAAAGATCCAAACGTTGTAACTGCAAAAAGTAATTTCTACTCCGAATGTGCCTAAACACATTTCTTATTGGTCTAAAAGAACCACTTGGATCTACAGCTAGCGCAATGAAACCAAAATCTCTTGCGGAAGCTTTTAGTTACTGTATTAAAGAGCAAAATTGCTTTTATATGAGACATTCAGACCAAATCTATTATAACAATTATAGACCTCTTCAAACTAATAGATGTCAACAAAATATAAATTCTAGTATTTATTATCGTCCTACTCCCTCGTTTAATCAAATTCCAAACCATATTTACCGTCCAGAACATTTTTACCCACAACCTTCCAACACAGTTTTTCAAAATCAACAACGACAAAATACACATCAAAATCAAAAATTTGTCAGTCCTAGCACAAAACAGTTTTCTCCTTATCAAAATCATAACTTCAATAATCAAAATTACGTTAAATCTGTTGGAACACCAATGGAATTATCCACAGGATACACACGAAACACTCAACAATCCAATAATTTCAGAAACTCTATTAATAACAACACTACAAGAGCCGTTCAAAAATATAATAATAGACAGATTCACAATTTTAATTCAACAATTAACTTAAATCCGGAATTAAGCAACTATTCAGATCTAGACAAATTCGTACGTAATCAAAATATTGAATCAGAATTCAACAACTATGACGGATGCTTTCATGAGATAGATGACGAAAATTTTCGGTAAATTGCCTCAGACAAATTGGATACCTTGATTATAAGAAACACTCTTCAAACCCACTGCCGTACATTAATATATTATCTCCTTCAGGAAGATCGCTAAAATTCTTAATTGACACTGGATCTTCTACTAGCTTTATAAATCCCGGACTTACACACCCTGATTTTCATGATATAATAGAACCTTTTTAACTTATTTTAACTTTTCGGAACTTACCGCGTTAATTATTAAGAATTATTTATAAATTCTTCTTCCCGACGTTTCGAAGAAATTTCACTCTTCGTGGTCACGGGATTAGACTGACGTTTGATTGATGTTGTTGGTTACTTTACTTCTTAAGATGTACCGGTGCGTTGTTGTTGGTACATTTTCTGTGGGTGGTTGGTTGTTTTGCTCTTGTTGAATCATGTTTACATAAGCTTGGGTGCATACAACGCTTACAACGTCTGAAGTTTTTGCGTGTGTTTTATTCGATTTGAGTTTGCTTATGAGTGGATCCCATGTAGGGGATAGTTGGAAGCTAGAATCTCTATTGAAATTCTTATGTTTTTTTATTTCAATGGCTTCTCTTACTATCCTTGGCACATAAAATCTTTCTGTAGCAATTGATTTGGCTTGATCAAAACGAATAAAATGATCTTCGTTGTAAGCTAAATGCTCACAGATTGCAGACTTTGTGACGTAATTATGTTGAATAGCTTTAATATGTTCATTTAAGCGTGTTGTCATTGTTCTTTTTGTTTCACCGATGTAGGCTAATCCACAAATGCAGGGGGTATGCACCCAAGCTTATGTAAACATGATTCAACAAGAGCAAAACAACCAACCACCCACAGAAAATGTACCAACAACAACGCACCGGTACATCTTAAGAAGTAAAGTAACCAACAACATCAATCAAACGTCAGTCTAATCCCGTGACCACGAAGAGTGAAATTTCTTCGAAACGTCGGGAAGAAGAATTTATAAATAATTCTTAGTAATTAACGCGGTAAGTTCCGAAAAGTTAAAATAAGTTAAAATGATCAATATCCGCGAAAAGAAAAGTTTAAAATTGTATATAATAGAACCTGTTACAATAACAACTGTTTTTAACAAACATAAATTAGACCGACAAGTAACACTCCCTGCATTTAAAGAGTTTAATACGAGCGAGAGACTAAAATTTCTTGTTTTCAAATTTCATTCCTATTTTGATGGATTAATTGGCTTCGACATTATGAAACTTTTAAAATCAAAAGTTAATATAAAAGAGAAATTATTTGAAACAAGTAATGCTACATTACCTCTTCATTTTAAACCAAATTATATGTCTAAAGTTTTCAACATTTTTCCAAATTCCAAAAACATTATTGAACTTCCAGTAGATATTGAAAATGGTGAAGTATATCTAAAAACTTCAATATTATAAACAAAAATTTAAAAATCCCTGAAGGTATTTACAATTCCAAAAATTGGCACTGTTTTTTCGAAATTATTAATTTATCAGATGAAGAACAAATACTATTTTTGGAACAACCCTTAAAAGTTGAACCATTCAACAGTTTCAATGAAATAAATAATTTTAACATAACATATACAACGAAAGAAACCAAAAATATTGCATGCAATGATGTTACAAATTATCTTAGGACAGACCATGAACTCTGAAGAGAAAAAAAGCTCTTTTTAAACTCTGTAGAAAGTTTAATAATATTTTCTTCAAAGATGGTGACAAATTATCTTTAACTAATAAAATTAAACACAGAATTATTACCAACGATGACATACCAGTTTACACAAAATCATACAGATACCCAGAAGTTCACAAGATGGAAATTAAATCCCAAATACAAGATCTACTTAATCAACAAAAAGACCTAGTTTTTCTCCATACAACAGTCCCATATGGATAGTTCCAAAAAAAAGAGATGCTACTAATGTTCAAAAATGGCGTCTGGTTGTAGACTATAGGAAACTAAATGAGAAGACTGTTGGGGATCGTTATCCAATTCCAAATATTACAGACATCTTGGATAGATTAGGTAGATGTAGATATATATTTCACTACATTAGATCTAGCTTCTGGATTTCATCAAATTGAAATTGATTCACGAGATATTTCAAAAACAGCTGGCCACTATGAATTTATTAGAATGCTATTTGGGCTGAAAAATGCTCCACCCACTTTTCAAAGAGTAATGGATGAAATTTTGGGTGATTTACTAGGAAATATATGTTTAGTGTTTATGGATGACATAATAGTGTTTTCTTCTTCATTACAAGAACATTTAGAAAATCTCACCAAAGTTTTTTCTAAATTAGACCAGGCTAATATGAAAGTTCAATTGAAAAAATCGGAATTTTTATGTAAAGAAGTAAACTTTCTTGGGCACATTGTGACATCAGAAGGGGTTAAACCAAACCCTGAAAAGATTCGGTGTATTAAAGAGTATCCCATACCCCGAAATCAAAAAGAAATCATTTCTTGGTTTGTTAGGATACTACAGAAAATTTATTCAGGATTTCGCGAAATTACAAAACCACTAACTGAATGTCTAAAAAAGGAAGAAAAATAAAATTAGATGAAAATTATGTCAATTGTTTTGAACAATGTAAGGACATACTAAGTAATGACCCACTCCTCCAGTACCCTGATTTTTCAAAAGTGTTCAATTTAACAACTGATGCCAGCAACTTTGCAATAGGGGCAATCTTGAGCCAAGGTCCTATAGGAAATGACAAACCCATTTCTTTCAGACTCTGAGATTAAATACAGCACAGTTGAGAAAGAATTACTTGCTGTTGTTTGGGCAACTAAACATTTTCGACCTTATCTCTATGGGCGTAAGTTTTATATAATAACAGATCACAAACCTCTTAAATGGTTATTTTCTCTTATAGACACAAATTCAAAATTATTCGGTGAAGACTCCAATTAGAAGAATTTGAATATGAAATCAAATACAAGAAAGGTACTATGAATACGAATGCCGATGCACTAAGCCGTATAGAAATAAACATTAGTGAATCGCTAAATAACAATATAGACGACTTAAAAAAAGATTCCTCTTCAAGAAGTTTATTCAAAATTTTTGCTAATAATAAACTTTTTAAATTAATTCGTTGCAAAGAAAAACTAACTGATTTGGTTGATTCAGATAAACAGGACGAATTAATAAATGAGTACCATATAGAAAGTAATCACAGAGGAATAAATGAAACACACCAGCATCTGAAAAGAACATACTATTTCCCAAATATGAAACAAAAAATAACAAAGGTAATAAACAATTGTGAAAAATGTCAACTTTTAAAATATGAGCGACACCCACCAAAAATTATAACAACACCTCAAAATTCTACAGGCATTTCAATTGATTCCATTCAACTCTTACAGAAATTTATAGAGTATATATGACAATGATAAAAAACAAATTTGTAAAGATGTGTTAAATGAAGCTTTGACTACTTATAATAACAGTATTCATTCTGTAACAAATCTTACACCAATTGAATTGCTCACCGGTAGAACACCCAATTTTAAAAAAGACCTTACATACACTTCGAAACATGATTACATTAACAAATTAAAAGACTTTCAAAATAAGTTGTTTAAGCAAATAAAAAATAAAATTGAAAAACACAATGCGAACACACTAGAAAACATAAACAAAAATAGGAATATACCACCTTCTATAAATGAAAATGATACAATATTTGAATTCAATAACAGACGCAATAAATTGACACCTAGAACTAAAAAACTAAAAGCAAAATATAATAAAAAAGTAATAGTTATAACAACAAAAAATAGAAAATCACATAAAAACAAACTAAAAAGAAAACGAAAATTTAAAGAACAAAATTGTGATGAGCCTCAAAATCAATAAATAGTTGATAACGCTTTGAATTCTAACAAATATTTCTTCATTAAGTATGGAAACTGTAAAAAGTCATAAAAATTAAAAATTGTTTAGTAAGTGCTTTTCATTACCAAATTCTCAGAACGATATATTTAAACAAAATTAATGCAAACTTACTTCCTTAAGGACATATGGCTGTAGATAAAAATAATATATATATAGTTACTCCAATTCTATTAAAAAAAATTATTGTAAGTACTTGTGAGCATTTATGATTTTCAATTTTTCGGTAATAATATTGATAATAATTATAAAAGAACACATTAAACATCATTATTCAAACCGGAGGGAAAAAGGTCAAAATCCCGCCGATCAAAATCCCGCAAGTCGAAATCCCGCCAAATAAAATTACTAATTATGTACACGAATCCCGCCAGTCAAAATCCCGCCGATCGAAATCCCGCCGCAAAAATCCCGCCAGTAGCTTGCTACTATTTTGCGGGATTTTCAATACTTTTTTAAAATAATCCCAACTTTTTAGATACTTTTTCATACTTTTGAAACAATATTTTATTTTAGTTAGTGAATTTATTTTTATTGAAAAAAAAGTATATAGCAGTTGTGTTTTGGCAATTTGGCATTTATGTATCTTCAGTTCTCGAGGTAATTAGAGAGATAGAAATTGGATTTTATTTTGGTTTTGTGGGGACGGGTGACAACGACAACGACCATCACCACGATGGGACGAGAACGACCACGACTAGAAGGACGAGAACGGCGGTGACGAGAACGGCGGTGACGACGACCACGACCACGGCGACGGCCACAATGCCGGCGATGTGATGGCTTTGACTTGCCATCTCGGCATCAACTCGCTAAAGTCTTGCCTTGGTCGTGGTTCACAGTGCCGTGGATCTGGACGTAGGTGGATCTGGATCTGGACAGAGGTGTATTTTTTTGAAAAAAAAAAAATATATCGAAATATAAACTTTTTGGATTTTTTTTTTTTGGAAAATATAAAAAAAAACAAGATTTTTTGAAGAAAATTTCAATGAAAAATTAAACTTTTCTCAATTTTTTTTTCGGTTTTTAATTTTTCTTCGAAATATGAATGATAGGTACAATTGCTCAAGAAAACTTGACATTGGCGTTCAATTGATGCATCGCATTATACGAAAATTCGACTTATATCTTTAAAAGCGATTTGCGGCTAAACTAAGCGTCCTAGAGGCATCAAAGCTTGCATCTTTAAACTTGATTTGCCGTCCAAGCGACTTTTGATGCGAAAGAAACTTTATATACACCCAACCTCGCACTCACCCCAAATCCTATAATGAGCCCAAGCAGTGGGGTTGCAGATTTATACCATACATACCTCACTGTTTATTCGCGTTTATTTTCCACCCAAGGTAGTGTTTCTCAAGAAAACTTGACACTGGCGCTGAATTGATGCATCGAATCATACGAAAAATCAACTTTTATCTTTAAACGCGATTTGCGACTAAACTAAGCGTCCTAGAGGCATCAAAGTTTACATCTTTAAACTTGATTTGCGGCTAAACTATGCGTCCTAGTCCTAAAATGCATATTCGTGATCTTGGAATGTGCCCGTTCCCAAAAATCAAAATAAAATTGGTAAAAAAGTTTTTCCAAAACTTTCAAAAAAGATATTTCCAGTTTTTTCGGCTAAACTTTTGCGATTTTTATTGTCTTTTTTAAATTTTTTTTCGAATTATGTGTGAATAATATTGTTTTCTTTAAATGCAAAAGGAACTTTGCATACACCCAACCTTGCACCCACCCCAAATCCTATAATGGCATGCCCCCCCCCATACACACCTCGGTGTTAATTCGTGTGTATTTGCCATCCTCAACTAATGCATCGCATTATACGAAAAAATCGACTTCAATCTTTAAACGCAATTTGCAAATTGTATACAGGAAACAAAAATATTAATGAGCTGTCGCATAGTAGTAGAAACGGCGGGATTTTGATCGGCGGGATTTTGATTTTCGGGATTTTGATTTCCGGGAACTTGAAAAACGGGATTTTGATACGCGGGATTTCGACATACGGGATTTTGATTCGCGGGATTTCGACCCCAACCCAAACCGGAGACCCCAACCAAGCAGAGACAAAAAAAAAAAAATCCATAACCAACCGTCAGCAAGAAACTTATATAATCAGTTGATGTAAAGTTCATCATAACTCCACGATCACCTGAATTTGGGGGGGGGGGGAGAAGTTATGTATGCATAACTCCCTTAATCAACCTATGCCTTTCAACATACCCTAATGTCAAGGTGTTAAGATCATGATTAAGACGACGATGGATTTAGTTAAGATTATTTTTAAGAATTGATTATATGTATTGCTTGTTTATATAATGTTTATTTCTACTTGTTATTAATTAATGTTTATAACTATAAGAGTTTATTGATTTAAATATTTAATTTTTCTAAAATGTTTTCATAATAAATTTGTTATTCAAAAAGAAAACACGTATAAAATATTTCCTTAACCATAACTCGCGTCAACGTTTCGTTTTTTCGTAGCATTTCGGATCAGTGCCTACGTTCTGTAACTCTCGCATCGAGAAATTTCTCGCATGGAACACGTTGATAAAAACAAATATGACGTGAATTTGCCAGGAAACTGTTTTCTCACATTCGCCTAGTTCTGTAACTAGATTTTCTCGACTTGAAACTTTTCGGAATAAAATTTCTGTGAGAGACTAGAAAAATATGAGTAAAACTGTGAGAGCCTAGAAAAATATGAGTTAAACTGTTTCTGTAAGAAAAAAGTCGAGATAATTTCTCGATTTACCTGCTAAAATTACTCGTAAACAAGTAAAACGCATGTGAAAAGTAAATTTAATGATTAAAAGAAGAGAAATGGTAAATATTTTGTGTTTGTAATTTGTATTATTTCAAAACAAAATCAAAAGAACACTCTAAATCCTGTTGTATTTTGCAAGGGGGTATAAATGTAAGCGTTAAAAACAATATAGAACTAAATACTTATCTATCATTTTCTTTAGTTCCACTTAAGTGAGGTGCACTTGATTGGATTAAATGAAAGTAGATGCATAACAGACCATAACTGGCTGAACAGAATGGAGACGGAGCTGCAACTGGAATAGCTGTCAAAATTTTGAATACACACAAATTCAATGATGCGAACAGAACACAACGCAGCTGCAGACGGAGCTGCAGACGGAGCTGCAGATGCAGCTGGACAAGTTGGCCAACTTTTAACTTTTGCTTGCAGCTTTCTTGACGTTTCAAAATTGCGAGCAAAACGGAGTGTTTACATGTGGGGTAAAGTGATTTTTAAACTATTTTCAATCACTCATAAAGACGTAAAGCAATTTTACCTTCTTTTTCATCATTATTCATTTTTATTTTTGTTTTCATTTTTATTTTCGATACTAAAATGTCATAAAGCTGTACAGCTGCATTGTGGGCGCGTACAAAAAATCACGTACGACACTTTTTGACAGCTATTCCAGTTGCAGCTGCAGCTCCAGTTGCAGCACTCTATTCTGTTCAGCCAGTAAATAGGGGTCTGACAATAAAGAGGCACATTTCGAAGCATACCATGCCATAACGAAAAACTTCTATATGGATGATATGCTTACCGGTGCAGATACAGAGCAAGAGGCATTGGACTTGACCAGATCTATAAAATCATCATTCAGCGAAGGCGGTTTTTGAATTGGACAAGTTCACATCAACAAGTGAGCGGGTTCGAGCAGAGTTTGGCAACACTCAGAGCAGCATAACAGAACACATACTTCCTGAGGAAAGTGGTACCTCAATACTTGGTTTGGTTTGGTATGGACCTTGTCAAGTGACGAAATATGCTTCAATGTGCAACTTCATGAATCAGAAAGCAGAGCAACGAAGAGAGAAGTCGTTAGTGCAGTCGCGAGGCTGTGCGATCCAAATGGCTACATAGCGCCAGTTATCGTCAGAGCCAAAATCATCATACAAGACATATGGCGATCAGAAGTGCATTGGGATAAGCCTATACCCCAAGAGCATCTACCTAATTGGGAGAAATTTCGTCTTCAGCTCAGTCATATTTCATCAGTGTGGATTCCAAGATGGTTGGGTAGCGAAAGAGCAAAATCTTGGAGCTACATGGTTTTGCTGACGCATTCCGAGCGAGCATATGTGGCAGTAGTTTACCTGCGGTCGATGGCGGTGGAACACAACACAAAATGCATTTTGGTGGCATTGAGAACACGAGTTGCACCGCTAAAAACCGTCACCATTCTTAGACTGGAGCTATGTGCAGCAGGTCTTTTGTCCCAACTGATGGTACAGGTGGTCGACTCAGGTTCATTTCAAGATTTTGTTCGTAAAATCAAGTGCAGTAGATTTTATTTTAAGGCAGCAGATTGATTTTGAGAAAAAAATGCAGTAGATCTACTGCGATTGCAGTAAAGTGGCAACCCTGCTCAGGTGCAAGGAGCAACTAGAGAGCACGAGCACAATTCTGTCGCTAAGTCCTTTCGTGGACTCCGATGAGATTCTGAGGGTCGGAGGACGTCTCCAAGCCGCGTCCCTACCCTACCAGGCTACGCATTCCATAATTTTACCAGCCAAGAGCAGCTACTTTTAAGAGAAGCACACTTCATCATTTATCACGGTGGAGTACATATGAGCATGGAGTACATCCGGCAGATGTTCTGGATTCCCACACTTTGCCGGCAGCTGAAATTTCACATAGCACGGTCCATTGTTTGTTTTCGTCAAAAACAGGCAGTATCAGAGTAACTAATGGGCAGCCTCCCACAGGACAGAGTGCAGCCAGCAAGAGCATTCAAACATAGCTTAGTCGACTATGCGGGGCCAGTGCAGATCAAGGCTAGAGCAGGCCGATCGAAAGTTATAGAGAAGGGCTACAAAGCAGTATTTGTGTGCATGGTGACCAGAGCGATTCACCTTGAGCTCGTGAGCAACCAATCAACGGGGGCCATTTAAGCGGCATTTCAAAGGTTCACTGGAAGACGTGGCGTTTGTTCAGTGCTATGGAGTGACGACGCCACGACATTCGTTTAGGGCTGCCAGATAAAATGTTCGCAATATCGGGACATCAGTGACAAAAAATCGGGACAAATCGGGACTTAGAAAAGGCAATGAACTGTTAAATATACAACAAATAGAAAAACACTTATGACAAAAAAGAAATAAAAAGATTATATGGGGAGCATTGAAAATTCAGTGTTGTTACTAAAATATCTTCGGGTTCTTTGGTACATGGTACTGTACAAAAAAGTCTGTCATTTCGAAAGATTTGCAATTCTGGTAAAATATTTAAGCATTGACCTAGTTGTTGTCTAATGATCACTTGAAAATAAAAAAATGTCTCGATTTCTTATTTCCACAATTTTTGTTTGAAGGATTAATTAATAAAATCTAAAAACTAATTGCAAATATCATGTCCGGTGCCTCATAGGTAATTGCCTTAGGCCCCACACTGAATAGGGCTGCAAAACCGATGAAAATTCATGTTTTAAAGCAACACATTAAGATTTGACAAAATGAAATCATGCAGAGCAGCATTATAATTTTCAAATTTTATAAAATTGTATTTTGTTGAAAACCTTCAAGCAATATTAAATAAAACCGTAAATATTCAGCCTTATCCGCAAATTAATTTTCCCCCGAACAATACTCTCCAGTCGTAAACAATTTTCGAAAAAAAAGGGAAAAATTCCTAGGAAAAAAGTAGGTATCGCCAATTTTTTTTTCCGAAGGAAAATTAGTGATTTTTCCCTGGAAAAAATTCACTTAAGTTTAGCTGGAGGATTTTGAAAATACAACACGAAGTTTTTCTTTTGTCTTTTTATTACAGTTTGTTTATTTTAACATTTTTATCTTCCGTGTTCAAAGTGATACATTTGGGGCAGATCTCTCTCTCAAAAATTAATTAAACTTCTGCCAAGACTTCCCTGAAGCTGGATTGAGCCAGCTTTTTGGTAGCCACCTTCTGCAAAAAAAACCCAAGCATGCTTTTAGTTTGCATGCTTTAGTTTGACGAAGGTATGCCAAACGCTTTTTTGGGTGGTGGCACTGAATTTATTTAAATATGCAGTAAGGGGGACATTCCGTTATTTTAAAAATGATAATCGTCAGAACGATTACCGTTAAAGTGATCGTCAATGCTTCACGTAACGTCTATCTTTTTTTGCTGAATGCGCAGTCCCCTACAAACCTACAAGCATGAAAAATGAATTAAGTGAGCTTGAAAACGATTCCTTTTTCTAACAAACGATTCCTTTTTCTATCCCTTAAGTTTCTTCGAATTCTGTTTAGGTTTCTCCGATCTCTTTCTTCGGTGGTTAATCTGAAGCCTATGGTAGAGATTTTAAGAAATACCGATCTGAATATTTCAAAAATGTAGGTTTATAATTGTATTTCATTAATTTATTGACAAAGTTTGACAGTTTAAATTAAATAATTCTCTCAAAATATTTCGAAACTGGTTCGAAGATATTTACGGGGGAAATTCTATTCGGGGGAGATTGGCGATGAGAGTATTCAACTCGGAATTTGCGATAAGGCTGATTAATTTGTTTGGTTTTCCTTTTTAAAACTTTTGGGTGGCAAAATTTCAATTTTCCGAAGGTGGCAGAAACTCCTGGTTCGGCAAAGATCATGTGCATGTCTTGCTCCTTTACAAAAAATTTGCAAGAAATACTGTCGAAATAAACTAAACTAAATAAACTACATCACATATTTTCTTCTTAATTCGGGAAATCATTTTAATAAAATTCTTTGATACAAGAAAGTTATTTTTCATAAGTAAAAAAAAAAAAATCGGGACAAAATCGGGACAGTTTGTATATCGGGACATATATCGGGACAGGGTTCAAATATCGGGATTGTCTCTCCAAAATCGGGACGTCTGGCAGGCCTACATTCGTTGGAGCAGATAGAGAGCTGCACAGGACTGCAAAAAGTTGGGGTCACAGACTCCCGATCGAGCAAATCAACCACATGGGCACCGAATGGAAGTTCATCGTGCCAGGAGCACCATCTGGCATCTGTGAAGCCGGAGTGAAGTCGGTTAAATACTTATCTATTTATTTTATTTATTTATTAAAATATCAATATACAATTGAAAATTGTAATAAATATAGGCTAAGAGCAAACAACAGCAAAGGCTTTTAGTCTAAGAGCCGACAGCAAATTTTGGGAGTGGAGGTATAACCAAAATCGGAGTATGAGGGATTATAGGTACATCTATCATGATATCAAATACCAAAGTCTGGCAGGTTTTGTTCTCAGCCTTTGGGAGGGGTGGGGGGCTAAAAAGTAAAAGATCCCCTGAGTTATTTTCAGGGTTATAACCTCTTTAATTCATTTTTTAAAAATTGGATATGATTCCTTGTCATTTTTTCTAAGCATAAACACCACAATCTTGACGGTCCGATTAATAGAACTCAAGATATAACCATTTTACGTGAACCTTATCATCCTTTTTTTGGAGATTTTCAGGAAATCAAAAAATCAACAAATAAAGTCTCCACAAAAACGCTAATAAGGTTTGCTTAAAAAGGCTACATCATTTGTCCTATTTATCGGATCACCAAGATAAAAGTGTTGGGACGTAGGGAAAATGACAGAGTATGATTTCCTATTTTTTAAAAGTAAATTCATGTGTTAATTACCCTACCATATAAATAGGAAACCAAGTGGGTTTTAAACCCCCACCCCCACCAAAGGCTGAGAAAAAAACCTGCCAGACTTTCATATTCCTTATCACGATACATGTACCTATAATCCCTCATACTCTGATTTTGGTTATACCTCCACTCCCAAAATTTGCTGTCGACTCTTGGTCTATTTCAGCTCTAGTTTTAAAATTAAATCAAATAGAAATTTTAAGGTTATTGAATATATCTTTTAATTTTAAAATATTGCTTTGCTTCGGTTCCTTAAGAAGTTCCAAAATGTTGAGGTAGTTGTTGTTGTGTTGTTGAGATTGTCCTGATAAGAAACATGGACTGAGCAAATGGGTTATGGTTGTGGAGCTGTGACAGCTGGGGCAAGTGGGTGGGGTTTCTTTTTTGAGCAGGTGTTGGTGGGTGAATTCAGTGTGACCAAGGCGTAGTCGGATGAACATTCTGAGATCAGATTTGGGTATATCGGTTGGGAATTTAAGCTGAATTTTCTTCGGGTTGATTAAGCTGTAGTGGTGTTTGTAATGTTCCCAGTCTAGCAGTCTTTGATTGTAACATTCTTGGTGAATGTGTTTTTTTAGGTCAAGGCGACTAACGGTGTTAAATGTGTAAGTTGGAGCTTTAAGTACAGCATTAGCTGCTACATCTGCGAGCTCATTACCTACAATTCCAACATGACCTGGAGTCCAGATAAGCTTCACCTTAGTTTTGGCTTTTGAGAGTTTATCACGGATTTTGGCTATTATATCTGCGTCGTTTCTTGGATTGACTGTTGACTGTAGTACTGACAAACTGTCAGAGCAGATAGCCCATTTTCCCTTCCTTAACAGACTGTTCTTAACAGCTTCTAAAATCGCTACAGCTTCGGTTGTGTATATGGAGGCAATATTTGGTAAAATCCCTTGCGTGATAAGAGAGCCATCTTGGGCTACAACTGCAAAACCAGTGTTTGAGTCTGTTTTAGAGCCATCTGTATACATAAAGTTCCAGCCTTTATTTTTTAGACCACTTTGGATTTCCGTGAAGCGTGCCTTGAAGACGGTGTTACAAGTGTTGTTTTTTCGAAGTTCTTGTAGATCGAGAATGACAGATTCCTTCTGAAGCGACCATGGTGGTTGTATTGGTGTATATTTGGCTGTTTTGGTTAAGGCTAAGTGGAGTTTATTTCTAGACTCAAGGGCGTGGTGGTTTGTGGATGGTATCCTTTTACTGCGTTTATGCGAAATAACTTTGCAGACATCTTTATCTACCAATGAGCCAGTTTGGAATAAGAACTTTACGTTGAGTTTTGCAATAGTTTCAAGGTATCGCTCTTCTATTGTGGGAAGTCCAGCTTCAGCGAGAATATTTTTGATTGGAGTGGTTGGAAAAGCCCCAAGACTTCTCCTAGCAGCTTGGTGGTATATTGGTGCAATTATATTCCTTGTTGATTTTGGACAGGAGCCGTAGATAGGCAAAGCATAATCAATTTTACTTAAAACTAGCATTTTAGACAATTTGCAAAGTGAATTTACATGGGCATTACTTTTACTAGATGAAAGATACCTTATAATATTTAGCCTTTCTGCCAGTGCTTTCTTAAGATTAGAACAGTGTGATTTCCAGTTGTATCTATTATTTATAAGAAGACCTAAGACATTTAGATTAGTAACTACTTCTATTTTAGAGTTGTTAATAATTATTTCTAGGCTTTTACAGTTTTGTTTTCTGCAGACATGAATGATTTTACATTTTTCTAAGGAAAGACAAGGGCCAGAGGTATAAGACCAATAGCTGATTTCATTAAGCAAAAGAGAAAAAACTGATTTTACTTTATCTAGGTCATTGTATTTACATATTATATATATATATCGTCTGCATAGATACAGTGATCTCGATCTTTGTGTTTAGAGATAAGATTACATATTTCGTTGAAGGCAATTGCGAAACAGATTACCGATAAAGGAGATCTTTGTGGAATTCCATTATCTAGTGGCTTAGTTTTAGAAAATATGTTTCGGATTTTAATGTAGCATTTTCTGTTAGTTAGAAAGGATTTAATGTACTGGAAGATTTTGGGTCCGAGACCCCAGTCTCTTAATTTGTTAAGTATAAGGTGAATGCCTATATGATCAAAAGCCGTTTTAAATCAAGGGCCAGGATTGTGATATGGTTTCGAGCTGAGAGGGCGTTTGTTAGTGCAAAGTCAATGTGAAGTAGGGCATCTATGCACCCTCTTCTCGGTTTGAATGCTACTTGGTTGGAACTTAATACTTTTTTTTAATTCTGTAAACCATAACAATCTGTTTGCAATTATTTTTTCCAGAACTTTTGATAAAAAAGGAAGTAGAGAAATTGGGCGGTAAGAATTAGTACCTAAATCTGCCCTCTAAAAGTACTTGAGAGTGCTAGGACGCCATATGGCCCTAGGCTCAATGATAGGAAAATCCCTATGCACACCTCCGCGTGGTAGAGGGCGGGTAACGCTAACGTGCAGGGGGACCGAATGGATGCCGGGATAAGCAGACAACCCAGCTATGCTGGTCAGGGCACAATCTTGTCCCTGGGATGGTTAAAAGCCCCCTTAAGACGGATGAACTGCAGGTGTCGGTCAACGGCATGATAGTCTGGTGGCGGAGGAGCGTTTTTTTGTTAAAAGGCCAACGGCAGCAGCAGGTAGCGTCTGTAACCCATATTGGGCGGCTACAAAAGGCGTCTGTTTTCCCATAGTATTTGTATTTGTATTTATTTATTTATAACAGAACTTAATATTAAGATACACATCTTTTAGATAATTAAGCCTTGAAGTGAAGTTATACGTTTATAATTGATACAAGTGGTAACAAAAGAATAAAAATATCAAAAAAAAAGTGAAGAGAAAGAAAAGGAAAATATAAAAATAGAAAATTAGGTAATAAACATTGCAAAATAAATGAATGAATAAATTATTTCTGTAATTGCACAACAACGAACCCAGCCCTTACAACAAGAAGCATCTGTTTAAAAATATTTAATAGTTTGATAAGATAGTCCAAACTATGTTGGTTCGATTAAAACTTGGAATTCAAAAGTTACTGTCCCGAAAAGTATTCGGCTAAGTTTCTCTGAAAAATTTTCAGATTATCTGCTCTTCTGAATTCACGTGGCAACGAATTCCAGAGACGAGCCGCGCCAATGAAAAACTGTCGCTCAGAAGTTTGACATGTGAAAGATGGAATTGATATTTGGTTTGTTCTGTTAGAAGATAAGAATTGTAAATGGTTATAGAGTTCAGGTGGCTGTTTCGTTAAAATAATTTTAAATAATGTGGTAAGCGTCCTAAATCTTAATAAATTCTCAAAACTAAATCCGTACAAGCTTTTTGAGTAACTCGAAACGTGATCAAATCTATGGAGCCCAAAAACATAGCGAGCAATATTGTTGAAAGCAACTTTAAGTTTTCTCTGGGTTGCAGCGTCTAAACCACAAAAAATTTCACACCCATACGTTAGAATTGGGACAACCAATGTTTTAGCCAACATTTTTCTTGTTTCTATTGGTGTGAACTTTTTTGCGACTGATAATGTTCTCAACGCACCGTAAGCTTTTCCTACCACAGCATTTACATGGTTGTTCCAAGTTAGATTCCGATTGAAGGTTATGCCTAAATTTTTCGCTGTATTGACATATTCAACGGGGATGTTATTAAGGACTACTGTTGGAAAGTAACTTAGGTCCAAAACCTTTTTTGAGATGACCAGGCATTTAGTCTTCACTGGATTGAGAACAATACCATTGGAACTAGACCATTCCAGTAATGTATTCAGATCTCTATTGATGTTGTAAACACAGTTATCAATAAGACCCAATCTTGTACTCCCAAGGTATTGGACATCATCAGCAAACATTCGCGTTTCACCGTGCTTTAAAAGACTAGGTATATTATTAACATAGGAAGAGAACAAGAGTGGCCCTAGGATGGATCCTTGTGGAACACCGCGTGAAACTGAAATGAAGTCTGATTTTTGAGTTCCAGACACCACAGATTGGCTTCTTCCAGATAAATAGGAATTTATAAGGTCAACTGCTGCAGGTGAAAACCCGAAATCAGTTGACAATTTTTGATACATAATGCTATGATCAATTGTATCAAATGCCTTAGAGTAGTCAAGAAGAACCAAGAACGAGACTTTGTCATCATCCAAGGCCTTTCTTACTTGTTCAACTACATCCAAGAGAGCAGTGGTACTACTATGCTGAGATCGAAAACCTGACTGTTTTGGTGAAAGTAGAGAATTTAAATTAAAAAAACGAGTAATCTGCTTATGCATCAATTTTTCAACCACTTTAGAAAAAAATGGTAAAATAGAAATTGGACGATATTCTGTTTTTTGGCGATTTTTAGGTACTGGAATGATTTTAGAAAGTTTCCATTTAGAAGGAAAAATACTTTTTGTAATGATAGTGTTTATAGTATGGGTTACAAATGGTAGTATATAGGGCATTATTGCTTTGAAAAATGTGGGATGCACATTATCAAAGCCAACCGCATTTGACTTTATTGAAATCAAGCTTTCAACAACATCTTCAGGTGTAACTCCTATGAAATTAAAAACACATTGGGGTCTAAATGACGAATGGTCAACTTGGAAGGCAATCGGTCTGTTCAAGATTTGAGGTTGGGGAACTGATGCTATGAAGGCCTTGTTTAGTTCGGTACAGTTAACATCCAAATCTACATGCTTTTGCTTCCCAATTCCTAGTTCACGTAGATTTTTCCATAGCTTGCGCCCATTTTGAGAATGATTTAGATGGTTTGTATACCACAATGTTTTTGCTGCATTTATAAGACTAACGCATTTATTTCGAAGTTGCCGGTATTGTTGACGATCTTCGGCTATCCTGAAACGTTTCCACTTGGTGTATACACGGTTTCTGTGATTTATGCAGTTTCTTATCTCCAATGTAAACCAAGGATTATCACCATGCCTTAGAGTTCTTGTTTTCAATGGAACATGAACATCAAATAATCTATTCAAATGGCTTTCGATAAACTCAACTTGCTCGTCTGGAGATATAAAGTAATAAACATTCTGCCAGTGGATTGATCTGATGTCAGACTCAAGGGATGCTATATTAAGATTCTTGAAATCTCGATACTGAAAAGTAATTGGAGGCCTAACAGGAGAAAAATCAAACGAAAGGTGTATTAAGTCATGCCGTGAGAAACCAGGTGCTGACAACTGATCATATAATATCACCTTATGAATGTCGGTCACAAAAAAAACATCAAGAAGAGTACTTGAGCTACGTGTAAAATGGGTTGGATTGCTAACATTGACCGGAAGAAGGTTAAATGTTCTCAAACTGTCTGTCAAACTTTTGTCTATTATTAAGTTGCTATTAAAATCACCACAGATGATGATATTAGGGAATAATACACAATATTCTTCTAAAAAGGAGTAGATTGGGGATAAATCAATATTTGAATAAGGTCTATAGACAACACCTAATAGAAGTCTATCGTAGTTACTGATAATTTCAATGCAAAGACATTGAAAAGCGCAATTGAGTGGGGAAGTGAATTTAAGCTTAGTTTTCAGAGTCTCCTTAATATATAATGCTACACCTCCACCAATACGCTCAACTCTATCGACTCTGTACATTTTATATCCCGCCATGGAGTAGAACTTGTCATTAACATCGTTTAGGAACCATGTTTCTGAGACAGCAATTACATCAACCTGTGAGCCCTCAAACAAGTCCCTAAATTCATCGATTTTCCCAGACAAACTCTGTGCGTTTAAGTGGCAAACTTTAAAACCTTGATTTAGTGCGGTTAAAACGTTTACCATTACCTTAGTCGCACCGGCGCTCCCACCACTGGAAAACGTTGCACTATCATTCCGTTCACCCGCCATCATCATAGTTTAAAAACGAAATAAAAAAACATGAACCAAGAAGAGCAGAGAAACTATAAAACTGGTAAGAACTGGTGCAATATAAACTATAAAACTGGTAAAAACTGGTGCAAAAGCGTCCTGCCGAAAAAGTGCTATAGATAAGTTGTTGTGCAGCTAAAAAAACTAAGTTTGTAATAAATAAAATTAAGTACATTGGAGAGGAAATAAGATAAAAAAAAAAAAAAAAAAAAAAATAAATAAATCGAGAAGTTTAACTGGAAAAAGCAATATAAAAAGGAAGAAAAATAAATTAATTAATTTACAAGTTTAAAATAATCAAATGTTTGTTTATATAATATATCAGAAAAATTGCAAAGCAAAAGTTAAATCAAGGCATCAATTAAAGCTCTTACATAATCATAAATAAGTTTTTCCTACTTAATCGGCATCTCTGCATTATCGACAATATTCATATTATGTTCTGGTAACACTGCTGATTTTTCGATGTCATCTTCGATCTCCGCTGATAAGCTTTCGATGTTTTTTATTGTGACAGAACTTCCATGCAGTTGATGTTTAATGTACACGAGCCCACGAATAGTATATACAGTTGAGATTAATTGTTGTTTTTTTAGATTGAGTGCGGCGTGGAGTATTTCTTGATTCTTTTTTGTTAAACACTCGCGCATATAAATGGGAATATCTGACTCTAGTCCCACGTCGCGAAGAATTAGTTGCCGTTTGTGAATTTTACGGAACTCTGCAATTTTTTGAAGAATAGAGTTTCTCTCAAACGGAGAAGAAAATTTAATTATTATCGGGCATGTGTTGTTATTTTCAGAAGATCGGCGTGGGGTACGAAATATTCCTCTAAGAGAAGGAGCCATAATGTCAAGTGATAGACAGAGGTGATTGAAAATACTTGTGAGATTTTCCTGGTCTGCGGGAATATTATAGAGAATAGCATCCTTTGCTATGTTGTTGTTCTCCTGCGCTTCCAGCGCTTCTTTAATAAGTGAAATCTCCGATTTAAGATTGTTCATATCTGTTTTGTGGGCGGCCTCAAGCAGTTATGTGTTTGGCCATACAAAAGGCGGGTGTGCCTGTCAAATCTGAGCTAATGTATGTTATTAATCGTATCTCGGAAAACACCATGGTGGAAGGATATATGCTAATACATGAAATATGACAACAAATGGAAATGAGTCCCCAAGAGGTAACCATTTTATGGAGAATCCTTCTGCAGCTTCGGCTGCTGTAAACCGCACATCGGATTTGGGGGTGCGGCATCTTTCGTGTACCAGCGTCAATCAAGACGCCATAACAATAAATGAATCGTTAACAAATAGAAGAAGTCTTTTAAGAAGAGCAAATGATACTTTTGGCTACCGCATACGTACGAAAATCGGAGCATGGAACGTTCGATCCTTGTATGGCGAAGGTAGATACGAGCAGGTTGAGCGTGAAATGCTTCACCTTAAGATCAGTATACTGGGCATCAGCGAAACTAGGTGGAGAGGAAGAGCCGAATACAGAGCTGACTCTGGGCAAACGAGAATGCTGTATTCCGGGGAGGATGAAAGAGAGGGTGGCCAAAGGCTGCATGGTGTCGGAATTATGTTGAACGAAGAAGCGAGGCGTAGTCTTATATCCTGGGCGCCCATTTCTGCAAGAATAATGACAGCAAGGTTCCGTTCAAAAATTCGCAACGTCACAATAATTCAGTGCTACGCCCCCACAAATGAAGCGACCGAGGAAGACAAAACCGCTTTCTACACTCATCTTAACTCAGTTTACAGTGGTGTTCCAAGAGCCGACATCATAATTGTCATGGGTGATCTCAATGCCCAAGTCGGATCAGACAACTACGGTCTGGAACGCGTCATGGGGAAAAATGGCTTGGGGTCACGAAATGAAAATGGTGATTTGCTGGTCGATTTTTGTAACGCTAATCGTCTTGTACTGGGTGGGACTGTGTTTAAACATAAGACTTGCAACAAAATCACCTGGGTACATCCGGATGGTCAAACTGAAAACCAAATTGACCACATCATGATTCAGCAGCGATGGAGGAAGTCAATGTGCGATGTTCGAAGCATTAGAAATGCCGACATGGGAAGCGACCACCATTTGATTCTCATGAGTCTCAAGCTACGAACTGCAGCTGTACAACGTCAATCACAGGGTGCAGCAAGGAATTCGAAGTTCAATACAAATGCTTTAAGTGATCCCAACATATGTCGTAACTATGTCACCAACCTTAACGACAGAGCTTCGTCATTAAACGGAATCCAAAATTCAACAATTGATGAGATGTGGGGTGATATAAAAAGTGTTTTTATGGATGCTGGATCCGAAACTGTACCCAAGCAGTCGAGAGTTAGAGACTCTTGGATATCCCAAGACACCTGGGATAAAATCGAGCTTCGCAAATCGTTGAAGATGCAAATAAATGCCGAAGCGGATGCTCAACGAAAGGCTGAATTGCGAAGAGAGTATCGCTTAGCACATAAGATGGTCTATCGCTGTGTGAGACGTGACAAGAGGGTGAGGTTAGACGGTCTCGCAGAAAATGCGGAAAACGCTGCAAGAAGAGGAGATATGAGGGAACTGTACCAAATATCCAAGGAAGTTGTCGGGAAGAAAAGCAACACCAATCATCCTGTAATGGATGTGGATGGTACACTTTTGGTATCAATCGAGGATCAGCTGCGCAGGTGGAAGGATCACTTTTGTGCCTTGCTTAATGAGGATTCTGTCGAACAAAGTGCTGAAGTGCCCCAGCTTAACGAGATGCGTAGATCATATAGGGGTATTGACATTGAACACCCTACAATACTGGAAATTCAATCTTCAATTAATCTTCTCAAAAACAACAAAGCAGCTGGACTTGACGGTATACCAGCCGAGTTCCTGAAGGCTGACCCTGTCAGAGCGGCTAGTATTCTACACCCTATGATACAAGCTGTGTGGGAAAACGAAATCTATCCCAGCGACTGGAAGGATGGTGTAATTGCATCCATTGCATTCAATGGAGACCGTTTGAAAGGCTTAGCCACTTAGACTATGCCGATGATATATGTCTCTTGGCAAATAACATCAGCGGGCTGAACGGGATGTGTCAAGCTCTAAAGGTAAAAGGAGAGGCGAGTGGTCTTAAAATAAATAGCAAAAAGACAAAAATAATGCTCACAGGCCACTCCACACATCAGCGTATTTTAATACAGGAGACGCCAGTTGAAGAGGTTGGACAATTTAACTACCTTGGAAGTATTGTTTCAGCAAATGGTGGTACTGATCTGGACGTTCAAAGTAGAATAAATAAAGCTCGCGCAGCCTTCGGTTCTCTCTCCCAAATTTGGAAATCATGTCAAATCTCCTTGCGCACAAAGTTGAGGTTCTTCGAATCCAATGTCAAATCCGTGCTGTTATATGCTTGCGAAACCTGGAAAGTCACGACTACCATCTCAAAGAAATTGCAGGCTTTTGTGAACCGTTGTCTACGCCATATTCTAAAAATTCGCTGGCCACAAATTATATCAAACGAGGAATTGTGGCGCAGGACAAGTCAAGAGCGGCTGGACGTTGACATAAGAAAGCATAAATGGCAATGGATTGGTCACACGCTGAGGAAACCAAACGATGAAATTGCAAAGCAGTCATTCGAATGGAATCCACGGCGGGTTGGAAGACCAAGAACAACATGGAAATCAACAGTTCTAGCAGAAGCAGACTCCCAGAGAAAGACGTGGCCACAGTTAAAATATCTATCTGCAGACCGTGAAGGATGGAAACGATTTGTTGGTGCCCTATGCCCCCAACCCGAGTTACAGGACTTGATGATGATGATGAAGAATTAGTACAGTCGATCATTTCCAGCTTTGAAGTATGATACCCTTGCTGAATATATTGTATACAGTGAAATGAGCCTTTGTTTAACTGAATCCGGGAGATTTTTTATCATAGGATAGGATATCCTATCCCGCCCTGGTGTTATCCCTTGTAATCTGCTCAAGCAACTTTCGAGTTCAATAGTAGTGATATCAGTCTCAATGCGAAGAGCTGCTGCGTTGGTTGGAGATTGTAGAGTTAAATTCAGTCTTGCCATTTTTTCAGTGTTAATGGACAATATATTTTTGGGGTTGGAGTTGCCAGTGAGAGTCCTGATACGTTGCCAAGCTGTGCTTGTGGATGTGTTGGGGTTAATTGTTCCCGTGAAATCATTAAAGCTTTTGAGTTTTCTACATTTTAGAGTTCTTCTAAAATAAGCATTAGCTTTTTTGTAGGCTATGAGGTTAACTTGGGTAGGATTTTTCATGAAAGTCCGCCAAGTTTTAAACTTTTCAGTTCTTAGCCTCGAGAGGTCACGATTCCACCAGGGCACAATTCGATTAAAACTTACTGGGGATGTTTGGGGAATGGAGTCGTTTG
The DNA here is from genome assembly GCA_963921185.1 of Dasysyrphus tricinctus. NCBI lineage: Eukaryota > Metazoa > Arthropoda > Insecta > Diptera > Syrphidae > Dasysyrphus > Dasysyrphus tricinctus. The sequence goes on from OY992532.1 coordinate 151,048,680, forward strand.
CCGCACTGCGGATGCTCTTAAGTAGGATAGCAGCTTCCTTGTTTATGCAATGGGTCGGAGGTAATTTGGAAATATTAAGCTCAATTTTGTTTTTATATAAGTCCTAATTAGCGAAATCTGTTTTGTATCTTGGAATATGCTTAGCAGTATCTTGTTTTGGCACTAGTCGCAGTGAAATAGTTATTGGAAAATGATCGCTGTTGTGCAAATCATCGGATATTTGCCAAGCAATTTTTGGGAAGAGAGTAGATGAACAGCATGACACATCAACATGAGTGAGTGAGCTGTGGGTTGAGAGATGGGTGGGAGAGCCATCATTAAGTATTGTTAAGTCAGATTTCGTAATGAATTCTTCAATTGTGTTGCCACTTTTGTTATTTTTGGGAGAGCCCCATAGCTGACTCCATGAATTCAGATCACCAGTCAGTATGTATGGAGGATCAACTTGACGAATTATGTTCTCAAGGTCCAAGTTTGCCCAGGTAGAATGTAAGCACATATAATTGTTATTCTCATACCTATGTTAACTTGAATAGCTGTACATAGAATGTTTGAATAAATTTGTTTGTGAACGTGGGGGATATTGTTTTTGATAAGTATACCAACTCCCTGCACCGAAGATAGATTATGTGGGTGATTGACAAAGTACCCAATATAAGACCTAGGTTTTATAGGGTCTATTTTATATGCAAGGTGTGTTTCTTGAAGCGAAATAATATCATATTTACGTTCTTTTATTAATAAATTAAGTTCATCATAATTGTTTATGAAACCATTAAGATTCCATTGTAAAATGTCGAGGTAATTAAATGTTTTAGGATGTCTGTTGTTCTGGTGTTCAGTTGAGTGTCGATGGTCACAATTGCGGAGGAGGCTGCAATTTCTACCACACACAGATGGTAGATTTGCGCTCCCCACCGCAAGTGCGGCCATCGACGTTGAGGGTGCTGAAGGTGTTTTATTATGTGCCGTCATTTTTATTAAGAGAGCGAGAGTTGGACTTAGAAGGATTATGAAGAAAATTGTTTTGTGGTAATGTTTGATCATTTGAGTTCGAGAGTGTGGTAAGATAGTTTTTTGTTGAGGTGGATTCGTTATCGATATCAATAGTGTTGGGTTTGGTTTGTAAAGAGAATTTTTTTAAGTTAGAAGAAGGAGAGAGCATTTCTTTATCATTTAGTTCTGTTGTTGGTTGTTGTGTTTCGAATAGGGAGTTGTGGTGGAGTGGACTTTGGGGGTTGGATGGACATTTGTGCGGATGGATTTGTTTTCTTTTCAGTGGCCATAGTTATGGGGGGAGAGGATGTGGGAAGAGATGAATTTTGAGATAGTGGTGTGTTGTTTTCAGTTGATTTTTTAATTCGCTCAGAGAAGGTTAGAGAATTTGAAATATGCTCTTGATTTTGTGAGTTGTATGTGCGTCTAGCCTCAGCCATACTGCACTTGTTTTTAGTTTTAATAATCAATATTTCTTTATCTTTGATGAATTTAGGGCAATCTTTTGAAGAAGCCGAATGTTTGTCGAGACAATTTGCGCACATTAATCTTGAAAATGTTAGGGGCTCGTGTGGTGGTAGGCTGCAGTTGACGCAGACTTTGGGTCTAGTGCACCTTTTAGTTGTATGTCCGAGTAATTGGCAGTTGCGGCATCTCATTGGCGAAGGAATATATTCCTTGACCTTTGCCTTGTACCAGCAAATTTCCACCGTTAAGGGAATCTGATAGAGATCAAAGGTGAATACTACAAGACCAGTGGGTTCGATTTTATCATAAATTTTTTAGTGAATTTGTACACTTCGATTACCCCCTGGGATTTCATTTCTGAAACAATCTCGGATTCTTGAACATTCTTCAACCATGGCGCATATACAATGCCCTTGGAGGAGTTAAGTTGTTTGTGAAGGGTTACTGTTATTGGGATTTGGTTTGCTAAGTAATTAGTTTTTATGAATTTATCAGCGATTTGTTGGTTTCTTGCTAGCAAAAGAACGCTACCGTCTTTTAATAATGATATATTATCATATTCGGTACTAATAGCGTCAATTGATTTTCTTAAGACGAAAATACTTACAGACAAAAGTGGCTTATCATCATTTTTCGCTGATATCACTATGAACTTGGGATTTTTCACATTACGCACAACGGGTAACTCTGGGAATTCAACCGGCGAGCTGCCACGTTTACTTTTTTTTGCCCTGGGTTGCTCAGAAGACAAATCTGATAGAATGTCAAACTGATTCTCGGACTTGAGCCTAGGCCCCCGGTGGGCCCATGCCGTTAATAGCCAATAAAAGGAAGAGGCTAAGATTGACCACGAGGTTAAAGGAAAAAAAGTAAGGTAACGAGAGTAGTTGAGAGAAAGAGGACAGTGATCTGTCAGAAGAAAGTTTGGCGTCAAGTGAAAATCACAGCGGTGGTTAGCAACGAGATGTGTACGCTACAAGAGCCAGACGTTGACTGCGGTTAAATACCATATGCGCAGAACAATGGGAAATCACATCTTCACCTTCGAAACTTTGGCAACAGCGGTGGTGCAAATCGAAGCCTGCCTCAATTCCCTACCACTTAGTGCGCTATCAGATGACCAGACGACTTGAGCGCACTCACTCCAGATCATTTTCTGATAGGAGAACAAATCGTGCAACCTTTAAGTGCAGACGTCAGCGAGGTACCTCAAAACCGGCTGAAACTCTGGAGCATAATCAACCAGATGCACCAGCACTTCTGGAAAAGATGGCAAGCCGAGTACCTTAACACCTTGCAACAGAGGTACAAATGGAATAAGATGAGCACCAACCTTAAGGTGGGAGACTTGGTTTTAATCAAGCAGGACAACATGCCACCCACAGTGTGGCCGCTTGGTCGAATCACAGCGGTTCACATAGGAGCAGACGAACTCGTATGAAGTGCAGAAGTACGAAGAGAGCACACGACATTATCACAAACAGTGCAGAAGCTTTGCGTTCCACCTAAGGACGAAGAGCATTAAACCACTTGAGGAACACTCTTCAATTGAGAGGTGGGGGGGGGGGGGGGGTGATGTCTACGACAAGAGCAACAATTAAAACAGAAAACACATTTATGAGCAAGAACGTAAGACCATGACAGGTCCACACCATCAACAATGAGCATGAACATGAGACCAGTGCAGGCCCATCCAAACACAAAAACAATGCACGAGCCATCATCTATACCTTTTCGGTCCAAAAATGCTACAACAAAACACATTTGCGGACCGAAGGCAAGTCAACGAGGAGATCATCTATACCTTCTCGGTCCCAAAATGCAACAACAAAATACATTTGGGTACCGAGAACAAGTCAAAGAGCCATCATCTATACCTTTTCGGTCCGAAAATGCAACAACAAAACACATTCGCGGACCGAAAGACAAGTCAACAGGGGGGTTTACATGGACCAACATGCTCGACAACATGGTTGGCTGTCGAGCCATGCTCGATCATTTAAACGCAAAACCAACTGCTGGACCAACATGCTCGATGGTTTTCAAAATGTTTTGAAAACTTGATGGCTCGTCCAACCAGCCAACTTGTGTAAACAGATGCTCGACAACATCGGTGTTTTTTTTTGCATTATCTAGCCACGGTGACGGGGAAAAATGGTAACAGTAACAAATAATGAGTTCTGGAGACAGTTTTTCGCATTTTAAGAGACTTTACCAGAGGTTTGGGAAATAAAAAGTGAAATTTATAAAAAAAAATTTGCAAGCCACGCAGGTGCGTTTGTTCCGAAAATTGAAAAATAATGATGCTCGACAACATCAGTATCCATGTAAACGCAAAGTTGGGTGTACAGTTACTTTTTTCCATCGAGCCATGCTGTCGAGCATGTTGGTCCATGTAAACCCCCCTAACGAGCAGATCATCTATACCTTCTCGCTCCACAAAATGCAACAACAAAATACATTGACGATGTACATCATTATCGCCACCTGAGTAGCGGTGGTTGCGACCGATAAATATGAATTTCTCGCATATGAGTCAGCCCTTTGGCTAACCAGAGCATAGGACCACAGATACTATAGTTACATAGATATCGCACGCAGAGCAAATAAAAATGACTACTTTTTTTTATCGTGGGACGTAGAGCTACATCCCAGTTATATCAATATTGTGTGAGTTATGTCCCACATAAGATGTTAAAAAAGATAGATTTACATACATAGACATAAATACAAAACATCAACAACAAATCATCAATAGTTTGATCAACTGATTCGATTTTTTAGGACGAAAGAAAAGAGCTTGCAATCACAAAATATTGAAAAAATGGTCATTTTTATTTGTACTGGATGCGATATCTATGTAACTCTAGTATCTGTGATAGGACTGTGAGATCATCACCACCCAGTGGCGGATCCAGAGGGGGGCTATAGGGGCTGAAGCCCCCCCCACGGCTGGAAGCAAGTTAGACAAACAAAACTAAGATTGTGGCTACAAAATTTACATGTGAGCTGTGTTTTTCCAAGCCCTAGGAAAATTGAATGAGTTGTTGGGCTGAACCATATTATATGCAAGCTGTGTTTTTTTCGAAGCCCCAAGAGAATTGGATGAAAAAAGACGATTATATAAAAAATAAAATATACGTACGTAAGCTCTATTTATTTCAAGCCTTAAAGGTATAAGACAAAAAGTTGAGGCTTGGGGCTAAGCCTTTACAATGCGTTTTCCTAAGCGTGCAAGGGATTCAGATGAAAACTATAACACTGTTAGGGCTAACATATTTGCATAATAGCTGTGTTTTTTTCCAGGCATTAAAAAAATCCGGTGAAAGTTAGAGGCAAGAGCTAAAAAATTTGCATGGAGGCTGTTGTTTTCCGAAGTCCAGGGAAAAAATGAAGGTTGGAGTTTAACAATTTGTGTGTAATCTTTGTTTTTCCTAAGTCCCTAAGGAATCGGACTAAACAAATAATAAGTTTGGGGCTAGAAACTAGAAACTAGTGAGGTTGACTTTATGCTATTATTTGTACCTAGATTTTGCTTGGGTATCGATATTTCTTAAAGATCAAATTAAGTTTGACAAAACGAATGAATGTTAGCTTTTTTTAAACTCCCCTTGATATTTTTCGGACTTAGCTAAGCCCAGATAACTTTTGGGGCTTAAATTTGAAAACTCAGTTTCCGGTGTAAAAAATCACCCTGATTACAGAATCCGACGAATGAGTCAGGCCCACTTTGACATTTGGATCACAGTAAAAATGTCAAAATTCAATCTGCTGATTCGCTCTGCAGTTCATTCGACGGATGCTCTAGGTATGCTGCTTTATTTCAGATTGTTTTCGTGTGCCGAAGGATATTTTGAAGATTTCAAAGGACTGCCTTAAGACGAAGCAATTTTTGATCCAAAAATTAGTTTCTCTTTTGATTTTCTTTGGGCTCTAAAGAAAGATTAGAGAGCTCTTTCCGCGAGCAATGAGAAAGAATTTCAATTCGCTTCGAACTCGTTTTCGAAATGTAAAAATCAGCTGTAACGGTTAATTTTTTGTTTTCTTTTAAAAGTGTAATATACATTTTTGTTTTAATATAGACCCAATACTCGTATAACTATAAATAATTCGAAATTGAAGGGCAGACAAAATTTTAAAATTTTAACTCAGATTTTTTTCAAATCTTCGTCAAACTCTAAGATTTGAATTGACAACAAATATGAATGGAGTTCGCATTAAAATCTTTAATGGTCGGAATGTTGAACACGAATTTGTATATTCGAAATACCAATCCACTTGGTCATTTTAGGTGGAATAGGTACAGAACATCAAAATTAATTTTTTCCCCCAAATTAACAAAAAGTGGACTGAAAAACATGATTAAGCTAATTTCTTGGAATAGCTACAGTGTTGGACAGAGAATTAGCACACATTAGTGGATCGGATTTAAATAAGGAAGATCTTTATTTTTGATATGTTCTTTGAACATAATTTATTGAAAACTCTTTAATTCAACGTTGAAAAACTTAAATACATATATACAAAAAAAGAATTTAGCAAAGTAACAACAACCAAAAATCATTAAATAAAATGTGTAAGTGTAATATGTGGTGGACACAGAATTAGCACAAGTACGAAATAAAATAATTTATCACTAAAACAAGTAGTTTTTTTCTAATATTTTGTTGGGTTCCCTTTCTGCTTTAACACAGCCTTAAACCGCCGAGGAATACTCGCTTCTAGGTGCTGGCATTGATGAACAGGAATGCTGTTCCAGCTATCCCTAATTGCCTCCCAAAGTTCTGCTAGATTCCTTAGCTTCCTTAGTCCAACCTGATATTTAACATCATTTCATAGATTTTCTATGGGATTCAGGTCAGGACTCTGCGCAGGCCAAAGGAAAAAATTGATTCGCTGATCACTAATATACTGCTTCAACAGCCGGGAAGTGTATTAAGGATCATTATCATGCATGAATGTCCATGATAATGGTAAATTATCGTCTGCAAAGGGCTCTATATAGTTTTTCAAAATGCTCTTGTACTGATGATGGTCCATTTGCCGATCTATTTTCACAATAGGCCCTACACCGAACCACGAAAACACACTACAAAACACTCGTGTCAAAAAATAAATATTACAGTCAGGCTTAAGTTCACCGGAGTACGGATCCAAATCCTTATCATTTTGGAAAAATGTTTTTTGAAGTGATGAGTCGCAATTTAATCGACTTGGCTCTGGTGGAAAGCGTTATGTTTGGCTTCCAGCAAAGCAATATCTTAATCCACGTTACACAGTTAAAAAAGACTATGAAAGACGGTGGTGTGTGTATATGATGCCGGCTGCGTTTTCGTGGTGCTGTGTAGTGCCTATTTCGAAAATAGGGCAGCAAATGGGCCAGCATCAGTATAACAGCATTTTGTAAAACCATATGGAGCCCCTTGCAGACGATAAATAACCATTATCATGAACATTCATGCATGATAATAAACCTTAATACACTTCCCGGCTGGTGAAGCAGTGGATTAGTGATCAGCAAATCAATTTTTTGCTTTGGCCTGCGCAGAGTCCTGACCTGAATCCCATAGAAAATGTATGGAACGATGTTAAATATCAGGTTGGACTAAGGAAGCCAAGGAATATAGCAGAACTTTGGGAGGCAATTAGGGATAGCTGGAACAGCATTCCTGTTCATCAATGCCAGCACCTAGAAGCGAGTTTTCCTCGGTGGTTTAAGGCTATGTTAAAGCAGAAAGGGTACCCAACAATATATTAGAAAAAAACTACTTGTTTTAGTGATAAATTATTTTATTTCGTACTTGTGCTAATTCTGTGTCCACCACATATTACACTTACACATTTTATTTAATGATTTTTTGTTGTTGTTACTTTGCTAAATTCTTTTTTTGTATATATTTAAGTTTTTCAACGTTGAATTAAAGAGTTTTCAATAAATTATGTTCAAAGAACATATCAAAAATAAAGATCTTCCTTATTTAAATCCGATCCACTAATGTGTGCTAATTCTCTGTCCAACACTGTACCTGTACACAAATTTTTTTTTTTTTTTATAGGGAGCTTAATTACCTTTCATCTTTGCCATTTATAGCATTCCTTCTATAGGAATTAAATTTAAGGAATTATATAGGTGAGATACAAGGGCGTACGCCTGATTTCGATTAGGTTGGAGCAAACTCATTAAAAAAATGGTTTTATTACAGAAATATTGTTTGAAAGTGTTTTCATCAAAAGAAGAAAAATTGAATAATATATAAAATATATTCTGATTATGGGGGCAAGCATATCTAGCTGCCCCCTTGCGTACGCTCTTTTGTTTAAATTATTTCCATTTATCTTTCGTACGGATCTTACATTAGTGTCAAAAATAGCAAAAAAAAGTTTGCACTGTGACTCTTTTTAGACTTTGTTATTAGATTTTCTTATGCGGTTACTTGTTAGAAAGTTTCTCAAAATTTCTCATTAGTTGGAAATATGCTTTATTTAAATATGTAAATAAAATGTTTAATTAAGTAAATCTTGGACAGCCAATCCAAGTTAAAAATTTTTAGGACAACAGTAACCTACAAAGTTTATCAATAACTTTCGGCAGGTAGACGGCTGTTGAAAGTTAAACCAAGTACTTTAGGATGAGGTTTTTATAAATCCTACAAAGAATATTCAGATTAAAGAAAGGTACCTACTATTTATTTTTTATTATTTATTTTTATATTTATATTTTATATTTATTATTTTACCTACTTATTTAAAGTTCCTATAAACATATCCTTACACCTTTTTAATACGATGTGCCTTTGTGGAGAGACTGGTTAAAGCGTCTTTTCAAAATAGCAGCTGAAAAGCTTACTAATTACCAGATGTTCCATTTCCAATCATAAAATTTTGCAGAATTTTCCTATTAAGTACCTACCTACATATATTTTTGCATTATACAAAATCTTTTTTGGATTCAGCTGCCTACAGCCTACTTTCTGAGAAAAGAAAATTTGGGTTGGTAGGGCATTCGTATATGACTAAAGAATTTTTCAAAAGATGTGTCTAAGGGAACTCCAAGCCCCCCCCACAGCCAAATCCTGGATCCGCTACTGTCACCACCTGATGAACGGTGGTTGCGACCGAAACATACAAATTGCTTCGTATACTTCCTATGATCCCACCACAGAGCAACAACAACCACATTACCGGACCCAGAGCAAGTCATCATGTTCATTGACAACGAGCATCGAGCGCAACAACAACACATCATATAAGAGCCATAGGAATGAAATTCCTTCAACGCAGCTGCAGTATGCCGCGCCACGATTAGCGGTAGTTGCGACCGAGAAATAGGAATTTCTCGTGCTGGAGCGAGCCAATTTCAACAGCTAAGATGAACCATTGAAGTGCAGTCTTTAAGAATACACCAACCGAGCAGGAGCAATACAGTCTACAATACTTTTTGTAATAAACTTTTCTTGGTTTAAAAATAAATTGAGTTTTCGAACATTTGGTCCAATCGACCCATATAAGAATCGGTGCCAAAAGTACATTCAGTGCGCGAATTCAAACAGTGCGTTTTCTAAAAAACATAAAAAGTGCAGTGCTATTAAAAGCATGCATGCCAAACAATTTAAAGAACTTCTAGCAAAAGTGCAGTGCTATTAAAGGCATTCGTGCCAAACAATTTAAAGAGCTTCTAGCAAAAGTGCAGTGCTATTAAAGGCATTCGTGCCAAACAAAAAAGAGCTTTCGTAGCAAAGTGCAGTGCTATTATTTCGAGCTGAGCTATTAACAAAAAAAAAAACTTTTACACAAAATTTATTTGCGCAATCCAATAGTGCAACTCTAAAAAAAACAAACAACTTCTTATAAAGAAAATAAGAGCTCAATTCCTTGCGTAGTTTTTTGTCACTTCCGAATGCTCGACCTGAGTTTCTATAAGTACGTACGGTCTAACGGCATTGAGCAAAGATAAAATAAAATATACGATTTTAAACAGCAGTGCAAAGCAAGATGGGTGACTTGGCGAGACGGGATGTATTCCACACGTCCATTTTACGCATTTCGAGAACTGTCGCTGACAACCACTTCGCCGAAGCAGACGAGGCCTTGGTCAGGACGAAGTTTGAGGCAATAGAGCACGCCTACGAGAAACTACTGGGAGAGCACATGCCATTGGTGCAGCAGGCCAAAACCCCGGAGGTGCTAGAACCGCATGACAAACTATCTAGCCTCTAGGATTGAGAGCACGCATAATCCAGATAGAGCATCAGAGCACGGCCACTGAAGTGTCAGGCAGCCAACCCTCCAGCCAGTTCAACGTCATCCAGGTACGGAAAGAGCGGCCAACGAAAATACCGATTTTTAAGGGTGATTACACAAAGTGGCTGGAATTCCGTAACCAATTTATTACGGAAGTGCACGATAACGCCTCAATGGCGAACGTAAAGAAGATGCGTGAGCTAAAGCACGCACTCGAGGGCCTACCCGCCAGAATCATCAGCAGATGGCAGGTAACTGAAGGCAACTACAACGATGCCTGGGCGAAATTTAATGAGGTTTTCGATAATAAGCAAAATATTGTCGATGCTCACCTCAATGCGTTGCATGCGATCCCCAACGTTGCAGGGGAGTAGTGCAAATCAAGAGCAATACGGGACCTGGTTAATGAGGTGAATGTGCATCTAAGCTCGCTGCGTGTACTTGGTCTGGACACCTCGTGTCAACCAAGCACCTCCGGAGCAGCCAAGAGCCAGCCAATCGCTCCCGGAGCAACGAAGAGCCAGGCCCAAGCATAGCTACAAATACAACAACTACGGGTAGAGCAACCCAGTAGCAACGCGATTCAGGAGCGTTGCGACAACAACATGGTGCAGAACACGGCAGTGGTCGAGCGTGAGTTACATACCTGACCTCCATCCCGGTCATTGGCATGAGTTCAACGTCGCCTTACCTCAACACATTTCGCCCCATCATCATTTTTCAACCTAAACTCTTTTGTAACTTAATATATTATAAATTTATTTTCAATCAACCTAAATTCTTTTTGTAACTTAATATAATATAAATTTATGCTGCCTCACAGTCACAGTATTTGAAAATAATTTGTAACGTACGCTCGTGTTGTTGTTTCGAGATAACCACCCATTCTTAATGTTACCACAACCCTCCAGAACTTACAGGTATCCTGAAACGTCGTGGCAACAAAATGGATGGCTTGTCCAGGCTCTAACCGCGCGGCATGCTTGCACAACCAAGGTTAGCTCGTCGGAGGGGGGGTTCTTGCTGTTAGAGAACCTGGACGGCCGTTACGTATTTTCATGCCGTCATTTAATATACGTAATAGAAAAGGCGAGGCCTGTTTGTCCCAACAGGAAGGATTCAATACCTAGAGAGAGAGGAGAGCAAAGATGTTATATTGCCCTCTGAGGATTTACCCACCCCATGTACCACATAATACAACCTGTGGTTATACTACGTGGTACAACCTGGTTACCATGTCCTCCATGTGTATGGTAACCCCAAACTAATATAGAGCTAGATTGTATCTAAACTCTCATCCTTTCGCCTTCGTCGTATCTATCTGAGGCTTTTCCTTGCAAAGCCACATCCACCTATTAAACAAATTAAACCATAGTCATGGTTGCTAAAAAGAACTTATTTCCAAAGCAAAATAATAAGCGAATCTCAAAAAGATCAAAATCGTCTCAATCTAATGATACAAATTATATTTCATTGACAGCTGAGTGGATATCGAAGGAACCAGAAATAAAAAAAAAATATAACCAATCGAAAAAACTTGTGAAAAAAAATAGTCAGCATTTAAATTTTTCATGTATAATAAACAAAATAAATTTTATTAGAGAAAATCAGAATGCCTAAATTTAAGCTAAAAGCTCATATAACAATTCAATTTTTTTTTTTTTACTTGTAGCTTGAATCAAAAGGAAAGAGAAAACAAAAAAAACTAAACCTTATATAAATTAAGAGCATAGGTTAGGTAAACCAGAACTCTTATAAATGATAAATCAAATAAAAAATTTTAAATAGAAGCTTTAAGAGATAATAATTGTGTAAACTATTGATTTTTCTCTTATTCTCTAGATGGATATGTTGTTATTATTTTAAATTTTTGTTCAGATAATCTTAAATCAATATAAATTTACAAAGCTAAACAGAATTAAAAAAAAATTATTATTATAAAGCTTCTCAATAGGTTTTTTTTTTCGCAAATTAATTTATATATATATTTTTCTCTTTTGTTTTTGTTTTTTGTATACCTTTTTTACATATTCCTACTTATTGTTTCAATTTATCAATTTTTAATTAGCTTTCATTTTTAAACAAAAAGAAAAATAACTCAGAAAAACTTAAAATGAATTGAAAAGAAAAATTCCTGATTCACAAACAATTACTTTAAGTTAAAAATGAAAAAATCGTTCGTTCAAATTTGTATATATCGATACCTTCCCGTAAGAATGTATTAAGCGACATTTTAAAAATTTTAAATTAAATTTTTAAAATACCTCTCATTCAATTATTTATTTGGGTATTTTGTTGTAGTAAACAAATTTTTCGAAGCATTTTGAGTTGAAAATCCCGTTCCAAATCGTTTTGTTTTCTTAAATACATAAATAAATAACTGGACCGGAGGTTTTTTTCGATGCCTTTAAAATTTTTGAAATGTCGCTTAATACATTCTTACGGGAAGGTATCGATATGTACTCGTATATATATAGTTATACAAAAAATCACTTACCAAATTTTATTTATTTTTAATACTTTTGTTGATTTTGTAGTTTACTTGTATGGTTGTTGAATTCTTGATTATGTTTTATTTTTTTCGTTTCGTTGATGTTCTTTTTTTCATCCTGATGGTGTGCACAGCATCGAGGGAATGCGAAGACGTTTGTTTATTAAAATTTGAGCTATTATTTAAAAAAAAATGGAAAGAGGATTTTTTTTTTTTATCTGAACGAACTAATTTGTACAGTGTATTATGTATGTATGGGAAAAGTAAAAGAAAATTTAAGACTATTAATTAAAAAAAAATTAATATACTTAGCTTTTAATAAATTTTGGAAAATTATGAATTTAGTTTTGATTGAGGTTTTGCTTGTGTTTTTTTTTTTTAATGATGTCTGGTTGATGGAATAATGTTGGTGTTGATTGTCTTCTCCGCTTGTGCGGCGAGCTTGGCTCTTTCCAGAGATGACACTACTGGTGCTGGATAGACTATAGAGATGATGATGGATGTTCTTGGAGGATGGCGCTTAGGCCAGCTTGGCGACGTTGAATGTGAGGTTTTTTTTTTTTTCTTTTTGCTCCTAGGTCTGGACAGAGTTTTTGAGTTTGGGGCTTTTTTGTTCTGAGCTTAAGACGCACAAACTCGGCTTGTATAATTGTGACCAACAGTGATGGATTGAAAATCCAGGATTTTGGATACTTGCGTGAGGTGTTGGTTTTGGACAAGGAGCACCAATTTTGTAACGCCTGTACTTTTAAGATGGTTCTGGCTGTGTGTCGAATAGGTTACATTCCAGATTTCGATGTGGAAGCACGTTGAGAACTGTACCACTTCGTAAACGCTTTATATAGAACAGAATTGTTCTTTTTGTGAGCCCCTCAGCGTTCTGGTTTGGTTGGGGCTGACTCTGGCGTTTTAAGCCGCTAAAATATGAAATATATATATTTTTTTCTTCTTTATCTTTTTATTTTTTTCTCCTAGGTTTAAGAAGAGTTTTTTTTTTTTTATAAATCGTTCACCTTTTATTTTGCAGTTTTGAGTTTTTTTTTTTTTTAATTTTATCTTTAAACGGAATTTTTTTAATTTTTCTTCTTAATTGAGAATTACACTTTTAATCGGTTTAAATATTCCGAGCAGCGTTTTTTTAAACTTTTTTTTTCTATATGATATAGTTTTTTTTTTTCACTTCGGGGCTCACGTACGCGTTCGAAATTGAATGTTGCAAGAATTAAACCAAAAATGAGTGATTGATGAGTTTCCAGGGGTATTTATAGTCCTGAAACCCAAGCGCTCGAACCCTCACACATACATTTAAAAATTCATCATGGATGATGTTTGGGGCTTCCGGTTTTTCTTTATCTAGTTGAATTTTAACCAAAAAAATTCGAATTCTAGCTCAAAAATCAAGTTTAATTTTTTAAAAAATATGTGTGTTAAATTTAAAATTTCTTGGTCAAAATTCTGAAATATTTTTGGTCTCGGAAGTCATCCATATCTCTTTTTTTCATTGTATTGGTGTGATTTTTTTCTTATTTTTATAAGATCAAAACAAGCTTTCGAACGACTCTCGAAAACCAGGCAAACAGCTGTGTCCTTGAACCATATTATGCGCACAGGTACACATTATTGCTTGTGCTGCTTCGCTAGATTCGGTTACTCTTTGGATACACATTTTTCGAATTGTTCCGTGGCGTAGTGGGTATGTTCGCCGGGTTCACATTAATGGTCCCGGGCCCCGGTTCAAATCCAGCTGGGTGATCTCTTCATATTTTTTTTTTCTTGCTGCTCTTTTTTTTTAACATTTTTTTTTCTTGGTCCATAGTATTTTCACATTTTTTTTTTTTTTTTGCTTAAGTTATTTATGTAGTTCATCTGTTTTCATCCAACCTGTATCTATTTCTTGGTAGCGCAGCGTTAAAAATAGTCCTGTGTGATAGGCGTAGCATAAAACCAATATCCATAGCCTCGTCAGCTCCCCCTTTACCCAAAAGTATGCATGGGTTTAAACCTACTATCTTAATATCGTAAATTTAAGCATTTCACTCAAACTCTATTTCTATCTCCTTAAATTGTTAGGTCAAAAAGGCTCAAGAGCAATACACCACAGCACCTTAAACTTTAAAATACTGGGATCTTGAGTTTATTTAGGAAAGAAACTTTAAAGGAAGTAAGAGAACTTGAGATCCAGCGATGTTATATAAATAATGATATATGTCATAGTTATAATGATCGTAACATAAAAAAAATCGAAGGAGAAAAGAGAAAACCGAGAAGAGATTTGAAACGAAGGCCAAACCAACACACATGACTACTGATAACGATGAGCTAGGAGAAAAATAAAATTTGAAGCTCGACAAGCGAATCCAACATATGGTTGAAGAAGATCTTTCTGATAAAGAGAAATCTTTATAATATAAATATATATATTTGCTATACCACGAGAATTTGATTTATGTAACCTTGAAAGTCGAAAGCTAAAGTGGAGGTGAAAAAAAATCGTTATGCAAGTAGAATTTGAATTTCATTATAACACTTCAAGGATGAGGGCTTATAGTTTCCCACAAAACTTTTTCATTTGGTGGGTTACCAAGCCTGCAAATGAAAATGAAAGGAAAACAAAAAAAACATCTAACGATATGTAAAAGAAACCCACGCCTGAGAAAACTGGGGTCTCATGTTCAGGCTAGCTAGCTATCTAAGTTACTTTTTCAAGTCTTTTGAATGAAATACTCCACTTGTCCTTTCTCATTTTCCAATTCATAAAGGTGATTTCCTATAATTTTACTAATTTTGGATTTTATAAACTTAGGACACAACTTGGCATTTCTTTTCTTTGATGCATCACTTAAAATGAAGTTCCTCTTAAAGACAACATCCCCTACTTTAAAGTTAGTAACCTTACTTCTTGTATTATATTTATGCTCGTATTGTTTGTGAGCCTTTTCCAGTGCATCTTTAATATTTGTATGTAAAATATTTAACTTCAAACTTTTCGGGATCATGTTAAGTTCGGAGGTATTCACTTTTCCTAGTTTGCGTAGCAGCTTAAAATCAGAACCATGCTCAATCATTTTCTGACCGAATAAGGCTTCATAAGGTGTTAGTCCTATTGCTGAATGCACCGCAGTTCTTAAGGCGCAACCAATGGCTGGAAGGTGTACATCCCAATCCCTTTGGTCTTCCTTCAAATAGGATCTTATTGCTGCTAAAATAGAGCGGTTAACCCGCTCGCTAGCATTAGCTTGGGGTGCATAAGATGCTGTTTTTACGTGCTGGATTCCATTTGAAGATAAAAACTTCGAAAAAAACTGAACTTGTGAATTGTGTACCATTATCCGTCATAAGGGACTCAAGTACACCGAATACACAAAAAATTTCTTCGTGCAAAAACTTAATGGCAATTTCTGAGGTGGCTTTTCCGAGAGCTTTAACCACAACAAACTTTGTTAATTGATCGAGTGCTATTATTATGTGGATATTTCCTTTCTTGGACCGCGGGTACGGCCCCAGGAAGTCCACGAATAAATGCTGAAAGGGATAGTCTACGGTGAAAGCTTTACCCATTTGTTCTCGAAGAACTTGGTTCGAAGCCTTCGAAGTCTTACACGTATCGCAATTTCCTATAAAAACCTTGACTTGAGTTGCCATATTTGGCCAAAAAAATCTTTGTCGGAGACGGTAGAGAGTTTTCGCAATCCCCCCATGCGAAGCTTTGGCCGGCCGATGAGCCAGAGAAATCAATTGACTGGTGAGCACCGATGGAACCCACAACTTCCATACTAAATCGTCCTCCAGTGGGTTACCAGTACAATGATTGACCTTCTTGTACACGAAACCGTCCGAGACAAGAAGGTCAGGTAGCTGATGTTTTTGCTTTTCGATGCTGTCAATGATCTTAAGGTATTCCTCCGATTGAAAAGCGGGATCCTTAAGATCGATATGTAACACATCGGTAGGGTCTTCAATTGAAATAGCATCGAGATTAACTGCATCTGATGTATAAACTCTAGAGAGAGCATCAGGCACCACATGCAGCGAACCCTTGCGATGCTCGATTTCAAAATCGTACCCTTGAAGTTTAAGGCTCCACCGGGCTAGACGTCCACTGAGATTCTGCTGACCCATCAACCATTTTAAACTTGCATGGTCCGTAATAATTTTAAATTTATATCCCTCTACGTAGGGACGGAACTTTTCCACTCCCATTACCGCGGCCAAGCATTCCCGTTCTGTTACGCTGTAATTTCTTTGTGCGCCATTCAATTTATGGGAATAGTAGTAGATCGGACGCTCTACTTTATTTTCGTCCAACTGGCATAAGACACATCCGATTCCCGAATCAGATGCGTCACAAAGAATTACAAATGGCTTACTAAAATCGGGATTAACAAGAACGGGGGCTGTCGTCAGCATCTCTTTGATGATATTAAAAGACTTCAGGGCTTCATCGTTGAATTCAAATTTTACTCCTTTTTTCAAGGTATTTGTTATAGGGGTAGCCAGAGTAGCATAATCTCGGATAAATCTCCTATACCACCCTGACATACCTAAAAACCTACGAACTTGTCGTTGGCTATTTGGAATAGGAAAATCTTTGACGGCAGCTACCTTATCCTGGTCAGTTTTCAGACATCCATCGCTAAAAACATACCCTAAAAATTTCAATTATTTGTAACAAAATTTGGATTTTTCAACGTTTATGGTTAAGCCAGCGACACATAACCTACCCGCAAGTTGCATCAAAATCCTAACGTGTTCTTCGAAAGTACGAGAGATTACCAGAAGATCGTCTACATATGGAAAAACATTTTTTTTCAGTTCGGGGGTTACCACCTTGTCCAGGAGGCATTACCACGAACTCTAACAGAGGTTTGCCAAGCACCGTAAAGGCAGTTTTTTCCCTTGACGATTTTTCTAGTGGGATCTGCAAGAAAGCATCCTTGAGATCCACACTAGAAATAAAGACTGTATCTCCCACACGAGACAATAAGCCTTCAATAGGATGAAGTGGGTACGCATCATTTTTGGACACGGCATTCACTTTCCTGTAGTCCAAGCACAACCGGTTTCGGCCGGGTTTACGTACTAAAACTACAGGAGAGCTCCATGCACTATTACTTTCCTGAATGATGCCCATTTTCATCATGCGTTCCAGCTCATCGTACATCAACTCTTGTATCGCAGGGGATACGGGATAATGCCGCTGCTTTATGGGCTTGGCATCCCCTGTATCAATAACGTGTTCCTCTAGCGTAGTCCGCCCCAAGCCATGTACGGCAACGACGGGAACATGCTAATGGCTGCTTGAAGTTTCCTCGACTGATCTTCTGTTAACTCATGCGCTTCGAAGCAATTACTTGAAGGAGGTTTTTCTACAGTGATCTCCGAAATTATTTGTGGTGCTAGATTAAATGCTAGCCAAAAATTAATACCTAGGTATAATGTCTGCTTTAGAGAAGGAACTAAAAAAATATCAATATCCTTTGTCATGCCCTTATACGAAATAGGGGTTGTAAATTTTCCCCGAACAGGTTGATTTTTCCCGTCCGCAGTTTTCACATTGGAAGAGAAGCCCTTGCAAGAAATACCCCATTTCTTTAGGAGCTCATGTCCACCCTGTCCCAGACAGCTAATGCTGGCGCCACTGTCAAGCAGCCCTAACAGAGTATCTCCACATGTGGATACCTCCGCATATGGACGTGGATCCTCGGGTGAGCAGAGAGTGGTCGCTTCAATGGATTTTTGGTATAACTTTTTTGACTTTACTTTTTCACGAATCCGTAAGATACGCTTGGAAACTGGATGAGATTTTGTACCAAAAATTCTTTCCCTGGCTGAATGGTATGCTAAAAGGCGCTCATGCAAAGATTTTCTAGGTGGTAAATTTACTTTTTCTGTTGGGGTAGGAAGCTCTGAATTGTTAGGAATTGTTTGAGCCTGTCTTTTTAAAATCTGTATAGCCTGCTCTTTATTTGGCTGTTGAAGAGAATTGTTAAGTAAGTTTTGATTTTCGTTTTGAGATACATCTAGGTGTTGTTCTATTGGTGGGATTCCCGATTTTTGTTCTGAGAGCAAAATGTTCCGGGGGACAGATTGCTCTTTTTGAAGTTTCCCGGACATTTCGGGTTGGGACATTTTGGGGATGTGGTGTCCTCTTTTCCACACTTAAAACAAAAGAGTGACCTTTGCGGAGCAGGGCATTCAATGTAGCTGTGGCCAGCAACCTTACAGTTCCAACAGGTGTAGGTACTGGTATCCCTTTTAATTTGGACAGCTTCAACACAATCATTAGCTAATGAAGAATGCCGTTTCTCAAAGTCAACTTCGTGTAGGTATTTTCGGAATTGGGGAACTGTTTGTCCTTTATTTTTTTGAATGTCCTGATCGTATATGTACTTCTCAATCTTTCTACACACGTACACGGAAAGAATTGAAAAATCATCAATTGAAAAATTTGCAGTTGCAATTAACGAATCATGTTTAATTCGTAAATCAAGACATTTTAATCCCAAATTAATACAAAAACTGGTAATTTAACAGTCAAAACGTAGCAATTCATAAAATTTGTTTCTTCGTGATTTGCAATTAAAATCCATGATTCAAGTTTGTACTTTTCATAGCAAAATACAACTGTTTTGGCGTAATTTACTCTCCAAAAGCATAATTTCACAAACAGCATTTAGAAATATTGATTTGCGATAAATATTTAGTAATTAACATTGCACAATCACTGAATTACGTTTTTTTTCTCGTAATTCGCAACTCCATGAGAATAGTTGCAAAACACCAACAAAAAATTCCTAAATCACGACTTTCCTGTCGCAATTTACTTCTCGAAGAAATAAAGCACCACAGCATGGCGAGTATCAAATCATCAATGTGTGACATCAACGATCTGTAATGCAAATTGGCCTGGTAGTTGCATGCTCGCTCCGCAACTGGAGGGTTGCGAGTTCAAATCCAAGTAGAGTCAAGCGTAAAGTATTTATTTCAAATAAATAAAATTAAATGTGTTTACCTGCAAAATGAAGGGTCGAGAAGGATTGATCTTTCCAAGTGGCAATATCACGAAATAAAAGTGGTGATCACAAATCTTTTTTGCAAATTTACAATTTGTGCAATTGAAGACTATTTGGATCAAATTGCGATTTGTTGTTCGCAATTTTTGTTTTCTCTCGATAGAATAATTGATACTTAAAGAGGGTTGATTTACAATTTTTGAGTATCAATATCTTCATTTTGCTCAGTTTTGCAAATTGCAAACAAATAGTCGTAAATTACGAAATCCCGAGCCAAGGTATAAATCGGGATTCAGTTTTCGTAATTTGCAGCTCATTTTTCGTGATATGATCCAAGAATTCTTTCCGTGTAGACCATTTCCTGGAGATTGGAAGTTTGAAAAGTGATCAATAATTCACCCATTCGTCTTCGGACATTTTGTTTAATCAAACTTATTAGCTCGAAGTCAGGTTTGGGTGTGCGAAGTCTGGTGTTTAATTGTCGTAAGTCCATGTAAAACTCATCGAATTTTTCATTCGGCCCTTGTCGACGATCACACATTCTTCTAGTCAGATCAGAGTCAGTTTCTAATGATCGAAACTGTTCAACGAGTGCCATGCGTAAAGTGAACCAGTCAGCTGAAGGGTGCGCTTTCATGAAAACCCAAAACCATGTTTCAGCTTGGCCACTTACGAACTGGTGAAAATGTGAGACGATTTCCTGCCAAGTTGCACCGTAGCACTCTTTCAGTCGCTCTAATCTGAATATAAATTCGTCAACTGTTATGTTGGAGCTATCAAATTTAAGCCCCCACTTATGGTAACTGTGTATTTTTGAACCAGAAGTATAAGAACCACCATAAGAGGGAACGTTAACCTGAGGGGGAGGGGGAGGCCTAGAAGCAGTTGATGGATCGCTTATATGAATATTATTCAGTTGTGCCAGGAAATCAACGGCGGTAAAATTACCAAAATTCGGTGTTGTTTGCTGTGGGGCAAAGACAGAGGAAGTTGCTGGATACTGTGGTCGAGGTGGAGGAATTGGAACTGAAGGAGCTGGAGATTGAGTTTCAGGAAACCTAAGCACTGGTTGAGCTTGAGTTTGAGTTTCAGGACGTCTAGGAACTGACTGAGCCTGAGATTGAGTATCAGGACGTCTGCGAAGCTCATACTCGTTTGGAGACGTATTTTCTGGAACAGGCCTAGATGCCAAAAGTTCCTGACGAATCGTTGCAATAAGTTCCTGTCTCATCATGGCAGTGTTTCGTTCCATCTCTCGCTGCAGAACCTTCATGTCGTCGGCCCTACCTAAGCCTACCGTTGCAGAAACTATTCCCTGCACGTATCTGGAAAAATCTACTTCAGAAGATTGGATTTGAGCTTCTTTCTGCCTGGCCGTTTGGCTAGGACTATTAACATTTTGAATATGTTTTGGTATTTTGGAAGTCGCTCCTGTGGCACTTGAAACCCCAATTCTAATATTAGAGATAACAGCAGCTGCTTCAGCATTAGATCCATTCGCGGTCGAATCATTCGAAAGATTAGAAGCTAAGTCCGGATTTGAAACATGTATGCTTTGATTTGGTACATTTAGATTAGGTACATTTTGATTAGGTACATTTTGATTTGGTACATTTTGATTAGGTACATTTTGATTTGGTAAATTATTTCTATTCCTTCCATAGAAGGTGCCTTTTCGTGGCGCTAGATCACGCTTTGGATAAGACATAATTGAACTGTTATTGAATACCCACGAAAGAAAAGATTCCCCAAAATTTAAAGTCAAATTTATAAAAAAAAACACAAAAAAAATTTAAGTAAACTAGTCTGAAGATTTTTTTTCAGTTTTTTTTTTTTTTCTTTTTAACGTAGATTAAAGTTAAAATTTATAAACTATTTTATTTGGAACTAAATAGTGAAGGTTATAAACTAAATTCATGCATAATTCGAGATTAAAAAAGAAATTTAGTTTCGACTTCTCAAAAATTAGAATCTCCAAAAAAAAAATTTTGAAATTAAAATAAAACCAAAATGAATTAAAAGTAATTAAACTTTGTAGAAAAAAAAGAAGTTAATCAAAGCCTACGCTATATTAACTAAAACATATATAAGAACTTTATAACTTAAAGAAAATTCAAAGGGAAAAATAATGAATTGAAAACAATTTAAAGAAAAAATATTTTTTTCCCAGTATACACTTTTTATATAAAATAGAATATGTAAAGGTATAAGCCCAAAACGAATTCAACGCCAAATTCTAAATGGATTAGAATTGTATTTAAACAAAATTTAAGTTTTAAAGAAAAAAAAAAAGAAATAATATCCTACTAAAAGTAAATTGAAGGAAAAAAACTTAATCGAAAGAAATTTTAAAGAACTTAATGAAAAATAAATACAAAATGAACTTGATTGGGAAAATAAAAAGTTCAGAGAAGGAAACAAAAATTTAAAAGTCAAAACAAAACTCTCAGTTTAGTTAAATTGCTAAAAGAGTTGAATTGAAAAAATGAAATATTATTAAAAAAAAATCTAAGACTTAGATTGGAAAAGAAGCCACAAAAAAAATGTATAAGTCGCTTAATGAAAATAAGAAACTTTGAAAAGCAAAAAAAACTCAACCGATAAAAATAAAATACGAGAACCTAAAAAGAAAAAGGAGTATCAAACAAATAGAGAAATCTTAAAGTTTTCGGAAACAAAGAGAAACAAGGCTTAAGATTTCCGTAAAACCAGAATAATAACAACTAAAAATTTGCAGATATATGTAAGCAAAAATAGTACTTTTATTTTTGTTTTGTTTTCAATAATCATGTTATAAGTGGATGTGACCCTGCGTTCAGACTAACCTTAAGATAACGACGAAGGCGACTTATAACTCTCTCACTAAGTCAAAATATGATCCTTCCTGACCAAGAATACTCTGAAAGTGTATCAAGATAAATCGGAAATTGTAAGGGTTGATATGGTTTGTGGAACTGAACTAGTGAAATACAAAAAACATACTAAACTTTTTCTCGCTACGAACTAGACAGACCTTTTCTAAGCCATGCTATCGGTCAAAAAGAAGTTTTGTGGAAAATTAAGCAAAAAAAAAAAAATGAAGAAGAAATTTATAAAGGAATCATTTTGGACGTTTACTATCAGAGGACAAATTATGTTGGGTAGACTCAACTGGTTTATTTAACCGAAGGTCCTTTGAAGTAAACTTCCTAAAAAGAAAAAAAAACTAAAACTGAAAAACTGCAGAATAGAAAGGATTGACACAACAGACTAAATGAGGATCTCACCCATTTACTGGATATCAAAACCTAACTGATTCTGAGGAATAAATAAAATAAATTGATAGAAAAAAAAACTGTGTAAGGGACTTTAAGGAAAAACGCAACAGGCTAATTTGAGGATTTCACCCAATTACTGGACGTTTTATCCGAAATCCTGTTCAAGAAATTATAATAATGATTGTAAAATAAAAAGCAAAAAAAAAAATAAATAAATAAACCATATCACCCAAAACAAGACCCTTTTCATCTGAAAACAATACCGAATTTAAATGGAAACTATGTAGTTCAATTTTTAAATTGAACAAAAAGGACAAAATCTGGCCCCACGTTGGGCGCCACCTGTAACGTACGCTCGTGTTGTTGTTTCGAGATAACCACCCATTCTTAATGTTACCACAACCCTCCAGAACTTACAGGTATCCTGAAACGTCGTGGCAACAAAATGGATGGCTTGTCCAGGCTCTAACCGCGCGGCATGCTTGCACAACCAAGGTTAGCTCGTCGGAGGGGGGGTTCTTGCTGTTAGAGAACCTGGACGGCCGTTACGTATTTTCATGCCGTCATTTAATATACGTAATAGAAAAGGCGAGGCCTGTTTGTCCCAACAGGAAGGATTCAATACCTAGAGAGAGAGGAGAGCAAAGATGTTATATTGCCCTCTGAGGATTTACCCACCCCATGTACCACATAATACAACCTGTGGTTATACTACGTGGTACAACCTGGTTACCATGTCCTCCATGTGTATGGTAACCCCAAACTAATATAGAGCTAGATTGTATCTAAACTCTCATCCTTTCGCCTTCGTCGTATCTATCTGAGGCTTTTCCTTGCAAAGCCACATCCACCTATTAAACAAATTAAACCATAGTCATGGTTGCTAAAAAGAACTTATTTCCAAAGCAAAATAATAAGCGAATCTCAAAAAGATCAAAATCGTCTCAATCTAATGATACAAATTATATTTCATTGACAGCTGAGTGGATATCGAAGGAACCAGAAATAAAAAAAAAATATAACCAATCGAAAAAACTTGTGAAAAAAAATAGTCAGCATTTAAATTTTTCATGTATAATAAACAAAATAAATTTTATTAGAGAAAATCAGAATGCCTAAATTTAAGCTAAAAGCTCATATAACAATTCAATTTTTTTTTTTTTTTTACTTGTAGCTTGAATCAAAAGGAAAGAGAAAACAAAAAAAACTAAACCTTATATAAATTAAGAGCATAGGTTAGGTAAACCAGAACTCTTATAAATGATAAATTAAATAAAAAGTTTTAAATAGAAGCTTTAAGAGATAATAATTGTGTAAACTATTGATTTTTCTCTTATTCTCTAGATGGATATGTTGTTATTATTTTAAATTTTTGTTCAGATAATCTTAAATCAATATAAATTTACAAAGCTAAACAGAATTAAAAAAAAATTATTATTATAAAGCTTCTCAATAGGTTTTTTTTTTTCGCAAATTAATTTATATATATATTTTTCTCTTTTGTTTTTGTTTTTTGTATACCTTTTTACATATTCCTACTTATTGTTTCAATTTATCAATTTTTAATTAGCTTTCAGTTTTAAACAAAAAGAAAAATAACTCAGAAAAACTTAAAATGAATTGAAAAGAAAAATTCCTGATTCACAAAAAATTACTTTAAGTTAAAAATGAAAAAATCGTTCGTTCAAATTTGTATATATGTACTCGTATATATATAGTTATACAAAAAATCACTTACCAAATTTTATTAATTTTTAATACTTTTGTTGATTTTGTAGTTTACTTGTATGGTTGTTGAATTCTTGATTATGTTTTATTTTTTTCGTTTCGTTGATGTTCTTTATTTCATCCTGATGGTGTGCACAGCATCGAGGGAATGCGAAGACGTTTGTTTATTAAAATTTGAGCTATTATTTAAAAAAAAATGGAAAGAGGATTTTTTTTTTTTTAATCTGAACGAACTAATTTGTAAAGTGTATTATGTATGTATGGGAAAAGTAAAAGAAAATTTAAGACTATTAATTAAAAAAAAATTAATATACTTAGCTTTTAATAAATTTTGGAAAATTATGAATTTAGTTTTGATTGAGGTTTTGCTTGTGTTTTTTTTTTTTAATGATGTCTGGTTGATGGAATAATGTTGGTGTTGATTGTCTTCTCCGCTTGTGCGGCGAGCTTGGCTCTTTCCAGAGATGACACTACTGGTGCTGGATAGACTATAGAGATGATGATGGATGTTCTTGGAGGATGGCGCTTAGGCCAGCTTGGCGACGTTGAATGTGAGGTTTTTTTTTTTTCTTTTTGCTCCTAGGTCTGGACAGAGTTTTTGAGTTTGGGGCTTTTTTGTTCTGAGCTTAAGACGCACAAACTCGGCTTGTATAATTGTGACCAACAGTGATGGATTGAAAATCCAGGATTTTGGATACTTGCGTGAGGTGTTGGTTTTGGACAAGGAGCACCAATTTTGTAACGCCTGTACTTTTAAGATGGTTCTGGCTGTGTGTCGAATAGGTTACATTCCAGATTTCGATGTGGAAGCACGTTGAGAACTGTACCACTTCGTAAACGCTTTATATAGAACAGAATTGTTCTTTTTGTGAGCCCCTCAGCGTTCTGGTTTGGTTGGGGCTGACTCTGGCGTTTTAAGCCGCTAAAATATGAAATATATATATTTTTTTCTTCTTTATCTTTTTATTTTTTTCTCCTAGGTTTAAGAAGAGTTTTTTTTTTTTTATAAATCGTTCACCTTTTATTTTGCAGTTTTGAGTTTTTTTTTTTTTTAATTTTATCTTTAAACGGAATTTTTTTAATTTTTCTTCTTAATTGAGAATTACACTTTTAATCGGTTTAAATATTCCGAGCAGCGTTTTTTTAAACTTTTTTTTTCTATATGATATAGTTTTTTTTTTTCACTTCGGGGCTCACGTACGCGTTCGAAATTGAATGTTGCAAGAATTAAACCAAAAATGAGTGATTGATGAGTTTCCAGGGGTATTTATAGTCCTGAAACCCAAGCGCTCGAACCCTCACACATACATTTAAAAATTCATCATGGATGATGTTTGGGGCTTCCGGTTTTTCTTTATCTAGTTGAATTTTAACCAAAAAAATTCGAATTCTAGCTCAAAAATCAAGTTTAATTTTTTTTAAAAATATGTGTGTTAAATTTAAAATCTCTTGGTCAAAATTCTGAAATATTTTTGGTCTCGGAAGTCATCCATATCTCTTTTTTTCATTGTATTGGTGTGATTTTTTTCTTATTTTTATAAGATCAAAACAAGCTTTCGAACGACTCTCGAAAACCAGGCAAACAGCTGTGTCCTTGAACCATATTATGCGCACAGGTACACATTATTGCTTGTGCTGCTTCGCTAGATTCGGTTACTCTTTGGATACACATTTTTCGAATTGTTCCGTGGCGTAGTGGGTATCTTCGCCGGGTTCACATTAATGGTCCCGGGCCCCGGTTCAAATCCAGCTGGGTGATCTCTTCATATTTTTTTTTTCTTGCTGCTCTTTTTTTTAACATTTTTTTTTTCTTGGTCCATAGTATTTTCACATTTTTTTTTTTTTTTTTGCTTAAGTTATTTATGTAGTTCATCTGTTTTCATCCAACCTGTATCTATTTCTTGGTAGCGCAGCGTTAAAAATAGTCCTGTGTGATAGGCGTAGCATAAAACCAATATCCATAGCCTCGTCAGCTCCCCCTTTACCCAAAAGTATGCATGGGTTTAAACCTACTATCTTAATATCGTAAATTTAAGCATTTCACTCAAACTCTATTTCTATCTCCTTAAATTGTTAGGTCAAAAAGGCTCAAGAGCAATACACCACAGCACCTTAAACTTTAAAATACTGGGATCTTGAGTTTATTTAGGAAAGAAACTTTAAAGGAAGTAAGAGAACTTGAGATCCAGCGATGTTATATAAATAATGATATATGTCATAGTTATAATGATCGTAACATAAAAAAAATCGAAGGAGAAAAGAGAAAACCGAGAAGAGATTTGAAACGAAGGCCAAACCAACACACATGACTACTGATAACGATGAGCTAGGAGAAAAATAAAATTTGAAGCTCGACAAGCGAATTCAACATATGGTTGAAGAAGATCTTTCTGATAAAGAGAAATCTTTATAATATAAATATATATATTTGCTATACCACGAGAATTTGATTTATGTAACCTTGAAAGTCGAAAGCTAAAGTGGAGGTGAAAAAAAATCGTTATGCAAGTAGAATTTGAATTTCATTATAACACTTCAAGGATGAGGGCTTATAGTTTCCCACAAATTCGTATAAGTAGTTTGAATGTAATGTTTTTGATTTGAGTTGTAAATAAACCTGGCTTCGTGCCGCATAATAGAAACAATTTGTTTTTTTTTTAATAATACCGAAGCAGTAACCTTAACTCGTGCGCTTCTGGCCACTGCGCGTATCAAAATCAAGAGCAGAGCAGGGCAACCAATTGAAGTAAGAGCACTTTTAGATTCTGGTAGGCAAATCAATCTGATCACAGAGCAGTGCACCCAGAAAATGGGCCTTAAGAAGAGCAAATGTGAAGTCAGAGCGCAGCAGGGGATTGGATCCGATGCTGGTGTACGGCTCACTGGTATTGTCAACACAACCCTACTTTCACGCATAGAGCCTACCTTCGCCATCACCTGCCAGATGTGAAGATAGCATCGTGCCTTCCAGCAAACGATTTGCCACAAGAGCAGCTGGCACCCTTGATCAATTTGAAACTGGCAGACGAGGACTTCACCACACCAGCAAAGGTTGAAGTTCTACTCGGAGCACAAATATGGGCGGAGGTCATCAAGAGCCACAGTACACATATCTAAGGTATTATCTTGCGCATGTTGTCCGAAATGAGAACTGTCAAAGAAATTCAAGATGGCAGCCTTACGTGACCCCGTCCGCTGTATTACAACAACAACGAAGAAAACAAACACAAAAGCATAATTTAAATAACACTAAAAACCAGGAACGAATGCTGTTTGCATGACAATATAATGTTAATAAACACTAAAAAGCTTGAAATAATTGTATTTGCTTATAAATAAGTAACAAATGAACACATAACACACAACAAATTTTGATGTTAAACTAGTAGGGGTCACGGGATTCGCCATTTTCCACTGATTTTGATGGATGCGCAGAACTGAACAAAAATGAACACGCTAATGATATTACCTTCAATATGTGTACTGTGATCAAGAGCAAGGTTAAAAGACATACCTCTGGACTGACAGCGCAGGACACGAGTTTCGTTTGGATAATATTCGGCCAACTCCAACTAATGCAAGAGCAAGCGATTCGAGCGATGATGTTAGAAACCAGGACATCAGATGTGCAACTCGACACACAGCAGTAATGAATATGAACTAGTTTGTTTTAAATCTGAACCCACTGAAAATGTTAACAAGAAAACGAGATTGAACAAAATCTTAAATTTAAACTCAGATCAGTTTGAATTGAACTCAAACGAAGGAATATTTAGGATAAGTTAACCTTGTGATGATGTCATTGTTATGGAAAAACTTTCGTTTCGAGAAGATGAGAAACCAAAACCCAAACACTTGCAATCACTAAAGGAGGTTTTTGGTAAGTAATATTTCTTTTTTTTAGATATTGATATGAAAATTAATTCATGTTTTTTCCTTTTTTCTCCAGAAAAAAATGCTTTTTCAATAAATGTAGTGGAACAGCTATTAGGGATAATTTTAAGCCAAGCGATTATCACAAATCACACCTTTTTGCAATTGTGAAATGCTGTCCTTTAAGGCTCACTTGGGTGTTTGAAGTTTTAAGCCAAACATTTATCAAAAGTAAGAACATACATATCGAATAAAGAGCTAATCCTTCTTTAACTTTTAGCAAAAAAGCTAACCATGTAATTTCAAATATAGGTGCTCCACAGATGTCCCTTCCACATCAATCAACTGGAATACAAAAACACAATTTAGAAGCTTAATTTCACTAGCTAAAGTGGTTTTATTTTTAACTATAAATTTAATAGGTATGTTTACTTTTTACTGTTTTCTTGTGTGTTCTGGTCAAATAAATGGAGTAAAAATCAAAATATAAGTTCGGGTAAGTATTTGCATCTCTATATTTATTTAACGCTTAGTTCAAGCAGACTTAAAACTAGAGAACATTAATGTATTAAAAATAGGTTCCTATTTTAAACAATAACATTAACTAAAAATAAATTAAAAAAAAATATTATAATAAGCATTAAAAATTAAAATATATAGAAGAAAAACAAAAAACAAAAGATGGAGGTGGGGTTAAGGATGCATTATTGAGGTAGATTTGAGAGGAGGTTATTACGGAGGGTATATTTGGGAATGTTGAAGTCAAATACATTGGAAATTGTATTAGCATTACGAAGCATACGAGACATAGGATTGTAAAAAGAGCAGTTAGTACGGTGATAAGGGATGCGGAAAAGAGGTACTGACCTAAAATTACGGGCATTGGTGTTAAAGGAGATCGCATTCAATAATGCAGGGCAATCCATGCTTCCAGTTAATAAGTCGTGGATGAATATGATGTCTGAGGTGTCACGTGCGTCGTCTTTCTAGAGATTGAAAATTGATAAGCTGCAAACGGCCAGCGTATGGAGGCAGCTGAAAATGATCGTCCCAAGGAAGAGTACGTAGAGCAAAACGAAGAAATCGGCGTTGGACAGCTTCAATTCGCTTGATTTGGGTGACCTGGTACGGTGACCAAACTTGGGAAGCGTATTCCAGAATTGGTCTCACAAAGGTGATATATGTATAGTGCTTTAGAGACATATGGGTCTGAAAATTCCTTGGACCAACGTTTTATAAAGCCAAGCATTGAATTTGCTTTATTCATAATGTTGTCAATATGGGAGTGAAAGTTGAGCTCACTATCGCATAAGACCCCTAATATCCGAACCCTGGCTTTGATCCTCTTGCCTGTTCAAAAGTGTACCTCCGAAAATTTTTTCTTTATTTTCAATCAAATTAAATCGTCAACTTATTTTAAATTGTTAAGAACAATACCTCGAAGTTGCTGTATTATATAGTTTTCGCGAGTGTTATATTTGTTTGGATTTCCTAAACATAATAATTAATTAAAAAATAAATAAAAAAAAAAATAAAAAAAGCAAAAATACATTTAACTATTTCAATTTGAGTGGTCTCAGAACTTTCAATATTATTAACCATCTCCCTCCCCCAAGTTCTCGAAAGCAGCTTTGTCTCATCTCCCCCGGTGAGTGCTAATCTTTGTTTTGGTATATGTGCTGCCAAGTCGAAGCGACCATTGAAACTACACACAAAACATAATTTCATTTTATGCACATCTGTAATACCTCAATTGAAAGAAATCCAACCTACGGACTTATCTTGGAATAATATAATCTGGCCCCCAGCGCTCTTTCACATTTTCCATTCGATCGACTTCATCACTTTAATAAAGTTTTGCATCCAAATGCATTTGTCTCATCTGTCCTGGTGAGTGCAATTTTTAGTAGATGTTCTGCCGTAAGCTTTATCGATATTACACACCTATATTTGTTTCTTTTTTATTGCCAATCGAACAACAACAACATTTGCATGTTATTGCAATCGAGGATCATTCACAATATTAAATCGAATTTGAAGCTCTACCTAGTTAATTTCTAAACCAATAATAAGCTTTATCATATTTCACAACCAAACTGTTCCGATTCAAAGCTTAATCTTAATTGCTACACTGCGAAAAATAAAATTATTAATTTTGAAAATTAAGAAAAAAAAAGCAATCTAAAAAAAAAGAAATTTTAAAACCAAAAAACTCAACCCCACAATAATTGAGCCCAATTAAAATGGAT
Organism: Dasysyrphus tricinctus; assembly: GCA_963921185.1. NCBI lineage: Eukaryota > Metazoa > Arthropoda > Insecta > Diptera > Syrphidae > Dasysyrphus > Dasysyrphus tricinctus. The sequence goes on from OY992532.1 coordinate 151,078,996, forward strand.
TATTCATGCGCAAATAACAACTGTACTATTAGCAAAAAAACTAATGAATGGGTGATTTGTAAGGGTATTTGTGGCAAAGTATTCCATCCTATATGTGCTGGCCTAAGTAGAAGCGCTAAGCCTCATCTAGCAGAATTTTCCGTGCATTTCAACTTTTATTGCGAAGAATGTAGGAATATCACACTTTCTCATTTAATGCTTGCACTAAAATGTAACAATGAACGAGTCAGCGAATTGGCAGGTGATATAGCTGAGCTCAAGAAGAGTTTGCGGCAGAGTTTTAGTAGATCTGATGAACTAATGGCCGAAAATAACGACTCCACCTCCAGAACCCTCGAAAATCACCAAATGGGTCTTAAATCACAACTTTCCAATATTGAATTACTTCTAAAAAAGAACTTCCGAACATTTTCCGAAAGTCTTGATAACTTTTGTTCAATTTCCAACAATTTTAATACCCAGCTGACGAAGATTACCAAGTCTATTACGGCTCTCAAATCTTCACATGCACCAACTATTGGTTTAATCAACAACATTGAAGATAGCTGTTCAAGGATTGCTGAATCTTTAAACGATCAATCAATTGTACTCTCAACTATTTATGCGGATTATACAGCGACTAAAAATAGAATTACCAACGACTCCATAATACTTGCCGACGTCTTAATCAAAGAATCCGCTGCCATTCGTTCCGCCTTATCTGAGATGTCTGATGAGATGAGACTAATCTCTAGCAATAATAACTTAGCATCACACGACCCCGACACTCGCAACAATAAAACGCTACAGTTTGAACTAGAAGATCTTGGGAACTGTAGCGAGCTAACCAACATAAACTCAACTGCTCCACAAGATTGTACGCCTTCATCATCTGCTCCATCAACATCCACTTCTACCAATAATAATTCATTATTTGCCGAGCTTCATAATTTGGATATCCCTGCTGAGCATTCAAATATCAGCTTGTCTACAGATACGATCACTAAATTTGGAACTTTATGGACAAAACTTGAATGGGACAACCGCCTTGCACGTCTTCATAAATCTAACATCAAGTCTTCCTCTTCTTTTTTTCTGAGTTGCGCTCCAAGAATTGCTAATATATCCTGGCTTCAAAGACTATTCAGTAAGAAATATAGTATAACCGACGTAGTTGTCCAACCAGTATCGAAAAGATTCCCATCGTTCAAAATTGAGATTCCAATTAAATATGAATGGCTCTTTCTCAATCCATCCAACAATATTCTCAAACTTGATGGTATATCTATACAACCATGGATTCATCGATCATCTCATCATTTTTATTGTAAGCCTACATCTAAGTTTCTTCCTCGTTCTTCTCCTCCCCTATATTCAGATGCTCCCAGTACATCCATCAATAGAAAAGTATCATTTGATCTACCGCAACACTCTAATCCCCCTACTTCTAAATACCCCAATTTCATCCACTCTCACACTCTTAATCCATCACAAAAATTGAGTTCCCTTAATCCTACAAATAGCCCAAGTACTTCTTTTAATCAAAATTTCAATTCTCCCTCGACCTCACATCACATTCTTGCTAGCAATAAGTTATCCAAAACATCGCCCACATTCCTTGATCCCCTTAATCCCCCAATTGTTAAAATAACGAGAAAATTCGCCGATCTAAACGACGACGGCCGATACGTTCTCTCTCGCCTCCGAGACCATCGCATTTACGAAAACGTGCGCTTGTATCTGGCATATCTTCATGATAAGCATGATTCTATATGTATTGATGGCGTGACTAGAACCAACTTAATGGTATCCATTCATCGAGAAGGTCTTCCAACCGATACTAGTGAGCTCCTGAGAATATTTACTCTATTCCACAAAAATTTAAATCTGACTCCCTCTGATGTTGAAAAAGATCTATCCACTTTTGCTTCATTCGTTGATTCTAAGCAGCTTTCGAAACCTCATAAAAATCGGAATCAAAATCCCTTTCGTTCCTAACCATCTTAATTCAAACCTTAATAAAACCCATTTCCTATCCATCTACTATCAAAATGTTAGGGGTTTACGAACTAAAAGCTCTGACGTGTACTTAAATTCCCAAAAACTTCCTCGCGATATATTTGCTCTCACTGAAACTAATCTTACCCCTGATTTTCATAGCACTGAATTTTTCACCTCTGATTTTAATGTATATCGAAAAGATATTTCAGTTTCCGAAGCGAGTCTTTATGTAGATCCCTCCACCTCTGGTCGTGGCGTTCTCTTAGCACTTCATTCCAACCTTGATTCTTCTCTTTTAAACATCCCTAATACATCTAACTTGGAGCTTATCTGCGTAAAAGTGTCTCTATCCAACCGTTTCCTTTACATATTGTGCTGTTACATACCACCCGCCCAGCCAACAAATGTATATCAACTCTTTGTTGATGCAACTGATTACATCGTTGAGCTAACTAACCCCGAAGATGATGTCCTGATTGTTGGTGATTTCAATCTACCAAGACTTATCTGGGAAGTATCAGATGATGAGCTCTATTTCGTTTCGTCCAATGCTACCTCTGAAAAGGAAATCCTTTTTACAGATCGTCTTCTTTCTTCAAACCTCTATCAGATGAGTAGTGTAAAAAATTGTTTATTAAGGCAATTAGATTTGATTTTCTCATCCGATGCGCATAACACCGATGTCATACAAAGTTCTCATCTTCTATCCAGACTCGACAATTATCACCCCCCCCCTTTCTCTTACTTTTGCTTTTGAATGCGATAAAATCTTACCTTACCCCATCACATCGCAAATTTTTGATTTTCGTAAAGCAGATTTCAATAAACTTAATAATATTTTTGAAAATATCGATTTTGATTTTATTTCCAACGAATCTAGCATTGACGTTAAGATTGCAACCTTCTATGCTCTCATCCAAAAATGTTTTTCACAATCCATTCCATTGTCGTCTAAAAAACATTTTTCTTCCTCACCTCCCTGGTATAATAAGGAACTGCGCTCTCTCAGGAACAAGAGGAACAAACTCTGGAAAAAATATGTCAGGTGGAAATCAAATGAAGACTTCTTTAATTATGTCTCAGCTCTTCTACCTGAGCGTCGAACTTGTCGAGTTGTAGAAGCTGAGTAAGGTCAAAGATTCTCGAGTTTAACTCCAGATGAGTCCTGAAACCAAAGGGCGCTTCACTTCCTAAACCTTCCCAATCCTTGTCCATCCTTGTCCCTCGTCGGCACGGCGAATAGCTGTCCAACGTTATCCCCCTCGGAGGCACGGCGAAAAAGCTGTTCATCGAGGTTTCCTCCATGTCGGTACGGCGTATCGCTGTTCGACGTGTTTTCCTAAACACATTAATCCTTTCCTTGACAGTACGGCGAATGGCTGTCTGTCACTCTTTCTTATCATTTTCCCTTCCTCACCCACTCCAATTTTCCTATTGGGCTGGATCTAAGGTGTTATACGACCCGTGCCGATGATCAGCCTGGCTGGGGGCCCAATTAAAAATACTAGCCCAGTCGTTAACGGAGTATCCGATTTTTGGCACTTTTCGGATCAGCTTGCCTTCTCTGCATACACGAATCCCTGTGTAGAGTGACCACCCTTTATTCGATACTCGTGGGTCCAAAATTTATATGTCAAAACAAAACAAAACAAACAAACAAAAAAACTTAGAAGAAGAAAAAGAATTTAAGACCGGTTCCTCTTCTAAACCGGGCAGCAGTACGGCGACAAAGCTGTTTGCTGTTACTCCTGGGGCTGGTGTCGGTGGGGAGGCTGTGGCATGTCATGGCCCCTCATCTGATACTAATCCCAGTGAGAGTAGTGATGTGGTAGTAATACCTAATTTTAGTAGTGGGATGGGGGTTGTGAATAACGATCCCACCACTACCAGAGTTAATGCAGCTCTCCCGAGTACGTCTCGAGGGGGAGCCCGGCCTAGTGGTGCCAGGGTTGTGAAAAACGGTCCTCCTACCGCTGGGGTGGGCTCTCTCCCGAGACCATCGCGCGAGAGCCGTCGAAATAGGCCGTCGAAGGGCGGCTATAGGGTCAGGCGGTCAGCTGCTAGGCTCCTCAAGACCCTCGGTAATAAACCGGTGGTCGAAGGGATGCCGGAGCAGGACCCCAGGATCAAATGGGCCCAGAGCATTCTAGCGAATGCGCAGACCAGCGACGACTCCACGTCGAAGCGTAATAGGTCTCTGGATGAAACCGTTCCGGTGCCCAAGCGTCCCAAAGTGCATAACGCCAGCACTCTCCATTCCGGAGGATCCAGATCCTATAGCGACGATCTTAAAAACAAGAACAAGATCGTGGTTGCGGTTATCGACAGGAGTGATATTGATGGTACGATTTCTCCTGATCAATGGCAGGTGGTCAGGATGAAGCTCTCGGCAGGCTTCTTGAGTCTCATGAGGGATAATCCGGGACCACCTCCTCTCACAGGCGATGGCGGTTGGCATCAAGGGCATGTCAAACTCATCGTCTGTGAGGATCAGAGATCGTGCGATCTGTATAAGCTTGCTGTCAGTAGGTTAGGCGAGGTCTGGCCAGGTGCGAAGCTCGAAGTTGTTGCTAGGGAAGACATCCCGTGCAGACCTAGAGCCCGCATCTGGATACCAGCTGAGCCTTCTTGCATGGAGGAAATACTCCAGATAGTCAAGTTGAGCAACCCCTCATTACCGACTCATGACTGGAAAGTCGCAAAGCTTGAGGAGGTAAGGGGTCTTTATAGAAGCGCGATTATCGTGATCAATAAGGATTCCCTTGCCCCCTTAGCGCAGACCAAAGGCATGATTCGGTATGGGTTCGATTCGATCTCGCTGAAGGTTTACAAAAAAGACGAGGTTGACGCGGAACGCGTCCCTCTGTTAAACACTGAAGCTGTGTCCGTGGTAGAGGACCCTGGTGCATCCATCACCTTTCCACCGATGGGTGATGAGGAATCCAGGTCATCCTCGATCACGGTACAGTCTTCTTCTAATGTCGACAGTCTAACCGATATGGAGACCGAAGACTTCATCAACCTTGTTCCCTTGGGTGAGGATGAGCTTTTGGGCTCATCTTCGGAGGAACTCAACGAAACCGTGGTGGAGGTTGATCTGCCTAATTGTAGCCAAAATGCTGCAGTTAGTCCAGATTAATCTCCAACACTCCATTAAGGCTTCGGCCTCCCTCCTCCTCCGTTTATCCAGGAATGGAGAGGATATTGTCCTGATCCAGGAACCGTGGATTGTTAAATCCATTGTTAGTGGACTCAGGACTCCTGGATACTACGTACTGTATGCGTCTGATAAAGGTGACCCTAGATCGTGTATACTAGTTAAGCGTAGCACTAATGTATATTTACTCCCTGATTTCAGCGATAGAGATATTACCGCCGCAAGGCTCGAAACGGCCAATGAGACGTACTGGCTAGTGTCGGCGTATCTGGGCCATGACCACCTCGGCCCTCTCCCCGGTCATACACTGGAGAGACTGATCGCTCATGCAGAACGGCAGAAGATATGCCTCATCATTGGGAGTGATGCGAACTCCCATCATACAGTATGGGGAAGTACTGATATCAATAATAGAGGTGAGTCTCTTTTTGATTTTATTTTAAGTACTAACCTTATTGTAAGTAATGTGGGTAATGAACCTACCTTCATCACTTAAAACCGACAGGAAGTATTAGATATTACTCTTGTCTCAGACACCATTCATCATAAGATCTCGAATTGGAAAGTGTCGGATGAACACTCGTTCTCCGATCACAGATACATTCAATTCAGTCTCATCGATGAACATCCTTGCCGCGTAGAATTTCGAAACCCTCGAAAAACCGACTGGCTCAAATATAGGATTACACTCCAGGGGCTATTAAAACCAGATCTCTTAAATCCTCCTTCTAATAATTATGAACTTGACTGCAAGGTCAATGATCTCACATTAGCCCTCAACAAATCTATGGCTACATCCTGCCCACTTACTCTAGTTAGGGGGAAAAAGAAACCACATTGGTGGGATTCAGGGCTTGAACCGCTCAGGAAAGACTGTCGCAAGTGTTTCAATCGAGCTAAAAGCACTCGTGCAGTGTCAGATTGGGAATCTTATAAAATAACCCTCAAACTGTATAAGAAAGCATTGAGAAAGTCAAAGAGATCCTCCTGGAGAAATTTCTGTGGAAAAATAGAAGAAACTTCAGAGGCATCTAGACTAAGAAAAATTCTCTCTACAAATCCAGTAATGCCAAGCTGCTTAAAAAATGCTGATGGCTCATGGACAAATTCCTGCGAAGAATCGCTTAACTTGCTATTGGATACTCACTTCCCTGGTAGCTCTCAAAACATTAATAGCTTCGACCGTAATAGGTTTGATATGAATCCAAGCTATCCACAAGGTCTGATTACAAGGGAAAAACTGCAATGGGCGCTCAACAGCTTTCAGCCTTACAAGTCTGCGGGACCAGATGGCATAATACCAGCCGAACTCCAGATGAATAAAGATTTAATTCTGCCAATTCTGGAGTCTATTTTTACTAGCTGCTTAGCACTCGTCTACATCCCCCTGTCTTGGAGAGAGGTTAGGGTTGTGTTCATACCCAAAGCTGGAAAGTGCTCCCAAGTAAACCCAAAGGATCTCAGACCTATTAGTCTATCATCATTCCTTCTAAAAACTTTTGAACGATTGATTGATATCCACATACGATCATGCATTGACACGCGACTTTTGTCTACGAGTCAACATGCTTACTGCAAAGGGAAATCTGTAGAAACTGCCTTACATAGTTTAGTAAGAACCATTGAATATTCCCTCCATCACAAAGAGTACACCATGGTTGCTTTCTTAGATATAGAAGGCGCTTTTAACAATGTCGACGCATCTGCAATCGCATCTGCGCTGACATCTCTGAAGGTAGATGGTTCGCTTGGAGAATTGATTAACCAAATGCTGACGAGCAGGGTTATCAACTCAAAACTAGGTAGCTATTCTGCTAGAAGGTCTGTTAGTAGAGGTACGCCTCAAGGCGGTGTCCTTTCTCCCCTTCTATGGAACTTGGTGGTAAATGAGCTGCTAATATGCCTGGAAGAGGAGGGTTACAGAGTGATTGCCTATGCGGACGATGTTGCTATTGCCGTATCAGGAAAGCATCCTACCACTTTAAAAGAACTCTTACAAAATGCTTTAAATAGGCTAACCAATTGGGCAGACCGGTGTGGTCTGGGCGTCAACCCTCATAAAACAGAACTTGTTCTATTCTCAAGGAAATATAAAATCCCTCATGTAGATCCTCCCTCTATTAAAGGTGTTCCATTAACATTCACTGATCAGGCAAAATATTTGGGTCTTATTTTAGACAAAAAGTTAAGTTGGAAACCTAATATACAAGAAAGAGTCAAGAAGGCCACAGTAGCACTCTTCTCATGCAAAAAAGCCGTTGGGAACAAATGGGGCCTTCAACCTCGTATTACTCATTGGCTATACACATCGGTGATTAGACCGATTCTCACATATGGTGTTGCAGTATGGTGGACTGCTCTAGATAAAGCGGTAAACTGCGACAGACTAAACAAAGTACAACGCTCGGCTTGTTTATGCATAAGTGGTGCGCTTCGCACGACACCCTCTGCCGCTCTAGACGTTCTGCTATATCTGACTCCCCTCGATATATTTAGCAAACAGGTGGCTGCAAATACAGCCATACGCCTACAAGCTTCCTCACAATGGTACAACAATAATATTGGCCATTCCATCATTCTGAATTCATTCAGGTCACTACCTAGTCGCATTGACTACACCATCCCAAAACCACAATTCGGTTTAAACTTTCAAGTCACCATTCCTTCTAGAACCCTCTGGGAGGATATGGCTTTCTTGGAAGATGAATCGGTTCATATCTACACGGACGGATCGAAAACTGATGAAGGGGTGGGTGGCGGTGTGTACTCAGAAAGACTAAAATTAAGTCTCTCATTCCGTCTTCCTAATCATTGTAGCGTGTTCCAGGCGGAACTTATGGCGATTAAAGAAGCCTTATCTTGGCTGAAGGAAAACGTGATATCAACTACAGATATCCGCATCTTCTCGGATAGTCAAGCAGCTATTAAATCCCTGGAATCGGTCTCTACTAACTCTATAACAGCCCTAAATTGCCGTTCGTCTCTGCTGGAGATGGCACAACAGTTTAATATTCACCTGTGTTGGGTGCCGGGGCATAGGGACATCCCAGGTAATTGTAAGGCCGATGAACTCGCTAAAAATGGTACAACTTTACCTCTTCTACCTAGTAAGGCAGAAATAGGTATACCCATCGCTACATGTAAACTTTTGCTGAAGCAAGATGCCTTAGAGAGAACAAATCTTAGGTGGAATGATATCACCTCTTGTTTGGCAACAAAACAAATCTGGCCAGTAATGGATTTAAAACGATCTAAGCGTTTGATATCTCTAAGCAGATTGCACATCAGCTCCATGATTGGTGTTATAACCGGACACTGCCTCATAGGCAAGCACGCAACGCGTCTTGGCGTATTCGCTAACGATTTTTGCAGAAGCTGTATGGATGAGGAAGAGATAGAATCGATCCCTCACCTTCTATGCACGTGCCCTGCTCTATCTCATAGACGAAGACTTCACCTTGGTGAGTTCTACTTCAATGATCCTAGTGATCTGAGAAACTTAGACATTGGCAGTCTATTACGCTTCATAAGAAGCTCCAAATGGTTCACCGAGTAAGGAAAAGGGTTTCCTAGATTCATGTGGTATCACAATGGACCAACTCATGGTCTAAGTGTGTCAGTCTCCACGACTGGCAGCCACTTCAACCTAACCTAACCATGTCTCAGCTCATAACAACTTCTCCTACTTGAGTGAATCACTTTACTCCAATTACCTCATTCAAACTCAATCTGATTTAATCTCGAATCCCAAACATTTTTTTCAATTTATAAATTCAAAAAGAAAATCCGATGGCTATCCTTCATCATTTAAATACTCTGATACGTCATCAACCGATCCAAAAACTATATCAAATCTTTTTGCTGATTTCTTTGGACAAGCTTTTTCCCCCATTAACTCTGATGTTGATCCTAGCTACCTCAGCTATATGAACGGCTGCTCCCAAACCTCCCTAACATCCATAAGCATCCCTGTATCATCAGTAATTAATAAAATCCGCCTGCTTAATGACGATTTTTCTTCAGGCCCTGATGGGATTCCTGCTGCAGTTCTTAAAAAATGCGTTTCTTATTTAGCACAACCACTCACTGCTCTTTTTCAGCTTTCAATCTCTCAAGGCTTATTCCCCAAAGTATGGAAGGAATCCTTCATTATCCCTGTTCATAAAAAAGGATGTAAAAACGATATCTCAAACTATAGACCCATTGCCAAACTTTCCTGTATACCTAAACTGTTTGAGAGTATTATTTATGATACCATGCTTCTTCATTGTAGTTCCCTTTTCTCTATTAAACAACATGGTTTTCTTAAGGGTAGATCAACAACCACCAATCTTACCGAATTCGTGTCCAATACCTTATGTGCCCTTGAAGCTGGCAATGAAGTTGATGCAATAGCAACCGATTTTAGTAAAGCATTTGACAAAGTCTCTCATAGGGTAATCATTTTTAAACTTAAAGCTTATGGATTTCCATCATTATTTATATCTTGGCTTCAGTCTTATCTCAACGACCGTCAGTATACAGTCCTATTTAGATCATGTATTTCGAAACCTATCCGCTCAACATCTGGTGTCCCACAAGGAAGTCATTTAGGTCCCTTAATTTTTTTGCTTGCTATTAATGATGTTGAACTTGTACTTGTTGGATCTGAGCTTCAGATTTATGCTGATGACATGCGCATTTCTAAGCATATAATATGCTTGGCTGATGCTCAATTACTTCAAACAGACCTAAATAATTTCTCTACCTGGTGCCAACATAACTTTCTTGAACTGAATGTGAATAAATGTCAAGCCATTACTTACTCTCGCAAGCGCCCTACCTTGTTACAGCGTAAATATTTCATTAATAACGAACCTATTCCCATCGTCACTTCCATTCGCGGCTTAGGTGTTGTTTGCGATAACCAACTCAATTTTCGTGCCCATTATGAACACATTATCAATAGAGCTAATTCTACTCTTGGATTTGTCAAACGCTGGTCCAAAGAATTCTCAGATCCCTATGTCACTAAGTCTTTGTACATAACCTTTGTTAGACCTCTTCTTGAATATGTCTCTCAGGTCTGGTCACCTTACCATCATGTCCATATTCAACGGATAGAAGCTATTCAACGAAGATTTATTCGTTTTGCTTTGCGTGGCCTTTGTTGGGATGACCCACACGTTCTTCCTCATTATGAAAACCGCTTAAAATTAATCAATCTTCAAACATTATGTAAACGTCGTGATAATGCTGACATTCTTTTTGTACACCAGCTTTTGACTGGAGGCATTGACAACGTAGGTCTACTCGAGAAAATAACTCTGAACACTAACCTCCGCCCTCTGAGGTCAATACCACTATTCTCTATCCCCTTCCACCGTACCGAGTACGGTAAAAACGAACCTGTTTCAAGAATGCTTCAAAAAGTAAACAACTCCACCGTCTTTGATTTAAACCTTTCTAAAACCTCCCTTAAATTAAAACTTGCACTCTCCCCATAATCCTTCTCTCATCCTGTTCATTAAATCTTTTTATTTTTAATTTAGTCTTAAGTACTCTATTGTTTTTAGATTTAAGTTATTTATATTTTTATATATGCTTGTATTAAGCTAAATTAAAATTAAAATTAAAACTAGAGCCGATAGTAGTGAAATATCGGTTTTGGAGAAAAACCTTATCAAAAACACAAGTAGCTTCAGGTTTTCGTAAAACACAAGTTTTATATAAAACCAGTCGAAAACTTTTTGGAATTCAGAGATTCAATTCAATTCAATTCAATTCAAGTTTATTGGAAATATACTCTAAGACATAGTCTTTTATAGTATTATACAGATTGGTTATATGTAAGAAATTAGATAATTTAACATTTTTAAAGAAAACTTAAGTAAAATAAAATATAAAGTAATATGTATTTACATGTTTGTCTGTATTTTTTTTTTTTTTTTTTTTAACTATTACTAATTTTCCAATATTTCAGTGTTTTTTCCTTTTCTTGCTTATACAAATTTACAGATTTTTGCTAAAGTGATTAAATACTGCACATTTAAAATTGTTTGCCTCTCTAATTTGTTTGATGCTGACTGGCAAAGAGTTCCAAAGGCGAATGCTATTTGCAAAGAACAGTCGAGATGAATTAAGATACTTAAAAGAAGGTATTACTATGTTTTCTGTTCTGGAAGAGAGAAAAAACCGAATTTTTTCAAAAAGGTAATGGGGTGTTTTAGTTTGGATTATTTTATGCAAAAAGATACAGTTACGGATATTTGTATATTCAAGGAGACTACAATTAAGAATGGTTGAGCTATAGGGAGATATATGGTCATATCTTCGTAGGCCGTAAACATATCTTATCATATCATTATATGCCACACGGAGCTTATGTTCGGACAAAGAATCTAGCTTGGGATATACAACATCAGAAAAAGATATAATTGGAACTAACAAAGTTCTCATCAGACGAAGTCGCGTTTCTTTTGGTGTAAAATTACTAGCTATCCAGAGTTCTCTAAGTGTTCCATATATTCGCCCAACGACAGAAATTATGTGTTCCCTACACGATAAGTCGTTAGTTATTTTGTAACCAAGACTAGTCACGGACTTCACATAAGATATTGGTGTGTTATTTAATGTAATCAGAGGAAGGTCTAAACGACAAAGTGCCTTCTTGGATATCATTAATGCTTGTGTTTTTCCTGGATTAAGAGTAAGCCCATTAATGTCAGCCCATTTACAAATATTAGAAAGATCCTCATTCATGCGAAAAATAAGATCTTCTAGACAGATAGATTTGGACATCATCCGCATATAAATGAAAACAAACATTTTTACCAACTGAAGGCAAATCATTTATAAAAATACAAAAAAGGATGGGGCCCAAAAAGAGCCTTGTGGTACACCCGTCTTTAGAAGTTTAGGTTGTGATAAATTATTTTGTACAACAACACGTTGTGTTCTGTTCGTCAGATAACTCTTGATGAGTTGAACAGCCATATTCGAGAAACCAAAGTAATGTTTAAGTTTATCACAGAGAACGGTATGATCGACCTTGTCAAAAGCCTTGGAAAAATCTAATAAGCACAGAGCTGTGAGATTATCTTGATCATACTGCAGTCTTATATCATCCAAAACTTTTACCATTGCAGTGGAACAAGAGTGGTTAGCCCTAAAACCAGATTGATAGGGAGACAGAAACTCTTTGAGGTAAGATGTTCAATTATTTGCCTTGTAAGTATTTTTTCCAACACCTTAGACAAACATGGTAAAATACTAATAGGCCGATATTCTGGCTGCTTTCCAGGAATTAGGGAAAGTAGAAGACGCAATACAGTGGTTGTATATATGCGGAAGAGGGCTAATTACGTATGGCAGAATAAGTTTTATGAAGCGTAAGTGTATTCCGTCTTCACCAATTGCTTCAGACCTTAGAGCTTTAAAAGTGCTTACTACTTCTTCTTCGGAAACAACCTCAAAGCTTAAGCAATCATCATTGTTGTAAACTAAGTTGACATCGGGTTCATGGTTCATGGTGAAATGGGTGCTAAGTACATCGGGTTCATGTAAACATTTCGTTATTTGCCGCTTCCCAACGCCAATTTCACGAAGGTTTGCCTATAGTTGCTTAGGAGGTAGGCCAGTATTAAACTTTGAAGCGAAGAAGTTCCTTTTAGACAATCGGGTAATTGAAGTTGCTTGGTTTCGAAAATAACAGTATAATTGCCAGTTTTCAGGTTGTGGTGATTTTCTCCATTTATGGTAATATTTTCTTCGACTTTTTATTGCATTTGAAACCTCAGTGTTAAACCAGGGACACTTTTGATTTTGAACTCTTACTGTTTTTAAGGGAACATGTTTAACAAACAAGCTTTTATGAGATTTTGTGTGTAGTTAAGTTTGTCATCAACATGTGCAATGTTTAAGCAATCATACCATGCTAAACTGCTTGCGTCAGAACATAAAGATTGAACATTAATTGTTTTGAAATCTCTGTATGTAAATGTTTAGGGAATTTGGGAAAGGGAGAAATCAATATTATACGTACAAAAGATTAAGTCATGATCTGAAATACCATCCAGAAACAGTTGAGCATTCAAAAGAATGTTACTTGGATCAGACACAATAATCAAATCAAGTAGACTAGGGGAACAGTTCGGGGCGTATCTAGTTGGAAAACTATTTACAACTTTAAGGCCAGAAGCAGCAACAGAGTCAAGGAGTTGAGAAGAGCGTGAATCAATTTTAAGGAGGTCAGCGTTAAAATCCCCACAAACAATAATGTTTTCATATGAAATTAAAAACGGTTCTAAGGTGGTGAAAAAGGGGGCGGGTGAAATACTTCTATTGGGATTGTAAACGCAGGCTACTATGCACTTCACACTTCCTTCAGAAATTTCTAAAATCATAAATTCGATACCAGTACTATCTAATTTGCTTAAAATCTTAAAATTAAGTGAAGATCTACAGTAGATAGCAACCCCACCGCCTGTTGTAGTAGTGCACCTGTCGTTTCTTACAAGAGTATAATTAGTAAGGTTACGGATATTATCAGGGACATCAGGATGAAACCATGTTTAACTCACACAGATAACATCAACATTCACTCCATTGAAAATCTCCCTAATATTGTCAAATTTAGTACCATTTAAACTTCTAGCATTAAAGTGACGAACTTTGAAGCCGCGGCGTGCTTTAGTAAGATAATTCATCACAGAGTGTGCAGATATGCAATTAGCATTGCCAGAAATAGCATCATAAAACAAAGACATTTAATTTTAAGTTAGTTGCATCTACAAAATGAGAAACAACATAATAAAATGATGCAGAAAACCACTTCAGACTTCCTTCATAAAAAGAAAATAAGGATGTGAAGAAAAAAACAGAGGAAAAAGAGAAAAATAGAAATAAGGAAAAGTTAACATATGAATAAATAAAATTGTTTATAAGATAATTAGAGCAATTGGTAAAGAAATTCCAAAAATTAAAATAAAATAATAAATTATAAGAGATAATTATGTGCAAACAAAATAATACTAAAAATAAAAAAAAATATAAAGTGGGAGCACTGATATGTTATCATAATTCGTTTACTTCTATGTATTATCATTACTTTCATCTTGATTAATAATAAGCTGCGGCGATTGACGATGGTCGGGATGGTTATTTGAATGTGTTAATGCGTGTAATTCTATTAAGCTTCTTCTGCAAACAGCTGCTTCATTCTTGTTTATTAAAACATGCACAAGGCCACGAGCGGTGAAGGCTGAGGAAAGAATACGTTGTTTTTTTTAACTCGATGGCACTGCGAAGAATCTCTCGATTTTCAGTGGTTAAGCTTTCGTGGATAAAGATCGGTGCATCACTTTGAAAAATCGGATCGATTTCATTTAATAGCAGGTGTCGGGAATGTAATTTACGGAAATCGGAGAGTGCTTTTATTGTGTTGTGTTTGTCACTAGCGCTGTAGAACTTAATTATTATGACAGTTTGTTCGTGGCTTAGATCGAAATATTCCTGCAATTTGAGGTGGTTGAAAGTTCATAGAATGACACAGTAAATTAAATATGTTTTTGAGCTTGAGCTGTTCATTTAGTGTATACGGAATTCCTATTAAGATGGCATCCGCAGCCAAATTATTAATTTTCAAAGCTTGAAAATTCAATTTTAAGCTTTCAAATTCCAAGTGAATTTTTTTTGTTTCATTGCCAGAACCGACATCGGAGTGGTCCATTATCAGCTTTGTTTTGTTTACGCTTTCTCGTAGTTCATCAATCTCAGTGCAACATTTTTCAAGTTGAGTGACTCTTGTTTCTAAATTAGCAAAGTCGCGAGTTATTTTGTCAATTTTGTTTGACATGTTTTTTTCTATGTCATCCATTCGACTTGTTAAATTTTTTTCAAGAGTGGATAATCTACCCAAGATAGACTCACCTTGTTGACTTAATTTTTGTAAAAGTTCAGTGTGTGCAGAGAAATTAGTAGAGTCTTTTTTAACATCGAGATCGAGAGACCCAGCATCATCCACCGGAACAGCAGCAACAGGAACAGCAACAGCATTGATAGAATCAGCATCATCCACCGGAACAGCAGCAACAGGAACAGTAAGAGCAACAGCAGAAACGGCAGCAACAGGTACAGCAGCAATAACAACATTTTTAGAAAGAGCAGTGGAAGAGGAATGTTTTATTCGAGGTACTGCCTCTTGCGAGGAACTGACAAATCCTTCAAGAGTATACTCTTGTCATGAAAAAGTGCTTCTCAATTTAGCCGTTCGGACTCGGCAAAAAAACTGTAGGTCCCCTCCATTCCTGCCAACAAACACGCACACAGGAATGGTTGTGAGTTGTTAGTCACTAGGCCCTGGTTCTCCATGAGCTGTTGCGCCACCTAATTTATTATTTTTGGTGGAAGAGGAGGCTTTGGAAGATTTTTTGTATGTAGAAGTTTTTTGTGTGGAAGTTTTCACACACATGTTTTTGGAGAGTTCGTGGTAATGCGAGAAGTAAGGGGTGTATTCATTTTTGGACTAAAGAGCGGTTTTCTGGAACGAGTTCTTTCCGAAAGAGGCATGGATTTAGAAGAGTAATCAGAGAGATTTTATTTTTCCTTCTTTGTTTTTACTTCTATTTTACTTGTTTTGTATTTAATTTTAATTTTTGCACTTTATTTCACTAAAAAATACTTCTTAATGCAAAATAATGGTGTCAATAACACAAGTTTACTTCCTTCTTTCTTTTTTTTATGAAATAAAGCACTCAAATGCACCTTAACACAGTAGGGGTTAATAAATCTCAGACAGCAAATTAAAACACGTCTATTCAACTAGCACATTGCTTAAAGATGAGATGAGATGAACAAATCAAACATACCTTTCAATGAATTCAGCGCCTATTGAAGTGTCAAAAAAGAAACTGATGGAATGCTTTCAAAAAAAAATTGAAAACAGCTGACGAAATTCTGTCATATCAAATATAAAATTCGAATCTCAAAATAAAATAATTTATTTAAAATTAATAAATAATTGTGTGTGGTAAGTCAAATTGTTCATATGGATCCTATTTAATTAATAAATCACTGTTTTTATTTCCAAAAAATCAAAGAAAATAAAAAAAATTGTGCGTGGTTTGTATAAAAAAACTGGAATGTCAAACGAAAACGTTTAATGTTCAGTGTGAATGGTTTTCGAGTTTTTGAAATGTTTTCGCCGAAAACCGGTTTTGGGGTATGGTGTGAAAAGCCTATAAGTCTTGCAAGGAAGTAACATTAGGAACTGGGCCACCTTGAATAAAATAGCGACGGACGGGGCCAGGTTGGCGTGTCCTGGAAAAAGTTATTGTATGACACTTGCTTACATTTAATTCGAGAAAGTTTTTTTGGCACCAAAGAGAAAATTTATCGATGTTGTCTTGCAGACAAGAAAACCGGCTAGAAAACCATGTTGAACAGGAGATGAAATTGGTTTACAATGGAAAGAAAAGGCTTCGTATACAATACTTTCGAAAACTTTCGGTATGCATGAAAGCTTAGCTATCGGGCGATAGTTTGAAACATTATTCTTTGAACCTTTTTTATGTATCGGCACTATATAGAATACTTTCAATGACTGGGGAAAAACACCTTGCTAAAGGTGTAGATTAAAGGGGGCAGTAAGTGGCTGAATAAAAAATATTGAGCAATTTTTAAGGACAATAGCAGGAATGCCATCAGGTCCTGAGGAGTAATCATCTTTAAGCTTATCAATTTTTTCTTTAACCATAGTGGGTAGAATGTTGATATATGTAAAAGATGTTTGTACAGAGTTTTTCATGTAGTCAAAGTATTGTGCATCCGGTTCAGTATCACAAGCTGTAAGCGATTCTTTGAAAAAACTTGCAAAGAAGTTTGCAATTGATGCAGGGTCAGATGAAGAGTAATCCAAATAAGAGAGGGAAGGACGGTAGCCATCTGACTTTCTTTTTACATTTATAAATTCATAAAAACGTTTAGGATTGGACGTTATCGAGGATTGCATGCAAATAAGGTATTCTTTATACAGACGTTCACACAGAACCATTGTATATCCAATCTATAGTATTCTCATGAAACACGATTTTGTAGGTAGACATTTGGACGATAGGTTCGCTGTGATCGCCTTACCGATATCCCTTAACAAAAATTAGTATTACATTTGTACGCAATTCAATACGATATCCAACTGTTAAGAGAACAAGTTCGTAAAGTAAAAGATAATTTAACGCTATCTAGATTAGGAGTATTAGGGAGAGATATTTTGACTGTAAAAGAAATAAAACTTATAATAACTTTAAGAGATTTAATGTAGAGGAAGTTAGGGTATTGTGGTATACATGTTTGTATTTTTGACTTAACAGACAAAGTAGTGACACGAATGCTTCCTAATTTTGTAGATGTTAACGCGAACGTATAAGCTACTACGTTAACTGTTTTTGTCGGATTCTAACAGTAACTTACAAAGATTTTGACAAAATAATGATATGACCTCGAAATCGCCACTACTTTTGAAAAGTAGTGGGTAATGTGGTACACCCTTAATGTCTAATGTGGTATACTAAACCAAGTGGTCCTCCGGATGTCTTGAAGGCAAATTTCATAATTCTTCATAGTACAAGTGGGTCTCGGTATACCTTTCGGGTCCCATTTTCTAGTTTCACCTTTTTTAGACATTTTAACAAAAGATTATTGCAAAAGCACAAACGTCAGTTGTATAAACTTTAAGGTTGGGTAATGTGGTATACCATATCCCATTGGGAGTACTATACCACATTAGCCCACTGCTAGTATACCACATTATCCGAAACTTTATATTTTTACAAAAAATACAATACTTAAATTGTATTGTATTTTTTGTAAAAATGAAATGAATACTTTTAAACAAAACTAAGAATTAAGTAATATTAATGATTAATATATTCTTCTGACGCATTGACAAATCGCTTTGGAACACAATTTTTCAAAGCGCACAAACAATTTTTGTTCCACCCAAAAAAAAACTCAGCTCTACACAATTACGGTTTTAACAATTTGGTCGAATAAATGAACAATTTTTGAGTTGTTTAAATACGCATTACTACTTTTATTTAAATCACCGTCCACTGAATCAAGAACCGTTGTAGAACATGCTTGGTTTTTTAAATAACTGCCTATACCACATTACCCACATATACCACATTACCCCAACTTACTCTACAGTAAAAGTTCAGTAATTTTACACGATAGTAAAATAATTTTTGTAATAATGATACCTAATTATTGCAATCACATGTACCACAGAATTATAATCGAACCAATACCAAACAAAAATAATTTAGAATTAGACATCAATTATAGAGAGTTAATCTTAAGTAACCATACTTGGTACAAATATACAGAGGAACCAATTATAATGAAAAAAACATTAAATAAAAATAAATGACCAATGTATTAGTCTAAGAGCTAGCAACGTTTTTGAGAAGTCATTTTAGTATGGCTAGTTTTTTTATATATTGTAACGCTGGGTTAAATAATAAACGAAAGTTTCCAGTTAAATTATCTCTTTATTCTAAGACTCGTGCAACAAAAAATGCATGTAAAAATAAAATCTACAAAATGGCTGTCCGCACCAAGCTTTTCGCGACCACGTTGTTCTCGGAGTTTTTTTTCTCTGCCAGTTGTCTTAGTTATTTTGTCAGTTTGACAATCGGACTTTTTTGTTGAGGCTTTAGTTGTGTCCAATAATCGCTACACAGTTCCCTCCTTTAAAGATTGACTGTCCTCAGTCGTAAAAGTTGTTTAGGGCTCTCTGTAAATTCATCTATTTCGGGTGCAAAGCCGTTGGGTTTTAACCTCGCGACGCGACGATATCAAAATTCGAGACGACCAGCTCTTATTGCACCCGATCTTTCGGTGGTTAGTTGGTCAAGGCGCCACCTGCTCGCCTCCTCGAAACAAAAACAAAAAAAAACTATAACGCGACAGCTTGAAACTCTATTGTGAAAGTTGGCAAAGTGCTAACCGATCTCGATGAACCACCAATGGTTTGTTCGCTCCCTGCTTAATAATTCGGTAGAGAACATCACCCAGTTTCGCCAACACGCTGTAGGGGCCATGCCAGTCACTCTGCAGTTTCGGACAAAGACCTTTCTTCTTCTTCGGAGCAAATAACGAAACCTTGTCCCCATTACTAAATGGTGCAGCTTTCGCATTAAGATCGTACCGATCCTTCATTCTTCGACTATACTCCAACAGCTGCTTTCGATTAAAAAAATAGGCGTTCTCCAACCTTGCAGATAAGTCTTCCACATACTTTGATGTTGAAGTGGGTCGGCTTGGGGGACGACCGGTGAAAAGTTCTGTGGGCAAACGCAGTTCACGCCCAAATGTTAAAAATGCAGGTGTTTGATTAGTTGCTTCGTGGACAGCCATCCGATAAGCTAAAAGCAGAAAGGGAAGGTGGTAATCCCAGTCCCTTTGGTTTTCAGCGGTATATTTGGCAAGATAATTCAGAAGCGTTCTATTAAATCGTTTCACCATTCCATCAGACTGTGGATGTAATGCGGTTGTACGTGTCTTGTCGATACCAAGAAGATTAAGGGTGTGCTTAAAAACTGCGGACTCAAAATTTCGGGCCTGGTCCGAATGCAGCTGGAGAGGGACACCAAATCGCGAAAAAACTTGTACAGCCAAAGCTTCTGCTACTGTTTCAGCAGTCTGATCCGGGAGTGGTAGTGCCTCTGGCCACTTTGTAAAATAATCACAAAATACAAGAACATATTTGTTACCTTGGGCGATGACGGGGAGCGGTCCCAAAATGTCAACAGCAACACGTTCAAAAGGGGCACCTACGTGCACAGGCTGCAGTCGTGCTCGACTTCTTGTTGCTGGTCCCTTCCTTTGCTGGCACGATATGCATGTTCTGCAATGTTGCTGTACATCCTGAGAGCACCCGAACCAATAATATCGGCTTTTGGTCTTCTCCGTCGTCTTTTTAACGCCAAAGTGTCCTTTCGTAGGACTGTCATGCATCGCCCTTAGGATATCACCCTGTAAAGAAATCGGAACCAAAACTTGACAGAAATCGCCGTTAGGGCTGTTTACCTTTCTGCACAAAACTCCATCTTTGTATTCGAGAGCATCAAACATACCCCAGTATGCTTTTAATTTTGGATTCAAGGCCCGCACATCATCAGTCGACGGCCTCTGGTGCCCTTCTACCCACTGTCTCACTACAGATAGATCACCATCATCCTTTTGTTTGTCGACGATATCCATTGCCCACATAGTTGTTCGAACTATAGCTAACTTTCTTTTTGGTTTAGTCTCCATGTTGCGTGTATATTCGAATTGAAATTTGAAATTAAAATAAAAAAAAAAAAAAAACAGCGATAAAACACCAAAGAAGACAACAGCAATAAAAGAGACAAATGCACACAGATAAAATGACATATTCACAATAAGTTTATTCAAAAACAAAACACAATCCACAAAAAATAAGTTAATTGGCAAAACAGCACCAGTCATCAAAAAAAGCCCGAAGATGGATACATAATCCGAAACGCGTCGCTTGAAATATTAAATATATGTTGTGTTAAATAACATTTTAAATAAATAAATAAAAAAATTTAAGTTTCGCTTTAAAACAATTATCCTTTTTTATTTTTATTTCAAATTTCAATTCGTAAAGCTAACTGTTTTTCTTCTAAACGGGCACAATGTCGACAATTTTCTAGCTCACAAGGGCGGCGGGAGAGAGCGTCAGCATTTTGATGATTCTTGCCTGCACGGTGCTCGATTGTAAAATCAAATTGTTGCAAACGTTCTAACCAACGTGCCATCTGCCCTTCTGGATCACGAAAATTAATCAGCCAACGGAGTGAGCTATGATCTGTTCTCAAAAGAAAATGTCTTCCCAGCAAATAGGGCTGGAAATGAGTGACAGCTTTCACAATGGCCAAAAGCTCCCTTCGAGTAACACAATAATTTCTTTCTGGTCGACTGAAAGTCTTACTGTGATACTCGATTACCTTTTCTGTTCCCCCTTGAAGTTGTGACAAAACGGATCCACATGCATGTTGGCTAGCATCTGTATCAAGGATGAATAGATCGTTTTCATTTGGCTGAGCGAGAATAGGTGCAGTACTTAGCTTTTCTTTTAATTTATCAAAAGCTTCATCACAGCAGGTGGCCCAATTAAATTGTTTCCCTTTCTCGGTTAGCGCTGTTGGAGTTTAGCAATGGCAGAAAAGTCGCTTATAAAACGGCGGTAGCAGTGGCGTAGCGTGGGTTTTTGCCGCCCGGGGCGGTGGCTAATTTTGCCGCCCCCCAAAATGTATTCAAAACAAACAAATTCAAGACAAACAAAAAATACAAATTACATTATGTATACATAGACATAAAAATGCTACAAGACTTTTCATGCAAAGTTAAATTCATTATTGTCACATTATGTATACGACAACATATCATTATTTTTGAATGTCAGTCAAAAAAACATTATTATTACACATTTTTTTTAAGTAAAGATACATAGATGGTTGAAAATAAAATTTAATTTTTATATCTTAACAGTGTTGGTGAAATAGTCGAACACAGAAAAGTGGTGGAAAAGTATAAATTATGTAATTTTGGATACAGTTTGTATATAACTTGAACGAAAGCCTTTACAATTCATTTAGGAAAATATAGGAAAAAATAGGAAATCATTTTTAGCCATTAAAATAAAAGTCATCTTGATTCAAAACAAAGTAGGTAATTATTGTTTTTTTATATGGTGGCTTTTCATAAATGGCAAAATGTGGTAAAAAGCGAGGCGCACATCTCTAGTTCTCAAAGAATAAAAATAAGAATAGAATAAACAAACAAAAAATACTTCTAGTGTAATTTGCTAGGAAGTCATAACCATAACTCATAACTAGTCAAATAACAAATACCTACATATCATTACATTATTGTTATAAAACTATTGGTATTTCGTTTTGGTGTCAAATTTTTGACTAGTGCACAAATATAAAAATAAATAAAAATAAAATGTTTGAAATGCTGTGTCGGCAAATTGCACTCGAAAGCTCTTACTTCGAGGACGTCTAACAAAGAAATGATAAATGGCCCATAAACAAACATTTTTATAGGTATCAGGAAAAGGAGATCACAACAAAAACATAAATGTTAAAAAAGGAGCCAAGTTCTTATGTGTACAAGAAACCTGTGCGTAAAAAGTCTGCCAAAAAAAGTAATGAGATCTAAAATATATGCCAAGTTTTAGGTTCATGAAGTTTAATACAAATATCTTAAGTAGAGTAATATCGAAACAATTCCAAATCATGACAGAAATTTGGTAATTAATGATTACTGATTAAAATTTGGTGGGTTCACTGGTCAAGTTTTCATACATTTTAAATTTGTGATTAAGTAAGTATTTAAGAGAAAACTTGCCAAGTAAATCCACCAAACTTTAATCAGTAATCATTAATTACCAAATTTCTGTCATGATTTGGAATTGTTTCGATATTACTCTACTTAAGATATTTGTATTAAACTTCATGAACCTAAAACTTGGCATATATTTCAGATCTCATTACTTTTTTTGGCTGACTTTTTACGCACAGGTTTCTTGTACACATAAGAACTTGGCTCCTTTTTTAACATTTATGTTTTTGTTGTGCTTTCATTCCTTTTTGCAAAGATTTATTTTGCCAGGTGAAAGTCAAGCCCTACCGCTCTACAAAGTTTCATAATTCTACAACAACCGAAAGTGCTCCATACAAATAATAGCAATTCTGAAAAAATGAGTGGAACCCCCCCCCCCCCCCCCTGAATGGACAATTCGAATTTTCGATTTTTTTCCTTTCTAAGTACTTCAAGTCCTACCGACCTACCAATTTTCATCGTTCTACAACAATCAGAAGCTCCATATAATTGTAAGAATTTTTAAGAATGTGGGTGGATGCCACGCCCTCTGAACTGAAACTTCCAATTTTTCGATTTTTTTCTTCTAAGTACTTCAAGGCCTCCCGACCTACCAATTTTTATCGTTCTACAACAATCGGAAGTGCTCCATATAATTTATAAGAATTTTTAAGAATGTGGGTGGATACCACGCCCCCTGAATGAAAAATTCCAATTTTTCAATTTTTTTCTTTCTAAGTACCCTTAGCCCTACCGACCTACCAATTTTCATCGTTCTACAACAATCGGAAGTGCTCCATATAATTTTTAAGAATTTTTAAGTATGTGGGTGGATGCCACGCCCCCTGTATGGAAAATTCCAATTTTTCAATTTTTTTCTTTCTAAGTACCTCAAACCTTACCAACTTACCAATTTTCATTGTTCTACAACAATCGGAAAGGCTCCATATAATTTATAGAATATTTAAGAAAGTGGGTGGATGCCACGCCCCCTGAATAGAAAATTGCAGATTTTCGATTTTTTCCTTTGTATGTACCACAAGGCCTACCGTTGTGCGAAATTTCAAGTTTCTACGATGTCGGGAAGTGCTCCTTAATTTTGATGATCTGTCAGTGAGTCAGTCAGTCAGTGAGTCAGTGAGTCAGTGAGTCAGTGAGTCAGTGAGTCAGTGAGTCAGTGAGTCAGTGAGTCAGTGAGTCAGTGAGTCAGTGAATCAGTGAGTCAGTGAGTCAGTCAGTTACGGTTTTTGCGATTTTTGAAGTCCTATATCTTGGGAACTACTAATGCTAAAGAGTTGAAATTTGGTGAGCCACCTGTGTTTGATCAGTTCAGCAAATACTCCGAATTTGAAGTTTCTGACTTTATTGGTACTGAAGTTAGAGGGGGGTTGAAAATCGCCTGAGTTTGTTCCTGTAAAAAGGGTGTAGTGCCACGAACTTGGCTGGGCACTACCGTGCCCTTTGATAGCTTCATGATAATAAACTTTTTCTTTATTCAAAACCATTTAAAAAATCAAACACATTGAAAATCGAATTTTAATTAGACTTACGTCGATGTATATCACAGTACACATATTAAAGGTAATATCATAAGAGTTTTGATTTTTGTTTCTTCTGCGCATTTATCAAAATTTGTGTGAAATGTCAATATTTGTTGTTGTTTTTACGTGTATTTAAGTCATCACAGTCCCAGACGTTTTTATTTCTGACATTTTCAATTTTAATTTGTTGTTGTTTTTACGTGTGTTTTCTTCCTCACGTTCACAGCCATTTTTTATTTCCGACTGACAACCTGCGCAGTATAATACCTTAGATTTGTGTACTGTGGATGTATATGATGTGTATATAATAGCATAAAAACTTTTAAAAAAATTCAAACTTTTCATATGAACGATTTCCGATGACTATCTACATTTCGAGTAGGAAGGTATCTTAACAGAAAAGCAAAGTTCAAACGAAGTTTTTCCCGTTATTTTATTTTGGTAAGACGGCATAATGTTTCAGAAAGTAAAAGAAAGAGCAGTCTACTCGTTTCTGTTTCTGTTTTTTCTCCGCCTTTCACGTATACTATTTTCTCACTTCATCTCACAATCTTAAAAGCGCTATGGTCAAAATGTTTAATGAGTTGTATGTCTGGCGAATAATGATGAGAACCAAAACTTGCCATATCCAAGTCAGAAACACTCGTCATAACCAAAATAGTAATAGAATAAGAATAAAAACGTAAATAATTGAAAATGAATTATTTTTTTTTTGTAATAGTAAAATTTCTTTTCTATGGAACTTCAAATATCAATCCTATAAAAGTATTTTAACATTTAAATTTGGGTATATGTAGTTTATTCTGGCCCGGGTTCCGATTGCTTCCAATCACATCATACATACTTGCCGGAAGGCTCCAAAGTTTTTTGCATGCTATATAAATGTTGAACTTGAGTTTGCTACTCAAGTTGTTGTTGTTGCATTCAATATTATTCTTTCTATTGTTTAAGTGAATTTGATAATAATTTTTGGTTGGTGAAATGATTTCAATACCACCCCGGATATATTTTGGGAAGGGCAAAATTAATTAATCATGCTTATTACGGAATTTAAAATGGGAGCGGAAGCAAGGTGGTTCAGCACATTGCGTCGGTATTACAATTGAACGGATAACGATCGGGAGATTCACTTATTTAAATCTGATGTAAAGCATTACTGATCGAGTAGCTTCCCGCCTGGATTGCGAATTCTATAATAGACATGAATAATTTTCTAAGAGCGCCGAAATTTCACAGTAAAATGTAATTATTAAATAAAAAGAAAAAAGAAAATTGCCACCAAATTTTCCGCCCCCAGAAAGTGCCGCCTGGGGCGGGCCGCCCCCCGCCCCACCCACGCTACGCCACTGGGCGGTAGTAAGCACATATTCCCAAAAATTACTGAACTTCTGCCTTAGTTTTAGGTATGGGCCAATTCTTAACAGCGGAAACTTTTTCGGTGTCCGCAGCAATGCCAGAACCAGACACAATATGTCCTAAGAAGTGGACTTCCTTTTTTCCGAGGAAACACTTTTTTGCGGATAGTTGAAGGCCTGCTTGCCGCAATCTCTGAAAAACGAAATTTAAATTTTTTATTAGCTCGTCAAAAGTCTTACCGTGGACGATTATATCGTCTAAATACACTAGACAAACAATGTACGGGAGCCCTTGAAGCACCACATCCATAAGGCGCTGGAATGTTGCAGGCGCGTTGGTAAGCCCAAAAGGCATTACATTGAACTCGAAGAGACCTATTCCTATAGAAAATGCTGTCTTTTCTTTGTCGCTAGCTGCCATCTCCACTTGCCAGTATCCAGATTGAAGATCCAGAGTGGAAAACCATGAGGATCCTCCGAGAGCATCCTGCGTCAAATCTATGCGTGGCAGAGGGTAGGAGTCCTTCTTAGCTGCATTGTTAAGTTTGCGGTAGTCCACGCAAAACCTTAACAACCCATCTTTCTTGCGAACGAGGACTACGGGGGAACACCATGGACTAGTTGATGGCTGCACTACTCTATGTGCCTTCATTTCCTCCAATATGGACTCAGCTTCTGCTCGGCGTGCAAGTGGCAGTTTCCTGGGTGGTTGCTTTATCGGGCTCGTATCACCCGTGTTAATGTGATGCTGAGTACGAGAAGTGCATCTTCTATTCAACTTGGGATCTGCAAATAGAGAACGATTACGGAATACTAACTGTTTTAAACCTGTTTGTTCTTCGAAGGTGAGACTGGTAGAACTCCTTTTAAGCATTTCTCGAATAGCGGGTGAAATATCAACTGTGGTTTCATCATCTGTCAAACGTCCGCATTCAAACATCTCTGGATTTGATTCGATCTCCATCAACGAAGTATTTCTTGGGATCCAAATATCCTCTGCGGACAGGTTAGTTACGCAGACACAAATTGCTCCCTGGCGCACACGACACACAGAATGACAAAAGTCCATCGCTTCCGTTGTCTTTACTGCTGTGGCAAGTACAGTGTCCTCATCAGGGGCAGATGTCTTCAGAGTAATCCAACAGTCCGACAAGGCAGCAATTCTAACGTCGCACGCATTGGAAGCAAAAGCATGCTGAGTGTTTGCCTGGTCGGAGTGAATCGTTTCTTCACCAACATGCAAGTGTTCAGATTGATTTCACATGCATGCCGACGCAAAAAATCCATCCCTATGATGCAATCATCGAAGATAGAAGCAACATACATGGAATGATGGCTGGAAAATAGTCCTATCTGCACTGGGACTTCAACAATTCCTTCTACTGGTGCAGTATCACCAGTGACGGTTTGAATGGTTGCATGCGATGTTTCCATCACCGGGCGGGTAACCATTTTTCATTAGGATTTGTTATAGGATTGTTTGAGTGGCACCTGTGTCGAGTATAGCAAGGCAGCTAATCTCGTTGATTTTAATACGGGTAACAAGGTTATTTGGGCTATTCGTATAGCGAATAGATGCTACGGGTGGTGAAGAGGCACTGGTTTCTCCCACTATTTCGGCCTCTGAAGAAGTAGTTGGCTGACATTTCCCGCATGATTGAGATCATCGTCTGGTGAGTTTCCTGGAAAACTGGATTGAGTTGCGTCTGCAGAAATTTTAAGATTGCTAGCACGAGGGCCAAAGCGTGCAGCCTCGACATCAAAAGACACGGCTTGTCCTTCCTGACGGAGCTAAGGGCTTCTGTTCACCGCGTGGAATATATACCACCTCATTATTGTCATCCTTTCGAACAAACCCATAACCAGTCCGATGGATGAATTTTATTTTGCCCTTAACTCCCGTCTCTCGTTTTGACGATGATTCATCATTGCTTGGAGTGCTGGATTGTTTTTTTTTATCATGGGAGCATTTGATCTTGGTCGCGGCAGCTTTTGCTCCTTTAAGCTGCGCGATGTTCGTTTCCCGATTACGAGAAATTTTCAGAGTCAGAAACCATAGCCTCTGCTACTCGAACTTGTCTGCGGCTTAAGCGTGTAGCTGCACGGCTGGCTTCCACACGTACAGCTAAAGATAGAGCCCTTTCCAGTGTTTCAGGAGCTGAATCTCTAACTCTTTGTTGCAGCTCGGCATCAAAAATCCCATCTATAAATTGTGCTAAGGAAATACGATCTTTAGCTTGTTCAGGGCAGTCTGGAAAGGCCAGATAAACTAGACGTTGAATATCAGTCGCCAACTCATTTAAAGATTCTTTTGGTCTCTGGAGCCGCCCACGTAGCTCAGAATGAGCCGTCGATTGCTCATATTCGTTGCCAAATCGCTGACATAAGCTTATATCCAAACGAAAAAAATCTTCTCCAATATGTGGTTGGAGTGTATCGAAGATAGCCAATGCAGTTCCACGCAGATAGGCGGCAAGGTAAAGCGCCTTCATCTCGGTGGTCCAGCACTTCACCCTCGCAACCGCCTCAAAATGTAGACGATATGACCGCCATGGCGTTTTTCCATCAAACTCACGTGCATTTATTTTAATTTACTGTGGTGCTCCAGGCATTGTGCTGATGTTTTGCATGCATTGTTTTGACTTTGCGGTAGGAACAGTGCTTTGAGTACTGAGTGATTGCACCGTAGTAGGTGGATGTGAAGCGTCTGGTGACTCATTATTAATTAAATTTCGCTGTTCAGAATTAGAACCTTCACAAAATGGTTGCCCATTCGATGTCTGTATATTTTGATCTCGAACATTGGTAGAGCTGGTGGCAGGTGCTCCTTGAATGATGTAATTTTGTGGTGTATTTCCAATTTCTACTCCTTGTGTGAGTGATCGCCCAGTGTTACCCATAGGAGTAGAGTGATTAGAAATTATATCGCCTGGATTTTTACGAGATTCCTGTTGGGTTGATTCAACATGTGCAACCCGAGTACTTATTTCTTCCAACAAAGACTGAAGACCATCCACTACACTGATCTCTATAAAACACTGGATAGTGTATCGATACAAAAATATTGCTTCCATTTGAAGAATTGTTATATTATGAAGCTGACCACTTTTTTGTATACCAGTATAACTGTATAACATGTAATACAAAGATAATCCATTAAACAGACATCAATTCTCCGTTCGTTTCACCCCCCGAGATCTGTTTGCTAACATTTGTTGTGTTCGTAATTTAAACTCATTCACTAATTAGTGAATGAAACGGAATAACAAACGTAAAGTGTGTGACAAGGAGGTAAACTCATTTAAAAAAAACGCAGAATATGCAATCGCATCCTCCGCATCATAGTTATTCATTAGCTGTTTTGCTCAACTTGTTCGCAAACTGCAATGATTTATCTAATTCAACATGTAGGTAATTATACTAAACAAAATATACCAAATGCGCACAGTGAATAACTTAAAGATAATAAATAATAAAACAAACTTCCACAAAAGTTTATATTTTCATATCATGGTCTGTTTCCCTTTCTTCAGATAGACATCTGGAAATAGGGATGAGCGATTTTAATCGATATTTGCAAAATATCGATAGTAAAGATTTCAATGTTTTGCAACATCGATATTAACATCCAAAACATCGGACTAAAAAACCAACAAAAAGTTAGTACGAATATGATTGATTCTGCTAGTAAAATCTAGATGGAGTGACTTTCATAGTTTTTAAGTCATCTGTAACATTTGGAATTTTTTGAAAAAGGAAATCATCAAAGGGTCTCCCAAACCAAACTTAAAAATTCTGAACCACAACGAAACTTTCGATGTGCAAAAAGGCACAGATATAAGTTTACACATGAAGTGCCTATCAGTTTTGTATAAAACCTCATCAAGCCTAGTCGCATTTTCTTTTCGCTCCGCAGTAGTATTTGCTGTTTTTCAATTATTTAATTGATGTCGCCTGTTTGCTTTTTTTCTGACCCCGTTTAAGTCATTCTAAATAAGTAATAACTACAAAAATCATAATCATTCACCAACGTGTGCACACTGCCCTGTGTCATCAAAAATAAAATAAAAAAATAAATATATACAAATAATCATTCAATAAATCGACCAACCCTGTGTCATCAAAATAACTCTAATTCGCCGTTCCACATAAGTTATTTGTTTTTCTTGTTCCCTTTGTTTTGTTCGCGACCTACATTAATTAATCTATAAACCTCACTATGGAAAGTAATCATTGTGATTTTGCCAACTGTGACCTAGATAGTAAAATTGCTGAGAAGCTCGTTTGTAAAGGAATCTGTGGAAAATCATTCCACCCTCTTTGCATTGATCTCAGCAAGAGATTTACAACGTACATTAAGGAATACAATAATCATTTCGTTTACCTGTGCGATCAATGTAAAAAAATCTCTCTTTCGGATATTCTTCTCGCGATTAAGTGCAATAGTGACAGTATTAACTCTGTCGTAGCTATGTCCAACTCCATCGATTTTCAGTTGACCAAGGTAATGAACTTAATAAAAAATATTAACGACAGTTCTCAGGTCAATTCAAACTCCGAAAGCCTAAGTGTTGAATAAATATTTTTATATCGATATTCAAGCATTCATATCATCGATGCTCAGCAAGATACATTTTAAACCATACAAGTTTTTGTACACACAATCATTGATGCCTAGAAAGATACCACTAACACGTGGTTTTAGCACACATGCTTCTGTGCATCATTATTTTGCAATATCGATGTTTAAAATTGAAATACCTTGCTTATGACTTCATATTTTTCATTTGTATGAAAACTTAAATCGATTTTAAGAAACTTAAGAAAAAATAGCCAGCACCAGAAATTTTGAAAGCAAAAATACATTAGAGCATAGCATGACGCATTTTTTGCTTTGGTCAAACAAAAAACTTAAACAAAAACACTTGAAAAAAACATCGATGTTAAGTAGCATCGATGTTTTCGGTTCGATAAATATTGACATCGATGTTTGGTCTTCGATGTTAAAATCGATGTTGTTTCAATATAGCACATCCCTATCTGGAAAATACTTTTTTTTTTGTGTAATTCAGACGTCAAATTATGAAGCCGAGCACCTGATTGTCATCTTCAAATGGAAGCAAAAAAACTGATATACATTATAAGGAATACACTATCCAGTGTATTATAGAGATCAGTGATCCACTACTGTAATTTGCTCCGTAAGTAATTTCACTTGTTCATCCATTTTTACAAGAATTTGCTGTAATCTGTTCGCCATATCTTCTACTTGCGACATGATTGGAGCGTGGTAGAGATTCGGTTAGGTGTTAGGATATCGATCGTCGTTTACCCCACACCTGACACCAATTGTTGCGCTGGGTTAAATAATAAACGAAAGTTTCCAGTTAAATTATCTCTTTATTCTAAAACTCGTGCAACA
This sequence comes from Dasysyrphus tricinctus, assembly GCA_963921185.1. Lineage (NCBI taxonomy): Eukaryota > Metazoa > Arthropoda > Insecta > Diptera > Syrphidae > Dasysyrphus > Dasysyrphus tricinctus. The sequence goes on from OY992532.1 coordinate 151,109,827, forward strand.
AAAAATGCTTGTAAAAATAAAATCTACAAAATGGCTGTCCGCACCAAGCTTTTCGCGACCACGTTGTTCTCGAAGTTTTTTTTCTCTGCCAGTTCACGGTGGTCTTCAAGATGCGGCAGGTTTCACTAAAATGGATCCCAAAAGTAATGATGCAGATTTGTTGGAAATAGTCTCAGGATTCTAAATTTGCAAACTCAAAAATCGTACCTGATCCGTTTTTTGAGATATACTCATATTTATATACGCGGGAAGGCATTTTGACTTTGAATGGGAAAAATATTGTTAAATATCAACGAATGTACACACTTTAATGTACTATATCTTCTTAGAAAGTTAAAATTCTGTTCTTGAATTGTATGTTTAGTTTAAGTTGATTGAGTAAATAGTTTTGGAGAAATTTAGTTCCAAAATCAAAATTTTAGAAATAAAAGCAAAAAAAATTCAAGTTAGGTTAGGTTAGGTTAGGAGGGGCGTGCACAGCGCAAAGGCTGTTGCGTACACGGGGGCCTATTGGTCCATTGTGATCCCCTTACGAAAAGAAAGCAGAGATGCTCCTAAACTAATTATTCAAGTAGACTGGCTCATTTGCAAACCAGCCTGTGCTCTCTATGAATTTCCTCATATTTGCCATTGGGACCTGCGCTAGATCGTCCAGTTCTCCAACAAACCTGTTTCCGAAGTAACGGAGGCGATTTGTTTGGAGGTTTGGACAATCGCAGAGCAGGTGTTTAATGGTTTCTATTTCTTCTATATCCTGACAGCTCCTACAGAAGTCAGGTGCGAATACACCCAGTCTGGTGGCCATTGTGCCAATGGCGCAATGACCCGTTAGTACACCTATCAGGATTCTAAGGTTCTTTTTACTCAGCGATAGAATATACTGAGTTTCCTTTTCATTAATTCTAGGCCATAGACTTCTAGAGATAACGCAATCGTTCCTGGTAATCCAGGATTTATTGATTTGCTCTTTCGTTATTAGGTCTATTTTCGTTTTAACCACACCGATCGGGATGTCTAGTCCCGTATCTAATTGGTTACTACTGTTTCTTACTGATAATGACCCCTTCCTTGCCAGTTCATCTGCTATATCATTCCCTTCTATATTGCTATGTCCAGGAACCCAGCAGAGTTTGACTCGGTTAGTGTTGCAAATTTTATTCAGTATGTCTTGGCATTTTGTCACTGTTTTGGATCTTATAGTCTCACTGGCTATCGCTTTGATAGCGGCTTGGCTGTCCACGAAAAATGTGATCTCCGACGAGCTCAGTTTTTTCTTGTGCACCATTTCTGCCGCTTTTTCAATAGCATAAATCTCAGCCTGAAAGACGCTACATTCATCTGGGAGTTTATATGATTCTCTAATATTAAGGGCTTCACAGAACACCCCAGCTCCTGTTCCTTCTTCCATTTTTGACCCGTCAGTATAGAAGGGGATACCCTGTTCACTAATAAGTGAGTTGGGTTCCCAACCATGTCTTTCGGGTATTGAAATAGAGAAGTGTTTGTTAAAATCTATTTTCGGTGGTATGTAATCAGTCGTCACATCAAGTCCGACCACTGTGTCATACCTTTGTAAGATAGACCCATGACCATAGGTGCTGTGCTTCCAAGAGCCCAGTTCTTTGAGTCGAAGTGCGCTTTTGGCTGCTGTGCATCTAATGTGCTCGTCTAGGGCTGGAAGATTTAAAATAATTTCCAACCCTGCTTGTGGCGTAGACCTCTGTGCCCCCGTTATTCCTATACAGGCTAGTCTCTGTACCTTGTTCAGGTTTTTGAGATAGCTAGCTTTTTCAACAGCCTTCCACCACACGATAGAACCATAGGTAAGTATGGGGCGAACAATCGCCGTGTACATCCACTGGATAACCTGCGGTCGCATACCCCAACGTGTACCGAAGGTTTTTTTGCATGTGTAGAAAGCGCCGAGTGCCCATTTATTTATTTATTTTATTTTTATTTATTTTTTTTCTTCAAAATTTTGCACAATAGGGTACAATTTTTTTCCAGAATTCAATGCTCCAATAATTTTCAATCTATTAAAAAAAACCGCATGCCAATAAATATCTTAGTTCTTTAGAAATTGAAAAAAAAGTGAGGTACTTTTATTTTAAAGTTTCATTTTTTCCTAAGGAAAAACTAGTATATTAGTCCAGTAAATAGAGGTAAAAATAGGGGGGTTACCCTACAAAAGGTCAGGTAGTTCTAAATTTTGTATATGTTATATGGTATGGTTGGTAGATGAAAATTCCAAAATTCCACAACCACGCCCCCTCCGCGGCCTTCAAAATCCTGGAAAAACTACAAAAAATCGGCCCTTTTCTCAGTTTTTTGCTTATAACTTCTTTCCGGTATATTTTTACCGCAAAAATGGTATGGAAATTTGTAGACAATAAAATTTCCTACAAATATGATTATAAAAGTATTTTTGTACAACCACTACAAACGGCGCTATGCAGCTCCCAAAAAATGCTTAAATTTCGTATTTTGTAAGATTTTCAGTTTCTTCCCTCTTTACAGCACAATAACTCCTTAACCGTCAAGCTTAGGGCAACATTATACCAACCAATCTTGTAGATAATTTAATTGGCTACCAATTTTATGTAACTACAGTCGACGATCTCTAAGCCGAACTCCCCCTAAGTCGAATTTTTATACTCCTCTCAAATTTCCAAACTTATTTATTTCTCTCTTAATGGAATTTTTGCAAAGCTCTCTCTAACTCGAAATAATTTTGATATTCCGTGAGAGTTCGACTTAGAGGCAGTCGACTGTATTTTCATTTTGTGACCAATAATTGATGATATGAAAAACCAATACAATTAATTTCCACCCACTGCCACTCCCACTTTTTTAAAACATAATATTTTCGGAAAAAATTATAAATATTCGGGTGTTTTTCAGATGACCCATGAAGGGCCAAAACCATAAGTGCTCTGGTAATGGCTTACTCTCTTAACCAGAGGTTCGATCTTCTTTATTGTCTTCAACTTTGGTATTCAGAAACTCAAAAGTCTGGAGCATTGTTTCCCATTCGCACAATCTAGCTTAGCCAAGCCGACGTGCTTTGACTTTTTGGACTACATTGTCTTTGAAAAGCTCATTGAGCTCACGTTTGTGCCTTCTTCTCTAAAAATTTGTCGAATAATACCAGTATTACTTGCGAAAGAGCCCAGTATCAGTTTTCATTTCTGATTTTCATCTTACCGACAGTAGGAGTGTCTTGAGCGTAAGAAGAGTGTTGAACCTAATTGTTTGACAAACTGATTAATAGCAGTGGTTTCTAAAAGTATTTTTCCGTTGAATATATACATAGGTGTCATCTGTGGAGTAAATACGAGTATTGACTCCAAGGTAAATGAAATTCTAAACTACTTCGAAGCTGCTGCTAATAAAAGTGATGTTTTGGCCTGGGTTGTAAACATATGCTTTTTTCTTGAAAGCAGTTAGATGGACTTTTACTCGTTTACTTCAAAACCAATATATTTGAACTGTTCTAAATCACCATGAAGAACTCTATCAAGACAGAATAGAACAGAAGATAAGGCATTCTGTGTTAACAACTGCTCTATGCACTATCTGTTCCAGAAGGGATTTAAAAAAGACAAAAATGCTATCGCATTTCCTCGCCGAGTGCACTCTACATGTTTTGAACTGTTCGGAGAAGCTATTCTCTAGTTGCACACTGCATTTGCCATATTGCACCTTGTTTTTATAATGTCACGAGATACAGCTTAATATTTTTTTCGAGATCTCGAGCTCAGTTATCGCCATACAGAGCTATTGACGATGAATATATGCTTCCACAAGCGGCCTTGGAGCCAATGCAAAAACTTTGTGTCTCGACTTCAAGTTCATTGGTCATTTCCAGAAATTTTCTCAGGGTTAAGATTTTTGATCTTTTACTGGTATTCGTTTTAATGTCCTTAAATTACCTATAATTTTTATTGCAATGCGTAAGATGGATGAAAAGACTTGCTCCGTATACAAGCCACATGGACAAAATTTGCATATATTTACCGATTGTATTGGTCACAAAATGAAAATACAGTCGACTGCCTCTAAGTCGAACTCTCACGGAATATCAAAATTATTTCGAGTTAGAGAGAGTTTTGCAAAAATTCCATTAAGAGAGAAATAAATAAGTTTGGAAATTTGAGAGGAGTGTACAACAAACATGGTGAAAAAATTCTTGTTAGAAGGAAATTCGACTTAGGGGGAGTTCGGCTTAGAGATCGTCGACTGTAGTTGCATAAAATTGATAGCCAATTAAATTATCTACAAGATTGGTCGGTAAAATGTTGCCCTAAGCTTGACGGTTAAGGAGTTATTGTGCTGTAAAGAGGGAAGAAACTGAAAATCTTACAAAATACGAAATTTAAGCCTTTTTTGGGAGCTCCATAGCGCCGTTTGTAGTGGTTGTACAAAAATACTTTTATAGTCATATTTGTAGGAAATTTTATTGTCTACAAATTTCCATACCATTTTTGCCGTAAAAATATACCAGAAAGAAGTTATAAGCAAAAAACTGAGAAAAGGGCCGATTTTTTGTAGTTTTTCCAGGATTTTGAAGGCCGCGGAGGGGGCGTGGTTGTGGAATTTTGGAATTTTCATCTACCAACCATACCATATAACATATACAAAATTTAGAACTACCTGACCTTTTGTAGGGTAACCCCCCTATTTTTACCTCTATTTACTGGACTAATATACTAGTTTTTCCTTAGGAAAAAATGAGACTTAAAAATAAAAGTACCTACCTCACTTTTTTTTCAATTTCTAAAGAACTAAGATATTTATTGGCATGCGGTTTTTTTTAATAGATTGAAAATTATTGGAGCATTGAATTCTGGAAAAAAATTGTACCCTATTGTGCAAAATTTTGAAGAAAAAAAATAAACTTGAATTTTGTTTTCCTTTTATTTCTAAAATTTTGATTTTGGAACTAAATTTCTCCAAAACTATTTACTCAATCAACTTAAACTAAACATACAATTCAAGAACAGAATTTTAACTTTCTAAGAAGATATAGTACATTAAAGTGTGTACATTCGTTGATTTTTAACAATATTTTTCCCATTCAAAGTCAAAATGCCTTCCCGCGTATATAAATATGAGTATATCTCAAAAAACGGATCAGGTACGATTTTTGAGTTTGCAAATTTAGAATCCTGAGACTATTTCCAACAAATCTGCATCATTTCTTTCGGAATCCATTTTAGTGAAACCTGCCGCATCTTGAAGACCACCTTGAGTTGTCTTAGTTATTATGTCAGTTTGACAATCGGACTTTTTTGTTGAGGCTTTAGATGTGTCCAATAATCGCTACAATATGTTCTCTCTAACCCCTTAGATTCGCCAGAGGGCTGTTGGGAGATGTTGCGTTTTCCCGTATGGACGCCATTTATAACGGTAATTATTTTTTAAGTCATTTCAGTACGATTAATTTCTTTTCACTGTTTTCTATAACCTTTTAGCAATCTAAATCCAGAAGGCCAGACATTTCTGCAGTTGCAAAATCCAAGCCAGACGCTTTTTGTAGATGTCCAAAAAAACATAAAATCATAGAATTTCAAGGGAGAGTACGATAACTTAGGCGCCAAGAAAAGATAACGGTTTTTTGTAGAACAGTTTAATACAAGCATTTTTTACTATGAGAGGGGGGAAGTAAAAACAATATTATAAAATAACGGTAATACCTACAATTGAGCAGTATACCTTTTTTTAAAGCCAATACCTTGTTCTATTAGCTAGTTTTGGAATCAAGTGAAATCTATACATGGTTTTTGAAAAACCGAATTTTGAACTCAAAATTTGTGAAAAAAGGTATAAGAAAAGAGTTTGAATTATAATTTATCAAAACTGTAAAATTATATATCATTGTTTTTCTGAAACTCGTTGCTATAATTAATTCTTAATCAAAAATTGAAAACTAGATGATTCTATGTCTTCTAGTTTTTGAGAAAATGTAATGCATTATAAAAAATTCACATTACCTAGGTACTACCAACTGTACGATTGCAGCAAATTTATATTATTTCTTAATATGTATGTTTGTGTCTAACATACCTATGTATATAAAGCAGTTCTATTGTTCAAGTATGAATACCCACTTAGATCATAAAAAAAAAACGAGCAAACATTCGAGTTTTGTACCGTAGAAATTTAAGTAATTTTCAATTTTACCAAAAACTAGAAGACATAGAATCATCTAGTTTTCAGTGTTGATTAAGAATTAACTGGAGCAACGAATTTCAGAAAAAAATGATATTTAATTTTACAGTTTTGATAAATTACACTTTAAACTCTTATCTTATACCTTTTTTCACAAATTTTGAGTTCAAAATTCGGTTTTTCAAAAACCATGTACAGATTTCACTTGATTCAAAAATTAACTAATAGAACAGAGTTTTGGCTTCAAAAATATCGAAAACAGAAAATTTCTATAAGAAATTAAAACCAACAATTTGATAACAATAGCATAGCATTCAGTACAATTATAATAATAATTTTTGCATTAGAAGGTAATAATGCTTACTTACTTCTTTTTGAAATTAAAACTAAAAACCCATATTGTGAATGAAGAAAAACTGAAAAATAAACCAAACAAAAATATACAAAAACTCTCAGAGGAAATTCATGATCTAAGAAAGAGGGGAGTTATTATCATGCAGTTCAATTCAGGCGCGGATCCAGGATTTCGTTCAGGGGGGGGGGGGAGCAATTTTCGTGAGTTTCCAAAATCTTGAGATTTACAGGAAATTTGAGTAGGTTCACTTCATACCGCTTTACACGCTTGGTCACACAAAGAAATGTGAGTTGACGAGTTTGAAATTTGAAGAAAGCAATTAACTCTTTCATAACTGCCACACTGTCTGGAACAGCGGGTACTTTGAACTTTGTGAAATGAAGTTTTGCAGTTAGTAGCTATAGCATGGTGCTTGGAAAACATAATGGGACAGTGGTATGTTTCAATCGAGACACATGACGTTCGAGTTCGAGTGAAATTTCCAGCCTCTTCCTTAGCTGGGACAACCTAACCTAACCTTGCCAGTAAAAGGTCGTTTTCGAGAACGCCATCAGCATCAAATATGCATTTTGCAGAATGTTCTCAAAAGAAAACTGCAAATACAAGTTTTACTGCATAAGCATTGTGGTTGATAATGCGGTTTGCTAAAGTAACATGTTCGAAGATATGATGTGTGGTTTGATTCTGCAGTAAAAAAATCGAGTTGGCAACAAAAATATTGAGAAGCCGGAGAACGTGTTCATAAACGTCAAATGCGTTTGCTAGAAAATTGAAAGACGTTGATAAAAAGATTTTGTACAAACAAAAACCATTGTATTAATTTGACAAAGCTATATTTTAGCTAAACTAAAATTATAGATCAAAACCAAGATAAACCGTATCGTTTGCTCAGATGCCTTCGTCCATCGATACAAAACCAAACTTTCCGACATTGAAATAAAACACAATGATTAAAGTGGAAAATAAAAAGAAAAAAAAAACACTTTTTATTAAATCTTTTCGTCCGACCTTCTTGGTTCAGCTATCGATTGTGATTGTGAAGTGACTAGCTTTCGTTATACATTTCACTAACAATATACTTAGCCTTCGTTAAGTTTTAATAAAAATGTATCATACAAGCTCAAACCATCGTTTGCAGAGTTGCCAGACTGATGCAGTTCGATACAATCGAATTGACGTTGACTTGACGTTTTCAAAAACGGCCAAAAGGAACTATCCTTAGGTGTAAAAGTTCCATCCAACTTCTCTTCGGCAGTGACTGCTGTAGGCGTTTCCTGGTTTCTATCAAATCTTCTTCGTTGGATTCGTACTCTTCGCCAGTTTAATAATATGGAACACGAAAGTTCCTGAAACGCATCCACAAAAGTGGCAAAATCTTCACGAATACTTACATACATCAAAAACGTATCTTATGCATAATAGATGTGCAGCACGTCTGCACGCATCGCTGCGTAAAGCACCGAACTCGAAACACATGAGTGCATACAATAAGGTGCGTATCCATTTCAGAGTAAAAAGACGGCGAGCAGCTCTGAAGAAGTTCTCGAGAATAAAACTCGAAAGTGGATAGATATAATCATGAAATAAGCTCACCAGAGGGAAAGACAGATATCCGAGAGTCACTCTATCTCGAGAGTTTTCTAGTGAAAGTACTCCCTCAACGGAAACACACATTTAAAAAATATTTATCATAAAAAGAACTCTATCATCTTTTTAGTATGTTTTTTTTTTGGTATCTCTCAATAACTTTTATACACAAATGAAGTTTATTATTTTAACTTTAATTCCTTTATCCTGAAGATCTAATAGCCTATTGAATAGACCGGAAAATGAAGGGTATAAAGGAACAATTACGTGCAAGGGTTTTTCTTATTGAATATGTTTATTTGGCCCATAAGCATGCTTAAAACCGAAAATGCTACTAAATTCACCCATGCTTTTCTGATAGAATGGTCACACTGGCCACTTTTCAATATTTTTGGTGTAACTTGAAAACTAAGCCGAATTTGACAATTTTACTCATAATATTTTTTGTTCAAAATAAAATTTTCTATTGAAATGGATAGTTCAAAAAATTTTAAGAAAAAATTTAAGCAGGAAAAGTTAACAAAAACCAACCTAAAAAAAATCAAAAAATCAAGAATATCTAAATTTTTTAATAAATTGTGCATAACTTTTTTTGAAGCAAAGATAGGGTCAAGACATGCAGAGACAAAATAAAGTAGAGACTAAAAGCCTTAATATGGTTCAAAGATTAATATTTGTTCAAAATTGACAGAGATATTCCCATTTAAACCTTATCATTTCTTATAATTTTTCGCAGTTTTGGCCCAAAAGTCCCTTTTTCGGTACAATATGGCAAATTTCACTTTCGTAAAAATGTTCGAAATCAATTTTTTGTTATAATATGACATTAGAACTTTAAAAAAATTATAAAAAGGTTGTAAGTTCGCAATTTCGTTTTTCGGCTGTTTTTAAATGCTTTCAGACCTACAGACCGAACGGCTGGTCCGATTAACATAAGATTTTGTACTAGGTGCTAGGAACGTTAAATTTGTCGTAAAGTACCAAAAAATAGGCTTTCGGGCAAAAATTGCGAAAAATGATAAGAAATGGTAAAGTTTGAACGGCTATATCTCTGTCAATTTTCGAATAATATGGCTTTTTTAACATGTCATATTAAGGTCTTAAAACTCCAGTTTACTTTGTTTATGCATGTCTTGAGCGTATCTTTGCTCCGAAAAAAATTATGCGCAATCTAGAAAAAAATTAAAAAATCTTTGATTTTTCGATTTTTTTCATGTTGGTTTTTTCTTACTTTTCCTGCTTAAATTTTTTTAAGAAATTTTCCAAACTATCGATTTCGATAAAAAATTTAATTTTGAACAAAAAGTATTAAATGTAAAATTGTCAAATTCGGCTTAGTTTTGGAGTTATACCAAAAATACTAAAAAGTGGCCAGTGTGACCATTCTCTCAGAAACGCATGGGTGAATTTAGTAGCATTTTCGGTTTTAAGCATGCTTATGGGCCAAACAAACATACTCAATAATAAAAACCCTTGCACGTAATTGTTCCATTTTAAAAGGTCTATTCAATAGGCTATAAGCATTTGAAGAAAAGTTGGAAATTCTGAAACTAATACAATCGACGTATTTTAAAGATTGACAGCCGAATTTATGAGATTTTCTTAAGATGGCTCTTAGAGGTCAATTAGTTAAGTTTGCTTAAATACTTAAGTTGCCTTTAAATTACGTTACTTAAATTCTAATCTATAATCAATTTTCTATTGCTACTTAACTAAACGATTGAAATGTAACGTAACGTGAGAAAATTCACAAATACATGTACATTTCAGCTATTTTTTGACAGTTTGCAAACAAAAACGAGCGCATACTTATAAGACAAAAAAGAGAAGCAACTGGATGTATAGCATATGCGCATAGTCCAATGCAAAAGAAATGAAAAATGACGCCATGTTGGATTGTGATACTTTTATTTTTGTGTCCAGAAATTCTTTTATTTAATTTATTAATTCACACTTTGGTGGAAAATATGTTGATAAATCAATGAAACAATTAAGTTTAACATAATTTACTAAAGGAAATCAAAAATCTTAGAACTTCAATTAGATACCTGCAACATTCAGTATGGAAACTCTACCTACATACATACATTCATAGATATACCTATATTTTTGCAATAAAAATAGTTCTTCTCGAATGTTAAAATATGTTTAAGATGGCTTTGAGTAGCCTTTAAACGCGGTGGATGGCGTTTAAGTTGAGATGCATTTAAGTAACGTTGCTTAAATATGAAAATTGATTATAGATACCAATTTCGCACTTAAGAGCAATTTAAAGGCATCTTAAAGTTAAGATGCCTTTAAGTTTTCTTAATAAATACGGCTATTTATTTGTTTTAACTTTAAGGTTGAAGATTTTGATAAGTGCCCTGCCACCTCCCCGTTACATTTAACTATTAAAAAGCGCTAAAAAAATTGTAGAGTAGGATAGGAGGTGGAGCAATAACTTTTTGAAACATTATTTTTTTAAATTTTGAAATTTTTCATTCACAACATTTTTAAAACTGAAAATCAAATCGGTTTGGGATTCACCCTGCTCCCTAGTACGAAAAATAAATTGACTTTTCTTTTGAGTGTTATACAGTAATGTAGCCGGACATTTATCTTTTAACTAAAGACCTTAACTTTGAAGATCGGAAATCTAAAACTGAAGTAACAAGCTTTCCACTTGGTCGATTTGAAGGCTATTTGTGCATAGCGGAGCTTTTCTTAACTGAACTTGGTCAGCAATCGGCCAACGCACAACTACTCATTGCTTCAACGCTGCGCTGCCAGGAAAAACTTGTAATTAACGTATAACGAAATAACCTTTTTTTGATTACATTTTATTAAATTCATATTTTATGCTTCGTTCGTTTTTGCCCAGGGGCGGCAATTGCACCCATTGCCCTCCCCCTGTATCCGCGCCTGGTACAATTCAATATCCCATCCAAAAGTGCGGATAATCCAAAAACTATTTTATTCAATATCATCAATGGTCACGACAAATATATTGAATTACATCGACCATCCATCCATGCACCCATCCGTTGAGTCAGCATTTCCTTTATTGGAAATCAATATAATTATTGCAACAGCATTCATCCACCCACGGACCCATATATCGATTCAGCAGTTCTTATGTTGACGATCAATACCCGTGTTTTTTTGGGATTTTATGTATTGTACAGTGAACAATTCCCTATAAAACGCATCGGCAGCTGCCTATATTTTTGTATTTCAAATATGGTACCCCTGAATAGCTGTCGCAACACAAAAATGTGAATTCTATGAAAGTTAAAAGTAGAAATAAACCAAAGCTATTAACAAAAACTAACTTATGTTGACGGAAAATATGAAATATAATTATAAATTTATATAGTTTATGATTTAAATTGAATGTTTGTGTCCCTTTCTTCTTTGTTTCCCATTTTCAGATTCAAAAATTGGTTTTCAGCTTTAAAATAGAAAAAGAGGTGTAGGGGTTTGTTGGTAGACTATGGTCAAAGTAAAAAAGTCGTCATTTAGTCTGCTATTACACGAGGACTTTTTAGTCAACTTTTTTTCGAAATTAAATGAGTGCGAGGTTAAATCAGATATTTTTTTATTATCACTTACGTTAAAGATCTGCGAATTACGAACTGCGAGTTGCATGAGTAATTTGTTTGATTGTCAAAAGATGCGAATTGCCATAACATATAAACCCAGTTAAATGGGTGCTAAAAAAATGTGAAGTTAAATTCGAGCAAATTTTTCATTCGCTGCTTTGTGGAATGCGTCCTGGGTCCAGATAACGCATGCACAATCAGTCAACTTTATTCACACTTGTTTTCGTGAATAGAACGTGTACACAGAAAATCATTCACCCTTGCGGAATTGGGTGGATTGCGATTTTACGTGACGGTTCGCAGAATATATCTTGAGGGTCACCTTTACCTATAGTATATAAAAATGCAAAATTTTACAATTTGCACTAATTTAACAACCATGCGCCTATGATAGACCCTCGCTCACTACGCCCCATGCGGATGAGTTTATGGGTAAGATTTTATCCTCACTGAGTTCAACTACAAAACCATCGTCATGACGAAGCCAAAAGTAACAATCTAAATAGGGCCAAATCACTCAACATAACTCTATTCTACGAACATAGCCTTCGGGAGTTCGAGATACAAAAATTATCAATCGTACCAATAACGAAACACAAAAATTCTATTCAGTCTAGTTCGATACTCGAACAAACGTCAAAATTTTATCGGCAGTAGGATTCTACTTTAGCTTTCAGCGGCAGTGATCCTACTGCTGATATTAGGCGTTTTTTATTGGTAACTTATGGATAGCGCAGCAAAGCGAGTCCGAATAAAACGTATATTCACTTTTATATCCACTCTTAATTGAAATCTCAAAGTTGGTATCTGTGGCATTAAAATTGTCAAAATCAGCTGTTATTGAAAAAAAAAATAATATTTGGAAACAAAAATGGATTTTAAATGGTTCCAAATGGTGTTTGTTCGAATTTGCATTACTGCACCTATGATAAATGCCTTGCTTATATAATTTTCTTTCAATTTTTTGCCCTTTTACACTATGATGTATCCTAATTAGTTGATTATAGTCGAAAACAAACAAATGAAATCATTCCTATATCCAATTCAGAATTAAAAAAAGCTAAGGGATGTGTTGGAAAAGTATTGCTTTTTGTATGTCAAGTTGAATAAAGGGCTATGCACATGAGAATGACCAACGAATGTCGAATAAGCGAACAAAATGGGATTCAAAACATTTTTAAACCTAAATTCTTCAAAATTGTAGAAATTTTACTAACGTTAATGTTGAGGTATGTACTAAAATTTGCATTTTAATTGCCAAAATAAAAGAAATTTGAGTTAACAAATTGTTCCTCGCAAATTACAATCTCAAAAACCAAACAGATGATTATTCGTTTATGCTGGGTATTTTAAAAACTGTCCAAACTTATGTCACAAAACTGCCTTTTACCCGATTCTGATTAAGTCTTAAATATTAAAGGTCAGGTCAAATAGAGCGTGGTCCAGTGGGATTGTCAAAACTTTACTGGGAAAGTTAGCAGTCAAATTTTGTTTTTAAATTTTTATAAAGACCACCAGACCGCGCTCTGTTTGACCAGGCTTTAAGAAAATAGACGAAATTATGACAAGTTGTCAGTCGTTTAAATTTGCCATTAGTGTTTCCGTTGGAATTGACATTTCTGAGGGAAGTGACAAAGTTCCATTATGTCTTCCATTTTCTGCCCATTAATGCTATAGTCGTGTACATGGTTTAAATTTTGCCATATAAATGACAGGGTAAAATGGCATTAAACATTGCCATTAAAGTCGTCGCAATGACACCAGTCCTCAAATAATTACAACATATACAATGAAGAATGAACTTGCTAATCCTGGCCTGGCCAGTTTTACGACTTAACATCAGATTGCCATTAGTTTTTTGTGTGTGAATGTTTAAACATATGTCATCATGGCAATCCATAATTATGCAGAAATAAATCTAGCTACTATGTGTAATATAACTTTGGTTTATAGCTTTTTTTTAAGTTTTACTAAAATTGCTTACTTTTTTCAAATGCCTTAACATCTTTTCTTAACTCTCCTTTAATCAAACTTCATTCTCTTGATAGAAATAGAATTTCAGACTCTCACTTGACAAGTAACAAACATAGTCCACGTACCTACATTTGTATAATTTACAGTACATTTAGTGAGAGTGTTTACCAGAAAGTACCCACTAATGATTTCTATTAGAAATGGAGTGATAGTTATTTGTCTGTAAAGAAAGTAAATGTAAGAGTCATGGCATGGAATATTTACGATGATCGTCTAATCGTATCTTAATATTCCAAGCCACCTAGTGGTGACTAGTAAAAATAAAGCGTAAATAAAACGAACACATCCTTATATGATCAAGGTCTGCCAACCTTCACGTAGGAAATATTTTTCTGCAAGCCCAAGTGTTGTTCTATTCCAAACATTCCACAAATCTTATCTGCACTATTATATGCACTATTTCTTACTGACTAACTTATCCACACTATTCAATTGTTGTTGTTTACTGTGCTAACCGTTTTCTGCGCTGCCTATACACTTACCAATAAAAAACGCCTATTGTTTTTGTTATTCGTGTAAACTCTTACTGTACTACGGATAGCTTTTCCAAAAAAAACACGGGTAGTACATTACTTTTGGATAGTTTATCTTTAAGAATAAATGTTTAATTATAATTAGTCTTAAGCTTGCACCCTAATAAATCGGAACAGACTGCACGGAAGGAATTCTTGGATCAGATCACGAAAAATGAGCTGCAAATTACGAAAAATGAATCCCAATTTATACCTTGGATCTGGATTTAGTAACTTACGACTATTTGTTTGCAATTTTTTGCAAAACTGAGCGAAATGAAGATATATTGATACTCAAAAATCAACCATCTTTAAGTATCAGTTACTCTACCGAGAGAAAACATAAATTGCGAACAACAAATTGCAATTTGATCCAAATATTCCCCAATTGCACAATTTGTAAATTTGCAAAAGAGATTTGTGATCACACCACTTTTATTTCGTGATATTGCCACTAAAGATCAATCTTGCTATACCCTTCATTTTGCAGGTACCTATACACATTTAATTTAATTTATTTGAAATAAATACTTTACGCTTTACTCTACTTGGATTTGAACTCGCAACCCTCCAGTTGCGGAGCGAGCATGCAACCACTAGGCCAATTTGAATTACAGATCGTTGGTGTCACACCACACACTAATGATTAGATACATGCCATGTTGTGGTGCTTTATCTCTTCGAGAAGTAAATTGCGACAAGAAAGTCGTGATTTATGAATTTTTTATTGGTGATTTGCAACTATTCTTATGGCGAGCAAATTCCGACAAAAAAAAACGTTAATCAGTGATTGTGCAATGGAGATTACTAAATATTTATGTCAAATCAATATTTTTAAATGCTGTTTGTGAAATTATTCTTTTTAAGAGTAAATTACGCCAGAAAAGTTGTATTTTGCTATGAAGAGTACAAGCTTGAATCATGGATTTTAATTGCAAACCATGAAGAAACAAATTTTGTAAATTGCTACGTTTTGAATGTTTAATTACCAGTGTATTAAATTTTGATCAAAATGCATTGATTTACGAATAAAACATGATTCGTAAATTGCAACTGCAAATTTTTCAATTAGTGATTTTTCAATTCTTGCCGTGTGGTTCCGTCTATCGTAGTAAAACCTTTTTTAAAAAGCAAAAGGTAAACCGGTAGTTTTAATTTGCATATATGTATGGAAGCATACAGATAATATCAAAGGGCACGGCAGTGCCCAGCCAAGTTCGCGGCAGTACACCCTTTTTACAGGAACAAACTCAGGCGATTTTCAACCCCTCTCTAACTTCAGTACCAATAAAGTCAGAAACTTCAAATTCGGAGTATTTGCTGAACTGATCAAACACAGGTGGCTCACCAAATTTCAACTCTTTAGCATTAGTAGTTCCCAAGATATAGGACTTCAAAAATCGCAAAAACCGTAACTGACTGACTCACTGACTCACTGATAGATCATCAAAATTATGGAGCACTTCCCGACATCGTAGAAACTTGAAATTTCGCAAAACGGTAGGCCTTGTGGTACATACAAAGGAAAAAATCGAAAATCTGCAATTTTCTATTCAGGGGGCGTGGCATCCACCCACTTTTTTAAAAACTCTTATAAATTATATGGAGCACTTTCGATTGTTGTAGAACAATGAAAATTGGTAAGTTGGTAGGGTTTGAGGTACAAAGAAAGAAAAAAAAATGAAAAATTGGAATTTTCCATACAGAGGGCGTGGCATCCACCCACATTCTTAAAAATTCTTATAAATTATATGAAGCACTTCCGATTGTTGTAGAACGATGAAAATTGGTAGGTTGGTATGCCTTGAAGTATTTAGAAGAAAACACAATCGAAAAATTGGAAGTTTCAGTTCAGGGGGCGTGGCATCGATCCACGTTCTTAAAAATTCTTATAAACTATATGAAGCACTTCCGATTGTTGTAAAACGATGAAAATTGGTAGGTCGGTAGGGCTAAAGTACTAAGAAAGAAAAAATTGAAAAATTGGAATTTTGCATTCAGGGGGGGGGGGGGGGGTGTGCCATCCACCCACTTTATCGGAATTGCTATTACTTTCACCTGGCAAAATAAATCTTTGCAAAAAGGAGTGAAATCACAACAAAAGCATAAATGTTAAAAAAGGAGCCAAGTTCTTATAGGTACAAGAAACCTGTGCGTAAAAAGTCAGCCAAAAAAAGTAATGTGATCTAAAATATAATGCCAAGTTTTAAGTTCATGAAGTTTAATATCAAATATCTTAAGAAGAGTAATATCGAAACAATTCCAAATCATGACAGAAATTTGGTAGTTAATGATTACTGATTAAAATTTGGTGGATTTACTTGGCAAGTTTTCTCTTAAATACTTACTTAATCACAAATTTAAAATGTATGAAAACTTGACCAGTGAACCCACCAAATTTTAATCAGTAATCATTAACTACCAAATTTCTGTCATGATTTGGAATTGTTTCGATATTACTCTTCTTAAGATATTTGATATTAAACTCCATGAAATTAAAACTAGGCATATATTTTAGATCTCATTACTTTTTTTGGCTGACTTTTTACGCACAGGTTTCTTGTACACATAAGAACTTGGCTCCTTTTTTAACATTTATGTTTTTGTTGTGATACTTCTTTTTTCATTAGAGATGGTTTCAGTAGAATTATACCTATTATGAAACTTGTGACAAGGATGTTAAGACCAGTGGCGATTCCTCTCAGTTGACTAGGTTGGCTGCACCAACCCTAAAATTTTGACTTAAATACACGTAACAAACAATTTGTTTGTATTAAAACTTTAGAACATAATATCTCTTTATATTGATATAAAACATAACCTCCCAATCCGTTAAAATCATTAGTTAGTTAGTTAGTTTAGTTTTTATTATAATCAAAAAATTAATTTACATTTATCTCTATCATGATTTTATATAAAAAACATTAAGGCTTTGACTTCAAGTCGTTAGCCTGAAAGGCATTTAAATTAAAACATCTTTTGTTTGATTTCAAGAAAATCCAAAGTTAAAATTGTTATATACTGTGCATAGGTAGGTATATATACATAATTAAAAAAAGGTGTAATTTAACAAAAAACACAGTTATTAAAATAATTCTGATAATAATTTTAATGAAAAATAGCTGAATACAGCTTAATAAAATAATTATTGAAACTACAGTTTAACTCTCTATGATTACTGATTAGGTACATATTTCATTATTAATAAATCAATAAGTAGTTTATATATTTTTCCATTTTGGTAATTAAACTCATTTATTATTAAGTTTCTGTAAAGGAATGCTTTTTGCAAGAAATTTTATAAAGATGCATAATTTTGACCGTTCAGCGTGTCGATAAAAACTTCTCGGGCTAGGAAAGATTCTCCCAAATATTTCTTCCTTAGGTATCTGAAAACTGGGCATATTGCAATAAAATGATATGTGTTTTCTGATGCATCTAAGTTGCATAATGTGGATATACCATCCGTTTGGTTTTTAAATGCTCTTGCATTCAAGTTAAGCAAGCCCCCTCTCGCCATAAAAATCCATCTGATCATGTGTGCATTTTCATCTTCGAAATAGTTTGGTACACCTACATATCAAAGGGCACAGTAGTGCCCAGCCAAGTTCGCGGCACTACACCCTTTTTACAGGAACAAACTCAGGCGATTTTCAACCCCCCTATAACTTCAGTACCAATAAAGTCAGAAACTTAAAATTCGCTGAGCTGATCAAATACAGGTGGTTCACCAAATTTCAACTCTTTAGCATTAGTAGTTCCCGAGATATAGCACTTCAAAAATCGCAAAAACCGTAACTGACTGACTCACTGACTCAATGACAGATCATCAAAATTATGGAGCACTCCCCGACATCGTAGAAACTTGAAATTTCGCACAACGGTAGGCCTTGTGGTGAATACCAAGGAAAAAATCGAAAATCTGCAATTTTCTATTCAGGGGGCGTGGCATCCACCCACTTTCTTAAATAATCTTTTATAATGTGGTGGCATCCACCCACATTATTAAAAAGTTCTTTGAATTATATGGAGCACATCCGATTAATATAGAACGATGAAAATTATTAGGTAGGTAGGGCTTGAAGTACTTAGAAAGAAAAAAATTGATAAATTGGAATTCTCCTTTCAGGGGGCATGGCATCCACCCAAATTCTTAAAAATTCTTATAAATTTAATGGAGCACTTCCGATTGTTGTAGAACGATGAAAATTGGAAGGTCGGTAGGGTCGGTAGGAAGTACTTAAAAAGACAAAAATCGAAAAATTTGAAATTCCAGTTCAGGGGGCGTGGCATCCACCCACATTATCAAAAATTCATATAAACTATATGAAGCACTTCTTGAAGTACTTAGAAAGAAAAAATGTCGAAAATTTGGAATTTTGCATTCAGAGGGCGTGCCATCCACCCATTTTATCAGAATCTCTATTACATATTTACCCGGAGTACTTTCAGATGTCGTAGAATTCTGAAACAATGTAGCGCGGTATGGCTTGATTTTCACGTGGCAAAATAAATCTTTGCAAAAAGGAGTGAAATCACAACAAAAACATAAATGTTAAAAAAAGAGCCAAGTTTTTATAGGTACAAGAAACCTGTGCGTAAAAAGTCAGCAAAAAAAAGTAATAAGATCAAAAATATTATGCCAAGTCTTAAGTTCATGAAGTTTAATATCAAATATCGTAGAGTAACATCGAAACAGTTCCAAATCATGACAGAAATTAGGTATTTAATGATTACTGATTAAAATTTGGTGGATTTACTTGGCAAGTTTTCTCTTAAATTCTTGCTTAATCACAAATTTAAAATGTATGAAAACTTGACCAGTGAACCCACCAAATTTTAATCAGAAATCATTAAATACCAAATTTCTGTCATGATTTGGAATTGTTTCGATATTACTCTACTTAAGATATTTGATATTAAACTTCATGAACTTAAGACTTGGCATAATATTTTTGATCTCATTACTTTTTTTGGCTGACTTTTTACGCACAGGTTTTTTGTACCTATAAGAACTTGGCTCTTTTTTTAACATTTATGTTTTTGTTGTGATTGAAGATTACCATACTCATCATGAAACTGACCACTCTTTGCACTTGCAACGTGAACACCCCACTCTTTGTTTCGCAATTCCATTAAGGCTTCTAGTCCGGTCAAATGGTAGTTTGAAGTGGAAAGTTCTGGTGTAATTATTTTTAGTGGCTCCCTTTATGTTTTTGGGGTCGCTGAACACGAATCTGAAGTTGTCCAACAAAATTTTTCACGGCAAATATGAGAAATCGTCAAAAAACGTCAAAAATTTCGACACTTTTTGTCTTTTTTCCTTATTGCTCAAAAATTATTTTTTTTTTGCAAAAAGCGCTTATGCAGAAATAAAGACAATGAGATTACCTACAATCTATATCTATATCATTTTTTTGTACGACTTATGGTTTCCGAGAAAACGGACGTTGAAAAACAGCCCAAAATTCGTCATTTTTAAAAAAAGAGCAGAAATGATTTTTTTTAGAGATTTTTATTTCACAATATGAAAATCTACCATTGCACTGTTTATATAATCCTTTAATTTGAAAACCAGATCAAACTCTTTACGTGTATTATGTATATCTGCTAATTATAAAATCGTTTATTTGTTGAATAAATCAAATCAGACAATATTAAAAAAGGAATAATTATGTACATAGTTAAGTAACTGAAAATTGTTGAGATGTGAAACTCATCGTCATCAGTTTAACCGAGCTCTCTTGTTCACAGGTTCCATTATTTCTGTAGAGATGACTTTAATTTCGTCTAAACATAAAAAAGGAAAAAAACAATAATTGACTTAGATTAATTGCATATACAAACTAATATTGGTTATGCATTCCTATCAAATTTAAATAGAGTTAAAAAGAAAAGCGAAATGAAACTAACTATGACCATTTACCTTCAAATACTTCAGAAATTTCCGGTTCATATTCGTCTTCTTCAATTTCATTAAGTGATGGCATGTTATCACAACTACTTCCGCAGTTCATACACATTATGGAACACATGAGACCAGCTTTTTTACATCCACAGTTTCTTCGACAAGTCTTCTTGCATTTACAAGAAATAAGTTTGAGGACGGCTTGAGGTGCTGGGGGTTGTAACGTAGTAATTGGCTCCAGACCATCTTTCGATGCCTTCCAACCCCATTTTTCAGGAGTTTTTTCGTTTCCAAGCCATTGTTGGACTTGAAAATACACCCTTAAGGAATGTTGCTTAGCTGCAGCCTCAGTAGGAGGTAAGGACGCCAAATGAGCTGATGTTTTCTGCGCAAGCCTTAGGTAGTATTTATACCTCAGTTTATTTAATGAAGTGGGTCCCTTGTTAGTCAAATTATATAATGAGACAAAAAAATTATGCCCAGCCTGAGTTATTGCATCAGCATCTGCCATAGGGTCCTTAAAAATGTCAATTGTCTTGCTTAATATAGGATTTTTCTTGAGCGTCTGAAGAAACTTCATCTTTCCCACTTTGAAGCAGGCTGAAGTTGTATCACAGCCCCCCATGGCATGTAAGAACAATATGTTGCTAGCAATGGATTCATCGAGTTTGCAATTAGAAGAAAAAATTTGCGTTGAAACTGAACCTTTGCCTGGCTTTAAAAAATATACATTTGAATGTATATTCCAACAACGACCAATCATGATTACCAGCAAATCTATGTCTTCACCCACTATAACTACAGAGCTATGATGTTGTGCAAGGTCCATTGCTGTACTAACAATAAGTGTATCCGCATCTTCTTGTGCCTGCTTTGTATGGATTTGAGCTGCTGTGAAAGTGTCCTTCAACATTGAAATCAAACGCTCTTTATTTTTCAAATTGCCTAAAAATTTGTCTTGTGATACTGTAGGCACCATTGTTCCATCAAAAATTAGATCAACTGAGGATTGTTTGCGTGATCTTCTTGCTCGTTCAGCATATTTTGTACCTCTGCTATTTTCTGTAGGATAACCATCGAAGACAACTACAGCACTGTTCTTGTACTTGGATCTAACAAATGCTATATAGCTTTCACAAATTGATGAAAATGATTGACCTCTGTTCCATATGACTTTATGCAACAAATATCCTCCATCTATGACATGAACGCACTCTTGGAGATCTAAAGATTCAGTTGGTGTAAATGCTTTATACAAAGTAGATTTTGTTCCTTTTCGCATACCATATTCGTCAAAAAGGGCTAATGGAAAGGGACACAGTTCGTATTCAAGAAACTCTTCAAGCTCTTCATCAGATTGCTTAGCAATTGTTATTCTGTGGAAAATAGTTGAAGGATTGATGGGGATAGTTTCATCATGTATTTTAATGGCATTGTTCATCGTAGCAAGTGGCATAACCCTGTCTTTTCTATGCAATTTTATATTTTGGAAATCACTACCCACAATTCTATCAATTGCGAGGAGACCAATCTCCTTAGCCATGTGACAGTTGATACTGCTGTCACCGACAATACCAGTACTTAGTGACAAAATTTCTTCAACGGTAGGAAAAGGGTTGTGTTGCATAAACCAGTCCATTAGCTTTTTTGAATCACTTCCATTTCTTTTGATCCTTGCTTCGCTCATCTCCACGTGTTGTTCCGAACTCAAGAATAATACCCCGCACATCTTCTCGATTTCTTCGCAAATATTTTGCAGGGAACTCATTCCTTTTGTCCATCTACAGAGAATACCTTCGCTCACTCCACGACCATGAGTCAGCCCGCCAGCAGTTTTCATTACTCTCATGAGGGATTGTTCAATAGTCATGTCTGTCCATGTCCCGCTCCAGAATTTGCATGTTCTTCGAACAGTGAACCCACCACCGGTGAACTTTTCATATTCATCAGCATTCATTTTGTCCTTCAAGCTGTGCATGTCTTGCAGGTACAGGTGGCAGTATTTGGCATACATGAAATGTCCGCTAGCGTGAAAGTATGGGAGCATCTGCTGCACAATTTGAAGGTGAAGACTCCAGTTTGCTGTTCTTTCAGCTTCAATAAAAAACTTAACAAGTGTAACCATCTCAAAGTATTGAATCCAAAGTTTTGATGTACAACCACGGTTAGCCAATGCTTTGAGCTGAGCAGAAAACTTGGTTCTTAATTCCTCTACAAACCCTTTTTCGTGTGCTGGCAAAATCACAGACCTATCTGCATCAATTATAAGATCTGTAAGTTTTTCCTGAAGATCTGAGGTTAAGTCCATTGATTCAAATATTAATGTCGCAAGTGTAGCATGTGCTAAAATGTGAGCTCTAACGGCTCTTGAATAGGCGTGACCAGTTAGAATTTTCTCTGTTGAGATCAATGCATATATTGCATTTATTAGCTCTTTTAATCCACTTCCAGCCATTATATACCCAATTGCTTTCAAGAACGACATAAGAAGATGAAATCCACCTATTCTTATAATCACATTATCAAAATTCGGATCTCCTTGCAGACAACCGACTATAAATCTTGCTTTCAGGTACAGAGGCTGGTCAAAAGTGTTCACAGATGCTCTCTGATTTATGGATTTACACTGTTCTACGGAAGTAAGTAAAGCTGTATATATTGTGCTATAGTCAGACGGTGGAGCATTGATAAAGGGCATACAAGCTACAAATGTTGTTTCAAATGGTAGACCACTTGTAGTTTCCTCCATAAAACCACTCCATCCTGGAATGTCGGGCACGTTTTTCCAAATGCCGTAAAGCCAAATTAGGTCCGCAAGAGAAGGTGGTATTACTGTATCAGGCGAAACAAATATCTTCGTGAGATCCTCAATTTTAACATTTTAAGCCCAGAGAACCTGCTTTCTCAAAATTTTTCAAGGAAACAGCTCCCATCTCGCCAATTTGTTGAGCTGTTGGTGTTTTCTTCACGCGGGCAAATCTTTGATCAGGAATAATTGCATTTCTTGGAGTTATTAAATGTATACCCCCCATTGCATGGAAGGTATTATAACCATCCAATGTACGAGTGTTGAAATCCGCGTTATCATATACGAATTGATGAAAAGCTGTCGATTCTATTTGTAAAGATGGTCTCATTATTGCGGACACTTCCAAACGAGTAGCTTCAGAATAAGAAGCGCAAAATCCCAAGGCTGACACAACATCAATTAGTTTTCGCGACCCATACTTCTTATACATAAAAGCTGATAATCCAACTTGTAAGGGTGAAACAAAAGAATTTGGCCTGACAGCGCTAATAACGCTATGTGCTATGGCCAAAGCTTTTTTTTTTTCATTTTTCAGTGTCCCCACGCTTCCTATTCAGTATGAGCCTTTCAAAGAAAATCTTAAGAATTTCAGGAACAAGACTCTCATTTTCCTCCAAAAAAGAATCTGGAGGGGGATAATCATCTACGGCATACGCTACAGATCGTATCTCTTCAAGAATAATATCGGCCGCTGTCTCAACTAATCGACGACGTTCATCTGATTCTGTGGAACGTTTTTCAGAATACCATGCATCCGTCAATATCTTGTGTCCAGTATGTTTGAAACAAACGACCGTTTTCTGTTTAATCTTTGATATAATTACATCGTCTCCATACCTTCCCAACAAATGTTTTATCACAGTTTTTCTCTCAGGAATGTAGTCACCATTAATCTGGGCTATTAATTTATCTAAATTGAACTGACATTCCTCATCATTATTTTCCATAAATGTGAAAATATTCTCCATAGCACTGTCAATTTCGTTTGCGGACCAACTTTATTTTTTACTTCATTCTTGGACCTACGTATATAAAGGTTTTTCAAACACTTAGCATGGTATTGGCAATCAGCTGCCACCATATCTGTTATTGGCTGCATTCGGTGTATAATTGCTGCACCTAAATCATCTTCACGAAGTTGGGCTTGTCTCAAAACTGTATCTTTCATTTCAATTTTTGTCACCTGATGTACCAAATTACGTTCACCTGGAGGTAAACGTTGTTGCGACCTCGAGTAATCATCAGGAATACGTACTCCACAGACAAAACAATGTGTTCTGAATGAAAACTCTTCTGTAGAGCATGAATTTGAACATGATCGCAATTTTAGGGGAGTGCTTGATGGTTTATTAGCTTTCTTCAAGTGAGCAGATATCATTCTCTCATTTATGTAGCTTTTTTGGCAGCTTGTATGCACTTCCACTGAATTCTTACCTGCCAAAGAAGCTCCCTTTCCATCTTTTCTCTTCTTGCTTGCTTGAAGGAGCGTTTCAATTGCCTTTTCTTTTACCACTTTCACTGCACAATTACTCAAATCTTTTTCACAAATAAAACACTTTTCAATGGACATTTTGACTATTTTGAAAACTGAAAATGAGACACTAAACCAATGCAATATAATACTTTTAGACAACCACAATTAGAAAATGCGGATAACATAAAATTCATGGCCTACTTTTCAAATAATGAAGAAAACAATAAAAAAAATCTTTTATGCAATTTTTTTAAAAATGACGAATTTTGGGCTGTTTTTCAACGTCCGTTTTCTCGGAAACCATAAGTCGTACAAAAAAATAACATAGATATAGATTGTAGGTAATCTTATTGTCTTTATTTCTGCATAAGCGCTTTTTGCAAAAAAAAATAATTTTTGAGCAATAAGGAAAAAAGACAAAAAGTGTCGAAATTTTTGACGCTTTTTGACGATTTCTCATATTTGCCGTGAAAAATTTTGTTGGACAACTTCAGATTCGTGTTCAGCGACCCCAAAAACATAAAGGGAGCCACTAAAAATAATTACACCAGAACTTTCCACTTCAAGTCCCTTTGAACACCATTTGACTAGACTATTCTGTATGTGAATCTTTCCAACTATTTATGTCATCGAGAGAAAACTGCAAACCTAGTTCTTCATAGAGAGATTTCCACTCTTTATTCCAGCATATGTTTTCCTTCATGATTTCTATAGCAAATATTTTGGGAAGTCTACTCTCATTATAACTCATCACTTTTCGTACGTAGCTAAAATGGATTCGTAGGGTTGACAGAAATAATGTTGGTAGACCGGTTTATATATGTAACATATAGTTTGTGATGTTGTTAGGCAGCTTGAACATTCTTTTAATAAAATATCTCAGAAGTTTTTCTGTATCTTCATAATTCAAATATTCCCAAACTTGAGCTGCATAAAACATAACTGATCTGGCTGTAGCTTCAAAAATTTTATATTAGCTTGAAGGAAGGATTTTTCTATCGTTTATGGTTGCGGACCAAGTAGAATTTATAGCTAGCGTAGACATTGCAAGCTTTTCTTCTAGATGCTGCTTGAAAGACATATTTTACACCTAGATACTTATAGTCATTAACTACTTCCACTTCCGAACCTTTAAAAAACCATTTTTCACTCATAGCTCTCCTACCTCCGTTCCTAAATATAACAATTTTCGATTTAGTTAAATTAACCTCTGAATTCCATGTATCGCAGTACTCAGATAGACGATCAATCATATCCTGTAACGTTATTGGATTCTCCGCTAAAATAGCCAGGTCATTCGCGTAGATAAGAGTTTTCAGACGCATACCGCAAATATTTACTCCACCAGAAAGCTCATCGTGAAGGTCGTTTAAAAAGAAGGAAACTGTCTTAAGCCTTTTCCCGTTTCAAAGAAATTTGATATATGTACGCTGCCATCCCCGACAGCAGCGTTTGTGTATTCATATATATTTTTCAGAAGCCTGATTATCTTTGATGGCGTTCCTAAACTGTGAAG
This sequence comes from Dasysyrphus tricinctus, assembly GCA_963921185.1. NCBI lineage: Eukaryota > Metazoa > Arthropoda > Insecta > Diptera > Syrphidae > Dasysyrphus > Dasysyrphus tricinctus. The sequence continues at coordinate 151,135,777 of OY992532.1, forward strand.
TTTAAACATAAGGGCTTCTCTGTTGATTTTATCAAACGCCGCTTTGAAGTCTATAAAGGAAACGTATAGTTTCTTTTTCTTTTTACTAAGTGTTAGGTATATAGCCGAGGATAGAGTACAAATTTGGTCGACAGTCGAGTACCCTTTCCGAAAGCCTGCCTGAAACTCGTTACTTATTTTGTGGTTATCAGACCACTTTCTTATTCTAGCCAATAGTACCCCCGTAAAAATTTTATACAATGTATCTAAAAAATAAAGCCCACGATAGTTTTGTACATCATCTAAATCTCCTTTTCTGAGAATTGGGAAAATAATGGCACTCCTAAAAGAGCTTGGAATTTCTTCGGACTCAAAGACCCTATTCAAAATGAGTGTTGTTTTTTCAATAAATCGAGGTGTTGCATTTTTAAAAAATTCCATTGTTATGCGGTCTAATCCTGGAGCCTTCCCATTTTTACCACTACTAATAGCAAAAACCACCTCGTCCAAAGATATTTGACTTTCCAAAATTGTGTCAATTATGTTCGGTGCAGCGAACAAGATTTGAGCCAAACTGTTGTTTGGGTTCAGTAACCCTCTAAAATGCTCAGTAAAACTATCACTGTTCAGATTCCGGCTAACAACTAATGTTCTCCCCCTCATCTCCCTTGCCACCGACCACCACTCCTTTGAACTCCTGACGTTCGACAGCCTGCTTATTTGGAGTTCTTTGTGCTTTTAAAAATCATTATAAAACCAGCAAAACCTATTTAAATCGAGCAATTCAATGCACCCTCTTCGTGCTTTTATTTATCCCATTCAAAGTAGATATCTCGTCTAATATTATTTTTTTTCAGTATTGGTCTGCGTTAGTGTGTTGGCTATAAATTTTGCGCCGGCAAATCTCATACAAACTACACTTTTATTCCCCATGTGATGTCTCACTCTATCTTTAAGAACAGACCCACAGAAATATCCACACAGGTTGGTTCTATTGAAAGAGCCAACACCTGGATAGAAAAATGCGAAAAAAAATGAAGGGTCCACGAGAGAAGTCCACTTTTTGAACAAATTAAACTAAATTAAAGGTATCTTTTTTGATCCAAAAATTAAACAAAGCGATATTAAAAAAAGGAAAACTTGTGAATAGACCTAACGACACGTCAGGTAAATAATTAAAACACAAATAAATTAGATATTCTAACTACATCCGGTCGAAGTCTTGTCTAACAAATTGAATTGCAAAAACGGTCCAATGTCACGTTTGTGAAAATTATTTTATTTTCAAACTCCATTTTGAAAGTCTAGAGGTGTCTGAATAAAAAGCAAAAAACCGATTCCAATTATCATGTCCAGTTCTTTCAAAAGAAAATTTCAAATAAAAAATTAAAAATTTCGGTTAAAACGTCGACGGTCCTTTTTGACTCATGTCAGCTTATCATGCAAAAAATTAAAGATGTTAAAATAAATATATATGTTTGCTTACTTGAGTACTTCGTGCTCAACAAACAAAATTATTGTTAGTTTTATTTATTTTTCTTTAAATTAGCCATAATTTTAGTAATTTACAACTTCGTTTTTCTCGGAATCAATTCAAGTGGACTTAAGCCGTTTTTCCACTGGACCCTTCAAATGTATTTGATTGCCGACCAGTACCCATCAGTGGAGAACTTAGTTATCGGAAGCGAATCTTTTAGTTCGAGTTTAATATGGTTGACTTTACTTACTTACTACTTACTTATCCGGCTCCCGATCCATGAAGGGTCTCTGCCTGAGATATTGCGGTCTTCCATCGGTTGCGGTCCCTCGCACGCTCCCTCCAGTCGTCGAGACCAAGCGCTCTTGCGTCTGTGACCGCCTGGTCCCTATAGCGGAGGTTCGGTCTTCCTGGTCGTCTCGAACCTGGGGGCTGGGATTCGAAGATTTTCTTGGCTGGAGCGTTGTTGTCCATTCGCTCGATGTGGCCGAGCCAGTGTAGTCGACGTGTTTTGGCTCTTTGGACTACATCCACATCCTGGTACAGCTCGTACAGTTCACGATTGAATCTTCTCCTCCAATCGCCCTCTTCGCATATAGGACCAAATATCCGCCGTAGAATTTTCCTCTCGAAAGTGCCCAGGATCAATTCCCCTTTTTTACTTATCGTCCAGCACTCGGCGCCGTAGAATAGAACTGGTAAAATTAGAGTTTTGTATAGCGTGCACTTTGTCTTTCGAGAAAGGAGTTTTGAACCCATTTGTTTGGCCAAACCGAAGTAGCAGCGGTTCGCTAGGGTAATTCTTCGTCGGATTTCCACTAAGGTGTCGTTCGTGAGATTGATGTTTGTTCCGAGGTAGGTGAACTCCTTGACTACCTCGAAATTACTGCTACCAACAGTGACGTTTTGTCCTAGGCGATGGACAGATGAGGCTTTGTTTGTTGATAGCATATACTTTGTTTTGTCCTCATTCACTTCAAGACCAACGCGTTTCGCCTGTTCATCAATAGCTGTGAATGCTTCAAGTACAGCTCTCTTGGAACGGCCGATGATGTCGATGTCGTCCGCATAACCAAGCAGTTGAGAAGACCTGTTAAAGATAGTGCCTTCCATGTTAACACCACTCTTGCGCACTATCTGCTCCAGGACTAGGTTGAAGAAATCACATGATAGCGCATCTCCTTGTCTGAACCCTGTACACGTCTGGAATAACTCGGATGAGCTGTTACCCATTTGCACGTTGCACCGCGTATTTTGTAACGTCATGCGGCATAGCTGGATCAGTTTTTTCGGGATCCCGAGATCCGACATCGCCAATAGAAGCTCTTGGCGACTTATGCTATCATATGCGGCTTTGAAGTCGATGAATAGGTGGTGGGTCTCGACTTGAAATTCGTTGGTCTTTTCCAGGATTTGCCTCAATGTGAAGATTTGGTCTATCGTTGATCTGCCTGGCCTGAAGCCACACTGGTACGTGCCGATCATAGTGTTGCAGAAAGGTTTTAGACGCTCACATAGTACGTTGGATAGGATCTTGTAGGCAACATTAAGCAGGGATATGCCTCTGTAGTTCTTGCAGGACATAGGATCGCCTTTTTTGTAGATTGGGCATATGGAGCTATTTGACCAGTCGTCGGGCATACTTTCCTCCTCCCAAACTTGATTGATGAGCTGGTGCATGCACCCTACCAGGACATCTCCTCCATACTTAAAGAGTTCCGCAGGTAGGCCATCCGAGCCGGCGGATTTGTTGTTCTTAAGCTTGTGGATGGCTCTCTTAACCTCTTCGGTACTGGGCGCTGGGACTGGATCTTCATTGACTGGTCTTATGCTTCTTTGTTCCCCTGTCGCCTCCTCTACATAATGCCCATTAAGCAGCTGCTGGAAATGCTGCTTAAACACGTCTACAATTCCCTGTGCTTCGGTGACTAGGTTCCCTTCGCTGTTTCGAAGAGCTTGCGTGCCAGTCCTATAACCAGATGCCAGTTGCTTGGCTGTTTTGTAGAACCGGCGGGTGTTGGTGGCGGTGCTGGACTCTTCGAGATACTTGAGCTGAGAGGCTGCGGATGCTCTTTTCTTTTCTTTCTACGCAGAAAAGAAAATTTCAAATAAAAAATTAAAAATTTCGGTTAAAACGTCGACGGTCCTTTTTGACTCATGTCAGCTTATCATGCAAAAAATTAAAGATGTTAAAATAAATATATATGTTTGCTTACTTGAGTACTTCGTGCTCAACAAACAAAATTATTGTTAGTTTTATTTATTTTTCTTTAAATTAGCCATAATTTTAGTAATTTACAACTTCGTTTTTCTCGGAATCAATTCAAGTGGACTTAAGCCGTTTTTCCACTGGACCCTTCAAATGTATTTGATTGCCGACCAGTACCCAACAGTGGAGAACTTAGTTATCGGAAGCGAATCTTTTAGTTCGAGTTTAATATGGTTGACTTTAAAAAATCATAACTCCCATTCTACTCATCCGATCTCCAGGTTAAGATCTTTAAATAAAGCCAACATGACACGCTACATTGGCATTGTGTAAAAATATCATTGAAAAGGGGCAAATACTTTCATACTTTTTCGGCCAATTGCCATTCTTCCGTTTCTTTCGAAGGTGTTTGAAATAAAATGCACGACTGGGTCGCACGTACTTGCTCTTATGTTCAAGACACTGCGAGTTTAAGAAAATTGTATATACAAACACGGAAATTATGAGAGAAAAATGTAGAGAAGCATGAAATACGACATTTATATTAGCTAAAACAACTCTTTTGACAGTTTGAGGTGAAAAAAAAGTATGACATCTTAATTCATGATGGAATATGATTGTATGGGAAAAAAATTTTTAAAATCGTTGGAGCGGCTTTCTTTTAAATTAATTTTTTATATATAAAATTCTTAAAACATTTTTAAGAACAAATTTTTGTTTGCAGATTTAAACTTTTTATTTATGTGTATATAAAAACAAAATTTGAAAAAAAATTGTCAACCCGTTTTTGAGATATCGAATTTTCAAAAAAAAAGTTTGAAACTTTTTTTAAAAATCCAAAAACTTTTTTTTTGAAAATTTTGATATGCAATATTATTTAATCTTATCTGAAATTTGTAAATAAAAAAATTCATTTAAATCCGTTAAGCTGATAACGAGAAAACTCAAAATAAAAAAATACGTTCTATGACAGGTACTACTAATAGTTGCTATGTGTAAAATTTTATAATTTTTGATGGTAGATCGTACTAATTTTAGTATACGAAAAAAGTTTAATCAAAATCGTAGGAGTCGTTTTCAAGCAAAAAAATATTTTCCTTTGCGGTTTTTTCACTTTTGTATGGAAGGTACCGTTATTTTTTCATAAATGTAAAATTTTTTCTAAAAATATTTTAGAGAGTACTTAAAAAGTCTTAAATATCGAGTTTCAAGAAAATCTATTCTAATTGAAATCAGTCATACCATTTTGAAGAAAATCAAAAATTAAAAGAATGGTTCCTTGGGAGGTACCATTAATAACCATTTTTGAATAATGGTTTTCCACCCAAAGAAAGCCTTTACTAAAATAAATTTATTAAATTTTTTTTAAGAAAAGTTGTCGAGCCGTTTTTGAGAAAAATACGATTATGTAAATTTGCCAAAAAAAAAATGTATGACAGGTACCGTTATTTTTGGTTCTAAAAAAAACATGGAAAAAAAGTGTCGGCAGAATCACCAAAAACCACTATGTACCAAGTTTGAAGAAAATCGATCGAGCCGTTTAGGCTGTAGACGAACAGACAGACAGACAGACAGACAGAATTTTGCCACCCACTTTTTTAGTGTTCTCTATCATCGTAATATCATGTTTGATTGTTATCTCAAAATTTTTTTTGCACGAATCCAAAACTTGCCTTATAGTACCTATAATCGCAAGTAAATACTATTCTGGGGCAGGTCCAAAAATATCTTACAATCAACAATCTATTAAGTACCTGTCAGTCTGGTTTTCGACCAAAGCGCAGCTGCAAATCCGCCTTACTTTTTGTCACTGATGAAATAAGAATGGCAATGGAGAGTGACCATGTTACATTGCTAACACTGTTAGATTATTCAAAGGCTTTTGATACTGTTAACCACTCAATTCTTTGCAGAAAGCTGCGAATTAACTTTGGGTTTTCTTTAGAGTCCTGTAAGCTTGTTCTTTCGTATCTCAGCGGAAGGCAACAATGCGTGATGGCCAATGGACACTCGTCCACCTTTCTCAATGTTTTGAGTGGAGTGCCACAGGGATCTATCCTTGGACCAATCCTCTTCTCACTTTACATAAATGAGTTACCACAAGTTGCTAAACATTGTTTAATTCATCTTTATGCTGATGATGTGCAGCTCTTGATAAGTCGACCTTTTGGGGCTAAAAATGATGCCGTAGCTTTAATGAACGAGGATCTGCTCCGCATTTCACAGTAGTCAAAAAAGAACGATCTCCGCCTTAACCCTGTCAAATCAACATCCCTCCCCATCTATCGCAAAAACTTTGATTTATCGGGTTTAAACCCGTTGAAACTTGACGACGAAACTATTGAATATGTAAGCACTGCTAGAAACCTAGGAGTAGTATTCAATCGCACTTTCACTTGGGATGACCACCTCAATAGTGCCATTGGTAAAGTCTATGGAAGTCTCCGCCTTCTTCAAGTCACTCGAAATTTCATCCCGATCAAAACTAAACTGCTACTTGCTAAAGCCCTTATACTACCAATTGTGCTGTATGGGTGTGAAATCTTTTGTAAACTAGACTGTGTGACTAGCCGCAAATTGAATGTTGCTTGTAACAATATTGCCCGCTATATTTATAATCTACGTCGTTATGATCACATATCCTCTTTTGCGGTACGGATTTCTGGTTGTAGCCTTGACAGCTTGATAAACTTTCGCTCTCTGAGTTACCTGCATGAAATCATCCAAACACAACAACCTGATTATCTATACGGTAAGCTGAATTTCCCTCATTCAACAAGGTCGTTTGCTTTAATATTACCCCGATACAATTTTCTAAATACTGAGCGTCAATTTTTTATTCATATTGTACGCCTTTGGAACTCTCTGCCCATCGCTATGAGAAGAATAAGAAGCATAAGTAGATTTAAATTTTTACTTCTCAACTATTTGGCAAATAATTGATGTTAAATTTCCTTTTTCTTTATATAAATAGAAGTTTTAGGTATATAATTTTTATTCGAATTCTGAAATTAATGTAAGGGCTTGCAACACTTTATAAGACTCATGTCCTACCTTGTAAGCGTTTTTGAAATAAATAAATACAAATACAAATATACAAATACAAATACTAAAGGGGTCAGTTCGATTTGCAGCATTCTAAATTCAAAATTTTATGAAAAATTCACAATATGAAAAAAACAAAAAATGCTTAAGGTGCCGTCACACCGTGCAAGTAATATACTTGCAGCAAGTAAAATGATTGCTGCAAGTTAAAGGTGCCGTCACACCGTGCAAGTAAATTACTTGCAGAAATTGTTTCAAAAAGTTCGATTTTGAAATATTCGTGCAAGTACTTGCAGAGAGCAGTCACACCAGGCAAGTAAATAATTGCTTGCTGAAACTACTTTTTACTTGCTTGCAAAACAAACTTGCTGCAAGTACTTTTCAGGTCGTCACACCGAGCAAGCAAGTACTTGCTGAAATTAGTTTCTGAAAGTACTTGCACGTGTAAACCGGTGTGGTTTTGCCATTTTCAGTTCAGTTTGGTTTATTTTTCTTCAGAAATAGATTTAAGTGAATAATCCAGATTTGGAAAACGAATTGGTTTTTGAATATGAAGATTTGTTGAAATCTAGGCAATAGATTCTTGTAGAGTATTATTAGTAAGCAAACATGCGGTTGCTTGCATCAAGTGATTTGATTGTAAGCGAGTTGAACTTTCTGATACAAAATTTACTAAACATACATAAATTTTTTTTACTTCGAATTTCTCATTTATTGCTCTAACAATATCAATCAAAATACGGTGAGTTGTTTTTACAATTGAAAGAAAGAGCCTCATGCTTCGTTGTATTTTTCTTTAATTATTCAAATATTCTTAAAAGATCTTATGTTCCAAGCAAGTTGAACCATAAGAGCAATTACGTACGACCCAGTCGTTCATATTATTATAATTATCAAAAAACATGCATTAAAAAACACCACGAGACCCTGTTCTATGTTACAGCATTTAAATCAACAAAATGTGGCTGATCGAAGATAAATAAATTTGATATACCTAACCCTTTTTTGAACGTGGTACTGAAAATCCGTACTTTACAATACTGCTGAGAGACTTCTGGGCAAAGGGAGACGATTTTTTCTGTAATTTTGATCGAAAAACATACGTTCGCTTGCAAGCAAGTAAAAAACTTGCTTGTGCAAATCCTGCAAGTAGCAAGTACTTGCGGCAAGTGATTTCAAGTGATTTACTTGCTTGCAAGCGCTTGCAGGACCTAGTCACATCGTGCAAGTATTGCTTGCGCAAGTACTTGCAAGCAAGTAAATCACTTGCAGCAATTAATTGCTTGCAAGTACTTTTTTGGGTCGTCACACCAGGTAAGTTTTACTTGCCGCAAGTACTTGCTCGCAAGTAAATCACTTGCAGCAATTACTTGCCGCAAGTACTTTTCGGGTCGTCACACTTTACTTGCACGGTGTGACGGCACCTTAAAACTTGCCGGGTGTGACGTCCTGAAAAGTACTTTCAGCAAGTAATTGCTGCAAGTGATTTACATGCGAGCAAGTACTTGCGGCAAGTAAAACTTGCCTGGTGTGACGACCCAAAAAAGGACTTGCAAGCAATTAATTGCTGCAAGTGATTTACTTACTTGCAAGTACTTGCGCAAGCAAAACTTGCACGGTGTGACTAGTTCCTGCAAGCGCTGGCAGGCAAGTAAATCACTTGCCACAAGTACTTTGCCACTTGCAGGATTTGCGCAAGCAATTTTTTATTTGCTTGCAAGCGATGTATGTTTTTCGATCAAAACTACAAAAAATGTCGTCTCCCTCTGCCCAGAAGTCTCTCATCAGTTTTGTTAAAAAGGGTCATACTAAAATGAAACTTCAGATCTTTCAAAAGTATTTGAGTAATTAAAGAAAAATGCAACGAAGCATGAAGCTCTTTCTATCAATTGTAAAAACAATTCGCCAGATTTTGATTTGCGATGTAGCCTGACCTTCAAGTCTCTTCATCACCTACTCGTCAAACTACGACACATCAATATCAAATATACAATGATCCCTCGCTTAAAGACGTCATCTACGCACATGCTCATTCCTTAACCTCACTTACTAAGCATTATATCCTTTCTTGAATTTATAATTATTATAAGTCTAATAAATCATTGTTGAATTAATAGTAAAGTTCAGACTATTATTTACATGGTGCCGAAACCAAATTTATTTTTCAATAAAAATAATGAAAATTCTTTTAACTAAATAATAATATCAAAAAAAAAAAATGTCGATTGCGGCAGCGGCCACGGCAGACAGTAACCTTTGCCAGTTTCTAAGACCACCAAAAACAATTGTCATCGAACATGACAAAGACATGGCAAATGAGAGGAAACTTTGGAAGCAGCAATATGAATTTTTTGAAATTGCCACTGGTATGGACACCAAACCCCAAAAGGTACAGGTAGCAACATTCATGTCCGCAATCGGATACTCTGCTCTCCAAATATACAACTCACACCCAACACCGACCAGAGAAAGGACACTCGATGAGGCAGTGACGTTTATTCGAAGGTGCGCAGGTGTTCTCCATCTCCGCACACCCTTCCTAAATCTTAACAAACGCACTTGTCTTTCTTTTTAATATTTTACCTGTCTAAATATTCCAAACAAAAGTATAGACACACCCAATTCAAAATAAAATCATTCCACCCAGTAAAAGTAAGCAAAATAAAAGCTCCATGTAGACAAGGTGTTCTTAAAATTCAGCGCACCAAGGCAAAGCAAATTCACACACAAAAAAACCTAAAACAAAACCAGCACAACGTTTTTTCTCCTAGGTATACATATACTTAAAGATGGGAAAGCAGCAGGGTCGGATGGAATATCAGCTGAGTTTTATAAGTATGGTACAACGCAGATGATAGGCAGCTTAACACTTATATTCAACAATGTAATGGAAACTGGGTTGATTCCTCAGGAATTCAGGGAATCCATAATTTTTCCAATTCATAAAAAAGGAAGTGTTGCAGTTCTGTCTAATTACAGGGGCATATCCTTTCTTAATGCTTCGTACAAAATCTTCACTTTAATTCTGCAAAGACGGCTTAACAAATGGATCGACGATAAAAAGCTATTGAAGGAGTTTCAAGCTGGTTTTAGACCAAGTTATTCAACGATTGACCACATCTTCGTTTTGAAAAGCATTGCGGATACATTTGCCACCAAAGGAAAAAAGTTGTATACGTTTTTTGTAGACTTTAAGTCCGCGTTTGATACGGTGAACAGGCAAGCACTTATTTATAAGCTATATGGGCTTGGAATGTCAAAGAAGTTTGGAAAAATTATACAGAACCTTTACGTGGACACAATGGCGTCGGTTTGGAATGGTGAAGAGATGTCTGAGTGGTTTAGAACAGAATCCGGAGTTAGACAAGGCTGTACAATGAGCCCAAGCCTGTTTGCTTTGTTCATTGATGACCTTGTAGAAAGCTTACCCAGTGGCATCGAATACGAAGGTCTCACCATAAAAGCACTGCTGTTTGCAGATGACATTGTTCTTATGGCATCCTCACCTGAATCATTGCAACTCATGATAAATCGGCTTTCTCAATATTGTAGACTTTGGAACTTGATAGTCAATTTGGAAAAGTCAAATATCATGATTTTCAAGAATGGAGGAAGGAATTGCGCAAATGAAAAATTGTACTATAACGGTGTGATAATTGATATTGTAAATGAGTTTAAATACCTGGGAGTTTGTTTCACAAGAAATTTGAATATGGAAAGACACTTGAAAGAGAAACTGGTAAAAGCAAAGAGTGCAATCAGCGCATCGTGGAATAGATGTTTTTATAATAAAAACATTGCACATAGCAGCAAATTTAAAGTATTTGAATCGGTTTCAGAATCCATTATGTTTTATGCAGCACAGGTCTGGGGTGCGAAACAATACGAAACTGTGGAGAAGCTACTACGTTACTACATAAAGCGAATTTTTCGACTACCATCCAATATGCCTAATTACATGGTTATGTTAGAAACGGGTTTATCACCTCTTCATATTCGAACGCTTAAGTTACAAGTAGATTATGTTCTGAAAATTATGAAGATGGAAAATCATCGTCTACCCAAGATAGCGGCTCTTCAAGTCATACGTTCTAAAACAAGTTGGTTTGAGCAATGGATGGAACTTGCGAGGGACTGCGAGATTGATCTCAATCTACAAGTAAATGAATTTGACTTTGATAACTGGAAAACATTGCTTTATCAGCTTATATCTTCAGTTGATGTGAAGTGCAGAGAGAAATTTGTAAGCAGCGCAACAGGATCCCTGCACAGATCAATATATTGCAGTTTAAATCACAATTTGCAGGAGAAAAATTATTTTCGGGATGAGAACAGCATCAAAGAAATTTCGATGATGGCCAAATTACGTGGAGAACTTATCCAACTAAATTTCATTCCACGTAGAGAAGACTTACCCATCATGTGCTCCTTGTGCAACTTGAACGAAAGAGAAGATACTTACCACTTCATGGGAAAATGTCCAATCCTTAAAGTCATCAGGAGGAATACACTTGGAAGTGATTTTTTAACAGAAAACCAAGTTATAGCATTACTAAATGAAGCTGAAGTAAAATCATTATACCAATATTGTAAAATGGCGTTGAATTATAGGGAGCTAATCGTTAGTGAGAATTTCTGATGGTATAAAGAATTTAGAGTAATTAATTAATTTGTTTTGATGAAAAGTTTATTTTAAAAAATTAAATACATACTTTTATCTTCTATCCTCTAAAAAATATTACTATGTTTTGTCAACCAGGCAGACGGCAGAAAAGCCATGCTTTATAGAAATTGTTTTGTAGTTATTGTAACCAATTTATTTATCGATCAATAAAATCTAAATCTAATCTAATATGATTATATACAGTTTTCTACTACTAATATGCGCTACAGGCAGCGGCGTAGCTACCTAGGGGCAAACTGGGGCGGCGCCCCAGGGCCCCGAAGGTTTGGGGGCCCCAGAGACAGACAGAAACAATTTTTCGAAGCGAAAATAAAATTTCATCTTGACTTTAAGAAAGTTTTTGCTCAGTTTGTTTTGGATATTAAGGGTCAGTTTCAACACTTATGGATAAAGTCTCGGATAGCCTATCACGAACTGCTAAAAGTTTCCGTCCTAATATTTTGAATTTCACCTAAAATAAATCCGTCGCGGTTCATACTGAATTTAAATCTTTAAAATCAGTCACATTTTAGATTAAAACGACAAGAATTTTCAGTTTTGACAACAAAAATTTAATTTTCATTATGTTTTTGATTTTTTATATTGTTCTCAAATGTCAGCCTCTAGTAAAGATCTTGACTTGTGAATAAACTTCAGAAGTATATGTTGCTATTTGGTGAGAAGTTCAACTAGAAAAAATGGAAATATATCGCGATATCGTTTTAACAGATCTTTTAACGTGATCGATGCAAAACAAAAAAATCCATAAAAACTGACAAATGGGATCATAAACGAACAATGCCTTTTTTGACTTTGCTTCTGGTACACGGTAATACGGCCGAGATTGATTATTCTTGCAGATTATTGGGAAATGGTTTCATTCTTTTTTCGGACAGAAAACATTTCATTTATATTCACCCCGATTACAAAATCCAATGAGTGAGCGGAGGGAGTCAGACTCAATTCTGACATTTCGCTCATATTAAAAATGTCAGAATTGAAACTGATTCCGTCCGCAGCTCATTCATCGGATTCCGTTATAGGCGTGATTATTATTAATAACATATGTATATAAGTATATGTGTAGCAAAATGGCTTTTGAGTTCTATTCGTGTTTGTTATTTTTGTCGTTTCTTTTTGTGATTTACATGCAGGTATAATAATAGTCGGTGTTTCTTGTAGACGTGAAGTTCTTATTTCTTCTAACACTAAATGCTTGCGTAATGTGGACTGTTTTTTTACGAAAAAGTCATTCCATATGAAAACGTCTATCGAAAAAACCAGCACATCTCCGATTTTGCTCCAACTTTGAGAGATGGGACCAAACGTCGATTTTATTCGATTCCAATTGATAAAGAGCAAAAGTGTGTGTTTTTGTCTCTGCAATCAAAAGAAATACAAAAATCGATGTTTTGCAAAAAGACGTACAAAAATGGAAAACGTCATAGGAGAGGGGATACCTTACCTGTTTTTTTTGTATCTTTAAGACTTTTAAGAACAACAAAATCAAGTAATTTTTCATAATAAAATAACGGTTTTAAAAGTGCAATTGACCTATAGTTTCGCTTCCTTAAGTCACCTATGCACGCACAATACATAAAAATAACAAAACCAAATTTCTAGGATTTAAAGTTCAAGGTTAGTACTATATCCTGAAACCTTCACGTCAAACACATCTGAGATGTGCTGGCTTTTTCAAAAGACGTTTTCATATGGAATGACTCGAAAATAAAGTGTTTGAGGCTAAAATTTCTTAAAGATCTTTTATTTTTTCAAAGGAAAAACAAAATGTTTGTACTGCAAAACTGAACTTATCAATGAAGGCCACAAAAATGTATTGGTTCATTAACGATTTTTTGAAACATTCCACAAACATTTCTGTTCTTAGCCACCAATTTTTTGCTATTATAAATAAACTGCATTCTAAGCTTTAAAAATTATATGCCTTACGGACATATTGTGCTGACAGTTTTTGTAAAAAAATTCCTATTACATTACATACCTATCTTCTAAACTTTCTTTTTTTTTTTGCTATAATCAAGAACGAAACCGATTTTTGTAAAGGGGCCCTATTTTATTTTCTGCCCCAGGGCCCTCACCTACCTAGCTACGCTACTGGCTACAGGGCGAGAACCGTAAGCCATATAACGTAACTGTTAAGGCAAAAAATATAGATAACACAAGGGAACAAGGGTCAGACAACAAGAAAAGTAATGATGTATTATTATTGTCCTACTCTTACCTTTAACACATCAAGTCATCAAAATGTTGTGACAGGTCTAGTATGGATTTTATTTACAGTTACGTATTTTGCTTTGATTAGCCTACTGTACTCACTTCCTCTCAAAAGATTATATAAAATTTTGACTAATCAACAAGTTTTTTTTTGTAATTTTATATAAAGTGAGTTAAAAATACGTTTTGTGCATAAAAAAATGGCCAGTGTTAAAAGAAACTGTTGTAAAAATTCACCCAGTAAATTTTGTTACGTGTGCGGAAGCTACGTAGTGACCAACCTAAGAAAACTTACAGAAAAAATAAAAACAGCATACCTCTCTTATTTTGGATTTAGAATTGGAGATCTGGAAAAGGCGTGGACACCTCATATGTGCTGTATTTCCTGTTACATGGGACTTTTAAAGTGGATGCAAGGTAAACAAAATAAAATGCCGTTCGCAGTTCCTATGTTGTGGCGAGAGCCTTCCAATCATATAGATGATTGCTATTTTTGCATTGTAAGTGTCTCCGGATACTCAAAGAAGGATAAACATAAAATAAAATATCCAAATTTGTCATCTGCATCCCGACCTATCCCCCATGGAGAAAACTATCCTGTGCCTAGTGCACCATCCACTTCATCATTTTCGATGCTGGACCCTAATGAAACACTTACTTCAGAAAATCTGTCAAATCAGACGAGTGATGAAGATTCAGCGTATGCACTTTTAGAGACTCCTCACCTCATTAACCAGTGTGAACTTAATGATTTGGCTAAGGACTTAGGCTTATCAAAAGAAAAAGCCGAATTAATGGGCTCCAGGCTACAAGAATGGAATCTTTTGGCACGGGGTGTTACAGTGTCTTCATTTAGAAGGCGCAATGAGCCTTTTAAAGCATATTTTAAAATGGAAGGATCTTTATGTGTATGTCACGATGTTGAAGGTCTTATGAACGAGCTTGATATGAGCCACGATCCATCCGAATGGAGGCTATTTATCGATTCATCGAAATACAGCTTAAAAGCAGTCCTTTTGCATAATGGTAACAAAAAGCCTTCTATTCCCATAGCTCATTCTGTAGTTATGAAAGAAACATACGATACCATGGACTTGATTTTGAAGTTATTCAATTACAAAAAATACAATTGGGCAATTTGTGGTGACCTCAAGATCATTGCTATACTCCTCGGATTACAGGGTGGCTTCACAAAATATTGTTGTTTCTTGTGCTTGTGGGACAGCCGAGCAACGAAAGAACATTATATTAAGAAGGATTGGCCAGCAAGAACTACGTATCAACCAGGAAGCAATAACATTAAGTATCAGCCTTTAGTTGATCCCCAAAAAGTAATCTTACCTCCCTTACATATTAAATTGGGATTAATAAAAAATTTCGTTAAAGCAATGGACAAAGAAGGTGAAGGATTCACATATTTGAGGACAGTGTTCCCTCAACTTAGTGATGCAAAGTTAAATGAAGGAGTTTTCATAGGTCCGCAAATAAGAAAATTGGTTAAAGACGAATTGTTTACCCAAAAATTAAGTCAAAAGGAACTGCAAGCCTGGAAATGTTTTGTAGCTATCATAAAGGGATTTTTAGGCAGTACAAAATCAGATAACTATGAACTTATAGTAAATAACCTGCTTCAATCGTACCAAAACCTTGGATGTAGAATGTCTCTCAAAATTCATTTTCTACACTCCCATTTAGATTTTTTTCCTGACAATCTTGGTGCGGTGAGTGATGAACAAGGTGAGAGGTTCCATCAAGATGTCAAGACAATTGAAATAAGATACCAGGGACGTTGGGATACAGCTATGATGGCAGATTTTTGCTGGTTCCTAAAGAAGGAAGATTCATCGCCGCACAAAAGGCAAAAGAAAAGTCATTGACCAAATTAGACCAGTTTGTCTGCTCAAAATACTCTTCTGATCGTGGACTACTTAAATTTGGGCAATTTTGTCAAAACTGTTATATTATATTTAAAACTATTATATTACATTTATATATACCTATATGTACATATATTTTTTGAATTTCTTAATAAATGTTTTTTCTGTTCTCTCATTTTTTTAATTATCGCTATATCTAAAAATCTAGACCTGTTACAATAAATTGACTTTCAGTTTCTAGTTATGTAGGGTTAATATAATCCGAAACAAGTCAATTTTTTTCTGTTGTATAAAAAAGGTTAAAATTTGTTCCCTTGTGTAATTGAAGGGACTATAACTTTTATTTCGTTGTTTTTTTTTTTTAGAGCAAAAAAATAAGATATGATTAATATACCAAAATCAACCCCTACTTTTTTTAAGAAATTATTTTCCAGCAAAAGTCTAACTACCCCGTACTAGTTATATTGTCTGTATGTGGATTTGCTTCACCTCGGTGCGCTTAAGTTAAGCGAACACCACCCTGATGGGTGAATTTTTCGTTTCTTTGAAAGGAAATGAACTTGCTTCGAGTTGCCGATTGAAGAACAAATGTGCGCTTGATGAAGTTGAACACCGAGTCATATAGATTAATAAGGGTAGGTATATAAGATATGATGAATATACCAAAATCAACCCCTACTTTTTTTAAGAAAATGCAGTATAACTTTTTAAAAAAAGCACTTATCGAAAAAAGTTACTTAACATATTTTGTAGACAGTTAAATTTTCTACAAGTTTGTCTCACAATTTGTTTTTCGTAGCGCAAAAAATGCGTGAGTTACTTCTGATAACAAAAAAAGCCGTTAAAAACAAAATTGCGGCCAAATAACTCTAGGTGCAATTGTGAAAAATGTAGTTTTCGGCTCGTGTACTAATACCCTTTCGAATATCAAAGTCAAACTGCATGTTTGAATTATTTCTCAGAGCTCCATATAATGAAATCTAATTACCCCGTACTATTAAAAAAAAAAAAACAACACAAAGTTCATTCTTCCTTATAGAAATTTAGATAGCAAGGTGTTCAACTTCATCGAGCGCACCACGGTCCTTCATTCTGCACTTCGCTATGCAGAGAGTTCTGTATCTGTTTCATTTTCCTTGCTTTGCACCAGTGGTGATGGATGGTGATATCCACATTACAGTGCTGGGGGATCATGAAAAAAATTCCTTTGCTTGGGATTTCTTACAAAAATTAGAAAAAAGGGAAGTCTACTGATTTTTTGAACTGTAATTTTTTATATATAAAAAAAATTATTTACTGGCCCAAAATGTTTAGAATTATTTAAAACAAAATACAACTTACAAAACAATATTATTAAAGAGGTTTAGGGCCAGTTTCAAGACTTGCGGATAAAGTCTCGGATAGCCTATCCGGAACTTATCTGCAAAATAAACTTCAACTTTTGGTTTCAAATGTCTCGGATAGTGATACCCGACCGATAAAGTCTCGGATAGCCTATCCGCCGGTTCAAGTGGCTGTTATAGCCCTTATCCAGAAGATTCAAATATTAATGGGAAGCGTTTGGAAAAAATATAGTTTCAGAACATTCTTTCGTGGATTTTTTTAAAGAAATATAGAAACGGGCGAATGAGCAGTAAAAGACTCATGAACTTTACATCTTTATTCAAACATGCATATCATTATTGAATTGTGGTCTCTTCTCTATATTCCAAAATATGTAGGTATCGTATTTTTCAAAACTTGCTTGTATTCCAAAATTCTTATTCCGATGTTGTTTTTGGAGGATTGGACACCCCGAATGCCTAGCTCGTGAGTTTCTTTAATTCCTTCGGGGTTCATACTGAATTTAAATTTTTAAAATCAGTGACATTTCAAGTTAAAATGAAAAATATTTTTACTTTTGACAACGAAAATTTAATTTTCAGTATGTTTTGGATGTTTATTGTTCTTCGCAAACTGTAGGTGTCTAGTAAATTTATCCACCGGTTAGTTTAACCCAGCCCCGGATCTAGGGGGGGGGGGCAAACCGGGGCCTGTGCCCCGGGCGGCAGCCTTCAAGGGCGCCAAATCCATGTACCTAAAACAGAATTGAGAAACTTAATGACACTTTATGAAATAAAATGGAAATTTTTTCTACCATAGGCGTTTTTCTTTTTTAGTTCAGAACAGAGCCTGAGAACTGTGAAAATAAAAATTGTCTTTCCTTAGAAAAACGCCTCATTTCCCCATTTAGAATAAAAAATATTTCAAACTACATTATTATCTACACTCAGTCATGAAAATAAATATACAGAAGACCTATGAGTACCTTTGTGATACCCTCTGGCTACGGCCTTTTATTTATTTATTTATTTATTTAAGCTTAATTCAAGCATATGTATATGAATCTTAAAACTAAACACGAAAATTCTAAAACTATATTAATTTAAAGATAATAGTAATGGATAAATAGGGTGGAATGTCAGGGATGGATAGTAATGGAGAGCAATTTTGAGGGCAGTTTTTGAGGAACTTAAATCGAAAACGGTTGAGTTGTTGGCTTTTCTCAGCATTCTTGTGAGAGGTTCATTTTGGCCGTATTCTGTTCGGTGAAAGGGTATCGAAAAGAGTGGTACAGATCTAAGACTACGTTGATTTGAGTTCCTCTTTACTTTTCCAAATAAGTCAACGCAATCAATTCCTCCAGTTAATAACTGGTGTAAGAAAAGTAGGTCGGCATTGTCACGGCCTTGTGCTTGTATTGTCTTTATTTAAAATGGTTTATTGTATTTTCTTTTATGTAAAGTGTAAACTCACTAAGAAGTTTTATTCGGCCGGTAACAACAACCAAGTATGCCGCTTTTTTTTATTAATCTCAAAAACTGGAGGGGTGCAAAAATCAAGTTTTTTTTGGTTTAACCGAGACTTTGACGATGAAACAGAAAATAACAACAGCAACTTTTATCTGCTGGATAGTGTTATGTGTCGCATAGCTATCCGAAACTTTAACCGGAACATTTGAAACTTAGAATAATTTCAAACATTATTTTATTTGTTTTTTTTTTTTATTAAATGAAAAAAGTCCTCCTCCTCTAATAATTGAATTACAGTTCTAAGGTCCTTCATTTTTTTACAAAACAAACTATAAGTTGATGCACTGGCTTCGTGGCAACCTATTCTTATTGGCGCTTTTGCTCTGTTGTACTTTTGCTGACCTTGATTATTTTTTTCAAAAAAACTAATAGTGAGAAAGTTTTGTAACCACTTAGAATTGTTGTTTGAAGTATCTGCTTGTTTTTTGCAGCGACTAAGTGTCCGAAAACAGGCTCGATTTGGAACGCTGGTACTGTGTGCAAAGCTTAGAAAGATATGTTTTCATTGCAAAATAATATAGCGCACACCTAACTGAAATCACCACGGCACGTCCCTGCGATGAGGTAAAGAATCTTTTTCACTCCAAAAATCAACACCACATTTGAGAGGTACAAATTCAATAAAATAGCCCACCAAAAAGACGGTGAAACCATAGATGAACTCATGTCCAGACTGCGTTTACAAGCCCAAAACTGTGCCTTTGTAGGACTAACCGACAGTCTTATAAGAGATCAACTCATACTCGGAATCCAAAGTGAAGAACTTCGCACCAAACTACTCTCCCAGGATGTTGACCTAGTAAAAGCAATTCAACTCTGCCAGGCCACAGAAATGGCTCAAAAACAATCAGCCCAGATCATCAATGAAGGCGACCGGACAGTCAATTATATTAAAAAAGGCAATACTTACAAAACTAAAAGATTCGATTGTCGTAACTGTGGAAAAAACCACGAGATTCGAAAATGTACAGCCTTTAATCACGTCTGTAAGAAATGCAGCAAGAAAAATCATTTCGAGAAATTTTGCAAAAAGAAAGCATGGACAAATAACCATAAGAACAATGACACATCTTCCAAACAAATCAACTTCTGCGAAGAATCTGAAGATTACAACGAAGACTCACTTTTCATTGGTACCGTGTCTGAAAGCTCTAACCTACAAATGACAGCTTCACAGAAAAGCTTGTTATAGAAGGTAAATATTACAAAATAAAATTGGGCACAGGTGCCCAATGCAATGTATTGCCAAAATGTGTTATCGAAAATATAAATTCTAACCTCAAACCAAGTCAAGTGAAACACCTTGTCTCATTTAGCAATCATCGAATGAAAGTACTCGGTGAAACGCTTATTCTATGCTCAATTGCAGGGCGTCAGTGCAAAATATCTTTCAAAGTAGTAGCTGAAAACATCAAACCTATTCTCGGAGCCAATTAGGCCTGCCAGACGTCCCGATTTTGGCGGGACAATCCCGATATTTGAACCGTGTCCCGATATATGTCCCGATATACAAACTGTCCCGATTTTGTCCCGACTTTTCTTTTTTACTCATGAGAATAACTTTCTTGTATCAAAGAATATTATTAAAATGATTTCCCGAATTATTTAGTTAAGTTTATTTCGACGTTTTCAAAAAAATACAATTTTATAAAATTTGAAAATTATAATGCTGCACTGCATGATTTCATTTTGTCAAATCTTAATGTGTTGCCTAAAAACATGAATTTTCATCGATTTTGCAGCCCTAGTCAATGTGCGGCTTTAGGCAAATGCCTAAGAGGCACCGGACATGATAATTGCGATTAGTTTTTAAATTTTATTAATTAATCCTTCAAACAAAAATTGCTTTCATATATTGACCACGGCGAAATCTTAAAATTATTTGCAAGGACATCAAGTGGAAATAAGAAATCGAGACATTTTTATTTTCAAGTGATCATTAGACAACAGCTAGGTCAATGCTTAAACATTTTACCAGAATTGCAAATCTTTCGAAATGACAGAGAGTAGCAAAGAACCCGAAGATATTTTAGTTACAAAACTGAATTTTCAATGCTAGTAAACATGTTTCTATTTGTTGTATATTTTTACAGTTCATTGTCTTTTGTTAGTCCCGATTTGTCCCGATTTTTTGTCACTGATGTCCCGATATTGCGAAAAATTTATCTGGCAGCCCTAGAGCCAATGCTTGCGAAAAACTTGGACTTATTACCAGAGTTAACCAAGTAAAAATAGATGATAGCATTTTTGAAGGCCTAGGTTGCCTCAAAGACTACGAATATGATATCGACCTAATAGAAAATCCAACATTCGTAATAACACCTCCAAGACGAATCCCACACAAAATCCGTGATGATGTTAAGCAGGAACTCGACAGAATGGTCAAACTGGACGTGATTGAACCCATGCAAGAAGCTACTCCATCCGTATCGCCCATGGTTATCGTTCGGAAAAACAACAAAATTAGAATTTGCATAGACCCCACAATGGTAAATAAAAATA
The DNA here is from genome assembly GCA_963921185.1 of Dasysyrphus tricinctus. Lineage (NCBI taxonomy): Eukaryota > Metazoa > Arthropoda > Insecta > Diptera > Syrphidae > Dasysyrphus > Dasysyrphus tricinctus. The sequence continues at coordinate 151,156,616 of OY992532.1, forward strand.
TAATGCGTCGTCACCATCCTATGCAGACAATTGAAGAGATTTCCGCTCAGCTCAACGGTTCCAAATACTTCACCCTTTTAGACTGCAAACGAGGATTTTTGCAAGTCCGAGTCTCCAATAGAACCAAGAAAATACTTACCTTTTCCACACCTTGGGGAAAATATGGTTGCAAGAGACTACCGTTAGGTATCTCTGCCGCCCCTGAAGTGCTCCAAAGCATAATGGAATCTCTATTGTCACATTTACCCAATGTAAAAATTTCAATTGATGATATTTTGATTCATTCATTCAGGTCTTCGAAAATCAACAAAGGAGGTGATCAAAATTCTGAGCGACAATGGCCTGAAACTAAACAAAACAAAATGCGTGTTTGAGCAGCGAAAGGTCAAGTACCTAGGACATATTATTAGCGAGCACGGAATGACAGCTGACCCAGACAAAACGGAGGCGATTCAACGATTGAAGTCACCAAAAAATAGAAAAGAACTTCAGAGAGTTCTTGGAAAGTTCACATATCTGAGTAAGTTCATCCCGAATTTGTCAGCCTTAACAACACCACTACGTGCACTCTTAGAAAAGTCGACTCCATGGGAATGGAACAATGACCAAGAGCTAGCATACGAAAAGCTAAAAACTGCAATTAGTACTACTCCCGTACTTAAGTTATATGACGTCAACGATGACATCAAGCTACAAGCCGACGCCAGCTCAACCGCACTGGGTGCAGTTCTCTTGCAAAAGGGCCAACCAGTCGCGTACGCGTCAAAAGCACTTACCGATTGTCAGAAAAAATATTCCCGACTGGAAAAAGAGGCACTGGCCATTAAATTTGGCTGCGAAAAATTCGACCAGTATGTCTGGGGAAAAAAATTGGTTGTCGAATCTGACCACAAACCACTGGAAACAATTTTCCGAAAACCTCTTCACTCGTCACTAGCCCGCCTGCAACGAATTCGTTTAATGTCCAGTTGCACCAAAATTCACTAAAAGCGGTTTTTGCTAAAATGGAGTTAAAATTTATCGGACTAATAAATTTATTTGGGTTGCACCAATCTATTTTGCGCATTTTTTAGCTAAAATGCAGTTCATGAACCACCCCTGGATTTGATCATATGTTTATTAAACTGAACGAAAAAATTTAACCAGTGCAAGTGAGATAGAAATAAGGAAAATGTGAATACACAATAAACAGAAACAAGGTATTCTCATTAGATACAGACAATGCGCCATCTTGGTGTTTTTTTTTTATTATTATTTATTATTTTCTTTTTTTTTAGAGAAATTATGAAACTATTGAAATAGATACCAACTAAACAACACTAATATTTTTTTCGACACACTCTTGGAAATTATGAAAAAATATTTTAAAGCGACGTCATCGAATTCAGAAAATGGATTTCTCTGTGAAACTGAACAACTCCGACGCGACGTCTCGCCATTTTTTGGTTAAGTTCGTTATCAGATGAACACATGATGGCCAGTCTATAATTTTTCTGGAATAATTTATTTATTTAAGTAGTGAATTATAAATAGGAAACAAAATGCCTTCACCTGTTATTTTCGTTATTTTAATTTGGAATTAACAATATTCCGTCAAAGAAAATTGAATTATTTTGTTTGTACCTACAAATGTACCTAGACATTTTCGTTTAAACTCGCTTTTAAAATTTATCTGGAGGAAATTGGAATTTTAGTTTATTGGTTCGTTTATTGGCCTGTTAGATTTAGAAGTGGTTGGTGCAACCGATAAATGTCATTTTAAAATTAAACGAAGCAATAAATATTTAAAAGAGGTCGGTGCAACTGGCCATAAGTCTTCTGCCATATGATCTCGAAGTCATATACAAAGAAGGCAAACAAATGTTTATGGCTGACCCTCTAAGCAGAGACTGCGTTAATGATTATCAGCCAGACGAAAACGACTCAGATTTACAGGTTCAACTTATTCTTTTCATTTCCGAAAAAGAACTCGAAAAGCTTCTTCTGCTCACGAAATCAGATGCAACGTGTAAGCAACTGAGCGAATTTATAATTAACGGTTGGCCGAGAGATGTTGATTCTCTACCAAAAAATTTAAAAAGTTACTGGAACTTCAGAGAAGAACTCTCTATTTACGATGGTATCATATACAAAGCTCACAAGACAATTATACCATTAGCAATGAGAGCTGATGAGTTAAAGTATATACATAATGGGCACTTTGGCTATGCAAAATGTGTCCGCAGAACAAAAAATGTAGTCTTTTGGCCACAAATAAATCGAGATATCAAAGATTACGTACAGAAGTGTCCAGCCTGTCAAGTCTTCCAACGAAGCAACAATAAATTTCGTTTAGGTGAAAAAGAAATACCTAGTTATCCATTTGAAGTCGTTGCTTCTGATCTATTTTATTTTAAAGGTAACGACTACGTCGTAGTAACTGACAGCTACTCCGGTTTAATTAAGTTTGAAAAACTTAAAGAACCAACAGCTAAAAATGTGATAACATTCTTAAAAAATATCTTCGCTTCGAACGAAATTCCTAGAATTCTGGAAACTGACAATGGACCACAGTATTCCTGTAGTGAATTCAAAAAATTCTCATCCGATTGGAAGTTCAACCATGCTACTAGTTCCCCATACCATCCAAGAGGAAACGGGTTAGCCGAGAAGGCCGTACAAATATCCAAAGGAATATTAAAAAAATGTAACTATGATAGCTCGGACTACCAACTTGGTAGCATAAATTTTATGAACACTCCCAGAGGAAATCTTGGAAGTCCAGCACAGCGTCTGTACTCAAGAAACTTGAGGTCTCTTATCCCAACTACCAGATCGTCACTAGTAAGTAAACACCTAAAGCAATGTACCCAATGTTTCTAATTCCTCAACTTACTTTTCCAATGTATGAGAATTAATGAGAGTCTATACCAGTGCCTACGTTCTGTAACTTAGTCAAGAACTTCTCGCATCGAGAAAAGGTGGAACACAAAATCCCAACGTTTCTCGACCTGGAAAAATAAACTGTATCTGTATCTCAATGTGAGAAACAACTCTTTTGATTTGTCTTTCCATTGGAATATCTACCGGAAGCTATAATATTGGCAGTTAAAATTCAAATATTTAAAAATATTTGAGTTTATCAAATGTATCATGTAGGTACATAATGTATATGTTAAATACCAAAGGACATAGCACAATAACCGCCGTAATACAATAAGTAAATACGTAGGTAGGGTAGTGTTAAATGTCCTGTAATGAGTGGATAATACTGCAACTGGTGATAGCAGGCCTTATGACTGCTCAGAAAAAAAATATAAAAAAAATATTTTTCTTGTGGTCTCCATGGTATAATTTATTTTCGAAAAATGTTAAAAAATTCAGGGTCTCCTAAAATACCTAATTACAACGGCCACCCATAAAGGATTCTTATTATTTTTGTATTTTTATAATATTCTTGAATAACCGTTCTAAATGATGGGTAGTAAATTTTAACATCAGCTGATGCATTTTTTGTGTTATAATTTTGAATATAAATTATTATATTAAATTATTTTAAATTATTTTCTTATTCAAAAATAATTCAATATTTTTTTTCACCAAAGTTTGAAAAATAATAAAGGGAAACAATGTATGAGAACATGAGTGGCAAATTTGATGAAAATTGGCCTGTTTAATGTACTTTCCAAAATGGTATAACACATGTTTGTGTCTACAACCATAACCAATAAAATCTACTAAAGTAGTTTTTTAACATTTTATCAGATGAAATTAAGTTACTAAATTAAGTAAACACTACGACGACGAATGAATGACTCATATTGTTTTTTTAATTTTTATTGCATTTAAAAATAACCGTTCTTAAATAAAGGCAGTAACATTTAACACTAGTTGCTGCATTTTTTTTTAAATAATTTTTTTAATAAATTTTTTAATAAAAAAATGATAAAATATTTATTTTCATCTAACTTTGTAAGTTAATAAAAAAGACAAGAAACTGAAAACTTTCGTGGCAAATAATGTTAAAAAATCTCTTTTTAATGTACTTTCCCAAATGGTAAATCACAAGCTTCTATCTACAGCAAAAACACATTTAATTGGCTTTTAATCTACTAGAGAATATTTTTAACACTTTCTCAAATCAAAATTGACTTGTAATAAAATAGGCATTAAAATGCATAAAAAAGTATTATTTGCAAATACAGTAGACGCTCAATTTAGTGGATCTCGAAAAAGTGAACTATCCACTATAGTGAACACACAAAATTTTATAAAAAAAACGTATTTTGTATAAAAATTTCGCGCAAGCATTTTACATAGTTTGAGAGCTCTGAGGAATTGTTTCTGTTTTTTGTTTAAACCTGAGAGAAAGCCTTGTTTAATGCTTAGTTAAAATTAAAAACATTCACATCGAACGAAATGTGCATTTTGGATCAAATTCGCCTTTATAAAGCCTTAGAAAACTCCCGCTCGAAAAAGTGAACAATCTCGAAACAGTAAACAGGCCTGGTTTTTATTACTTCACTATATCGAGCGTCTACTGTATTGTCAATTCTCTGTCATTACAGAACGTATAACGTTGTTATACTGGTTTAGTCAATTAAACGAAATTTTTGAATTTGATTAAATTAATACTGATTAAGAATGTCACAGTATACGCCCGCCGCTGGAGTATGCAAATATGCATTTAATATACGGGGAATGAAGAGGAAACGCTAACGCAGCTGCAGCACTCTATAGAGAGCGATATCCAAAAGCGCCACATCCGGACTATCGAGTGTTCATCAGAGTCCACCAATGTTTTTCAGAAGGACGAATGCCTGGTAATGGACTGGGCAGCACTAGCGGCGGACGTAAATATAAGGAGGTACTTGAATCGAACGTATCCCAACAGGTGGATAGGCCGTCTGGGCCCAATTTTGTGGCCACCACGTTCGCCAGACCAAAATCCTTTGGACTTTTTCACTGCGGGTGTCTGAAAGAAATGGTTTATACTAAACCAATTCCATCCATTACGGAACTGCGTCGTCGTGTTGAAGACGCTGTGATGAAAATAAATGAGCGCCATTTAATGAGAGGTCCTTCATTAGAAGATGCAGAGCCTTGATATAAATTAATTTTAAAAATACAAATAAATCATAATTTTTAATACTGTTGTTTTATTTATCGCATTTCCCATACCTAAATCAAAACCTTTTTGAAAGTGCATAGGTACTATTATTTTAGTTAGTGAATTTAGCAGACATAATACTGACACTGGTATATCTATTGACTTTTCCTTACAACTCAATTTTTGTTGTCATCAAACTTTGATGAAAATAAATATTTAATTGAATATGAAGAAAATTTGAAAAGAAATTCTTCTGTTTAAGTGGAGTGACCGAATATATAATTCAAAGTTAAAAGTTCAAGTGAGCTCAACTCCATGATTGCGTTTCGCCCAGGTACGATAGTTGGGCTCATCAGTTAGATGACTATCGTACCCTTCTAAGACGCAATTTTGTATCGATGTTTACCGACTAATATAAAAATCACAGCATTAAGATACTATAAATTTTATTATTCTAAGGGAATTTGGTTAAATTCAGACACTTAGAATTTCAAATGCCCGCGCTCAGGCTTTTTATAATAATTGAATATGAAGAAAATTTGAAAAGAAATTCTTCTGTTTAAGTGGAGTGACCGAATATATAATTCAAAGTTAAAAGTTCAAGTGAGCTCAACTCCATGATTGCGTTTCGCCCAGGTACGATAGTTGGGCTCATCAGTTAGATGACTATCGTACCCTTCTAAGACGCAATTTTGTATCGATGTTTACCGACTAATATAAAAATCACAGCATTAAGATACTATGAATTTTATTATTCTAAGGGAATTTGGTTAAATTCAGACACTTAGAATTTCAAATGCCCGCGCTAAGGCTTTTTATAATAATTGAATATGAAGAAAATTTGAAAAGAAATTCTTCTGTTTAAGTGGAGTGACCGAATATATAATTCAAAGTTAAAAGTTCAAGTGAGCTCAACTCCATGATTGCGTTTCGCCCAGGTACGATAGTTGGGCTCATCAGTTAGATGACTATCGTACCCTTCTAAGACGCAATTTTGTATCGATGTTTACCGACTAATATAAAAATCACAGCATTAAGATACTATGAATTTTATTATTCTAAGGGAATATGGTTAAATTCAGACACTTAGAATTTCAAATGCCCGCGCTCAGGCTTTTTATAATAATTGAATATGAAGAAAATTTGAAAAGAAATTCTTCTGTTTAAGTGGAGTGACCGAATATATAATTCAAAGTTAAAAGTTCAAGTGAGCTCAACTCCATGATTGCGTTTCGCCCAGGTACGATAGTTGGGCTCATCAGTTAGATGACTATCGTACCCTTCTAAGACGCAATTTTGTATCGATGTTTACCGACTAATATAAAAATCACAGCATTAAGATACTATGAATTTTATTATTCTAAGGGAATTTGGTTAAATTCAGACACTTAGAATTTCAAATGCCCGCGCTCAGGCTTTTTATAATAATTGAATATGAAGAAAATTTGAAATATTTAATCATTTTTTTATTAAAAAATTAATAAAAAAAAAATATTTAAAAAAAATCCAGCAACTAGTGTTAAATATTACTGCCTTTACTTAAGAACGGTTATTTTTAAATGCAATAAAAATTAAAAAAAAAAAGCAATATGAGTCATTCATTCGTTGTCGTAGTGTTTAGTAGATTAAATGCCAATTTTATTGGTTATGGTTGTAGACACGAACAAGTGTTATACCATTTTGGAAAGTGCATTAAACAGGCCAATTTTTATCAAATTTGCCACTTAAGTTCTCATACATTTTGTTCCCTTTATTTTTTTTCAAACTTTGGTGAAAAAAAAATATTGAATTATTTTTGAATAAAAAAATAATTTTAAAAAATTATAACACAAAAAATGCATCAGCTGGTGTTAAAATTTAGTACCCATCATTTAGAACGGTTATTCAAGAATATTATAAAAATACAAAAATAAAAAGAATCCTTTATGGGTGGCCGTTGTATGTAATTATATGTTTTAGGAGACCCTGAATTTTTTAACATTTTTCGAAAATAAATTATACCATGGAGACCACAAGAAAAATATTTTTTCTATATTTTTTTTCTGAGCAGTCATAAGGCCTGCTATCACCAGTTGCAGTATTATCCACTCATTACAGGACACCCTGTAGAAGCTAGTATCGCCATATAGTCGAAATTCAAAAATATAAAAATTAGATTCTGCCCGAGCGATTGGATATACCTTTCAAATACAAAAATAAAATTGCCATTAAATCAATTTAAAAGGGAGATTAGAAAAGTGTTTACGTATTAAAATAAATATACAGGGTGTCCCGCACCTGAGTGGAAGTATCTTAGGGTGTGGTTCCTGGGTATATTCTAAGAAAAATATTGTATGGGGGAAAGTTGTATCTCCCCTCCCTGAGAAAAAACAAATGGTACTTTTCCCAACAAAGCCCGAAAAAATTAATTTATTCATGAATTATCCATAATTTAACCCTTTTTTCGGGCTTTGTTGGTAAAAGTACCTTTTGTTTTGTCTTAATTTCTCAAAAACTAAGATAGATTTTTACATTTGGTTTTCGGTAATGGACTAAAAATAAATGATGGCAATGAATATTGAACAAAAAAATAGCACTTAATTACGTAAAATTTTGAAAAATATCGACTTGAGAAAAAAAAATCACAATTTTTTTAAACAAATTTGACTTTGAAATTTAATTTCTCAAAAACTATTCGCTTTAACAACTTGATTTAAAAATTAAATGGAGTATTAGCTTTCAAAAAAATGACAGCACATTATTAAATGTGTTTTCGTTGATTTTAAATGTTTTTTTTTGGCATTTTAAGTCAATTTTTCGGAAACTGCCCACCCTGCCTCAGGGAGTTGAGATACAACTTTCCCCCCATACAATTTTTTTCTTAGAATATAATTTCTATATTTCCTATAATTTCGGTTCGATACTTTTGGTCTAGTTTCAATTTTTTAAGCTTTCACAAGCATACCTCACTCAAGTGAAACTGAAGTGTACCACACTTAATTGAAACCGAAGGCACTGAGCACAAAAAAGAAAGATTATTAATTTCAATTAAGTGAATTTGATCGCCCATAATTACGGTTTGTTACTTTTAGTCTAGTTGAATTTACTATTGCTTTAGAAGGTGCTCTCAAGTGCACCTCACTTAAGTGAATTTAAGTGAAAATGAAAAATCTTAGGTAAATCTCACTTAAGTGAAACTGACGATACTGAAGCACAAAATTGACAAAATTTCTGATTTCACTTAAGTGAATTATAGGAACGTTTGCCCCTATTTAGGGTCTGTTACGTATCTTCTTTCATTCAATTTTGCTTCTGAAGTGAGGAGAGCTCTCAAGCGCACCTCTCTTAAGTGTAACTAAAGAAGAAAATGATAGATAAGTAGTTCTATATTTGTTTTTAACGCTTACATTTATATTTCCAAACTACCCTCTTGCAAGATCCAATAGGATTTAGAGTGCTCTTTTGTTTTTGTTTTGAAATATTACAAATTACAAATACAAAAAAAGTAACCATTTCTCTACTTTTAATCACTTTAATTTACTTCTCACATGCGTTTTACTTGTCGAGTAATTTTAGCAGGTAAATCGAGAAATTATCTCGACTTTTTTAACTCACATTTTTCCAGCCTCTCACAGTTTTACTCATATTTTTCCAGGCTCTCACAGAAATTTTATTCCGAAAAGTTTCAAGTCGAGAAAATCTACACTGAGAAAACTGAACTATGAGTTATTTAAAAAGATGCATGTTTGATTATATGTTTAACTAATACAAATAGAATTCGGTTTAAACCTAATTGTAATCTGTTTAAATGCGAAGGTACTATTATTTTAAAGTAAATTATGTTTAAGTCAAAACCTTACTTACTTACTTAAGGTGGATCTACAGTCCGGGGTGGACCAGGGCCTCAACCAACAAGCTTCTTCCAGCCGGCTCGGTTTCTAGCTAGCTGTCTCCAGTTTCGCACGCCAAGTTGGTTGAGGTCCTCTTCCACTTGCGTGCGCCACCTTTTACGCTGTCCACCTCTACTGCGTTGTCCCACGGGGTTGGATTCAAAGACTTTCCGGGCCGGAGCATTGGTGTCCATTCGCTCTAGGTGACCCAGCCATCTTAGTCGTTGGCTTTTCACTTTTGTGGCTAGGTCGGTGTCGCTGTACAGCCCATACAGTTCGTTGTTGTATCTTCTCCTCCATTCCCCATCTATGCAGACGGGACCAAAAATCACCCGGAGAATTTTCCTCTCGAAACAGCCTAACGCGTTCTCATCCACCGTTAGCAGTGTCCATGCCTCTGCACCATACATCAGGACCGGGATGATAAGCGTCTTATACAGGGACAGTTTAGTTGCTCGAGAGAGGGCTTTGCTTCTCAATTGCCTTCTTAGCCCGAAGAAACAGCGATTGGCAAGAGTAATTCTTCGTTTGATCTCAGCACTGGTATCGTTCGCTGAGTTTATAGCGGATCCTAGGTAGACAAAGTCTCTGACCACCTCAAAATTATAGCTGTCTATAGTGACGTTCTGTCCTAGACGTCGGTGTTGGGTGTCCTTTCTTGTTGACAGCATATACTTCGTGTTACTTTCATTCACCGTTAAACCCATCTTCTTGGCTTCCTTCTCAATGCTCACAAAAGCACCACTGACATCACGCTTTGTTCGTCCCATTATGTCAATGTCATCAGCGTAAGCGAGTAATTGGACGGACTTTTGAAAGATTGTGCCTCTAGTGTTGACGTGAGAGTTTTGCACTATTCTTTCGAGAACGATGTTGAAGAAGTCGCATGACAGCGCGTCGCCTTGCCTAAAACCTTTTTTGACATCAAAGGTGTCGGTGAGGTCTTTGCCGACCTTGATGGAGCAGCGTGCATTCTCCATCGTCATCCTACACAAACGGACGAGTTTGGCAGGGATGCCAAAACGAGACATTGCTCTATATAGCTCGTCTCTATAGATGCTGTCATACGCGGACTTGAAATCGATAAAAAGGTGGTGGGTATCGATTTGAAACTCCTGGGTTTTCTCCAAGATCTGCGTAGTGCGAATATTTGGTCGATGGTGGAGGTTTAAGTCAAAACCATTCATGTTTGAATATTTCATCAGAACTAGTGAATAATTTTTGTATGTGATTTAAACTAGCTTGACTTTGATTTTTAAAGGTCTGTTTAATTTTTGTTCCCACTTGAAAGTATTTAACATAAAATGAATATAAACGAGTTTGTTTTAAATATGAACCCACTGAAAATGTTAACAAGAAAAAGAAGTTGAACAGAAATCTTAAATTTAAACTCAAATCAGTTTGAATTGAACTCAAATGAAGAAAAATTGGGGATAAATTTACCTTGTGGTGATGTCATTTGGGGAAAAAAGTTTTTGGACACTGGCAATCCTTAAAGGAGGTTTTTGGTAAGTTATAACATTTTTTTAGGTATTGTTATTAAAATTAAATCATATTTTCTCCTTTTTATATACAGAAAAAGAAGAACTGTCCTTTCAAAAAATCGAATGGAACAGCTTGACGTGATTTTTTTATAATCAGTATTGGGGACATTTTTAAGCCAAAATACATTATCGATTATCAAAAATCACCCTTGTTCAACTGTGAAATACTGTACTTTGGGGCTTGCTTGGGTGGTTTGAAGATTTAAACCAAAAATTTACCAAAAGTAAGTATATCACAATAAGAGTAAAATCTTTTTTAACTCTAATCAAAAAGGCTAATATGTACTGTAAATTCAATTCTAGGTACTCCACAAACTTCCACATTCAATTATTAAATGGAACATAAATTAAGGTACAATTTAGAAGCTTAGTTTAATTTGTTTAAATTGTTTTATTTTTAACTAAAAACTTAATGTGTTTTTTCTTCATGTTCGATTAAAGATTTATTGAATTTTTCAAAGACTTTTTACTGTTTTTTTTTGTATGTCCTGGTCAGTTTTATTGAGGAAAAATAAAAAATACGTTTGGGTAAGTATATACACATATCTATACATATTTTAAACATAAAATATCATTGAATCAAACACGAATGTGTTCAAAAAAATATTAATATGATTCTATTTGAAACAAAGTTAAATGAAGTAAATGAAAACAAATAGAAATATGTTCATATCAAATAGAAACCAAGTAAATTTAAACAAAATCACGTTTAAATTGAGTCAACTATGATTAAATACGTTTCTGTTCAAATCAAACAGAAATCGCTTCCATGCCAAATCGTATGTGTTTGATTTTGATTTAAACATGAATATATTCAATATTTTTCTCAGTGTAGTTACAGAACCAGGCGAATGTGAGAAAACAATTTTAATGCCAATTCACGTCATATTTGTTTTGATTCACGTGTTCCATGCGAGAAATTTCTCGATGCGAGAGTTACAGAACGTAGGCACAGGAAAACTTTCAATGCGACTTCTGACATTGTTTTTAAGCTCAGGGGCTAGAATCGTCTTGATGTGTTTGCCGTCGCAGGATTTGATAGCCAGTAATTGAATTGAAATTATTTTTGAAAAAATAGTAAATCACTCTCTGCTAAATACAAAGTGTGTTCAGGAAAAAAATATCGACATACCTACTTGGTATTGAACATTTTGACTATCCTTCGGCATGTAGTATTTGAAAGTATATTTTTGTACGCTTTCGTTTTGTTTGAAAAGAACCTCAACGTTCTTCGCATTAAAATTCTTTTTTTCTTGTGCTGTAAGACTCCAAAAATGCCCATGGATTGATTTACTGTTCTTTTCATCAAAATATATTGTACACTGATAGGTGCATGACGAATCGCATTTGGGAGGTCTTAATTGCTTTGCTGGAATGAGCTCATTTTTATGTTCTTTCCCCTGCTCACGTTATTTCCTTAAAACTTCGTTTTCCAGATATTTTTGAAGCATCTTCTCTTCCTGCTTAAATTGAGGGTTCCTTCCACTGATCGAGGCTTGAGCAGATTCAGAGCAGCATTAGGGTCATTAGCACCGGTTGATCCATCCCCTGTCACATATGGAGTATGTAATAAATCTTCTTGTATGATTGGAGTCCCTTCTTGACGATTTGGGAAAAAGTCCGGGTCAGCAAGGAAATCATTGCTAAAGCAGTATAAAGGAGAATAATAGGACAAAACGGTCTATTACAGGACCAATAACGACGAGACATATGTTGTTGGAAAGGTATTTTTATGAACTACAATAGTTACTATGAGGGCTTAAGCTAAGTATACAGTTCTTTTGAGTAAAAAAATTCTTCAAGGCGAGAAAAAAAATATTTTTGACAAGGAAAAAATATCCGTGGTGTAAATTTTTTTTATTCGTCGTCAGTTTACATCAAATTGATTGTTGACCCGCGTGAAATCCGATAACAAATTGAATAAATTATAAACCACCTTAAATTGATTTCACTTAAATATGTTATGTATATAAAGTTAGCAGGACACTTTTGGAAATTCATGTTAAAAACTATCCTATCATTAGTTGCTACTTAATTGCGAATTAGTTACGCAAAAAAAAAATTAATTGCTTTTTTGGTTTGCGAGAAAATGGGTGTCCTGCCAACTTCATATGAACTTAGCAGGACAACTTTCTCAAAAATGTGTATAAACGATTAAAAAAAAAATGATTTTGAGAGCTAATTAATTGCGAATTAGTTACGTAAAAAAAAATTAATTTTTTGTTCGTTTGTGAAAAATAGGCGTATTGCGAACTTCACGTGAACTTAGCAGGACAACTTTCCCAAAAATGAAGATTAATGATTTGAAGAAAGTTGGGTTTTGAGAACTAATTAATTGCGAATTAGTTACGCAAAAAAAAAATTTAATTGCATTTTTGGTTTGCGAGAAAATGGGTGTCCTGCCAACTTCATATGAACTTAGCAGGACATTTTTTTCAAAAATAAAGATAATCGAGATGAAAAAATTTGACAATTGAGAACTAATTAATTGCGAATTAGTTACGCAAAAAAAAATTTAATTGCATTTTTCCTTTGCGAAAAAATGGGTGTCCTGCTAACTTCATATGAACTTAGCAGGACAACTTTCTCAAAAATAAAGATAATCGAACTAAGAAAAAGTTTATTATTGAGAACTAATTAATTGCGAATTAGTTACGCAAAAAAAAATTTTATTGCATTTTTGGTTTGCGAAAAAATGGGTGTCCTGCTAACTTCATATGAACTTAGCAGGACAACTATCTCAAAAATAAAGATAATCGAGCCAAAAAAAAGTTTTTCATTGAGAACTTATTAATTGCGAATTAGTTACGCAAACAAAAAATTTATTGCATTTTTGGTTTGCGAAAAAATGGATGTCCTGCTAACTTCATATGAACTTAGCAGGACAACTTTCTCAAAAATAAAGATAATCGAGCTAAAAAAATTAGATTATTGAGAGCTAATTAATTGCGAATTAGTTATGCAAAAAAAAAAAATTATTGCATTTTTGGTTTGCGAAAAAATGGGTGTCCTGTTAACTTCATATGAACTTAGCAGGACACCCATTTTTTCGCAAACCAAGAATGCAATAAAATTTTTTTTTGCGTAACTAATTCGCAATTAATTAGTTCTCAATAATAAACTTTTTCTTAGCTCGATTATCTTTATTTTTGAGAAAGTTGTCCTGCTAAGTTCATATGAAGTTAGCAGGACACCCATTTTTTCGCAAAGGAAAAATGCAATTAAATTTTGTTTTGCGTAACTAATTCGCAATTAATTTGTTCTCAATGATAAACTTTTTTTTGGCTCGATTATCTTTATTTTTGAGAAAGTTGTCCTGCTAAGTTCATATGAAGTTAGCAGGACACCCATTTTTTCGCAAACCAAAAATGCAATTAAATTTTTTTTTGCGTAACTAATTCGCAATTAATTAGTTCTCAATAATAAACTTTTTTTCAGCTCGATAATCTCTATTTTTGAGAAAGTTGTCCTGCTAAGTTCATATGAAGTTAGCAGGACACCCATTTTTTCGCAAAGGAAAAATGCAATTACATTTTTTTTGCGTAACTAATTCGCAATTAATTAGTCCTCAATAATAAACTTTTTTCACCTCGATTATCTCTATTTTTGAGAAAGTTGTCCTGCTAAGTTCATATGAAGTTAGCAGGACACCCATTTTTTCCTAAACCAAAAAAGCAATTAATTTTTTTTTTGCGTAACTAATTCGCAATTAATTAGCAACTAATGATAGGATAGTTTTTACCATGAATTTCCAAAAGTGTCCTGCTAAATTTATATACATAAATATGTTAAGCGTTATTAACTACCGAAATAAAAAAAAATAATTAAAACACTTGAACAAACCTTGAATGCATTTCGAAACAACATTCGTTCCATCATCAGCATTGCACTACTGAAGCAGTGGCTATGTGCGGGATGCAGCAGTTATTGTAGACCACAGTACACATATCAAAGGTATTATCTTGCGCATGTTGTCCGAAATGAGAACTGTCAAAGAAATTCAAGATGGCAGCCTTACGTGACCCCGTCCGCTGTATTACAACAACAACGAAGAAAACAAACACAAAAGCATAATTTAAATAACACTAAAAACCAGGAACGAATGTTGTTTGCATGACAATATAATGTTAATAAACACTAAAAAGCTTGAAATAATTGTATTTGCTAATAAATAAGTAACAAATGAACACATAACACACAACAAATTTTGATGTTAAACTAGTAGGGGTCACGGGATTCGCCATTTTCCACTGATTTTGATGGATGCGCAGAACTGAACAAAAATGAACACGCTAATGATATTACCTTCAATATGTGTACTGTGATTGTAGACAGCATCAACGGCGAAGAAAACATTAAAACACAAAAACAAAAAACAGCGGTTGTTGGATGGGAGCATGAGAGTCGACGGTTATAGTTCTCACTGTACTCGTTGGCTTATGATAAATCCCAATTTCTATGCTTTCTCCTACACGTTGCAATTCTAGATCGAAGAATGGCAATTTGCCATTTTGTTCCTCCTCAAAAGTGAATTGTATTGAAACATTTTGGGAATTCAACATTTCCCGAGTTTTTTGGATATCCGTTTTTTTTAATAATAGCAAAAACGTCATCAACATACCGCCACCATATCCGCGGGAGTATTTTTCTATCGTTCAAGCTCACTTCAAAAGATGACATAAATAGCTCGGCGATTAATGGACTTAAAGGATTTCCCATATTTGTACCTTTATTTACTTAAAAAAAACAAATGAGACCGATTGGAGATAACATCAACACTCCCTGTTACAAAGTGGCTAAATGGTTAGTGCAAGAAATAAAGAAATTACCTCCGTTAAAAAGTTTTTCTGTGAAAAATTCGTTTGAATTTGTAAAAATAAACTCAGATGAGATCATGATCTCTTTTGATGTGTGCTCATTGTTTCCGAGTATCCCAGTTGACCTAGCGTTAGTGGGGTTGAAAAGACATATGAGATCTGAATGGAATTGATTTACCTAGAAACAAGAAGTTGATTAACCAAGATGTGGCTAAACTATGTATGGATCAAAGTTATTTCCAATTTAATGGTGAGATTTTTTAAAGCAAATAAAGGTACAATTCACTTGTGATGAGGAACAAAATGGCAAATTTCCATTCCTCGATCTAGAATTGCAACGTGTAGGAGAAAGCATAGAAATTGGGATTTATCATACCCAGCAGGAAATATGCTCCTCGATGAAAAATAAAGGTGCATTCCTCGTCGAAATCATCTGTCACATTCATTGAGGAGAAGCTCTGCATTGATTTCATTCATGGAAAGTCATGCAAAAGGTAAGTAGATTGCCATTCCAGTTGCATCTTCTGCTTTGCTCTCGAAAAAAGGTAAAGAAAATACGAAACAAAGCAATAACCTTTTTTGACATCATAAACTCAAATGAATTCAATACTGAACGGGAGAGATAATTCCTGTACCTTTTCAGTGGTTATTGCAATCCACACAGCATTGCGTGTTTTATGCCTGCTATGCGAAAGAGAAAACAACCTTTTCTTTTCTTCCGCATCAAAAATTTGAATGAATTCTATATAAACCGTGATACGAAGATTTCCTGCATACAAAATTATGCATCCTTTCAGTGGTTTGTCTGCTCTAAATTGTTACGGTCGCACAGTGGGACGAATGTATGTGGAAATCGGCAAAACTCATATCTTTTGTTTAAGTTATTGAAATCACGCAAAGTTGCATTGGGACGTCTTTTTACACCTAAATCTATGAATTAAACATGAAAACCAAATAAATGGAAAAGTTTTAGCAAGGAAATTAAAGTTCATTTCATCAAAAGAGTTGAGCAGCGAACTTTTTTTTAGGATTTTCATTTTACTATTAATTTTATTTCTTCTTTTAATAACAAATAATTAAATTTCTTGTATGATTTATATGTATGAAAAATATAACAATAAATAACAATATTATTTGAATACAAAACAAAAAAGAAAATAGCAATATAAAGAAAAAAAACTTATAGTTCGGTGTCAGTTTCGGATGTATAATTTAAGTCTTCCGGGTTCAATTCAACGGGAAAACTAAGATTTGTTTCGTCTGTTAATAAATATGGGCATATATCTTGATCATAATTTGACATATGGCAATTTTTTGACCGCAAATGCGAAAGCTGCCGATCAGATGAAATCAGTTAATGATTAATTTTATCACTCATTGTATGATTTCTCGTTGTTTTTCTGGTGTGATCCAGTCTAGCTTTTCTTATTGGCAATATTTCTGACTTACATGTTTGGAACTTATAATAGCTTGGAAAACAATCTTTATGTAAACTGTTTACAACGGAACGAAGTAAAGAATATTTTCTTTTTGATAAACCCAAGTCTAAGTATAAGGCCAGGGTTTGTTGAAGAGTTAGGGTCTTATCATTCTTGCGAGGAGAACCTGAAGCACGGCCAGTTAACTTTGCCGCATACTCCAACTGCTCTGGAGAGGTTTGCGACACAAGTTCTTGAACACAACGTTTTTTAGTGCGATCAGTACACGTTTCAAAACTTTTTCTTGGCCTTCCCTTGCTCGTACTTGGCATGTTTAGATTACACTATAATTTTTTGGGTTAGGCGGGTAAAATGTTATAAAAAATATTGGTTAAAATAGGATTTTATAACTTACGCAATCAAGTAAAGCTTTAGGTAAATTCAGATTGGAATTACAATTAACAATTTACAATTTATTTATTTATGAAGTGCTTATATACATTAAGACAAAGTAGTGTCTTATAACTTAGATATAAGCTATTATTAATTACCACAATTTGTATGAAAGCTAGAAATTTACATTTTTCTTAGCAGAGAATAAAAGGAAAAATTATATAATGCAAAAAAAGAAGAATTTATAAACTATTGCTAATATTTGAAAGAAAAATTAAAAAATACCTAAAGCAAGAAAAAAAGCGTAAGTTAGGGGAAGATCAGAAAATATTGCAAGTAAAGTTGTATATAATTTATAATTATAATTATTTTTGTAATTTATAATTATAATTATAAGAATTAAGCCATGTTTCATTAGCGCTCATGAACCGATTAAGTCTTCTACAACACTGCTCCCACTTCTGCTTCACCTTGAGACAATAAAATTTGGCAACTTCCTTAATTTGCTTGTCCAACTCTTCCATTCGCTTTTCTAAGCCAAGAAGTTTTTGAATTCTTTCACAAACATTCTCAAATTTCCTGGTTCTATCACTATCCAGCCACGTTTCAAAAATTTCGGCATTTTTAATACAGGGAGTTGAACCTAAAAAACGTGATTTTAAGTACTTAGAGCAAAATTGTAGCAAGATTTTTTTCTTGATTCACTTAAAGGACACTTTACTGAGTATAAAACCATAAAAACCTCAGAGGGCCTTTTAGGCCTAAAAAAATAAAGCTTACTCAAAGTCAATTTTTTTTTTTTTTTTACTTCTACCCTCACTTGGAAAATCACGAATAAAAAACACAATTAAAATAAAAGATGTTTTTATTATTAAATATTAACTTAAATACCTTGAACAAAGTTACTATCCATAATTGAGTTAATTTTTTAGCGCACACAAATTTTTAGGAGAAAAACAAAATTGAATTTAAAAACACTTGATTTTTTCACCACAAAAAAAAATAAACTTGACAATATTTGCCGCTCTATAACTTTTGCACTAATTGGTCAATGCAAAAAATTTTGATGCAGTTAGAACCTATATATATTTGTGATGACTTACCAATAACTCAAAAGTACCGCTATAACATTTGATTTTTTTATTTATTGCTATGGGTCGTCCCACTGTGGGTCGTAGCTGTAGGTAAATACATATTTCTTTTTTCTCCCTGTTGAATAGATATTTGACCTTAAACAAAAAATTCCGATACGAAAGTAAACCTTTTTTGTTTTGGTTTTCCTCGATCGGTCACGTGACATTTCTTTGTTCTAGAATATTCTAGAATGGATTTTGTGATCGAAGAGAACAGAAGTATATTTGTTAAGTGTTTTTCAATCAATTTTTGCAAGAAGTGCTTTGAATCAGATATATGACGTAAAATGTAATGAAATAAATTTATAAGCATGTTCCTATTTGGTAAATTTATAACCATGACCCAGGAGACTAATCACATTCACCTAGGTAATTATATTTTATATTAGATTATTTTCTATAACTCTTAAAGTTTGTATTCCTCTATTCCTTAGCTCCAAATTGAACAAGTATGACGATGATCATCATTTTTAAGAAAATTGCAGCCAAAAAGACGAGGAAGTACCTACTTTCTAAAATTGAACAAACGTATAGGTAGCTATGTATGGTTATTTTGAAATATGTACATTTTTTGTTCTGTTTATCTAATTTATTTTAGTTACTTTAAAAAACAAACTATTCACTTTTCTCTTTAATATTTTATTTATTAATAAACTTCTTAAATACATTAGGTATACTAGTTGAATTTATTTTATTTTATTCGTCATAAATCCAGCTTCATTTCAGATGCTTCGCTTCTTTTGATGAAATCAAAGTAGAAATGCATAATGATTTCAGTCACATTTTTTCTTCTACGAAAACATCCCCTCACAGTTGACCCATTTTTCATGTATTCATTCGCGTTGAAGAAAGCATCACATCACGAGAACCATTTTTTTCTGATACATTAAAGAAATTATGAATTCAAAAGTGCCATGAGCATAGTGATTTCATTACAAAATATTCATGTAGAGAGTGTGTAGGTACTTTCTTCCAATGACAAGCCCATGTTAAATTCATGATAGGATTCCCTAGGAAATTCATGGGTGCAGCTCCTTTTCCTTGAGGAAAAACCTACTTCTTCAGTAGTGAATTTTTGGAAATTTCCTACTGGGCCCAGCAGGAAATTTGCTCCTCAATGAAAAATAAAGGTGCATTCCTCGTCGAAATCATCTGTCACATTCATTGAGGAGAAGCTCTGCATAGATTTCATTCATTGAAAGTCATGCAATAGGTAAGTAGATTGCCATTCCAGTTGCATCTTCTGCTTTGCTCTTGAAAAAAGGTAAAGAAAATACGAAACAAAGCAATAACCTTTTTTGACATCATAAACTCAAATGAATTCAATACTGAACGGGAGAAGTAATTCCTGTACCTTTTCAGTGGTTATTGCAATCCACACAGCATTGCGTGTTTTATGCCTGCTATGCGAAAGAGAAAACAACCTTTTCTTTTCTTCCGCATCAAAAAATTGAATGAATTCTATATAAACCGTGATACGAAGATTTCCTGCCTACAAAATTATGCATCCTTTCAGTGGTTTGTCTGCTCTGAATTGTTACGGTCGTAGCTGTAGGTAGATACATATTTCTTTTTTCTGCCTGTTGAATAGATATTTGACCTGAAACAAAAAATTCCGATGCGAAAGTAAACCTTTTTTGTCTTGGTTTCCTCGATCGGTCACGTGACATTTCTTTGTTCTAGAATATTCTAGAATGGATTTTGTTATCAAAGAGAACAGACCTATATTTTTTAAGTGTTTTTCAATCAAATTGATAAACATGTTCCTATTTGATAAAATTATAACCATGACCCAGGAGACTAATCACATTCACCTAGGTAATTATATTTTATATTAGATTATTTTCTATAACTCTTAAAGTTTGTATTCCTCTATTCCTTAGCTCCAAATTGAACAAGTATGACGATGATCATCATTTTTAAGAAAACTGCAGCCAAAAAGACGAGGAAGTACCTACTTTCTAAAATCGAACAAATATATACGTATAGTAGTTTTGAATAAGATTGTTTGTTCTGTTTATCTTATTTATTTTAGTTATTTTAAAAAACTAACTATCCACTTTTCTCTTTAATATTTTATTATTTAATAAACTTCTTAAATACATTATACTAGTTGAATTTATTTTATTTTATTCGTCATAAATCCAGCTTCATTCCAGATACTTCGCTTCTTTTGATGAAATCAAAGAAGAAATGCATAATGATTTCAGTCACATTTTTTCTTCTACGAAAACATCCCCTCACAGTTGACCCATTTTTCATGTATTCATTCGCATTGAAGAAAGCATCACATAACGAGAACCATTTTTTTCTGATAAGAAAAAGAAGTTATGAATTCGAAAGTGCCATGAGCATAGTGATTTCATTCAAAAATATTCATGCAGAGAGTGTGCAGGTACTTCCTTCCAATGACAAGCCCATGTTAAATTCATGATAGGATTCCCTAGGAAATTCATGGGTGCGGCTCCTTTTCCGTGAGGAAAAACCTACTTCTTCAGTAGTGAATTTTTGGAAATTTCCTACTGGGATAATGTTACCTTAGACAGTGTACGTTTAGTCAAACAAGTGCATAATGAACAACCACTAGATGCTTCCCAGTAGGAAATTTCCAAAAATTCACTACTGAAGAAGTAGGTTTTTCCTCACGGAAAAGGAGCTGCACCCATGAATTTCCTAGGGAATCCTATCATGAATTTAACATGGGCTTGTCATTGGAAGGAAGTACCTACACACTCTCTCTATGAATATTTTGTAATGAAATCACTATGCTCATGGCACTTTCGAATTCATAACTTCTTTTTCTTATCAGAAAAAAATGGTTCTCGTTATGTGATGCTTTCTTCAACGCGAATGAATACGTGAAAAATGGGTAAACTGTGAGGGGATGTTTTCGTAGAAGAAAAAATGTGACTGAAATCATTATGCATTTCTTCTTTGATTTCATCAAAAGAAGCGAAGCATCTGGAATGAAGCTGGATTTATGACGAATAAAATAAAATAAATTCAACTAGTATAATGTATTTAAGAAGTTCATTAACTAATAAAATATTAAAGAGAAAAGTAGATAGTTAGTTTTTAAAGTAATTAAAATAAATAAGATAAACAGAACAAACAATGTAATTCAAAATAACTATACGTATATGTTTGTTCGATTTTAGAAAGTAGGTACTTCCTCGTCTTTTTGGCTGCAATTTTCTTAATAATGATGATCATCGTCATACATGTTCAATTTGGAGCTAAGGAATAGAGGAATACAAACTTTAAGAGTTATAGAAAATAATCTAGTACAAAATATAATTACCTAGGTGAATGTGATTAGTCTCCTGGGTCATGGTTATAATTTTATTAAATATGAACATGTTTATCAATTTGATTGAAAAACACTTCACAAATATATGTCTGTTCTCTTCGATCACAAAATCCATTCTATAATATTCTAGAACAAAGAAATGTCACGTGACCGATCGAGGAAAACCAAAACAAAAAAGGTTTACTTTCG
Organism: Dasysyrphus tricinctus; assembly: GCA_963921185.1. Taxonomy (NCBI): domain Eukaryota; kingdom Metazoa; phylum Arthropoda; class Insecta; order Diptera; family Syrphidae; genus Dasysyrphus; species Dasysyrphus tricinctus. The sequence goes on from OY992532.1 coordinate 151,178,378, forward strand.
CATCGGAATTTTTTGTTCCAGGTCAAATATTTATTCAACAGGCAGAAAAAAGAAATATGTATCTACCTACAGCTACGACCGTAACAATTCAGAGCAGACAAGCCACTGAAAGGATGAATAATTTTGTATGCAGGAAATCTTCGTATCACGGTTTATATAGAATTCATTCAACTTTTTGATGCGGAAGACAAGAAAAGGTTGTTTTCTCTTTCGCATAGCAGGCATAAAACACGCAATGCTGAATGGATTGCAATAACCACTGAAAAGGTACAGGAATTATCTCTCCCGTTCAGTATTGAATTCATTTGAGTTTATGATGTCAAAAAAGGTTATTGCTTTGTTTCGTATTTTCTTTACCTTTTTTCAAGAGCAAAGCAGAAGATGCAACTGGAATGGCAATCTACTTACCTTTTGCATGACTTTCAATGAATGAAATCTATACAGAGCTTCTCCTCAATGAATATGACAGATGATTTCGACGAGGAATGCACCTTTATTTTTCATTGAGGAGTAAATTTCCTACTGGGTTATGAAAGCTTCTATATTCAAACAGGCAACAACCTTTTGAATCAAGGCAACGGGAATATTGAGTCATGCTTATTCCAAAAAATATAAATAATGCACTTTGCTTCATTTGTGATCGGTGAATTTAACCGCTGTTTTTGTTTTTGTGTTTTAATGTTTTCTTCGCCGTTGATGCTGTCTACAATAGCTGCTGCATCCCGCACATAGCCACTGCTTCAGTAGTGCAATGCTGATGATGAAACGAATGTTGTTTCGAAATGCATTCAAGGTTTGTTCAAGTGTTTAAACTATTTGTTTTTATTTCGGTAGTTAATAACGCTTAACATATTTAAGTGAAATCAATTTAAGGTGGTTTATAATTTATTCAATATTGTCAGTTTACAGTTTCCAAACAAAAATCTCATAAATCAATCTGATTTATGAAAAAGCAAACACAATAACCAAACGCAATTTTTTTTCGGAAAATGAATGTCAGTGACATTGTTATGTACGAAAAAAATTCGTGGTGAATAAGAAATTAGTTTTTTTTGGTTAGGTCACAGTTCGATAAAAAAAAAATTAAAAGCGAAACAATTTTTTTCTCGCAAAAAGCGCTCCCATAAGATATACATGTAGTTTTTTTTCGGCAAGGAACTGTATACTAAGCTGTACTTCAAATTTCTGTGTGAAAAAAATTATTCGATAAATAGAATTGTGTTCTGGTGCATTCTAATATGAATAAAATATATTGAGTATGGGCAAAATTTATGAAAACTGGTCAAACAAATAACAACAATAGCCGTGTTTTGGTGAAAGTGATGAGCAGCGCAGCAATAAAATCTGAACAAAACGCTTTTATGCACTTTTGTATACACTTCAGAGTTAGTATAGCCGGCTTTCGTGTAGCCTACCTTTAGGTGGTTTAGCCTACCATTTGGGAAGTATAGCCTACCTTTTGGATGGAGTAGCCTACCTTTTGGATGGTATAGCCTACCTTTGGTGTAGGAATATTTACTCACCAACCGAGTTGAGCACCATTTTTGGTATTGCCTACTTTTAGGATAAGTATGAAGAAAAACGCAAATAATATTGTAATGACTTTCCAAATTTGAACTTTAACGACTCCGAAAAGCAAACAAACGGACACAGTGCAAACATACCCTTATTAGCTATAATTATAGCAACTCTCAAACGAAAGAAGCGCCATCTGCCGGATTACAGCAGATTTACCAGCTGTCAAATAAAAGCTTTTGGAAGGGAAATTATTGGGAAATTTCCCCTACGGAAAGCTCTGGAAGCAGAGACCAGAACATTCCACTACTTTCCAGAAATTGGAAAACAAGTATAAAAGGCACATGTTTGAACGGCAGTGACACAGTTTGTTTTTAATCGTGAATGAATAATAATAGTCCATCCAGTAGTAATAGTCCATCACTCTACCCACTCAGCCATCTTAGATATAAAATGGAAGATGCAAAAACTTAATCAGTATTTTCCAGTCCTACATGCTGGCTCCACTAGACATGAACGATGTCCAACATCCAAACCACAATCCAATCAGCAAACTGATTTGTATGGATATGTCACTGCACGGGCATGGATTTTTGAGACTCCATTGTTTTTTTTTTAACATGTTCATAATCCAACCATGGCTCATGCCCAGTGGAGCCACCATGTTAATAACAAATTTGTAACCCATTCACACAAAGAAACAAGATGTACAAGATTTTTTTTTTCAAATCGCTTGTTTATTATTGAAATTAAAATCTGAAGAGCTGAGTGGTTGTTTTTAAATTCAATCGCCCATTGCCTGAGGTTAGGTCTAAGCTTTTGATTTTTTCATCTTCGTCATCGCTTTCTTGAAAACATTGATCATTAAACTCGTGTGTGTTATCCCTCATAAAAGTTTCGCCTCTCATGCTGGTAGTGGGGTTCATATCTAAGTACAGAATGAATATTTATATTTAAAAGAAAATTATAAACAGAGAAACAATGAAACACACTTAAATCTTCTGGCTCTGGAGATATTTGATTTTTCGATGAAAGACTTATTAAACCTGAACTTTCTTGCCGTCACGTCGTTGTCTTTCATTTGCATTCTTTTGAAGATCTAAGTTACGAGCTCTCTGGAGTATTAAGAAACGTCTCACCGCAAGAGATCTATAATAATTTCCCGACTTTTAAATTTTTTCCACGAAGTAGATATAAAAATTTCACAAATTTATTCAATAAACGAAAATTTATCAATGACTTCATTAATATGACTTTGACAGATTTGAGTCTCTTTAGCATAGACTGACATTTTCTATTATGGTTCGTTAATAAAGTCTGAGAAGTCTCTGCGAAGTATTCGATACGGCTTCCAGCAAATTGTAACCGAAACCTTTTAAAGACAAAGTGACAGGAGCTTCAATTAAATTACTCTATACAATCTTTATAAAGTGACAGCTTCATGTTTCTTCGTTAATGTTATTAACAGAGGTCTATCCGAAACAAAGACGCTAGTCTCGTTTAATTTTCTATATCAAGCTTTCAAACGACTTTAAAGAAGCAGTTATTGAAATCACGACTTCTATTAGAAATTTATTTTTGATGAAAGCTTTATAGAAGCTTTATACATATCCAGACTTGCAGCATATCGATATTTCTAAGCTAATAGAAACTGAAATGTTAGTTGGGAGCACCACAGGATAAACATCAACTCCGGAGCTTTCTTGGTCTAGCCACGTACTATCGACGATTTGTGAAGGATTTTGCTGGGATCGCCAAAAGTTTGCATCAGCTAACAGAGAAAGGCAAACCGTTCAAATGGTCAAGCGAGTGCGAGAAAAGCTTCCGGGAACTTAAGCAGCACCTATGCAATACACCAGTTTTGGCTTATCCGACACCAGGGAAACCTTTCATCATCGACGCTGACGCAAGTAACGTGGGAATTGGTGCCGTACTATCACAAGTCCACGAAGGAGAAGAGAAGGTCGTTGCCTATTACACAGTGCTGCTAACCGTAGAATAATAATGCTTCATGTAGCATAATTTGTGGTCCTGTATGATGTATGATTGAAATTCATTATCATACGCAAAATGTATGATAATTGTGATATTAGACTTAGACTTAAATACAAAATTTCGCTATCCAAATTTAAAAGACATCAAGTCTAAACATAAATCTACTATTTTTCTTAAACTTCTTCTTAATGCAGCCATCAGCCTTCTACTACATTTTCGGCACTTCTTAACTCGTGTAGACGCTTTCATTTTCGTTGTCCATTGAACTCTTTTCAACAAGACGTTAGGTCTGTTCCTTTACTTTGAATTTCTGTGATTTTCTGTGCATTTCTGCGCATTTTAGCCCAAAGTTGTGTCAAAGTTCATATAAAAAAAAATGTTTGACACATGTTTGGACTAAAAATCACAGAAACTGGAAAATCAAATATTTCGAAAACGATATGCCCGATTTTTTTGAAACTCGATATTTGAGACTTTTGAAATACTCCCTAAAATATTTTTAGTAAAAATTTTACATTTATGAAAAAATAACGGTACCTTCCATACAAAAGTTAAAAAACCGCAAAGGAAAATATTTGTTTGCTTAAAAACGACTTCTACGATTTTGTTTAAACTTTTTCATATACTTAAATTAGTATGATCTACTATCAAAAATTATAAAATTTTACACTTAGCAACTATTAATATTACCTTTCATAGAAAGTATTTTTTTATTTTGAGTTTTCTCGTTATCAGCTCAACGGATTTGGATGAATTTTCTTATATACAAATTTCAGATAAGATTAAATAATATTGCATATCAAAATTTTCAAAAAAAAAATTTTGGATTTTTAAAAAAAGTTCGATATCTCAAAAACGGGTTGACAATTTTTTTAGGATTTGCATACCGAAATTCGTTCTTAAAAATGTCTTAAGAATTTTATATACAAAAAATTATTTTTTTAAGAAACCGCTCCAACGATTTAATTTTTTTTTTTTTTATACAATAATATTCAATCAAGAATTAAGATGGCATTCTTTTTTAATTATTAACACCCTTTTTTTTTATTTATTTTTTTTTTTTTTTTAATATTTTTTTTTTTTTTTATTTATTAGTTTCGGCTGTATGTATGTATGTAACGGAATCTTTGGGCGTGATTTTGACCTTCTTCAAACGGTCCGATTTGATTCAAACTTTGCACACTTATCAAAGCCCGATGACAATACAATAATTCGATCAAAATATCCCATTATCCCGATTAGGTTCACCAGGATTCATAAATTCCTTTCGGGATCCTTTGCATGAGAGTAAGAGAGATTAAGCATGTTTGCAGCTTAGGGTGTTTCATTTTTCCAAAGATGTGATTTTCGGCTGACTTTGCTCACGCCCCGAGTTTCAGCGATGGAAAAATATGTATGCCAAATTTCAAGAAGATTGGATAGTATTAAGAGGTTGCGCATTTTGATCACTTTTATCAAAAACTAGCGAATTTTCTAATATTGAAGTCCTTTGTACTCAAGGGTTCCTGATGCACTTGTTTCATCTTGTCTAGGTTGTGTGTGTCTATACGTACAATCTAAGCTGCAATATGTAAATTCGTGTCATTGCTACCTACATTTCTTTTAAAATTTCTCGTCAAACTGTACCTTCAAACTTCAATCATACATGGTTTACCGATTAGGGAAGATCGATTTTGAAATGGAATAAAACAAACTGTGTGTGTGGTATTAACGAAATTCTTATTATTTTACTAACACGCTTTTATTAGTTTCGGTTCTATGTATGTATGTATGCATGTAGGTATGTAACGGGGTCCTTGGACGTGATTTTGACCCACTTCTGACGGTCAGATTTGATTCAAACTTTGCACACTTGTCGAAGCCCGATGACAATACAATAATTCGATCAAAATATCTGATTATCCTGATAAGGTTCGCCAGGATTCATAAATTTCTTTCGGGATCCTTTGTTGCCTAATAACAAATCGAACTAAAAAATGAAAAATTAATTATAGTTTAAAAAACTAAAAACATGCTTTTAGAGTTAATCAAACTAAAAAGTAAAAAATAATTCTTAGCATGAGAATAAAATTACCGACGAGAAAATTAATGTCACTGTTCTAAAAGCGTGGAGTGCCATGTATGACATTTTTAAACTAACTGTGCATTTCGGAATGAAACAATGAAAATTATGATGATTGATACCTAGCTCTAAATTTCGACATCGCCATTTTGAGATTATTAGGAAAATGGGGAAAGAAAGGATAAGTGAGGGCCTACTCAGTGCGAAATTTTCGCTTACCGAAAAAACAATTCGGAAAGCCCGGACAGGGAATTGAACCCAGATCTATTTGTTACGCGCAAAGAGCTCTACCAGTTAAGCTATCCGAGACACGTACCGGAATTATATTTTAGTCAACTATATAATTACCTGCTCGATATGCAGTTAGTTTAAATATGTCATACAAGGCACTCCACGCTTTTAGAACAGTGACATTAGTTTTCTCGTCGGTAATTTTATTCTCATGCTAAGAACTATTTTTTAGTTTTTTAAATTATAATTTTGTTTCACCTCAAACTGTCAGAAGATTTGTTTTAGCCAATTTAAATGTCGTATTTCATGCTTCTCTACATTTTTCTCTCATAATTTCCATGTTTTTACCTATATACAATTTTCTTAAACTCAGTGTCTTGAACATAAGAGCAAGTACATGCGACCCAGTCGTGCATTTTATTTCGTATGGCATTGTTCAAATAAATGTGCCGTTTGCCGCAGCCTGTGTCGTTGTCAGTGCTGAGAACCGTAAAATAATTATGCTACATGTAATATAATTTGTGGTCCTCTATGATGTATGTTTAAAATTCACTATCATACGCAAAATATGATAATTATTGTTATATTTGGCTGAAGTTTGAATGGCTATATCTCTTTCGGTTTTCAAATAACATGTTGCTTTAACATTTCATATTAAGGCCTTAAAACTCTACTTTACTTTACTTAAACATGTCTTGAACGTATCTTCGCTCCAAAGAAAGTTATGCGCAGTTTAGAAAAAAAATTAAAAATCTTTGATTTTTCGATATTTTGTATGTTGGACGTTGGTTTTTGTTTCTTTCCCTGCTTAAATTTTTTAAGAAATTTTCCAAACTATCCATTTCGATAGAAAATTTAATTTTGAACAAAAAGTTTTATGAGCAAAATTGCCAAATTAAGCTTAGTTTTCGAGTTATATCAAAAATATTGAGAAGTGGCCAGGGTGACCATTACATACATTATGTACATAATAATAAAGGCCAAACAAACATATTGAATAATAGATACTCTTGCACGTAATTGTTCCTTTTTAAAAGGTCTATTCAATAAAGTGGGGCTGTTAAGGAGACCAACCTTTCATTTTGACCTGACGGGTTGAATTTTAGTATACAAAGAGTTCATATCCTAACTTTACTTTAGAGAAGTTATGGGAGGGTTTCAACATTGCCAGAAGGATAAGAGAAGGGTTGCCACTTACCACTTTAAATCCCGAAATTTTGCTTATAAATCGAAAACCAAGGGTTGGGCGTTGACCCGGGAACTACCGTTGGTTTCAGCACTCTTGAAGCCATAGGACCACATAATTGTTTTTCTCCCACCCCTTCCTTTGTACGAAGAGGTGGAAAAAGTCGTTTCGGGAAAGAAAATTTGAAAAGCCAAGAAAAGTAAGAAAAATATTCTAATTATTAAAATTTAAAGATATTATCGACGCAGAATTCAACAATCTACTACATTACATCCAAAGTTGATTGAAAACCTACTTTGGTTTTTTTCAAAGTGCTGGGGATATGGGATATGAATAGGCTATGAGAGATACATTAAACAATCAAAGCATAGTAAACATCATAATTGCTACTTGGTATATATTTATTTTAGATACAAAAAAATGCGTTCCTTATATGTATTTACATAAATGTAAATAAATTCAATAATTAAATTTTTATTTTAGATAAATTATTTTTTTTTAGGGACATTTTTTTTATTTTGCGTATGATAATTTTTACTCTGGTATGATAGAAATCAGCGCATGGTATGATAATCCATTGTGAACGATATGGCAACACTGCTATTACAGCAAGGTGCTCTCAAAGCCAGAAAGATATTACTGTGTGACCAGAAGAGAACTTCTAGCTCTAGTATCGGCAAAAAAACACTTGCATAAGTACATCTATGGACAGAAGTTCCTTCTTCGAACAGATCATGGCGCACTTAATTGGCTGTTGAACTTCAAAAATCCAGAAGGTCAAGTGGCAAGATGGATTGAGAGATTGCAGACATACGACTACCAGATCCAACATCGAAGAGGAAGGTTGCACTTAAATGCAGATGCTTTATCTCGGAGCCCATGCAAACCGGACTGCAAGCATTGCACACGTCAAGAAGAGAAGGAGGTTGCTTCCATCCAGCGACTAAGAGCCGATCCTGTTTACGGTTGGAGTAATGAAGAAATAAGAGCTGCCCAACAAGAAGACTCGGATATTGAACCTATTCTTGCATTGAAGGAACACCAAGAAAAACCAGAATGGGGTGACATCTCCGATAGAGTCCAACTCTTAAAGCATATTGGGCACAATGGGACTCACTTCATGTACAAGAAGGAGTACTAAGACGTAAATGGGAGTCCACAGACGGCAAATCATATGTGATGCAGCTAGTCGTACCTCGTTCCAAAGTAAATGACGTTCTGCAAGAGATGCATGATGGTGCTTCCGGAGGACATTTGGGTGTCAATAAGACACTGGAAAAGGTAAGGCAGCGATTCTACTGGCTACACGCAAGAGAAGACGTCGAAAAATGGTGCCGAAAATGTGATACTTGTGCTGCAAGCAAGGGACCAGGCAGAAAAGTCCAGAGTAAGATGCAGCAGTATAATGTGGGCACACCTTTTGAAAGAATTGCAATAGACGTTGCAGGCCCTTTTCCAGAAACCAGAAGTGGAAACCGATACATCCTGGTAGTAAAGGACTACTTCAGCAAGTGGCCTGAGGCATTTGCCATCCCAAATCAGGAAACCAAAACAGTAGCGGATCAGATTGTTTTGAACTGGGTAAGCAGGTTTGGTGTACCGATGGAACTCCATTCAGATCAAGGGAGGAACTTCGAGTCCAAAATCTTCCAGGAAGTTTGTAAACTTCTTGGCATTAAGAAGACGAGGACAACACCGCTTCACCCACAATCTGATGGGATGCTTGAACGATTCAACCGGACCCTTAAAGAACACCTTTCCAAAGTTGTAAGCGACAACCAACGAGACTGGGATCGGCATATTCCGTTATTCTTGATGGCCTATCGAAGTGCGGTACATAGCTCAACAGGACATACACCATCAGAAATCCTGCTCGGGAGCACGATACGACTACCAAATGAAATCAAATTTGGATGTTCTGCAAATGAGCCTCAAGGAATAGACGACTACGTGGACAACCTCAAAGAAAAGCTAGTTGACATACACGATAGGACAAGAGCAAATATAAAGCTATCAAGTGACCGGATGACAACACGATATGACACAAAATCAACAACAACAGGATACCAAGCGGGAGACCTTGTGTCAGGTGCGGATCCAGGATTTCGTTCAGGGGGGGGCAATTTTCGTCAGTTTCCAAAATCGTGATGAGATACAGGAAATTTGAGTACACTTCATACCACTCTACACGCTTGGTCACACAAAGCAATGTGGGTTGATGAGTTTGAAATTTGAAGAAAGCAATTAACTCTTTCATAACTGCCACAGTGTCTCGAACAGCGGGTACTTTGAACTTTGTGAAATTTAGTTTTGCAATTAGTAGCTATAGCATGGTGTCTTTTCAGCGCTTTTGAGTTCTCTCTGGATCTGCGTTACTCGACAATTATGCTCGGAAAACATAATGGTACAATGGTATGTTCCTTTTCAGAAACATGACGTTCGAGTTCGAGTGAAATTTCCATCCTCTTCTTTTAGCTGGGACAAGTTTGCCAGTAAAAGGTCGTTTTCGAGAAGGTCATCAGCATCAAAAATTAGGTTTGCGGAATATTCTCAAACGCAAACTGCAAATACAAGTTGTACTGCATAAGCATTGTGTTCGATAATGCAGTTTGTCACTTCTCGAAAATATCATGTGTGGGTGCAATTCTGCAGTTAAAAAAATCGAGTTGGCAACAAAAATATTGAGAAGCTGGAGAACGTGTTCATAAACGTCAAAAAATGCGTTTGCATGAAAATTGAAAGACGTTGATAAAAAAGATTTGGTGCAAATAAAACCATTGCATTAACTTGACAATAGCTGTATTAAGCTAAACTAAAATTATAGATTAAAACCGAGGTGAACCGTACCGTTTGCTCATCATTCGTTCATCGGTACAAAACCAAACTTTTCGACATTGAAATAAAACAATGATTATAGTGGAAAATAAAAAGAAAAAGCACTTTTTATTAAACCTTTCCGTCCTACTTTCTCGGTTCAGCCATCAATTGTAACTTACTTTGGTTATACATTTCATTTACAATATACTTAGCCTTGGTAAAGTTTTCATAAAAATGTTTCATACAAGCTCAGACCATGGATTGCAAAGTTGCCAGACTGATGCAGTTCCATACGATAGCAATATTTGCGCCAAAAAATGAAGACAATTTGACAATCGAATTGACGTTAACTTAAGGTTTTCAAAAAGAACTATCCTTAGTTGTAAAAGTTCTATCCAACTTCTCTTCGGCAGTGACTGCTGTAGTCATTTCCTGATTTCTCTCCAATCTTCTTTGTTGAATTCGTACTTTTCGCCAGTTTAATAATATGGAACACGAAAATACCTGAAACGCTTCCACGAAAGTGACTAAATCTTCACGAATACTTATATACATCAAAAACGTATCTTATGGCTAATAGATGTGCAGCACATCTGCACACATGCGCACATGTGCATACTATTAAGGTGCGTATAAATTTCAGAGTAAAAAGAAGGCGAGCAGCTTTGAAGAAGTTGTCGAGAGTAAAACTCGAATGTGAGCAGACACAGTCATGAAATAAGCTCACAAGAGAGAAAGACAGATATCAATGGAATCGCACATTTAAGAACTCTATAATATTTTTAGTATGAATCTTTTTGGTATTTCTCAATAGCTTTTATACACAAATGAAGTTTATTATTTTAACTTTAATTCTCTTTATCCTGTAGATCGGAGCATTTTAAGCAAAGTTAGAAATTTTTGAAGCTAATTAAATCGACGTATTTTAAAGATTTAATTTGTTCTTAAATTAAAATCAAGTTTAAAGTTATATTTAGATAAATGCCCCTGCCGCCTCCCCTTTACATTTAGCTATTAAAACCCTATACAAAAATTGAATCGGTGAGAAGAAAAAGGAAAACATTCCACAAATCATAGTTCGTGGCAGATCGAAAAAAACTGTTTATTGCCAAAACTAAAAGTTACTTTCGAAAACTTTTTAAGGAGCAAATGTAAAACTAGCATAAAGAAGTAACTTGCCAAAAACTTGGGTGTAAAATTATTGAAGGTAAGCCCAGTATCTACTGATAAAGGGGCTGGAATGTTTTCCTTTTTCCACTCAATTGGTAAAAAATTAAGACAAAGGATTTTAAACTAATTTTTTATTTAAACAATACAAAAAAATGGATACAAAACACTAGAATATATTATTATTGCTATTCAGTGAAAATAAAAGAAATAACGAATTAACAACAACACTTTATTTACTACCGTTATTTATTGTAATTGTGATAAAAAGAAGTTTAAAAGTCGCCTTCATCACTTTTTGCGATATTTGACGTTTTTCAAACTTTTCAGAGACCCCGTGTACAAAAACTTAGAAAAACATAGTTTTCAAGATATTGAATAAATTTAAACAATAATAATCATACAAATTTGAATATTTAAACAAAAAATTTTAAACTTTGAGTGGAAAAAGGAAAATATTCCTGGAATGTTTTCCTTTTTCCACTCAAAAAAATTTTATTTGCTCATTTAAAGGCATAGGTTTTATTGGAATGATTTCCTTTTTAGGCTCAATAGGAGCGCTATGTAAATATCTACATCTCTGCATTTTTAGTACAATTTCGCAATTTTGTGGAATGTTTTCCTTTTTCTTCTCACCGATTCAATTGTAGAGTAGGGTTAGAGATGGAGCAATAACTTTTTAAAACATTATTTTCAAATTGTGAAATTTTTCATTCACAACATTTTGAAAACTGAATATCAAATCGATTTGGGATTCACCCTGCTCCCTAGTACGAAATAGATTGACTTTTCTCATAAAATGCTATACAGTAATGTAGCCGGACATTTATATTTTAATTAAAGACCTTAACTTTGAAGATCGGCCATCTTAAACCGAAGTTATAAGCTATCCACTCGGTCGATTTAAAGGCTATTTGTGCATAGCGGAACTTTTCTTAAGTGAACTTGGTCAGCAATCAGCCAACGCACAACCACTCATTGCTGCAACGCTGCGCTGCCAAGAAAAAAATTTTATAAACGTATAACGAAATAACCTTTTTTTGATTACATTCTAATAAATTCACATTTTATGCTTCGTTCGTTCCTGCCCAGGGGGGGGCAATTGCACCCATTGCCCCCCCCTGTATCCGCGCCTGCCTTGTGTGGTTTTATAATCCCCACCGTCGGAAGGGACTTTCACCGAAGCTTCAACAAAATTGGGAAGGCTCTAACACTGTAGTAACACGAATAAACGATGTCGTCTACCGCATTCAGAGAGGATTAAGAGGCAAACTAAAAGTAGTTCACAGCGACCGTTTACATCGTTATAGTGGTGAAGGAAGTGATGGATTTGCTCGGGACGATCAATCCTAAGAGGGGGGCAGTCTAATGACTTTCCAAATTTGAACTATAACGACTCCGAAAAGCAAACAAACGGACACAGTGCAAACATACCCTTATTAGCTATAATTATAGCAACTCTCAAACGAAAGAAGCGCCATCTGCCGGATTATAGCAGATTTACCAGCTGTCAAATAAAAGCTTTTGGAAGGGAAATTATTGGAAAATTTCCCCTACGGAAAGCTCTGGAAGCAGAGACTAGAACATTCCACTACTTTCCAGAAATTGGAAAACAAGTATAAAAGGCACATGTTTGAACGGCAGCGACACAGTTTGTTTTTAATCGTGAATGAATAAAGTTGGTTATAATAAAAGTGAAAAGTAAAGTTTGTGAATTAATTTCAGTGGTGAATAATAAATCGTTTTGTTTGTAGTAAGAAAAGTAAAGTGTTTTATTTTGTGAAATAAATAAGTGGACGTTTTAAATAGTTTTATTAACGAACCTGAGAAAATATTACAATATAAAATTATTTATGTTTATGTTTTGTGGACTATTGAATATAATTCAAATTAAAAGTTTTTGCGACCTTAAGTCCAAATGCGTTTCGCCCAGGTACAACAGTTGGGCTCATCAGTTAGATGCTGTTGTACCCTTCTAAGATGCATTATTTTCAATCGATGGATACCGCCAACTAATAAAATATACAGCGCGTAAGCACTGTAAATTATATTTTTCCAGGGAAATTTGTTTAAATTCAGACACCTAGAATATATATATATGTATATATATTTTCTTCATACTTATACTAGCCAGACCACGGGCCTTAACATCATATATACATATATATATATTCTAGGTGTCTGAATTTAAACGAATTCCCCTGGAAAAATATAATTTACAGTGCTTACGCGCTGTATATTTTATTAGTTTTCGGTATCCATCGACTGAAAATAATGCGTCTTAGAAGGGTACAACAGCATCTAACTGATGAGCCCAACTGTTGTACCTGGGCGAAACGCATTTGGACTAAAGGTCGCAAAAACTTTTAATTTGAATTACTTTTAGGATAGGAATATTTTCTCTACAACCGAGTTGAGCGCCCTCATTCATTTCACGATTACAACATTTATATTCACTCTTTGTTCACTTTGATTACTGCCCAAAATTGTATGCACTCTTACATGTGTTGTTGTTTGAGTGTAAAAATTTGCTGCGCTGCCTATACACTCTTTCAAAAAACACGACTAAATATATATGTCATTGGAAAGGTATTTCCATTACCTGCAATATCTTTAATAGCAGTTCAGTTCAAATCACTGTGTGAAAAAAGTTATTCGAAAACTAAAGAATTATTGTGGTTCATTTTAATGTGAAAAAATGCTTTTTATTTAGTACGGGAAAAAAGTGTGATCGCAAGTTCAACCAATAACAACGGGACGTATGTCGTTGGAAAGGAAATTTTATGTGCTACAATAGTTAATGAGGCAGCTTATTTCAAATCACTGTGTGAAAAAAATTATTCGCTATTGATACCCATGTTCCATAAATTTTATCTGTACCAAAATTCCCTAAAACAGGGAATAACTTTTTCCACACAGTGATTTTAAATAAGTTGTTATGGAGACTATTATTGTTCATAAGAATACCTTTTCAACGACATACATATTATTGGTATTAGTAACACCAGTTTGTATAAATTTGTTCCACACTGAAATGTACCAAAACAAAACCTTGGTTAGCAAATAACTTTTTTCACACAGTGATTTGAAATGAACTACCATAGTGACTTTTGTACTACATAAAAATACCTTTCCAACGCTATACGACTCGTTTTTATTGGTTCCTAGACCACCTTCCATACAGTTTTGCCGATTATCCTTTGAAAAATTTCCTGATGAAGAAGATTTACTTGAATCTAGAAGGTCCGACATTTCCCTGGAAATATAGATTTTTACTTTAGCTATAGGTACTATAGGGCAAGTTTTGGATTCCTGCAAAAACAAAATTGAGATAACAATCAAACATAACATTACGATGATAGAGAACACGAAAAAAGTGGGTAGCACAATTCTGTCTGTCTGTTTGTATCTGGATACAACAGCCCAAACCAATTATGCAATTTTCTTCAAATTTTGAGCTCAAGGTTTTCTTGTAACTCTCCAGAGGGGTAATTGAAATTTTTTTTAGCTCTAAAAATAGCGCTACTTGCCGTACAACCGTTAAGGAAAAGCTAATTTATCTCAAAAACGGCTTCAACGATTGGATCAATAATTCAAGCTTAGGTTAATTCAATTTGCGTTTTAGTTAAAATTATTTGTTATAGTTTAAATTATTTGCGTATAGTTTAACTAAATATATTTGCGTTTTGTTTAAATCGAATTGCGATTGGGTTAGTTCTATCTATTTACGTTTGGGTTGAATCTATTTGCACTTGGGTGAAACTTATTTGCGTTCAGGTTAAACCTAGTTAGTTGAATTTGCGAAAGCATTGAACAAACAAGCACAAACTTGGAGATTATAAAATTTCCCTATATTGTCCTAAATCCATTTTCATTGGATATATGACATTTCAACTCAAATCATTAATAATAATTCGAAAGCCTGTGAAGAAATTGTCCTACTGCTTACTAAAAGTGTTTATAGGTCAAATAAGCATAGAAATTATTGAAAAATATATGGTCTGAAAGACAAAAGAGCCATTGCTATCTCGGTAAATAAAAGAGATACGACAATTTGGATTGCACCAATCGATAGAGCCTGGCCGAAAATATACAATGGCATATATAACTTATTTTCGGCCGAAATGTTCTGTAGGACAAATAAGAATTCACGTGACGATTTGTTTCGTGTCCGAAGTTCACCTTGCTATGGAACAAAGTCTTGATAATTAATTACCAAACTATACGTGTTATCACGCTCAGCACCCAGCTGACAAAGCTAGGGGAGGATCAGCAATACTTATAAAAAAGTGCGTAACACACTATGAAGAACCAAAGTTTACTAATGAAAATATGCAAGTAACAACAATTTGTATTGGTATAAAAAACAAAGAGTTTAAGATAGCAGCTATATACTGCCCTCCGAGACGCTCTCCAAGATTTTGCTTAACTCCTAAATTTGTTAGGACATAATTTCCTTCTTGGTGGCGACATCAGTGCTAAGAACATCCACTGGGGATCTAGGCTCATAACCACAAAAGGTAAACGGGTATAACAAGCTGGCCGCAAATACAACAACTGCTAATTTTATTTTTCTGGTTCGCCAACATATAAGCCATCTGATACCTTATAGACTTTTTCGTAGTTAAAGGTATTAAACGAAATCATATAAGCGTCGAAGGTAATTACGACTTATCGTCAGATCATACTACAGTAGTCTTATCACTGAGTGAAGCGGAATTGATAGAAAGAAGTAATCCTAAGCTCGAGAATAAACTGGAACGAATTCAGAGATAAACTTGAAAGTTTTATAAACCTTAAATCTCTTATTCAAACAATCGAACAAATTGATCATGAAGTAGAACAATTTATTGCTGATGTGCAACAGACTGCAAAAGAAAGTATTCCAACTATTTCGAACTCAAGAGAAAAAGAAATAAAACGTCTTGTCGAAATAAAAGGGCTGATATTGGAAAAAAGAAGAAAATAGCAAGTTACGAGATTTCCAGGTGATAAGGCAGTTCTTAACCGTCTTAACAATGAACTAAAGAAAAGAATCTGTGAGTTTAAAAATGACTCACTTAATAGTTTCCTGAATAGTCTGACGGCGGATGCTTCAAACGAATACTCCTTATGGAAAGCAGCTAAGCGCCTAAAAAGACCACCGACACAAAACCCGCCAATAAAATCGCAAGATGGTAAATGGATCGGAAACCCGAAGCAAAAGGCTTATCTTTCGTTGAACTTCTTGCGAATGTTTTTAAGCCTTTTCCAGCAAACACAGCAACAGATCCCTTAAAGTTTGCTGATAGAAACGACGAATGTGAAATACCTTCGTCACGCTCCAAGAAGTTAGAAGCATGTGTCAACATTTGTTGTCTTACCAAAAATCACCAAGTTCGATCTAATAACTGCTCTATTTTTAAAGAAATGCCTTTAAGCCTTCAAGAAACTCCAATTTACAAAAAACGCATGCCTTAAACTAAAATATGTGCCACATCATTGGAAAATTGCAGAAGTCATTGTTATACCTAAAAAAGTTAAGCCAAAAACAAAAGTAGCATCTTACAGACTTATGTATATCAATTATACCAATGATGGCAAAAATTTTCAAAAAAATGCTCCTGAAAAGGCTTAGCAAAATAATAGAAGAAAGAAGGCTTAATCCGAGCCTTCAGTTTGGATTTAGGAATAAACATTCCAAGATAGATCAAGTGCAGCGGATTTCGGATGTTGTGAAAAAGGCACTTGAAGAAAAACAAGTATGCTCAGCTATATTCTTAGATGTTGCTTTAGCTTTTGACAAGGTTTGGCACTTGCGACTTGAGTACAAACTGCATATGAACCTTCCCAGGCAGTACTACGAAATACTGAAATCCTACGTTACGAACCAACACTAACCGAAGTTAGTGATTAGACACAAAAATGGGGTATCAAATTAAACGAAACAAAATCGATGCATTTAAACTTTGCAAACAAAAACATAAACAATGTTCCATTTCTTATAAACAGTACAGCTGCACCTTACTCCAATACCGCGAAATACTTTGGATGCAAAGCTTAAATGGAAAGAGCACATCAAAATGAAAAGATAAAAACTAAACTTGAAGTATAGAAAAATGTACTGGTTACTTGGAAAGAACTCTGGCCTTTCCATCCAGAACAAACAAGTATTATATAAGCAAATATTGAAACCCGTTTGGACATATGGTATCCAACTATGGGGCTGTACAAAGACAACAAATGCTGAACCCATTCAAAAATACAAAAGCAAGGTCCTACGTGGAATAATAAATGCCCCTTGGTACATTAGAAATAGCGATCTTCATCGTGACCTTCAAATTGAAATAGTTACAGAAGTGGTGAAAACCCACGCTGTATCTCACAATCTGCAACTGCAAAGTCATACCAACTCCAAAATGGAGACCGTCTTGAATGTACGAGACAATGTTCGAAGATTGAGAAGAACCAAGCCTCATGAGCTAATGGCCTAAAAGCTATGGGAAAGTGTTATAACTTTAAACGTCCCCCAATGTGATTTATAAACTAAGAAAGAAAACTCATTTGTCTGTCTTTCATAGATTGGTGCTAATTCACCGGTGGTTTAAGTGTGGTAAGATTATCACACTACCCGGTACCGATTCACACCGAGGGTCTTTTGAAGATTTTCATCGGAAAAAAAATCCTTTCTTAGAGATTTTCAGCAAATCAATAAATAAAGTCTTCGCAGAAACGCCGATAAGGTTTGCTAAAAAACTTAAATCATGGGTCCTTTTTATCACAAAAAAAAAGTCTTGAGACTTAGGGTTCATCTTCGGATATGGAGGAACTCAACGAAACCATGGTGGAGGCTTGTCTGCCTGATTGTAGCCAAAATGCTGCAGTTAATCCAGATTAACCTCCAAAACTCCATTAAGACTTCGGCCTCCTTTCTACTCTGCACTGCGTCGCACAGTGAGGTATTTAATAGCAAAAGCTGGCCATTAACCTATTTTCTCAAAGTGGCAACACTTTTTAAAGGCTATACTTCCAAGCAGCAAATACATTGAACTAAAGTTTGGTGGCAATTTCGTTTTTTTTTTTTAAATCACTCCCATCGTCACGAACATGCTTCTAAGTATGTCAATAATCGTTTGACTAAAAAGCTACATTTATTAATAGTCATACTTAAAGTGCTGTAATTGTTTTTAATTAAATAATTTTCAAAGTTTTTCAATATGGTAACACAAGAATTATGTTTCTTAACGTATTTTATTATTAAAATTTTTAAAGTTTACCTTAGATGTAAACTCAATATAGACATACATTTAATTCGATTTTTTTTAAGATTATAATTATAAATAAAAAAGATTTTAATATTTTTCTCAGTATTTCTCACTAAATTTTTGTGTCCAATACCTAAAAAAAAAAAAATTATTTTAAACTAGCTGCAGAAAGTTGCAGATGTGTACTTTAGAGTTTATGTTGACTAAATGTGTTAAAAACTGAAAAATTGACCTGGCAACCCTCTACCTTGTTTGCCTACACACTACTTAACCAACTGCATACCACTTATTGAGAATAACAGTGAGGGTAAAGTCGCCCGCTGTCGGGATCATATAGATCATTATACTATTATTTTATTCTATTTCTTATCTTCATAAGATAATTTTGAGGTGTATGAAATTATTTTAATTTTTAATAAAAATTGAGCAAGTTATTTGAAACTTTAATACTGACCCAAAAAACCAAAAAATAGCAAAAAATATACTTTTGGTTATATATATATATATATATAATTATTATCCGTGGTTCAACCATTTTTATTGGCTGATATCGGCGGAACCACTGCCATTAAGTCAGTTGCTGAGCCGCGGATTAAATATTTGTACAACTGTCTCATTGGTAAGATATAAATATACAAAATTAGATTCTGCCAGAGCGATTGGCTATACCTTTCACATAAAACAAATTATGAAGATACGTTTCCATTAAGTCAGTTAAAAAGGGAGGTATACAAAAGTGTTTAGGTATTAATACATATATATACAAGTTCCCGATATTATTTGAAGGTTCTGGGAAAATTTTCATAATTTCTTTTTCTGGAGCTTTTATTTTGACATTTCGTCGCCCGAGAATTGTTTTGTTGTATACGCCAATTTTACGATTTTGGGAAATCGCATTTTAAGGTTTGCGTTCATATAAAAAAAAATCTGAACGATAAAGTTTGTTTTTTCTTTTTTTAATAATATTGTGTGGAATATCTTCTTTTGATTAATGTATTTAAAACTGTCCTACCTGTTTTAGTTTTCAAATTATTAAGGTTTTTACCCAAAATGAGTTTGTCGTATACGCCACCAAAATGAGCATTTGTTTCCATCCCATACACGTACGACAAAGTGAACGCACGTACGACATTCCAATATTCAAGCACCAATACAAATTGGTATGGAAACCAAATAAAAAAAAAACTATTTTCAAAGCTTATAGGGTTTTTTTCATTTAATAAACATAAAAATACATAAAAAACAGTCTTTTTGTACTATGGCAGTCTTGGCATACAAAACATTAATTATAAAAACATAAACGGTCAAGTCATCCTATGACTGTAAAATTTACAAGTTAGCAAAACAATAACACAAAAGTCATCCTATGACCATTGTATATCCACTCTATAGTATTCTCATGAAACACGATTTTGTAGGTTGACATTATTTGGTCGATAGGTTCGCTGTGATCGCCTTAGGCGCCAGTTATAGCTATCATTGAAACTCATCATTGAAAATTTTAATGATTGATTTTGAGACGTTTAGGAGCCAAAATCAGTTATTATTTTGATGTACAAATAAAGCTTAAGACTTAGCTAATATATTTAGCCAAAAAAATAATTCAAATAGGCCCAACTTTCCACATAAAAAGACTTTTCTTATTCCAATGATTGAACTACCTTACCAATGATCATTGAAAAATCAAAAGTCAGTTTTTGTGGAAAGTTGGGCCTATTTGAATATTTTTGTTGGCTAGAAATATTAATTAAGTCTCAAACTTTATTTGTCCATCAAAATAATAACTGATTTTGGCTCCTAAACGTCTCAAAATCAATCATTAAAATTTTCAATGATGAGTTTCAATGATAGCTATAACTGGCGCCTTACCGAGATCCCTTAACAAAAATTAGGATTACATTTGGATGCATAGATGGCCACGAGCTTTTTTTCTTCATGAGAATACTAAAGAATTTATATACAATGCTATGACTATCAAAAATAAATGTATAAGGCACATTTGCTGATACGAAACTTTAATATTTAAGTAGAACATAAGCGCTAATGTGATAGTTTAAGCAGAAGAAAAAATAGAACATAAGCTTTAAAGTAGAGCATAAATACTTAAGTATCGTATCAGCAAATGGGCCTAAATCTATTAAATAACATTTTTTTTAATATAATATACAAAGTCATTCTAAAGTCATTCTATGACCATCAACTTAAATATGTAAATAAAAAAATTACACTGGTCAACAAAATTTAATTATTTTTTTGTTACATCAGAAACCAAAATATACTTTTCCGTAGGTTTTTGGTGTGCTGAACTCGATCAGGCCACGTTTTTGAGATATTCCCGTTATAAAATCGAAAAAACCGTTTTTTTTTTACTGTTTTCAAAGTTTTGTATTGTAACGTGAAGTAAATTGTTTCAACAAAATTTTTAATGGTTTCTGAAAGAACTAATTTTTTTTAAATCAGTTTAAATCCTTCCAATGCCTCCTTTCATCTCTGAGAAATCTTCAGTTAATTGTAGGCCTTTCATTTAAGATATAAGTACAATTTAAAGGAGAAGGAGCAATAATTTATCAGAAATGGTCCATTTTTCAATACAAATGTTTCATATAATCGTTGAAAAGGTTATTCTCGTTCATCATTTAATTATATGGCTGTTAAGCTCTAAGCCATGGGTTTCGCGAGATATTCGGCTTCAAAGCACCGAAAAAAACAATAATGCAACTCCATATTTGGACATTGTGTTGATGTGTTCCTAAACAACATTAGCCGAATATCTAATGAACCCCATGGTTTAGAGCTCAACGGCCATATAATGAAATGATGTACACAATAACCTTTTCAACGATGTATGACACATTCGTATTGGGAAATGGACCAGCTCCCATTAATTTTTACCCATTCTCCTTTACATTGTATTTTTGTCATAAATGGAAGGCCTACAATTAACTGAAGATTTCTCCGAGAAGAAAAGAGGTAACGGGAAGGTTTAAACTGATTTTAAAAGAAGAAAATTAGTTCTTTCAGAAACAATTAAAAATTTTGCTGGAACAATTTACTTCACGTTACAATACAACTTTGAAAACAGCCAAAAAACGTTTTTTTTTCGATTTTATAACGAGAATATCTCAAAAACGTAGCCCGATAAAATTTTTCTGACTTCAGATTCGAATTCAGCACACCAAACCTACGGAAAAGTTTATTTTGGTTTCTGTTACAAAAACCTTGTTGACCAGTGTTATTGGAAATCAATAAGCAAAATAAAATCATAATTAAATTTATAATTTTGTTCTAATTTTTTGATTTGAATAAGGCTTCACAATAGACTTGGTCTGCCTTAGGCATAAAAACAAAGAGACTTTTAAGATCACTAATTTTCTCTTTTGATATAGGCTTTGAGTTGCTTGTGACTTGAAGGCATAGGCTGAACAAATTTTTTGGAGTTTTCAGATTAGATTTGGTTGATTTCTCAATGTAAAGAGATCGGTATTATTATATTTCAGAAATTTAATATTACTGAATGGAATAGCAGAGAAATAATTTAATTGACCTGCTCTGGCAGAAAATGCTTTAAAGTCTATTGGGAGCATTTGGATTATTTTTAGTGTTACAAACCTAACCGGAATATTTTTTTTCCATTTTTGTTGTATGTGTATATGATCAGTCTTACATTCCCTGTGAGTTTCATGCCAGTACGACAAAACAATTTTAAGATTTTATTATAAATGTTCGGTCGTATGTGTTAATCCTATGGATATGCCAAAAAGTGGCGTTTACGACAACCCAAAACTAAGGATATGCTTATTTTGTGGATATACGACAAAATGTATACTAATTATCTCAGCAACGGTAAATGATAGGTCAATTCTGATTGCAGAAATAGAAAGAGGACCTTCGAAAACATACTACTGCATACCCACTTTAAAAAAGTGCATTTTGGCGTTTACAACAAAACAATTCTCGGGCGACGATTTGGCAACAGTTCGAAATCACACCACTAGTTGGGTCTTACTAGAGATGGAGCTGCTACTGGTGCTGCAGCTAGAATACCTGTGAAAATGTTAAATACACACAAATTCAATGATACGAACACACAAAACGCAGCTGCAGGCGAAGCTGGACACGTTGGCCTACTTTTAACTTTTACTTGCAACTTTTTTGCGAGCTCAACCGAGTGTTTAAATGGGGGTTGAAGTGATCTTCAAACACTTTTCAATCTCTCATAAGGACATGAAGTAATTTCCATTTAATCATTATCCATTTTTGTTTATGTTTTCATTTTCAATACTTTTCATTGTTGAAATTAATTCGAAAAAGATTCACAGCTGATTTCCAATGACATCAAGTGCCAGAAAGCTGTAGAGTGCATTGTGGATGTGTAACGAAAAACACGTATGACATTTTTGTACAGCTATTCCAGCTACAGTTACAGTTCCAGGTGTAGCACTGTATTCTGCTGAGGCATGTTTAATCTGGAATATGCCGCTTCTTCATTCGAGATTCGTTAAAGTTCAGTTGTGAAAGTCGTTACAATATTAAAAGAATTTAGTTTTCAAAATATTTAGGGGAATTTTTCATAACTGGAACATTTCCTTTATGTGCACGTATATAAGTCAATAAATCAATTATGGCTACGAGGAGCTTTTGCAAACATAAGCGCGTCTTACGCCGGTTTTTGACATTAGCTCATGTTGACTTTTGCCTACTATAGTTCGGCCTTGACTCTCGACGGTTAACTAACGAAAGGACTCTCAAAACCTTAAAACTTATTTTATATACTTCTGTACCTGATATGCCAAGTAATGCTTAAACCCACTTACTTTCCAGTCTCTTCCACCACTGTCGCAAGCATGAATTCTGTTGATTTGTCGTTAGCGATAACATGGCAGTCATCGATATCGGGTGATATAGCGTTTTCATCCTCTTCCTCATTTGACCCGGATGCTGTATTCGTTGCAGGTTCATCAGGCACTATACGACTCGCACTTTTACTATTATCAAGTGCTGTTTCTGCTAACTTTCTGGTTTGTGCTATATTCTCTATAACGCTCCCACATGTTATCTCCGATAAATGAGGTTTGCGGGCGGCTCTCTGCTTCCGAGCTCTGCTGCGTAACGCCTAAAAATGCAGATTAAGATTTGAAATACATTGTATGCAAGTAGCTTTTTTTTAATGTTCACACACCTTGAATATACTCCAATATAGAAACACCATTATGATACATGGTATTAAAAAACTGCTCAACGACGAGTACATTATGAAATCCGTATTATAAAATATACATAAATCAGGATCACGATTTGGAGTATTATTTAATCCTAAAACTATGGGCGATCCGATTGCCGCTGATATCGCCCAAACTAGAAGTATTGTTAGAGAGACACGACGACTATTTTTATGCTTAGCGTATTTTATTGGTTGAGTGACTGCGATGTATCTAAAATTAAAAAAAAAAGATAATCTAAGGTTAACTTGTAATTCTTAATTCAATACCAACCATTGAATATCAATAATGAGTCATGGTTTGTAAGCTTAAAGACGTGATATAGAAAGCGGATTATTTTAACATCGGATTCTGTAATCGGGATGATTATTTTCATCGAGAAAATAATTTGAGTTGAAACGCGTTACGAGACAAAAAAAAAAAGCGTGCGAGTCCAGGAGTAAGTTCGCAAAAGATGTGTAACATCTCTTTCCATCGAGTAAAGTATATGTAAATGCTATTAATTGGATAAAAGCATATCTACATTAAGAATCCGTTTCAGTTCAAGATTTATTTTATTTCTTAGTATTCAAATTTACGGCAAGAGTACGAATACTTAGGCGCAAAGAAATAATTAGGGTTTTTGTAGAACATTTTAGTACAAGCCTCTCCCCCCGTTTGGGTGGGAGAGACTATTTCATAAAAAAGTACTAAAAGTGGAAAAAATATAAAAAAAAGACTTTACTTACATTTAAGTATTATATTTTTTTAAGCAAATGCTTTGTTTTATTAGCTAGCTTTTAAATCAAGTGAAATATATGCATGGTTTTTGAAAAAAAAAAATAGTTTCAAACACAAAATTTGGGAAACAATTCATAAAAAAGAGTTTAAAGTTTAATTTTTTCATAACTGTAAAATTATATACTATTTTTTAGTTAATTCTTTATCAAAAACTGAAAACTAGATGATTTTATTAATATTAATAAATAGTTTTACAATTTTAGGCGTTTTTCTTTTTTAATTCAGAAAAGAGCTCTGAACAGAGTCCGAGCATGTCGAGCATGTTCTGAACATCATCTGAGCAAGTTTGTTCTGACCACCCTGAGCTATTTTTGAAATACACCTGAACACTAGCTGTCAAATGCTATGAGTTCAGCATTGAACTCAGTCTGCTCAGTCATTTTATTCTGAGCTCATAAAGCGTGAGTTATATTATATCATAAATGAATAGAGTTGGTCCAGTTTTTCTGATCTTTCTTTATTGATAATCGACTTAAGACTATTTAATTTAATTTATTCATCAAGCAGATTGATATAATATTATTAACAAATAAAATATAATCTTACAGACTACAGAACAAGGTTTATAAATATAATAAAGAATAAAAACATAAATAAATGCATTTAACTAATACTATAACCTAAAATCACCAGTGTAGAAGTTAAGTAATAAATATAATAAATATTTTTTAAAAGATTCTCGACTATGGTAGGAAAAGAAGTCAACATGATTACAAATAATATTTGTTTCTCTAATGCATCGAGTTAGAGGCTCATTAAAACCATAGTTTACCCGATGATAAGATTCATGAAATAGAATACAGGATCGCGTTTGCCTAAACGGAGCATATAGATCAACTAAGGACAATAGTAATGGGCAATTTATATGAGAAGTAATTATATCACGTATAAATACAATAGAAAAATACCGACGGCGAATACCAAGCGGCTGAAGTCCAAGCAGTTTACATCTGGTTTCATAAGAAGGGGTTTCAATATTCCAGCTTAGACGATGAAATACAATTCGCGAAAATTTTTTCTGAATCTTTTCAATCCTTAAACTGTGAGTTTTATAAAATGGATTCCAAATAATTGAGCAGTATTCAAGAGAAGACCTTACATAAGCATAGAACAGTGATCGAAGGGTAAATGGATCTTTAAACTCTTGAGTTTCGAACCACAAATCCAAGCATACTATTTGCTTCGGCAACCACAAAATCAATGTGGGAGGTGAAACTTAGTTTGGAATCGAATATTACACCAAGGTCTTTTTTTTCTCTAAGCTTAGTAAGTTTTGTTTTATCGATTTCATATTCAAAATCAATTGGTCTAAGACAGCGAGAGAAAGATAAAGATTGGCATTTGGAGACATTCAAAAAGAGCTGGTTAGCAATGCACCATTCAGATAAGCACTCAAGGTCACTTTGAAGTAACAGGCAATCATCCAACGATTTGATACAACGATAAATTTTGATATCATCCGCAAACATTAAGCAGAGAGAATTTTTAATAAAATTTGGTATGTCATTGATCAACAACAGGAACAGAAGGGGTCCCAAGTGACTACCTTGAGGGACGCCAGAGGTTACCTGAATTACTTCAGAAAATAAGTCATCAATGCGGACAAGCTGTGTTCTTCCGTTGAGATATGATTCAAACCATTTTAGAATACTTGAATGGAAGCCGATGGATTCCATCTTTTTTATTAATATAAAATGGTTGACCCTATCGAAGGCCTTCGAAAAGTCCGTAAATTAGCATCCGTTTGAAAACCATTTTCGAGATTTCTAGTAATTTGGTTACAAAAATTGCAAGGTTTGTCGTAGTGGATCTACCAGATACAAATCCATGTTGAGATGGCGAAATCGTTTCTTTAAGAATAAAGGTAAGTTTTTCATAAACTATTTTCTCAAAAATCTTGGGAATTGTAGACAATTTACTAATAGGACGATAATTAGAAAAATCTTGTTTGGAACCAGATTTATGGATAGGAATAATGTAGGAAATTTTCCAATCGTCAAGAAAAAGACCCTTATCAAGAGAAACATTAAACAGTAGAGTTAATGGCCCAGAAAGAGCAACAGCACAATTTTTCAAAACAATTGGTGGAATGCCATCAGGTCCCGGTTGATTATCATCATTGAGATCACTTAAGGCTGACTCAACATCTTTGCGGCTAAAATTTAAGCTGCCTATATTGATAGAATTATCACTTATAATTGGTGAGTAATTGTGAGGAACACATTGAGGGGAGTACACCGACTGGAAAAAGTTGTCCCTAAATACTGCATGCAATTAGGGATCCCATTAGAGCATTTATTGCTATTTATGTAAGACCAAAAGTGTTTACTATTTTGTATTAAGCAAGATTCAGTTCGAAACAGGTAATCCTTATACAAGAATTTATGTAAAAAATCAAATTCTTTCTGAAGTCGTAAATAGTTACTCCGAAGGGCAACATCATTGACGGAATTGCGATATAATTTATACGACTTATTCTTTTTATTATTTAAGTTAGATAAACATTTGTTCCACCAAGGGGGCTTAGGATTTTTATATACAACAACTTTAGGAACAAATAAGGTAATTGCTTCTTTAATTGTCCCTAGCAATAAATTATATGCATCCGCGAGCTGGTAATTAAAAACGATGTTGTTCCACGAAACCGAATTAAGATGATTAATTATTCCTTCGAAATTTGATTTTTTGAAATCATATTTGACTGATCTTCCCATTACAGGTTTAAAATAATCATAGAAACTAAGTTTAACACTTAAAACTAGGTGGTGAATACTATTTTGAAAAATAGGATAGTTACAATCTTTGACATCAGCAATAATTTCATTATCGATAAATATGAGATCAAGGATACGATTTAAACTATTTTTAAAATTATTAATTTGAGTGAGATTAAGTTCCGAAAAAGAATCTGATAACTCATATTCACATTCATTACAAACATTAGATGCAAATAAACAAGATTCATCAGGATCCCATACCCAGTTTATATTACCGAGGTTGAAATCGCCAAATATAATTACATGTTGATTACTATTTAATAATTTAATAATATCACAACAATTATTTACATGTATTTTAAATAATTCAAGAGGACTACCTGGTGGTATATAACTTAAGAATAAAGTTAAGTCACAGTCTTTGTTTATTATAACTCTCACAGCGATTGATTTGATCAACGTCGAATCTCGATGGTAAAGTTGAAGATGACGAAGGAAGATTAACTTCGTAACATGAGAATGATGAACTGACAGCAATCATTACACCACCACCTCTTGTTTGATTGGTTTTTTCAAGACATCTGTCTTTTCGGAAGACCGAATAGTTATTACTATCAAACAGTTCAGAATTATGATATTTATTAGTAAGCCAAGTTTCAGTAAAAGTTAGGATATCATATTGGCATGATATTGTATTGAGGCGAAGGTTGTTAATTTTTGTTCGTAAGCCACCAACGTTTTGGTAATATATATAAAAGTTATTTATTTTAGAAGGTATTTGATAATGGGAAACAGGAGGGACTAGAGAAACCAGATTTACGTTGTTACGATTTTCTCCGATGACACTTCGTTTTTTGTCCGCAAAATGAATTTTTTAATTTGAACAGATCTAGGCCAAAGCTGTTGATCCATGGCAATAGAAAGCATGTGAGATGGAACACTAATTTTAAAATTTACGTATTTTAGATCAGATAGGTTTGTATACTATGCAATACAATTATTCGTTATCAGTAAAACATGAAAGATAACAGCAAACATAATTGAGAGAACCTTACGGTTAGAGGGATTAGAAATAGATCAAGAACAATAGTGGATAGCAAAAGATTATGACTTCTGATATAAGATTAGCATTATAATTATATAATCTGGTCATCTGGTCAGTGTGGCGTGGTTGCCAACTACGTTGCCACACGTAACTCCTCCCGCCTTAGTGTGAACATGATGATGACGATTGTTGACAATTGTTATGAGATGTTTTCAAGCAGCGTTGATTGTATGTTTATGGTCTTATCTCTTATTACCTACCGATACATGGGATAAGGAGGGATTCAAGGGATATTAAAGTTTGTTGCTCTCTTAAATGTGAAACAATCAAAATTTTCTTTTACAATGACTTTAAACTATTTAAATCAAAAATTAATTCCTTCAAACGATTATCTTTACTCATTTATAAAGAATATAAAATGTATTGTGCATACAAATTATATGCATAGTTAAATAATATATATATTTTTTCTATTTTATAAATATGTGTATGTATATTTATTCCATTAATGCAATATGATAAATAAAAATACAGCACTCATTTCAGTAATACTTTGACTCATTGATTAGTACATTTTCTTTTTTTTTCTTACTTTTTGTTTGTGGACTTTGCGTGTATTCGTATCTATTGTTATTTTATTATTCTTAGCAACAATATGTTGATTGAACCTAGGAGCAAGTTTATTTCTTCTGTCGTCCTGTTCAAATATAATTTCATTTTTACTATACTCAGGTGGATCCTTTCGAGTTTTATTTCGTAATCCAATAATGTGTTCTTTTTGGGCTTTACACCGTTCGTGAACTAGTTTTCTTAAAAATTCATAATTTTTTACATGGTTTTGCAATATCCTGCAGCGATATTGTGTTAGTTTTAGGAAAGAAATCTTTTTTATTTATGTGTCCGGTTAGTAATTCAAATGGCGATAATTTGGTTGCAGAATGAATAGAACTGTTATAAGTAATAACAGCTTCGTCTACAATTTCAGAAATAGCTTTGTTAGGGAATTCAGATTTTATAATTCTTATTAATTCTGTCAGAGTAGAATGAAGCCGTTCGACAGGAGAATTGCCTGTTGAACTTTTAGTACATATTGCATGTGAATCTATGTCATATATCTTTAGGAAATCTTTAAAAACCGTTGATAAGAATTCACTGCCATTGTCAGTGACAATTTTTTCTGGTATCCCATGGTGGGCAAAATAATGTTTCAACGATTTAATTAAACAAAAACTATTTCTCGAATTCAATAAGTATACACTTGCCAATTTACTGAACTTGTCCAAGATTGTTAAAAAATTCTCTTTATGAACAGAATAAATGTCCAAATGCAAAACTTGCATTGGTTTTGAAGGAGTTTCAGTAACTTCAAATGTAAGAGGATCTCGTAGGCGGTCATACTTACACTTTTGACATACTTCACAATTGTTTATAGTTCTGGTTATTACATGCTTCATGTTTGGAAAATAATACTTTCTTTTAAGATGTTCGTTTTGTCCTCTTAAATAGAATTGTTAGTGTTGAATGAAGCTGTATACGAATTGAATTTTTCAGGAGAATGACTTGATTTGAAAACTCATTTATGGCTCTTTCTGAGATTGGAATACCATCTCCAATATTCTCTAAGGCTGAATGTATTGTGTTATTATCATCAAGCTCATCAACATTATTTTCCGTTGACTGCAAATCAATATTTTCAATTTGCAATTCATTCTCTTCGGCAACATTAATTTCAATTCTTGAAAGAGCATCAGCGTTTGAATGAAGCTTTCCCTTTTTATATATAATTTTATAGTCGAATTCCTCCAACTTAAGGCGCCAACGCACTAGTTTCGAGTTTGGATCTTTCATTGAAAACAGATAAATCAGTGGCTGGTGATCAGTTATTATATTAAATTGCCTACCAAAGAGATACTTTGTAGCCCAAACAATGGCTAAAAGCTCTCTTTCTATAGTGCTATAGCTTTGTTCAGATTTAGATAATGTACGACTTGCATAACAAACCGGTTTATCAGATCCTAAAGGTCTTGGGATAATATGGAGCCTATTGCAACATTACTTGCATCACAAGTAAGATTGAATGGTTCCTCAAAATTGGGGTATTGCAAAATTGGTTCATTGCATAAAATATTCTTGCAAGTTTCAAAACACTCAATGTATTTGGAGTCCAAAGTAATTTTGTTTCCCTTACGCAGACATTCGGTCATTGGCTTAGTTAGATTGGCGAAATCTTTCACAAATTTCCTGTAGTACCCCAAAAGACCAAGAAACGACTTGATTTGTTTGGGCGTCCTTGGGATAGGAAAATTTTGAAAAGTTGCCGGTGCACCTTTCAGTCCACATGGCATACGGAGGTATTCATAATGACCTTCCTGAACGGAAAAAGCCGTTTTTCAACGTCTTCTTCACTAACCTGAATTTGTTGGAAACCGGAAGCTAAATCTAGTGTAGTAAAATACAAAGCTTTGCCCAATTTGTCTAAAATATCCGCAACATTCTTCATGGGATACTTATCGGGTGGCAATGGTGCAGTGGATGTAGTGCTTGACTGCTAACTTAGAGGTGTGGGCTCGAGCCCCATTCTAGGCAGCATTCTTTTCTATATTCTCCCAGCTTAACTGGACGCCACCCGTGAGATTTAGTGAGATAATAAACACCTTGAACTCAATCCACTGTGCCAAATCTTTCCTATCCTCCTACTCTTTCTAACAAGTGCCGTGCAATTGAGGTTGCATTTAAAAGACCTTAGGTCTTACAGGCATATAGTTAAAATTATTATTATTATTATTATTATGGTCTACAGTCTTCTGGTTAAGTTTACGATAGTCAACCACCAATTGCCATTTTTGTTTTCCACTTAAATCTCTTTTTTTTGGAACGATCCATATCGGTGAAGACCATGGTGAAAAACTGGGACGTATTATACCTTCCTGAAGCATTTTTGAAATCTGAGTTTGAATCTCTTCCTTATGGACATATGGGAAGCGGTAAGATTTGGAGTAGATTGGAATATTGTCTATTGTTTTGATTCGGTGTTTGATCTGTTTACAAAATGTGAGTGGTTCATTATGATTGAAAAAAATGTGTTTGTATTTATGACATAGACGTTTCACTGCTATTTTTTCTTCATCGTTTAGATGATCGATATGAATTAAACTGGAAATATTTGAACTGTCTAAGCTTTCAAGATTTGTTGTTGAGATGTTATGAATTTCGATTATTTTATCTGTGTCAATAAGTCTTACTTTTATTGGTTGCTCTAAAACAAAAGTTTGAGGAAAATCTAGGCAGTTAATAACCTCGACACATGAATACCAATCATAAGCTTTATATAGTCCTTCAGAAATTTCAAGTCCAGGTATAATTAATTAAGGTTTAATGAAAATGTCACCAAGTTCAACATCAACCGGAAGTTGGACAATCATTTTACAACACTCCGGGACAGTATAACTTTTTGATATAATATTAGGTTTGAATGCTAGTGGAATTTGAACGTTTTCATTTTCTAACAATGAATTTTTTAAATCAATTTTAAAGCTTAGATTTCTCAATGTGTCAATTCCAAATAATCCATCGAAATAGTTATGGAAATTGAAGAGTAAAAACGATATATTTTTCTCTGTTTGGAACTCAATCAGTCCGTTTAAAATGATTTCCTTGTTAACAATTTGAGTGCTGAAAACTGTTTTTATTTTAACTGGGTCTATAGTTTTGATTTCTATATTGAGATTTGATGCAATGTCTGGCGTATAAACGATTTGTTGCTGCCTGTATCTAGTAAAAATTTTAATTTATCTCCATTTAGACTTTCAATTACAATATACAATATATTATATATATACAATGTAAGGCAATAGACTCGAGTTAAAATTATTCATATCTAAGTAAACTATTTGTGTCATCTATCTCACTTTCAATGGATTGGTTTGTAGGTCCAGTGTTATTTATGTCTAAATTTTCAAATTCTAAATTTGAGGGTTCATCGTTCACTTCAAGGTTATTTAATTGATTTGCTCTATTATAGTTGTTTGTTTGGGCAGAATTTCTATAAGTTGTAGTTCTTCCACTGGCAATGTCCATCGGTTCATGATTTTGGAATCTTCTACTGTTTTGTGAGAGGCTGGTGTAATTTGGTCTATTATTATAGGACTGAGAGTTTTGGTTTGGATTTGGTTGCAGATTATTATTTACGGGATACTGTCTAGAAGGGTTTGATGGTCGATTCGCTGGAAGAGGAGAAGTGTTATATAAATTGTAATGCCTTGATGGAGTCTGATTGTAAGGATTCTGATAAAATGATGGACGTGGATTGTTTTGGGAACGGTTTCTGTTCTGATTATAAGTTTCTTGTACCCTATTTGAATTTCTAGATTCAAAAGAATTACGAAAATACTGCGAGTCTCGAAAATAAAAACAATTCTGCTCTTGAAGGCAATAATTCAAAGCTTCAGATAATCTAGATCAGCCATACTCAACCTTTTTTTCAAAAGGGCCACAAAGACGTTTTCGCTATTTTGCCTCGGGCCACAACATAAATTATTTTTGCACTTAGGTGTTCAGTAATGTATATTGAATGGTTTATTCATTTTAATACAAAAACTAATTTGATTTCTGAAATTTAGAACATTTTTTCAAGATCTGTATTGTTCCTGCATGCTAAACTAATTCGTTTATTTCATTTTTTGTAGGATTGAAAACGCTGATTCCCAAACGTTTGAAGATCCAAGATGTTAATTTTTCAATCCAGCGTCGACTTTCTGATTTTTTTTTTCTGTCAGGAACATTATCTATTACCTGAAGTAGAACGAGGAAAATGTATGTTGTGGGCACTCATTTCACAGTCTTATTGCTTTTTTTAGTTTGTGTCTTCACTTTCGAGAGCAAAACCGGTCAAACTTCTCAAAATTACTTGCGATTTGAGTTTAATCAGCTGCAAAATCAGTTTCTTTCACACGTAGGCAACATTTTTGCTTTGTCATAGCGTTTTCTTTTGGTAATCCGGAAAAACCCTCCACATCTCTTAGATCCAGATTCCAGGATACCAAACGAACAAGTTGCAACCCTTTACTTGATTCTGAAGTTTGGGTTTGGTTGTAAATTTTTGTTATTTGTGCACTGGGTTGTTGCATTTGGGTGATCAAACGTTCACACGGCTGTTCTCTGAATATTGATATTCCTCCAGAAACGAATGTCTCCACCTTGGGTTTTTATTTTGAGTAAACTCCTTACCTAAGCAAAAATTCTACAGCAAGGTAGGCCTATCCATTTTTTCTTAATTGTTTCCTTTTAACTCCAAATCTTAGTACAATGAAAATGCACAATGGTAATTCCAAATTAATGGCCTTTTCGATTGGCAATCCGGAACAGCGATTCGATTCGTGTGAACGCTTCTCATTTCAATTTTGAAATCAAATTCAGAACAATTTTCTGTTCTTTTCAGAAGAAGAACTGTCATCTCGTGCCAAATGAACTTTTTCAGAAGCATTTGAAAGGCTGCCGGAAGCTACGGGAGGACCAAGCGAAAACGCTTTCAGTCATTCGTGAAAATGAAAAGACAAAGTGACATTGGATGTCGATGGAGCTTTTTTCACTTGTTTTTCAAATTTGATGTTTATCACTGACAACACTCTTTGTTTGGAAATGTTTCCTATGTTGGGCTTTATTTCCCATTTGATTTATTATTTCGGGCATTATTTCATTTTATAAAAGAAAGTGATGACGAAATCAGGAAGTATTAAGTTTTTCTATGAAATCGCATAATTATGTAAGTATGCCAGTTGGGCCACTTAAAAAGCTCGACGGGCCACATGCGACCCGCGGGCCGCAGGTTGAGTATAGCTGATCTAGATGGTCTCATGGATCTTATAGTAGAGCCTAGGGGTTCTCGAAGACCCGACAAAAACGTGTTTAGGCACATTTCTTCATATAGTTTTTGCTTTGATTGCATTACGTTTATATCTGATACGTGAACCTTAACATGATTTATCATTGCCGATAGTTCTATAACTTTTGCATAAAACTCTTCAACCGTGTTTTGTCCCTGTCGAATTTGGCGTAGGTCGCGGATTAAGCTAGTCTCATAACGCTTGTCAGAGTAGTGAACAATTAAATTGTGTTTAACTTCATTCCAGTCTACTGGTGTACCATACATGTTCAGTACCTCGTTAGCCTGTCCTATGATTTTATTTCTAACTGACCGATATATAATTCTCTTATAAGCATGGTTAGTATCAGGAATTAAACTCAAAATCTCTTCAACGTTGCTCAGAAAATCATACAAAAGTCTTGGGTTCCCATCAAAATTAGGGAGGTCTTTAACGGCATCAGGAATTCTGAGCGAGTTAAAAACATCTGCAGTAACTGTTAAATTTTTGTTTGCCATATTACTCGTATTAATTGGTAGAGAATTTGAAACGTTTGAAAGAGTATAACTTTTTACAATATTATGAAGATTAGTTTTTAATTGTACTTTTTCTGATTTACTAAGAGAACAACCAACGTTAATTTTTGTATTGTTTTTAATTTTAAATGAAGGCATCGGTAGGGCAATTCAGAAAAGACTCACCTTCCATACAATTTCCTCCCTCTTGGCTTCTTGATGGCTTCCAATTGCAATTCAGTTTATGTTCTTATCCAGGGGCGGACTGGGCCATCGGGCAACCGGGATTTTGCCCGGTGGGCCCCTAAGAAAGCAAAAAGTTCATAAAAGTTCCTGCGTTCCTTTTCTGTTTTTTTTTTTTAAGTAAAACTTTCTAAGAAAATTGGACTCACACTAGATTAAGAGTTTTGTTGATCAATATTAGTATTTAGAGGCCTCCAAAACTCTGTTGGTGGTGGATCTGTAGATCTTTGGAGGCCCCCAGAACTCGGTGGCCTCTACGGATCTCTGGAGGCCCCCAAAACTTGGTTGGTGGGCCTTTACGGATTTTTGGAGGCCCCCAGAACTCAGTTGGTGGCCTCTATGGATCTTTGGAGGCCTCCAGAACCCGGTTGGTGACCTCTATGGATCTCTTGAGGCCTCCTGAAATCTGTTGGTGGCCTCTACGGATCCTTGGAGGCCTCCTACGGATCCTTGGAACTTGGCTAATGGCCTCAACGGATCTTTGGAGGCCCCCAGATCTTGGTTAGTAGCCTCTACGGATCTCTGGAGGCCTCCAGAGCTCTGTTGGTGGCCTCTACAGATGATTGGAGGCCCCCACAACTCCGTTGGTGGCTTCTACCGATATTTGGAGGCCCCC
This sequence comes from Dasysyrphus tricinctus, assembly GCA_963921185.1. NCBI lineage: Eukaryota > Metazoa > Arthropoda > Insecta > Diptera > Syrphidae > Dasysyrphus > Dasysyrphus tricinctus. The sequence goes on from OY992532.1 coordinate 151,213,591, forward strand.
ACAACTCCGTTGGTGGCCTCTACAGATCTTTGGAGGCCCCCAGAACTCCATTGGTGGCCTCTACGGATCTTTGGAGGCCCCCAGAAATTGGTTGGTGGTCTCTATAAATCTTTGAAAACCCTTATAACTCGGTTGGTGACATCTATGGATCTATGGAGGCCCCAAGACCTCTGTTGATGGCCTCTATAGATCTTTGGGAGCCCCAACAACTCCGTTGGTGGCCTCTACCGATCTTTGGAGACCCCCAGAACTCCATTGGTGGCCTCTACGGATTTTTGGAGGCCCCCGGATGTTGGTTCATAGCCTCAACGAATCTCTGGAGGCCTCCAGAACTCTGTTGGGTGGCCTCTACAGATCTTTGGAGGCCCCCACAACTCCTTTAGTGGCCTCTACCGATCTTTGAAGGTCCCCTGAGCCCCATTGGTGGCCTCTGCGGATCTTTGTAGGCCCCCTGATCTCGTTTGGTGGCCTCTGCGGATCTTTGGAAGCCTCCAGACCTCGGTTGGTGGCCTCTGCAGATTTCTGGAGGCCCCCAGAAATCGGATGGTGGCCTCTATAAATCTTTGGAAACCCCTAGAACTTGGTTGGTGGCCTCTACGGATCTCTGGAGACCCCAAGAACTCGGTTGGTGGTCTCTTCGAACCCCTGAACATTTTCGAACAAAAATCAATTAAATAGTTGATAGCATTATGAACCTACTGTTTTTGCTCTGGTTCTTGGACTAGCACAGGGCCAGTTTGTTCACATTGGGTGCAATCTGCAACTAGGTAATCACTGATTCTGTTTAATCCATAGTTATGAATCTGTGATCATCATTGAGCGTTTGTTCACTCAATTTTCTGTTTGATCATTGTTTTTCCAATAATCATCTTCCCATTTCCAGTATGTCTGTCAAATCAATTGTTAGATGTAATCTGTCACTCACCATAAACAAACATCAACTTTGTTGTGAGCTTTATGCTACATTTCCACCTAACGCTAATCTGAGATTTAATAAGATTTACCTCATATCTTCTTAATCTTGAAGATTTACCACACAAATATATTTCGTAAATCTTGAAGATTAGAAATTAATCTTGTTTAATCTTCCTACGACAAATACTTTTACATATCAAACTAACCTATTCTTGTGTGGCACTGTAGGATTCATTCATGGCTGAATTCAGTTCTTCACAAAGGAAACATTCTATCTCACTTCCTCTTCATAAGAAAAATTGAAACACCATTTGCATTTTTAAAGCTGCTGTCAAAGTTAACCTTTATTAAATCTTTTTGTGCGGTGGAAACACCAAATGGATTTACTAAATCTGAACTGGGATAAACTTTTGGTGGAAATATAGCATTAGAAAGAAAAATTTGTTGTGTAAAAGAGCATGGACAATAAGAAGTGTAGGTAGTGCTGGCATTTTGTGATACCTAGAGATGGAATTTTTACCAGGCTGTGGTTTTTCTATAAATTTTATCCAAGGCCTTTGCAAAAAAGAGCTGCCTCTTAACCAATGATGAGGAAAATAAATTTCAGGAAATCTTTGATTGAATTATACTTACCAAACAGAATCATCGAATTAGTGATTTCTCAAATAAAGTGTTCAAATTATGGATTTTCTGTTGAGAATTTTGCTGAACATACGCATTCAATGATAATCAACTAGAATAATGATGTATATAAAGTTAGCAGGACACTTTTGGAAATTCATGTTAAAAACTATCCTATCATTAGTTGCTACTTAATTGCGAATTAGTTACGCAAAAAAAAAATTAATTGCTTTTTTGGTTTGCGAGAAAATGGGTGTCCTGCCAACTTCATATGAACTTAGCAGGACAACTTTCTCAAAAATGTGTATAAACGATTAAAAAAAAAAATGTTTTTGAGAACTAATTAATTGCGAATTAGTTACGCAAAAAAAAAAATTATAGCATTTTTGGTTTGCGAAAAAATGGGTGTCCTGCTAACTTCATATGAACTTAGCAGGACAACTTTCTCAAAAATAAAGATAATTGAGCTGAGAAAATTTGATTATTGAGAGCTAATTAATTGCGAATTAGTTACGTAAAAAAAAATTAATTTTTTGTTCGTTTGTGAAAAATAGGCGTATTGCGAACTTCACGTGAACTTAGCAGGACAACTTACCCAAAAATGAAGATTAATGATTTGAAGAAAGTTGGTTTTTGAGAACTAATTAATTGCAAATTAGTTACGCAAAAAAAAATTTAATTGCATTTTTGGTTTGCGAAAAAATGGGTGTCCTGCTAACTTCATATGAACTTAGCAGGACATTTTTTTCAAAAATAAAGATAATCGAGCTGAAAAAATTTGACAATTGAGAACTAATTAATTGCGAATTAGTTACGCAAAAAAAAATTAATTGCATTTTTGGTTTGCGAGAAAATGGGTGTCCTGCCAACTTCATATGAACTTAGCAGGACATTTTTTTCAAAAATAAAGATAATCGAGATGAAAAAATTTGACAATTGAGAACTAATTAATTGCGAATTAGTTACGCAAAAAAAAATTTAATTGCATTATTCCTTTGCGAAAAAATGGGTGTCCTGCTAACTTCATATGAACTTAGCAGGACAATTTTCTCAAAAATAAAGATAATCGAGCCAAAAAAAAGGTTTTTCATTGAGAACTAATTAATTGCGAATTAGTTACGCAAAAAAAAATTTATTGCATTTTTGGTTTGCGAAAAAATGGGTGTCCTGTTAACTTCATATGGACTTAGCAGGACACCCATTTTTTCGCAAACCAAAAATGCAAAAAAATTTTTGTTTGCGTAACTAATTCGCAATTAATAAGTTCTCAATAATAAACTTTTTTCAGCTCAATTATCTTTATTTTTGAGAAAGTTGTCCAGCTAAGTTCATATGAAGTTAGCAGGATACCCATTTTTTAGCAAACCAAAAATGCAATAAAATTTTTTTTTGCGTAACTAATTCGCAATTAATTAGTTCTCAATAATAAACTTTTTTTTGGCTCGATTATCTCTATTTTTGAGAAAGTTGTCCTGCTAAGTTCATATGAAGTTAGCAGGACACCCATTTTTTCGCAAACCAAAAATGCAATAAAATTTTTTTTTGCGTAACTAATTCGCAATTAATTAGTTCTCAATAATAAACTTTTTTTCAGCTCGATTATCTTTATTTTTGAGAAAGTTGTCCTGCTAAGTTCATATGAAGTTAGCAGGACACCCATTTTTTCGCAAACCAAAAATGCAATAAAATTTTTTTTTGCGTAACTAATTCGCAATTAATTAGTCCTCAATAATAAACTTTTTTCACCTCGATTATCTCTATTTTTGAGAAAGTTGTCCTGCTAAGTTCATATGAAGTTAGCAGGACACCCATTTTTTCCTAAACCAAAAAAGCAATAAATTTTTTTTTTGCGTAACTAATTCGCAATTAATTAGCAACTAATGATAGGATAGTTTTTAACACGAGTTTCCAAAAGTGTCCTGCTAACTTTATATACATAGAATAATGCTTGATTAAAGTTGACAGGGTGTGAACATAAATGTACTTGCCCTAAGATTGGGATTGTTCAATAATTGCAAGTTAACAAATGGGTGACTAAAATATTTGTTTGTACTTTTTTATAAATCACAGCTACTGTTAGGAGAAATAGTTCCAAAAGTACCTACCTTATTTAATTTAAATTTTTGAAACTGCCGACATGGTGATAAAAAACACAGCGGTTTCTTTTCATTCAATATAAAAAATTTCAATCAGAAAAATTGTGAAACTAAAGCTAAATAATTTATTTGATTCACTAGAGAAAAAAAATGAAGAAAATTCGACTTTTCAATTTATTTATTTTTTGAAAATATTTAATGAGTTTCATTTCTTTTGATTGCAAAACAACTGTAGCTTAGAAAAAATTGTTTCTAAGAAATTTTTAAAAAATTAGAAGTATCTATCAACGCTTTTTGTTTCATATCTCCCTTAATTCCCACAATTTGTTTGTCCAGCGTAATTTTGTTTTGACTTAACTGAAGTCACACCCACTTAAGGTCGTAAAACTAATTTTATATTGCTGAGACCTACAAGAACATCTTTGCAATTTTGTATGCTTGCTTGAATAAAAACTCAAATTAACTGATCTGTAAGGAGACGCAGCCATAAACTAAAAATAGCTGTTTCCTTATACCTTATAAATATATCAATCAATATGTCAATTCAAAAAATTAATATATATAAAAAAAGTGACTTTCGAGAAATATTTGCAATATCAACTTTTTTCTTAACCATTTTGAGAGTTATTCTATTCTGTGGCCCTTTTTCTAAAACTCCCGGTAGGCCCTTTGACCCCCAGTCCGCCCCTGTTCTTATCTAATGTCTTTTTGCGTTGTGTTTAACGATTTGTTTTACGTGAAAATTTTCACGTTTTATATATTTAATAATTAATTAAAAAATGTAGGCAGTAGATACATCTGCTTATATTTTCTTTTCTTTATATTAAAGTTTTTTGTACTCTTATAATAGCTTTTTTTTTGTAAAGTATGTATGTGGGTTTATTTTGTACTCATTGATGTTTTTTCTTTTTACATTCTATTAATTTCATCAATAATTTAAGTTTTTTTTTCACTTCAAGTTGTTCTTGGTATACAAGGTGATTTAAACAAAAATTGTTTTCAGTAGGTATAGTTAACTTTTTTTTTTTTAAGGATTGTGCTCAACGTTTTTCGTAGGTAATTTACTTTTTAATTTGCTGTATAATTTTCAAGTTAAAGCTACTATATTATTCACTTATTGAAAAAAATTAGCACTCCTAAGCGACGGCGCCAATTATATTATATCATAAATGAATAGAGTTGGTCCAGTTTTTCTGATCTTTCTTTATTAATAATCGACTTAAGACTAAAAATACTATGCAATACAATTATTCGTTTTCAGTAAAACATGAAAGATAACAGCAAACATAATTGAGAGAACCTTACGGTTAGAGGGATTAGAAATAGATCAAGAACAATAGTGGATAGCAAAAGATTATGACTTCTGATATAAGATTAGCATTATAATTATATAATCTGGTCATCTGGTCAGTGTGGCGTGGTTACCAACTACGTTGCCACACGTAACTCGTGCTCTGAACAAACTCTGAACACACTCAGAACGAAAAAAGAAATACAAATTTTTAGCTCTGAACGCTCAGAGCTAAGAAAGAAACACAACTTTTTGCTTGACAGTTCAGGCTCTTCTCTGAATTAAAAAAGTAAAACCCTTTTTGAGAAATTACAATTTAAACTTTTTTATGTTTTGTTCTCAAATTTTGAGCTTAAACCCCAAGTTAACGCAAAGCATTTCCCACGAGTCGAACTTCAAATGCTGACAGTGCATTTCATGCTGACAGTGAATTTCATGAACAAAGGTAAATGCACTTGCACTACCGAAGGCCACGACGAATGAATATGATCCTCATCCGCTGTTCCCACAGTTGGGAAATGCTGTATCGTCAATTAACCCTTGCACGGGCATAAGCTATTCAGCCTTAGTTAAGTTAGTTGTTTAGTTGTAGTTTTACACTGGAACATAACGGTTGCTTCGAATAAATATACTTAAATTTAAATTGTTGTTAAATTATTTCATCAGTAAGTCGAACGGTTGGGCCAGCCCCTCGGGGGTTGGCGTTCGCGTTTTTTTTAGGATATCTCTCCCGAGATTCCATAACTGGCGCCCGAGCAGGGACCGGTACACAATCGTATCCTTTTCGCCAAAGGATCTGTGCCAAGGCCAATACGCTCTCTCTGAGTGAACGTCACTGTACCCATGAGAACACAGTTGACCATTTTGGTATCTTGAGCTCTAAACTTTTGCATACCCATGGGAACATGCAAATATCCTACACGGCTAAAGGATGCGACGGTGGAGTTGTGCGTGCCATTAGTAGGTTTATTAAGTTAAACTAAACGGGATTAACACGGCAACCCCCGAGAATACCGGTTCCCTAGCTTCTTCGGTTCGGTTAATTATTTTTTTTCTTAATTACAGATAATAACGAAGAACGCGAAGAAGATAAAAAAAAGAATAGAAAAGAAAAAAAAACAAAAAATGAAAATAGTGTGAGTGACGCTAAAATTAAGTAGAGAAAAAATACATGAAGAAATATTGAATTGCAAAAAAGTGCTGGTGCCTTTTTTTTAATGTTAAAAAAAAAAAAAATTTATCAAAAAAAGAAAAAATTAAAAATATCTTAAAAAATAAATTGTATTTCAAAAAAGTGCAAGTGCCTTTTTTTTAATGTAAAAAATTATCAAAAAAATATTTAAAAATATCTAAAAAATAAAATAAAGAAGATTGCGTATGAAAAGTGAGAAAAAGTGAAAAGAACTATTATTTCCAAAAGTGCTGGTGCTTTCCTATTATATAGAAAAAAAATTAAAAAAAGGAAAAACCAAAAATTTATCAAAAAAAATAAAATAAAAAGAGATTGTGTATAAAAAATAATAATAAGAAATAATTTAGAAGTAAATTAGTACCAATTTCCAAAAGTGCAAGTGCTTTTTAATATATATAAAAATATAAAAAAAAAATATAAAAAAAATATATAAAAATATATATCAAAAATATTAAACAAAAAACTTGCGAGAATTTTTTGGTAAGAGATTAATAAGATTACATTGCCTTTTTGAATTATATTAGCTCTTGTAGAAGATTTTATAAAAGAATACAAAGTACAGAAATACTTCGGAAAATAAGAAAGATATAATGGAGCAGTTAAACGAATCTGTCACCCAACTCAACGGGGCAGTTAATAATATCCTAGTCCAATTGAGAGAATTTGGAGCAAGGGTAGAATCAATCGAGAGGAGGGTAGCAAACCCACCTTCAACTGTCAATGAAACCCTTATAAGACAGTTGGAGTCTCGCCTGCTTTCGATCGAGGCGAGACCACAAAACCCTTTACAACCTGATGGGATTCAAACCCCCTCGGTTCAACTTCATCCTCCGCAAAGTGAGGCTGAACTAAAAGAGATCAGTCGCCTACCCGATTGTGTGAAGGAGCTCCAAGTGTTTAATGGAGATCCTACCCAGTATGTATCGTGGATACATGCTGTGGAGGGAATATTAAAGGACTTCGAAATAGTTAAAAACAAGCCTATCTACCGAGCAATACTTCAACACATTCGTGGGAAGGTTAGGGGCTCGGCTGATGGTGCTTTGGTGTCATATAACATTTTTGATGGAAGCTGGAATGAGTTGAAGCAATGTCTCTCTCTGCACTATGCAGATAAAAGGGACATGCGAACTCTAGAACACCAGCTGAATCAACTCACTCAAAAGGGAAGTAGAGTTGATGAATTTTATGCGGCTGTTAACCATCAGATGTCCCTAATGGTAAACAAGCTAAAAACAGAGTCCTACAGTGAAGAGACTGTTCGGGCCCTTGTAGAAACATATAGGAATAGGGCCCTGGACGTTTTCATACGTGGCCTAAACGGTGACATATCACGCATGTTAATGATACAAAGACCCAGAACACTTCCGGAGGCTTACTCCGCTTGTTTAGAAATTCAAAATTTGAATTTCAGAAGCAACAACATTCACTCTGTAATTGGTAGAAACACAATTACAGCTCCTGTAAATCAGACTTATAAGAGTCATGAAGTGAAGCCATATTTTCCTCCAAAGAGGCCTTTCCAATCACCCCCTGAGAGGTTCCGGAAATTTTCCTGGAATAATCCACGTGAAAATGGCTCTCCTCCCAGACCTGGACCTAAGCCGCAGGAAAAAATGGACGTCGACAGGAGCGTTCAAACCCGCCAAGTAAATTACATGAACCGCCCTAGTACGTCTAATAACTCTAATCCATTTAACCGATTCAAGCGTGGGGCAAGATCGGAAAACTACCCGAGTAAACAACAACGAGTCTACCAGGTAGAGGTGGGTAACGATAATAATGAATATGAGACCGCTGCAGAGGAAGAAATTTTGGAAGAGGTAAATTTTATGACAGGCGGCCATCCAGCGTACCATATATAGAATATGTTGCGGGGGATGGAACCACCTTGAAGTTTCTTGTCGATACGGGTGCCAACAAGAACTTTATAAGTCCAAAAATGAACCAAACCACGGTACCCATTAAAAAACCTTTTACTGTCCGTTCAGCGGGCGGTGAATTAAATATCACGGAATCTGTCGAAGGGAAGTTTTTTGAAAAAGCTGGAAACAACTCGGTATTGAAGTTTTATGTCTTACCAGGTCTCAATTCCTTTGACGGGATCATCGGGGATGATACGTTAAAGGCCTTAGAGGCTGTAATTGATAGGAAAGGGAACATTTTAAAATTAAAAAATAATATTGAAATTCCCTTAAAAGAAAAAATCTCTAGGGAAGTGAACCTCACTCTTGATCCTTTACTCCCTGATATTATTAAGGACAAGTTAAATTGCCTTATAATGAGACATAAATATATTTTCGGGCCAATTGATGCCAGGAAAATAGTTGAAACCTCAGTCCTAGCAGAAATAAAGACTAACACAAATGATCCAATATATTCGAAAAGTTATCCTTATCCAGCTTGCCTCAGAGGGGAGGTTGAAAAGGAAATGGCCAACCTTTTAGAAGAAGGGACAATTAGACCATCCCGAAGCCCTTATAACTCACCTATATGGATTGTACCGAAAAAACCCAAACCCAATGGTGAGAAACAATACCGAATGGTTGTTGATTATAAGAGGCTCAACAGTGTCACTATCGGGGACACCTATCCTATACCTGATATTAATTCAACGTTAGCCAGTCTTGGAGAAGCCAAGTACTTCACGACACTTGACTTGACTTCTGGATTCCACCAAATACGCATGAAGCCATCAGACATCCCAAAAACCGCATTTTCCACCATGAACGGGAAATTCGAATTCTTGAGATTACCCTTTGGACTCAAGAATGCACCCGCGATTTTTCAGAGGATGATCGACGATGTTCTGAAGCCTTTCATTGGAAAGACATGTTATGTGTATATTGATGACATAATAGTCTTTGGTAAGGGGCAAGACGATCATCTTAATAACTTGGATGCGGTGCTAACCCGACTTGGTGAGGCAGGTTTAAGGGTCAATCTCGAAAAAACTCATTTTATGCAGGAGCAGGTGGAATTTCTAGGGTATATCGTTTCACCTGAGGGTATCCGGCCTGATTCAAAAAAAGTTGTTGCAATCCAGAACTTAGAACCACCACAAAACCTGAAGGAACTTAAATCATTCCTTGGTTTAACTTCATACTATAGAAAATTTATCCGCGACTATGCCAAGGTTGCTAAACCCTTAACAAATCTTACGAGGGGGGAAAACGCGCAAATAAGAGCCAATCAATCCAAGCGTGTTCCTATCAGATTGGGCGATGTTGAGCTGAGAGCCTTCAATGACTTAAAGATTTTGTTGACATCTTCTGAAGTTTTAGCTTTCCCCAATTTTGAAAAGCCTTTCATCTTAACAACGGATGCATCTAATTATGCGATCGGTGCTGTTCTATCCCAAGATATAGACGGGAAAGACAGGCCAATTGCGTTTATTTCTAGGTCATTGAGCAAAAGTGAAGAGGGTTTTGCTACAAATGAGAAGGAAATGCTGGCCATCGTCTGGGCTCTTGACAACCTTCGGTCATACCTTTACGGAGCCAAAAAGATTAAAATTCTAACAGACCATCAGCCCCTTACCTTTGCTTTGGGAAATAGAAATTATAACGCAAAGCTGAAGAGATGGAAAGCCAGGATAGAAGAGTATAACTACGAATTGGTTTACAAACCTGGTAAATCGAATTACGTGGCTGATGCTCTTTCAAGACTCAGAACTCAGGTAAACCACTTGCAGGACTCAGTAAATGAACCTGTTTCAAGTGGAAATATGAGAAACACACAATCTGAGTCTCGTTTGGCTTGTAATGATTCTACGACAGAAACCGCACCCTCTCTATGTGGTTCCACAACAGAAACGGCAACCGAAGCACGAACTGAAACAGGACTTACACAAACAGCATCTGCTGACGAAAACTACACAGACAACATACAAACAGCTACTGCTGATGAAGGACTTTGTGAACAATCCCCAGATGATAGTGAGTCTGGAACTATGCACAGTGCTGATCAAGATAACAGCGACCTAATACCACACGTGGAAGCTCCTCTTAATGTCTTCAGGAACCAATTGGTTTTTAGAGTTAATAAGGACATGTGTGATGCTAAAAGTGTTTGTGATGCCAACTACGAACCTCATCCTGGCTTCCTTCGACACGTCATCTCCGCGAGGAGCTTGGACCAGACCAAACTCAAAGAGGTTCTCCGTCAAAAATTAAACCCTAATGTAATCAATGGAATTAAAATTCCAGAGGCATATCTTGGGTTGCTTCAGAGTGTATACCTTGAAAATTTTGTTAAATACAAAATAAGGATTACACAAAGACTTGTGGAAGACGTCACTATTGAGGATCGGAAATTCTCCATCATAGAGGAGGAACATAGAAGAGCTCACCGAGCCCCAAGAGAAAATAAAGAACAGATCCTCGAAAAATTCTATTTCCCACGAATGATGGCAAAAATTAGGAAATATGCCACCACCTGTGAAATTTGTCATTCCAATAAATACAATAGGCATCCCATTCGCCCCGAATTCCAATCTACCCCAGTTCCTAGTTATCCCTGCGAAATACTTCACCTCGATATAATAGAGGTGCAGAACGAAAAATTCATTAGCTGTCTGGATAAATTTTCCAAATTTGCAAAACTTTTCCACATTAAAAACAGGTCCGTTCTGCATCTCAGAGATAAGATAATCAAAATTCTCCACTATTTTACCGTTCCAAAGGTACTTGTCACAGACAATGAATGTAGCTTCATGAGCCCAATCATAACAAACTTTATCAGTCTGTTGGATATACAATTGTATCGCACCCCAGTACATCGATCCGAAGTAAATGGGCAGGTGGAACGATTTCATTCCACAATTCTGGAAATCTACCGTTGCCTTAAGGTAGAATATAAGGATTTGCGCTTAAAGGAGCTACTGAACATTGCAGTTGACAGGTACAATAACACCATTCATTCCGTAACAAAGCGAAAGCCAGCAGACATTTTCTTCGACAGATCCGAAAGAATCAATTATCAAAAATTAACCGATTTCCGAAGAAAGATAAATCACGATCTTAGATCGGAAATCAAGCGAAAACAAAGAGAAAACAATAAGCACAGAAACAAACATAGAACATCCCCAAGACAGTATAAGAAAGGTGATGTGATTTATACGGCTTCAAAAGGCATCAAAGCCAAAAATAAGCCTTTGTTTAAAAAGGACATTGTCGAAAAAAATAACCGTGTAACAGTAACAACGAATACGGGCAGAAAAATTCATAAGACCCATATCAAAAACTTAAGTTAAGCGCTCCTCGATAGTATAGTGGTTAGTACACCTGCTATTATGCGGGAGACTGGGGTTCAATTCCTCATCGGAGAGCATAAAAAAAAAAAAAAAAAAAAAAAAAAAAAAAAAAAAAAGAGGAAGAATGGCAATTGCACCTAGTTGCACCTAGTAAAGCACTTGTTAATTAAACTTTTCACTAAGCACACAAAGCACCAAACATAATACTTTTCACTAAGTACGCAAGGCACTAAACATAGCACTTATTAAATAAATTTAAATATTCTCACTTGGAAAAAAGTAGTAAGATTAAATATAACATATGTAAGCAGAAATAATATTAAAATAATAAAAAGATTTAATATAGTTTGATTTGTATTAAAAAAAAAAAAAGAGAAAAATCCTATGTTGTAATTTCTGCACCATTAGTTATTAACTGGAATATAAATCTGTCAATTTATAAGCTAATTTATAAAAATATGTACTTAATATTGCATATACTGAGACATAAGAAAATTTTAATTAGAATGTAATTTCATTTTTTAAACTTCACAACTAATACATATATATATATTTCTTTTCATTAATTTTATATATTAAACAGTTTATTATTAATAACGGCCGTGCAAGGGTTCAGTATTTTTGAATACATGTCCCCTATGGTTACAATTAAGGAAGGACAAGGATGGATCATCGATGGACATTTCAACCTGATACACATCATTCGCTTGGACAAACTTGATGAACTAATGGACAAAATGACAGAAATCGTGGAAGTGCAGATCGCGCAGTCTGAGAGGAAAATTGTCGCACGTCATCATCTTACACAACTTCATGAACGTCTCGATTCACTGAAAGGAAAGGCCCATAGAAGACAAAGATCAATCAACTGGATCGGGTCCGCATGGAAATGGCTGGCAGGCAACCCTGACGCTGCAGACTGGGACAAGGTGCTGAAAAACGAAGAAGATATCGTTTCCAACAACAACCAGCAGTACAAAATAAATGAGCGTGTCCTGAGAATAACTGAGGACATCACACAAAAGATAAATTGGGTTATCAACAGCACTGCCAATCAAGTAGCTTCGTCCAGCAGGGCCATGCAAGAGCAGAGTATCATAGATGAACTTTTGGTCATCAAAGAAGAAGTAAATGAGAATGAGATCATTCGTGCGTGCCAATTGGCAAAAAGTGGAATAGTGAACACTAATCTCCTAGACCAAGAAGAAATCAACAGGGTCATCAACGAAATTGAAACCTTACCGTATGCAAACATAATAGAAGCATTACAATTTGGCAAGCCATCAGTTTTCACCAATGATTCCATACTGCTGTATGTCCTTTCAATGCCTAAGGTTAGCGGGACCGAATATAACCACCTATTGACCAGAGCATCAATTATCGAAGGAAAACAGGTAGACCTTCCTTTCTCCAAAATTTTGGTGAACCATGAAGAAACCTATGGAGTAATATCTAATTGCCTAAACATAGGAAATATGACAGTTTGCAATGAGAGCTCTCTAGAAAAGCTCGACGAAGATGGGTGCATTGTGCGGTTATTAAAAGGAGGACATGCTAGTTGTACGATACGTTCCAACACAGCTATGGTAGTAGAACTCATCAAAGAGGATACAATATTCGTTACAAACTTCAATGGGAAGTTAACCAGCAAAGGGATCCCCAAGGAACTTTCTGGCACATATCTGATTCAGCTGCACAACGAAACGATTCAGCTTAATAACAGGACATACGCCAGTATTACAGCTACTTCACTTCAAGCATTACCACCAGTTCTCACAAACACCACAACAATTGAGCATAAAATTGACATCGAATACCTCCACAATATGAGTGTGAACAACATTAAAATCCTTAGCAGTCTAACGAATAAACTGAACACATATACGGCTACTGATGTGACCATCCTTCTAATATTTGCGATCGTAATCCTGAAGATATGGCGTACTATATATAAAAAAATTGACTTACCCAAGATACAACTACCACCACCAGCAATAGCATCCCCTAACATTTCATCTTAAAGCAAGGATCTACGGGACGTAGATTTTTGAGGAGAGGGTAGTTAACGCAAAGCATTTCCCACGAGTCGAACTTCAAATGCTGACAGTGCATTTCATGCTGACAGTGAATTTCATGAACAAAGGTAAATGCACTTGCACTACCGAAGGCCACGACGAATGAATATGATCCTCATCCGCTGTTCCCACAGTTGGGAAATGCTGTATCGTCAATTAACCCTTGCACGGGCATAAGCTATTCAGCCTTAGTTAAGTTAGTTGTTTAGTTGTAGTTTTACACTGGAACATAACGGTTGCTTCGAATAAATATACTTAAATTTAAATTGTTGTTAAATTATTTCATCAGTAAGTCGAACGGTTGGGCCAGCCCCTCGGGGGTTGGCGTTCGCGTTTTTTTTAGGATATCTCTCCCGAGATTCCATAACTCCCATTTGTTCAAAAACAAACAACAACAACAACAACAACAACAACAACAACAACAACAACAACAACAACAACAACAACAACAACAACAACAACAACAACAACAACAACAACAACAACAACAACAACAACAACAACAACAACAACAACAACAACAACAACAACAACAACAACAACAACAACAACAACAACAACAACAACAACAACAACAACAACAACAACAACAACAACAACAACAACAACAACAACAACAACAACAACAACAACAACAACAACAACAACAACAACAACAACAACAACAACAACAACAACAACAACAACAACAACAACAACAACAACAACAACAACAACAACAACAACAACAACAACAACAACAACAACAACAACAACAACAACAACAACAACAACAACAACAACAACAACAACAACAACAACAACAACAACAACAACAACAACAACAACAACAACAACAACAACAACAACAACAACAACAACAACAACAACAACAACAACAACAACAACAACAACAACAACAACAACAACAACAACAACAACAACAACAACAACAACAACAACAACAACAACAACAACAACAACAACAACAACAACAACAACAACAACAACAACAACAACAACAACAACAACAACAACAACAACAACAACAACAACAACAACAACAACAACAACAACAACAACAACAACAACAACAACAACAACAACAACAACAACAACAACAACAACAACAACAACAACAACAACAACAACAACAACAACAACAACAACAACAACAACAACAACAACAACAACAACAACAACAACAACAACAACAACAACAACAACAACAACAACAACAACAACAACAACAACAACAACAACAACAACAACAACAACAACAACAACAACAACAACAACAACAACAACAACAACAACAACAACAACAACAACAACAACAACAACAACAACAACAACAACAACAACAACAACAACAACAACAACAACAACAACAACAACAACAACAACAACAACAACAACAACAACAACAACAACAACAACAACAACAACAACAACAACAACAACAACAACAACAACAACAACAACAACAACAACAACAACAACAACAAAGTTAACGCAAAGCATTTCCCACGAGTCGAACTTCAAATGCTGACAGTGCATTTCATGCTGACAGTGAATTTCATGAACAAAGGTAAATGCACTTGCACTACCGAAGGCCACGACGAATGAATATGATCCTCATCCGCTGTTCCCACAGTTGGGAAATGCTGTATCGTCAATTAACCCTTGCACGGGCATAAGCTATTCAGCCTTAGTTAAGTTAGTTGTTTAGTTGTAGTTTTACACTGGAACATAACGGTTGCTTCGAATAAATATACTTAAATTTAAATTGTTGTTAAATTATTTCATCAGTAAGTCGAACGGTTGGGCCAGCCCCTCGGGGGTTGGCGTTCGCGTTTTTTTTAGGATATCTCTCCCGAGATTCCATAACTGGCGCCCGAGCAGGGACCGGTACACAATCGTATCCTTTTCGCCAAAGGATCTGTGCCAAGGCCAATACGCTCTCTCTGAGTGAACGTCACTGTACCCATGAGAACACAGTTGACCATTTTGGTATCTTGAGCTCTAAACTTTTGCATACCCATGGGAACATGCAAATATCCTACACGGCTAAAGGATGCGACGGTGGAGTTGTGCGTGCCATTAGTAGGTTTATTAAGTTAAACTAAACGGGATTAACACGGCAACCCCCGAGAATACCGGTTCCCTAGCTTCTTCGGTTCGGTTAATTATTTTTTTTTCTTAATTACAGATAATAACGAAGAACGCGAAGAAGATAAAAAAAAAAAGAATAGAAAAGAAAAAAAACAAAAAATGAAAATAGTGTGAGTGACGCTAAGATTAAGTAGAGAAAAAATACATGAAGAAATATTGAATTGCAAAAAAGTGCTGGTGCCTTTTTTTTTAATGTTAAAAAAAAAAATTTATCAAAAAAAGAAAAAATTAAAAATATCTTAAAAAATAAATTGTATTTCAAAAAAGTGCAAGTGCCTTTTTTTTTTAATGTAAAAAAATTATCAAGAAAATATTTAAAAAATAAAATAAAGAAGATTGCGTAAGAAAAGTGAGAAAAAGTGAAAAGAACTA
This sequence comes from Dasysyrphus tricinctus, assembly GCA_963921185.1. Lineage (NCBI taxonomy): Eukaryota > Metazoa > Arthropoda > Insecta > Diptera > Syrphidae > Dasysyrphus > Dasysyrphus tricinctus. The sequence goes on from OY992532.1 coordinate 151,229,561, forward strand.
TTATTTCCAAAAGTGCTGGTGCCTTTCCTATTATATAGAAAAAATTTAAAAAAAAAAAGGAAAAACCAAAAATTTATCAAAAAAAATAAAATAAAAAGAGATTGTGTATAAAAAATAATAATAAGAAATAATTTAGAAGTAAATTAGTACCAATTTCCAAAAGTGCAAGTGCTTTTTAATATATATAAAAAAAAAATATAAAAAAAAAAATATAAAAAAATATATAAAAATATATATCAAAAATATTAAACAAAAAACTTGCGAGAATTTTTTGGTAAGAGATTAATAAGATTACATTGCCTTTTTGAATTATATTAGCTCTTGTAGAAGATTTTATAAAAGAATACAAAGTACAGAAATACTTCGGAAAATAAGAAAGATATAATGGAGCAGTTAAACGAATCTGTCACCCAACTCAACGGGGCAGTTAATAATATCCTAGTCCAATTGAGAGAATTTGGAGCAAGGGTAGAATCAATCGAGAGGAGGGTAGCAAACCCACCTTCAACTGTCAATGAAACCCTTATAAGACAGTTGGAGTCTCGCCTGCTTTCGATCGAGGCGAGACCACAAAACCCTTTACAACCTGACGGGATTCAAACCCCCGCGGTTCAACTTCATCCTCCGCAAAGTGAGGCTGAACTAAAAGAGATCAGTCGCCTACCCGATTGTGTGAAGGAGCTCCAAGTGTTTAATGGAGATCCTACCCAGTATGTATCGTGGATACATGCTGTGGAGGGAATATTAAAGGACTTCGAAATAGTTAAAAACAAGCCTATCTACCGAGCAATACTTCAACACATTCGTGGGAAGGTTAGGGGCTCGGCTGATGGTGCTTTGGTGTCATATAACATTTTTGATGGAAGCTGGAATGAGTTGAAGCAATGTCTCTCTCTGCACTATGCAGATAAAAGGGACATGCGAACTCTAGAACACCAGCTGAATCAACTCACTCAAAAGGGAAGTAGAGTTGATGAATTTTATGCGGCTGTTAACCATCAGATGTCCCTAATGGTAAACAAGCTAAAAACAGAGTCCTACAGTGAAGAGACTGTTCGGGCCCTTGTAGAAACATATAGGAATAGGGCCCTGGACGTTTTCATACGTGGCCTAAACGGTGACATATCACGCATGTTAATGATACAAAGACCCAGAACACTTCCGGAGGCTTACTCCGCTTGTTTAGAAATTCAAAATTTGAATTTCAGAAGCAACAACATTCACTCTGTAATTGGTAGAAACACAATTACAGCTCCTGTAAATCAGACTTATAAGAGTCATGAAGTGAAGCCATATTTTCCTCCAAAGAGGCCTTTCCAATCACCCCCTGAGAGGTTCCGGAAATTTTCCTGGAATAATCCACGTGAAAATGGCTCTCCTCCCAGACCTGGACCTAAGCCGCAGGAAAAAATGGACGTCGACAGGAGTGTTCAAACCCGCCAAGTAAATTACATGAACCGCCCTAGTACGTCTAATAACTCTAATCCATTTAACCGATTCAAGCGTGGGGCAAGATCGGAAAACTACCCGAGTAAACAACAACGAGTCTACCAGGTAGAGGTGGGTAACGATAATAATGAATATGAGACCGCTGCAGAGGAAGAAATTTTGGAAGAGGTAAATTTTATGACAGGCGGCCATCCAGCGTACCATATATAGAATATGTTGCGGGGGATGGAACCACCTTGAAGTTTCTTGTCGATACGGGTGCCAACAAGAACTTTATAAGTCCAAAAATGAACCAAACCACGGTACCCATTAAAAAACCTTTTACTGTCCGTTCAGCGGGCGGTGAATTAAATATCACGGAATCTGTCGAAGGGAAGTTTTTTGAAAAAGCTGGAAACAACTCGGTATTGAAGTTTTATGTCTTACCAGGTCTCAATTCCTTTGACGGGATCATCGGGGATGATACGTTAAAGGCCTTAGAGGCTGTAATTGATAGGAAAGGGAACATTTTAAAATTAAAAAATAATATTGAAATTCCCTTAAAAGAAAAAATCTCTAGGGAAGTGAACCTCACTCTTGATCCTTTACTCCCTGATATTATTAAGGACAAGTTAAATTGCCTTATAATGAGACATAAATATATTTTCGGGCCAATTGATGCCAGGAAAATAGTTGAAACCTCAGTCCTAGCAGAAATAAAGACTAACACAAATGATCCAATATATTCGAAAAGTTATCCTTATCCAGCTTGCCTCAGAGGGGAGGTTGAAAAGGAAATAGCCAACCTTTTAGAAGAAGGGACAATTAGACCATCCCGAAGCCCTTATAACTCACCTATATGGATTGTACCGAAAAAACCCAAACCCAATGGTGAGAAACAATACCGAATGGTTGTTGATTATAAGAGGCTCAACAGTGTCACTATCGGGGACACCTATCCTATACCTGATATTAATTCAACGTTAGCCAGTCTTGGAGAAGCCAAGTACTTCACGACACTTGACTTGACTTCTGGATTCCACCAAATACGCATGAAGCCATCAGACATCCCAAAAACCGCATTTTCCACCATGAACGGGAAATTCGAATTCTTGAGATTACCCTTTGGACTCAAGAATGCACCCGCGATTTTTCAGAGGATGATCGACGATGTTCTGAAGCCTTTCATTGGAAAGACATGTTATGTGTATATTGATGACATAATAGTCTTTGGTAAGGGACAAGACGATCATCTTAATAACTTGGATGCGGTGCTAACCCGACTTGGTGAGGCAGGTTTAAGGGTCAATCTCGAAAAAACTCATTTTATGCAGGAGCAGGTGGAATTTCTAGGGTATATCGTTTCACCTGAGGGTATCCGGCCTGATTCAAAAAAAGTTGTTGCAATCCAGAACTTAGAACCACCACAAAACCTGAAGGAACTTAAATCATTCCTTGGTTTAACTTCATACTATAGAAAATTTATCCGCGACTATGCCAAGGTTGCTAAACCCTTAACAAATCTTACGAGGGGGGAAAACGCGCAAATAAGAGCCAATCAATCCAAGCGTGTTCCTATCAGATTGGGCGATGTTGAGCTGAGAGCCTTCAATGACTTAAAGATTTTGTTGACATCTTCTGAAGTTTTAGCTTTCCCCAATTTTGAAAAGCCTTTCATCTTAACAACGGATGCATCTAATTATGCGATCGGTGCTGTTCTATCCCAAGATATAGACGGGAAAGACAGGCCAATTGCGTTTATTTCTAGGTCATTGAGCAAAAGTGAAGAGGGTTTTGCTACAAATGAGAAGGAAATGCTGGCCATCGTCTGGGCTCTTGACAACCTTCGGTCATACCTTTACGGAGCCAAAAAGATTAAAATTCTAACAGACCATCAGCCCCTTACCTTTGCTTTGGGAAATAGAAATTATAACGCAAAGCTGAAGAGATGGAAAGCCAGGATAGAAGAGTATAACTACGAATTGGTTTACAAACCTGGTAAATCGAATTACGTGGCTGATGCTCTTTCAAGACTCAGAACTCAGGTAAACCACTTGCAGGACTCAGTAAATGAACCTGTTTCAAGTGGAAATATGAGAAACACACAATCTGAGTCTCGTTTGGCTTGTAATGATTCTACGACAGAAACCGCACCCTCTCTATGTGGTTCCACAACAGAAACGGCAACCGAAGCACGAACTGAAACAGGACTTACACAAACAGCATCTGCTGACGAAAACTACACAGACAACATACAAACAGCTACTGCTGATGAAGGACTTTGTGAACAATCCCCAGATGATAGTGAGTCTGGAACTATGCACAGTGCTGATCAAGATAACAGCGACCTAATACCACACGTGGAAGCTCCTCTTAATGTCTTCAGGAACCAATTGGTTTTTAGAGTTAATAAGGACATGTGTGATGCTAAAAGTGTTTGTGATGCCAACTACGAACCTCATCCTGGCTTCCTTCGACACGTCATCTCCGCGAGGAGCTTGGACCAGGCCAAACTCAAAGAGGTTCTCCGTCAAAAATTAAACCCTAATGTAATCAATGGAATTAAAATTCCAGAGGCATATCTTGGGTTGCTTCAGAGTGTATACCTTGAAAATTTTGTTAAATACAAAATAAGGATTACACAAAGACTTGTGGAAGACGTCACTATTGAGGATCGGAAATTCTCCATCATAGAGGAGGAACATAGAAGAGCTCACCGAGCCCCAAGAGAAAATAAAGAACAGATCCTCGAAAAATTCTATTTCCCACGAATGATGGCAAAAATTAGGAAATATGCCACCACCTGTGAAATTTGTCATTCCAATAAATACGATAGGCATCCCATTCGCCCCGAATTCCAATCTACCCCAGTTCCTAGTTATCCCTGCGAAATACTTCACCTCGATATAATAGAGGTGCAGAACGAAAAATTCATTAGCTGCCTGGATAAATTTTCCAAATTTGCAAAACTTTTCCACATTAAAAACAGGTCCGTTCTGCATCTCAGAGATAAGATAATCAAAATTCTCCACTATTTTACCGTTCCAAAGGTACTTGTCACAGACAATGAATGTAGCTTCATGAGCCCAATCATAACAAACTTTATCAGTCTGTTGGATATACAATTGTATCGCACCCCAGTACATCGATCCGAAGTAAATGGGCAGGTGGAACGATTTCATTCCACAATTCTGGAAATCTACCGTTGCCTTAAGGTAGAATATAAGGATTTGCGCTTAAAGGAGCTACTGAACATTGCAGTTGACAGGTACAATAACACCATTCATTCCGTAACAAAGCGAAAGCCAGCAGACATTTTCTTCGACAGATCCGAAAGAATCAATTATCAAAAATTAACCGATTTCCGAAGAAAGATAAATCACGATCTTAGATCGGAAATCAAGCGAAAACAAAGAGAAAACAATAAGCACAGAAACAAACATAGAACATCCCCAAGACAGTATAAGAAAGGTGATGTGATTTATACGGCTTCAAAAGGCATCAAAGCCAAAAATAAGCCTTTGTTTAAAAAGGACATTGTCGAAAAGAATAACCGTGTAACAGTAACAACGAATACGGGCAGAAAAATTCATAAGACCCATATCAAAAACTTAAGTTAAGCGCTCCTCGATAGTATAGTGGTTAGTACACCTGCTATTATGCGGGAGACTGGGGTTCAATACCTCATCGGAGAGCATAAAAAAAAAAAAAAAAAAAAAAAAAAAAAAAAAAAGAGGAAGAATGGCAATTGCACCTAGTTGCACCTAGTAAAGCACTTGTTAATTAAACTTTTCACTAAGCACACAAAGCACCAAACATAATACTTTTCACTAAGTACGCAAGGCACTAAACATAGCACTTATTAAATAAATTTAAATATTCTCACTTGGAAAAAAGTAGTAAGATTAAATATAACATATGTAAGCAGAAATAATATTAAAATAATAAAAAGATTTAATATAGTTTGATTTGTATTAAAAAAAAAAAAAAAGAGAAAAATCCTATGTTGTAATTTCTGCACCATTAGTTATTAACTGGAATATAAATCTGTCAATTTATAAGCTATCTGTCAATTTATAAGCTAATTTATAAAAATATGTACTTAATATTGCATATACTGAGACATAAGAAAATTTTAATTAGAATGTAATTTCATTTTTTAAACTTCACAACTAATACATATATATATATTTCTTTTCATTAATTTTATATATTAAACAGTTTATTATTAATAACGGCCGTGCAAGGGTTCAGTATTTTTGAATACATGTCCCCTATGGTTACAATTAAGGAAGGACAAGGATGGATCATCGATGGACATTTCAACCTGATACACATCATTCGCTTGGACAAACTTGATGAACTAATGGACAAAATGACAGAAATCGTGGAAGTGCAGATCGCGCAGTCTGAGAGGAAAATTGTCGCACGTCATCATCTTACACAACTTCATGAACGTCTCGATTCACTGAAAGGAAAGGCCCATAGAAGACAAAGATCAATCAACTGGATCGGGTCCGCATGGAAATGGCTGGCAGGCAACCCTGACGCTGCAGACTGGGACAAGGTGCTGAAAAACGAAGAAGATATCGTTTCCAACAACAACCAGCAGTACAAAATAAATGAGCGTGTCCTGAGAATAACTGAGGACATCACACAAAAGATAAATTGGGTTATCAACAGCACTGCCAATCAAGTAGCTTCGTCCAGCAGGGCCATGCAAGAGCAGAGTATCATAGATGAACTTTTGGTCATCAAAGAAGAAGTAAATGAGAATGAGATCATTCGTGCGTGCCAATTGGCAAAAAGTGGAATAGTGAACACTAATCTCCTAGACCAAGAAGAAATCAACAGGGTCATCAACGAAATTGAAACCTTACCGTATGCAAACATAATAGAAGCATTACAATTTGGCAAGCCATCAGTTTTCACCAATGATTCCATACTGCTGTATGTCCTTTCAATGCCTAAGGTTAGCGGGACCGAATATAACCACCTATTGACCAGAGCATCAATTATCGAAGGAAAACAGGTAGACCTTCCTTTCTCCAAAATTTTGGTGAACCATGAAGAAACCTATGGAGTAATATCTAATTGCCTAAACATAGGAAATATGACAGTTTGCAATGAGAGCTCTCTAGAAAAGCTCGACGAAGATGGGTGAATTGTGCGGTTATTAAAAGGAGGACATGCTAGTTGTACGATACGTTCCAACACAGCTATGGTAGTAGAACTCATCAAAGAGGATACAATATTCGTTACAAACTTCAATGGGAAGTTAACCAGCAAAGGGATCCCCAAGGAACTTTCTGGCACATATCTGATTCAGCTGCACAACGAAACGATTCAGCTTAATAACAGGACATACGCCAGTATTACAGCTACTTCACTTCAAGCATTACCACCAGTTCTCACAAACACCACAACAATTGAGCATAAAATTGACATCGAATACCCCCACAATATGAGTGTGAACAACATTAAAATCCTTAGCAGTCTAACGAATAAACTGAACACATATACGGCTACTGATGTGACCATCCTTCTAATATTTGCGATCGTAATCCTGAAGATATGGCGTACTATATATAAAAAAAATTGACTTACCCAAGATACAACTACCACCACCAGCAATAGCATCCCCTAACATTTCATCTTAAAGCAAGGATCTACGGGACGTAGATTTTTGAGGAGAGGGTAGTTAACGCAAAGCATTTCCCACGAGTCGAACTTCAAATGCTGACAGTGCATTTCATGCTGACAGTGAATTTCATGAACAAAGGTAAATGCACTTGCACTACCGAAGGCCACGACGAATGAATATGATCCTCATCCGCTGTTCCCACAGTTGGGAAATGCTGTATCGTCAATTAACCCTTGCACGGGCATAAGCTATTCAGCCTTAGTTAAGTTAGTTGTTTAGTTGTAGTTTTACACTGGAACATAACGGTTGCTTCGAATAAATATACTTAAATTTAAATTGTTGTTAAATTATTTCATCAGTAAGTCGAACGGTTGGGCCAGCCCCTCGGGGGTTGGCGTTCGCGTTTTTTTTAGGATATCTCTCCCGAGATTCCATAAACAACAACAACAACAACAACAACAACAACAACAACAACAACAACAACAACAACAACAACAACAACAACAACAACAACAACAACAACAACAACAACAACAACAACAACAACAACAACAACAACAACAACAACAACAACAACAACAACAACAACAACAACAACAACAACAACAACAACAACAACAACAACAACAACAACAACAACAACAACAACAACAACAACAACAACAACAACAACAACAACAACAACAACAACAACAACAACAACAACAACAACAACAACAACAACAACAACAACAACAACAACAACAACAACAACAACAACAACAACAACAACAACAACAACAACAACAACAACAACAACAACAACAACAACAACAACAACAACAACAACAACAACAACAACAACAACAACAACAACAACAACAACAACAACAACAACAACAACAACAACAACAACAACAACAACAACAACAACAACAACAACAACAACAACAACAACAACAACAACAACAACAACAACAACAACAACAACAACAACAACAACAACAACAACAACAACAACAACAACAACAACAACAACAACAACAACAACAACAACAACAACAACAACAACAACAACAACAACAACAACAACAACAACAACAACAACAACAACAACAACAACAACAACAACAACAACAACAACAACAACAACAACAACAACAACAACAACAACAACAACAACAACAACAACAACAACAACAACAACAACAACAACAACAACAACAACAACAACAACAACAACAACAACAACAACAACAACAACAACAACAACAACAACAACAACAACAACAACAACAACAACAACAACAACAACAACAACAACAACAACAACAACAACAACAACAACAACAACAACAACAACAACAACAACAACAACAACAACAACAACAACAACAACAACAACAACAACAACAACAACAACAACAACAACAACAAAAATAATTCTGGTTGTTATTTATGTTTTAACATTAGATCGCTTAGATTGAATTGGAACTATTTCTGTCTGAGTATAAATAACTTCATACATGAATTAAAAGTTATTATTTTGATAGAAACAAATATAAAGGATGAAGAAAAATGCTTTTATCAACTAAATGGTTTTGAACAAGAAGTATTTAATCGAAATAAGCAGAGAGGAGGAGGAATAATGATGTTTATTCGAAAAGAACTAAGTCATCAGAGAATAGTTATGGAAACAATGTCATATGAAAGCATTAAAATTAATTTTACTGAAGAGAATAAGACAATATTTGTGGTTGGTGTTTACAGACCACCTGGTTTTAGTAAAGTGGCGTTTATTGATGAATTTAAGAAAAATTTGAGGAAAACAAGAAAAAACGAAGAATATGTTATAATGGGTGATATTAATATTGATGTTAAAACTTCAAATTTAAGCTCATATTATGTGAAAGATTACTTGGAGATGCTGGCTACTTCGACACTAACGAATGTAATCACGAAATGTACACGAGTTGATCTTAACAAGGGATCGGAATCGCTAATTGATCATGTGCTAGTAAGTAACATCGAGAATCCAATTTATACCGCAGTTATTGAAAACGACATTTCTGATCATTATGCGACATTATACTTCACAAAAGTTAAAAGCCATCAAATTAAACGAGATGAGAGTTCTTCTTACATTTGCAATTCAAAAATAAACCAACTCATTTTAGAAAACAATTGGAATTCTCTTCTAGAAGAGGATGATGCTGAAAGTATGTACGAAAAACTAGTTTTTAAACTTGCAGAAATCTACAAAAAATCAACAATTATCAAAAAACATTCAAATAAACGAAAAATCAAACCTTGGATAACTCAAAATATTATTATTGAGTGTAAGGAAAGAGATAGACTATATAAGAAATGGAAAAATAATAGACAAAATATCAGCTATGAACTGGAATACAAAATAATGCGAAACAAATTAAATAAAAACATTGCAATTCAAAAGACTAACTTTTATAAAACCCAATTTATTGAATTTAAGATTGATCCGCGTAAAACTTGGGGTCTTATAAATGAGATTCTGGGAAGGAAAAAATCTAATATCGACGAAGTAATGAATAATAATTTAAAAAAAGAAACCAAATTACTTACAAATGAATTCGCTTTGTTTTTCTCATCCCAAACTGCAAATATTGTACACCAATGCAACACCGTAACTTCAAGTAACACAAATCGGACTGTAGAAAACTCAATTTTTATGGAAAACACGAATTTGAATGAAGTATTAATGATCATTAAATCACTTGGGGAGAATAAATCTCCTGGAATCGATAGCATCAGAGCTACAGACATAAAAAAGCATGCTGAATTATTTGCTCCAATTTTGTGCAAAATCATTAATCTAAGTCTTACGCAAAGTAGTGTACCTAAAACCTTAAAGACTGCTGTAGTAAGGCCAATTTATAAAAAAGGTAGAAAAAATGAATTTAACAACTACAGACCGATTTCCAATATACCGGTTGTTGAAAAATGCTTGGAATGTGTCGTTGTAAAAAGACTTCAGAGCTTCATTGAAAAACATTCACTTATTAGCAAAAGCCAATATGGGTTCCAAAAAAACAGGAATACAGGACAATTGCTTGGAAAATTTGCGAATTGCGTAAATGAGAGTCTAAATAGAGGCCATCATGTACTTGTGCTGTTCATGGACTTCAGCAAAGCCTTTGATACCCTAAACCACCAGACGTTACTAAAAGCCCTTCGAAGAATTGGAATCCGAGGAATGATGGCTGACTGGATGACAGATTATCTTCAAAAAAGAAGGTTCTGCGTCAAGATCAATGATGTGTATAGCGCGGAGACTAACGTTGAATATGGAGTCCCACAGGGCTCAAATTTGGGTCCATTGTTATTCATCCTGTATACGAACGAACTTCTTCGAATCTTCAAAAATAGTACACCATTTGCTTTTGCTGACGATACTGCAATTGTTGTTCGCCAGAGGTCTTTGGAAACCGCGACAATGCTCATGCAGGAAGAATTCAATGCAGCTGTACGATGGTGTCATGATAACGGGTTAGTTATAAACGTGACTAGAACTAAATTAATGCATATCCGAAGCCCACAAATCAAAAAAAACGACCAACAAATCTACTTCAGAAATGAACATTGTCCAAACACGTCCACCGAATGCATTGAATTAGTTGAGAGCTATAAATATCTCGGACTCATCATTGACTCTCACTTCTTGTGCGATAAACACGTAGACAAGCTGCGTATGGAGCTGAAGAGGGGTCTATTTGCGCTTTCTTACCTGCAATATCACACCAATGAACCTGTATTACGACAGGTCTATTATTCGTTAATTGAGTCAAGACTCCGGTATGGAATACTTGCTTGGGGCAATACATCAGCAACTCACATAGCAAAACTCCAAAGACTGCAAAACTCAGCACTCAAACATATCCAAGGAAATAACAGGCGCAGTGATGACAGCAGATTTCAAGTTCTAAAAGTCGAGCAAATCTTTAAGATGGCACTACTTTTGGAATACCAGAACGACAATCAATTCATCAGACCAATAGACCATCAAGTCAACACCAGACAACGTGCTCAAAATGTTCTCCAAATTCCAAGACACTACAACAAATACGGAAGAAGACAACTAGCACATATTGTACCAGCAACAGTGAATTCGTTACCTCAAGAACTAAAATATATTCAAAATTTTAAAACAAGAAAAAAACTTTTAAAAAACTTTTATTTAAATTCACATTCCTAAAACTTAAAATGCATTATGAACCTTTAAAAAAGAAAAAAAAAACAGCTTAATTTTAAACAGATTTTTGAATTGCATAGCTTTTTTTTAACTTATGCTCACCACTTTGTTATTATAAATTAAAAAGAAAAATAATCTTCTGCAGAAAAGCCAATAGTCCAGTAACTATATACATTAGACCTTGCGTCAGGTCCGGCAGTTCTGATTTTTTGCTGAGTTGTTTATGATGTTGGCCTAGTATTAAATCTGATTTTTCGACCTCGAGCGCCGAACGCAACATTGGTAAAAATCAAAAAAACCGCAAATTTTTCGCGGTTTTTTCACTTATTGGCTATTTTGACCATTACGCCTTAACTTCCGAATAAAACATTGCTCTACGATTTCAACCTTACTAAATTTGCTTCAATTTGAGTCTACAGCCGGTTCTGTAGACATAATGGTTTCCAAGGGACGGCATTTCAAAATATAGCAATAAGAAATTTAAAACAACAAGTAGTATATAAAACAGTATAATAACAAAAACATGGTCTTTGACATATGCTGCATCAAAGCAATAGAGCGTGTAGATTGGGCCAAAAGAAGAAAACAATAGTACTGGATGGGGGGTATATATCCCCCCGTTTAGGCGGGAGGGGCAATTTTAAGAAAAGTTGACTTCAAATAGAAAAATAACCATAAAAATACAATGGTAATATCTGGACGAAAATCCATTCCTCATCTCAAAGCCAGAAATCCATTCTTTAATTTTTTTTTTAAATAAAGTTTTTTTAGCTGATAGTTTTTGAAAAATTTACTTTCAAACTCAAAATTTTGAGAAAAAGACGATTTGTTTTTGTTAATCTATTTTTTTTTTTTTTATTTTATGGTATTAAGTACTATTTTTGATTTTGATTTTCAATGCCCTTATTAATTCTTAGTTAAAAACTGAAAACCAAATGCTAAAATGACTTCTAGTTTTTGAGAAAACTGAAATAAACATGATCAACTTCACTGTTTTCAGACTAGTATCCTTTTTCTTCGGGGTGGGAGGGCTCTGCCTCAGATGCGGTAGTTCTGATTTTTGGATGAGTTGTTTATGATGTTGGCCTTAGCAATAATCCAAGTTTTCGACCTCGAGCGTCGAACGCAACTTTGTGAAATACGCAAAAAACCGAGAAATTTTCGCGGTTTTTTCAGTTATTGGCTATTTTAACCTTTAAGGCCTGGTTTTCGATTATAACTTTGCTCTACCATTTCAAAATAATTAAATGGGCTTCAATTTGAGCTAAAAATCAATTCAAATTGTGAATTTTTTCATCAACTTTTGAACTTAGTATGCTGCAAATCGAGTTGAAGGGGGCTTATTCACCCCTTGTGTGAAATCGTTTGCCCCTTTTCAATGATTTTTGTATACTGTGTAGCGTGTCATGTTGGCTTTATTTTAAGATCTTAATCATGAAGATCGGATGAGTAGAAACGGAGTTATGATTTTTTAAAGTCAACTATATAGAACTCGAACTAAAACAGTACTCAGTTCAGTACCGACCAGTGAGTTATCTGAAGCGAATGTTTTAGTTCGAGTTTTATATGGTTGACTTTAAAAAATCATAACTCCGTTTCTACTCATCTGATCTTCATGATTAAGATCTTAAAATAAAGCCAACATGACACGCTACACAGTATACAAAAATCATTGAAAAGGGGCAAACGATTTCACACAAGGGGTGAATAAGCCCCCTTCAACTCGATTTGCAGCATTCTAAATTCAAAAGTTGATGAAAAAATTCACAATTTGAATTGATTTTTAGCTCAAATTGAAGCCCATTTAATTATTTTGAAATGGTAGAGCAAAGTTATAATCGAAGACCAGGCCTTAAAGGCTAAAATAGCCAATAACTGGAAAAACCGCGAAAATTTCTCGGTTTTTTGCGTATTTCACAAAGTTGCGTTCGACGCTCGAGGTCGAAAACTTGGATTATTGCTAAGGCCAACATCATAAACAACTCATCCAAAAATCAGAACTACGGCATCTGAGGCAGAGCCCTCCCACCCCGAAGAAAAAGGATACTAGTCTGAAAACAGTGAAGTTGATCATGTTTATTTCAGTTTTCTCAAAAACTAGAAGTCATTTTAGCATTTGGTTTTCAGTTTTTAACTAAGAATTAATAAGGGCATTGAAAATCAAAATCAAAAATAGTACTTAATACCATAAAATAAAAAAAAAAAAAATAGATTAACAAAAAAAAATCGTCTTTTTCTCAAAATTTTGAGTTTGAAAGTAAATTTTTCAAAAACTATCAGCTAACAAAACTTTATTTAAAAAAAAATTAAAGAATGGATTTCTGGCTTTGAGATGAGGAATGGATTTTCGTCCAGATATTACCATTGTATTTTTATGGTTATTTTTCTATTTGAAGTCAACTTTTCTTAAAATTGCCCCTCCCGCCTAAACGGGGGGATATATACCCCCCATCCGGTACTATTGTTTTCTTCTTTTGGCCCAATCTACACGCTCTATTGCTTTGATGCAGCATATGTCAAAGACCATGTTTTTGTTATTATACTGTTTTATATACTACTTGTTGTTTTAAATTTCTTATTGCTATATTTTGAAATGCCGTCCCTTGGAAACCGTTATGTCTACAGAACCGGCTGTAGACTCAAATTGAAGCAAATTTAGTAAGGTTGAAATCGTAGAGCAATGTTTTATTCGGAAGTTAAGGCGTAATGGTCAAAATAGCCAATAAGTGAAAAAACCGCGAAAAATTTGCGGTTTTTTTGATTTTTACCAATGTTGCGTTCGGCGCTCGAGGTCGAAAAATCAGATTTAATACTAGGCCAACATCATAAACAACTCAGCAAAAAATCAGAACTAACGGACCTGACGCAAGGTCTCAGTACTATGAAACTACAAGGTTACTGGACTACAAGGCTTCGCAGAAAAATTTTGTAATCTCAACATTAAAGGATAATAAAAAAAAAAAAAAAAAAAAAAAAAAAAAAAAAAAAAAAAAAAAAAAAAACAACAACAACAAGAACAACAACAACAAGAACAACACAGTGGCAACACTGGTTCGTTTCTAGCTGGTTGTGTAGAAATATCGCTCCTGTGTTTAATTATTTTTGTATAAGTATTTCGTTAATTTTAATTAGTGTTATTGACTTTATTCACTGCATAAGTGAATAATTTAATTTAAATTTATTACGTTTTGCCTAATTTGTGCTATGTTGTGATATAAATTATATAAATGAAATTATTGTTTAGTGCTTGGTAAGAGTATTTTTTTTAAGTTTTGTGTGTAGTGTATAATTTGTGTTCCTCTATTTGAGTGAACTTATCATAGTTTTTTTTTTCTTTCTTCTGTATATCAATGTGTTTGTGCCCACTAATGCTCATAATAATATTTCCACTTTGTTTTGTTTAGCCTAAGCTTTCAGTTTCAGGTATTACTAAAAACTTTCATACATCCTATTTCTTCCGTACAAGTACTCTACTTGCTACCCTCTGTTATTCAGTTTCGGTGGTGCATTCAGTAAACACGCGGGATATCAGATCTTCGTAGCGTAGGTTCGATTCCCAGCAAAGTTTAATTTTTTTTTTTTTTTTCTATTTAATTTATCTTTATTGTTTTTTTAATTTTAATTTTTACTTATTTTTCATTTTTCAAAATGACTTGCTCTGCAAAAAATTGTACAGAGAACTCCAATTCTTCCCCCTTGTTTGCCTGTTTTGGACCGTGTGGGAATCTTTACCACGCAAAATGCATCGGTTCAACTAATGCGTTTATTGAGAAAGTAACCAATTCTAAATTTGCGTATTGGTATTGCACCGATTGCCGTAAACTCTCCTTGTCCCAACTGGCTTTTAAAATGTCTAATTTTAAAGCGTACATTATGAAACTTTCTAAGGGGTTCGAAGAACTGCTTAGTAATTTTAAAGACGCAGTATCTGGTTTTAATTCATTAAAACTTCCGAATGATCCGGTAGACATTGGTACATCTACTGATGATCTACTACAGGACCCTCTTCCTCTTTTAATCTCACCCACAATAGATGATTTACCTGCGCAATCCTGTTCAACTGAACGTACTGATAACGAATCAGTAGCAAAAAAGAACAACAAAAGGGGACGAGATAATACAGTTGTTGTTAAAAACTCCGGTCCACCTTCTAAACGAACTAATATAATCATTAGCCCCCCTATTGATATAGAAGTAGCTCCTCCGGTTGAGGTTATAAATCAAAGCTCAGAGATGGTAGTGGAAAAAATCCCTGATGCGGGTTGTGCTACCATTCCCAGTAAAATAACTGATCCTAGGCCAATCAAAGCTGTTTCAAAACCTAGGTCAATATTTATTTCTCGCCTTGAACCAGATATTGTTGCGGATGATATTGTTTCCCACTTAGTAGTAAATAATTGTATTCCTACAAATAATTCTATTAAGTGCACAAAAATTAGCAAAGTGAATAGTTTTGTTTCTTCTTTCAAAATAGTAACACACTCTTCTTACTTTGATTCTATTTGTAATATGAGTAATTGGCCTCCAGAAGCTCTTATTAAAGAATTTTCTGTAAAGAAAAATAGACCTACACCGAGTTTACCGAAAGATGATTCAAAAAACTTAACAGGATTACCCTCTTCTACCAAAATGTAAGAGGGCTTCGCAGCAAAACTGCTGATATTTTTATGAACTCCCAAGCTTTTTCACATGACATCTTTGTTTTGACTGATACTTGGCTGAATTCAAGTTTTCTGGACACGGAACTTTTTAATGAAGAGTTTTTAGTATATAGAAAAGATCGTCATATTGATAAGCCAAAAGAAGTGGGAGG